>RHGI01000001.1:0-600000 GCA_005281525.1 Taphrina communis | reverse complement strand
GGCTGTTGTTGTACACGAAATCGAGGGATGACCTCTGCAGTCTTTGCTTGCTTCTTGAAAGCCGCCGCAGACGCACTAAGTTCCGACATGTCCGCAAAGCGACTGCAAAATCCCTTCTGATTTCAAGACGACCTTTCGAGAAAATCGCACGACCAAGATCTCAGCTGCTGGCTAATCGTCGTCGCTGTACATATAGTATCAGTATTAGTGGAAGTACTAGTATTAGTGCATGGTTAACATTAGCTAGCGAGAAGCATTTCACGTGAAATCTCCGGCGCGACCACACTCGGAAAACCCGAACTACGCTTCTCCACTCTCCATCTCACGACACTTTTTCTGCGACGGCATATGGCCATGCGATTCACAAGTGAAAGATGTCAAAACGTTGCTATGCTATTGGACGAGAATGAAGGCCGAATCTCCCGGTCGAAAGACCTGCAGCTCTATACGGCGACATCAGCAGCGGGCCTCTAGTGATCTTCAGCAGTGGGACTCCGTCGTTCAAAACACTCTCGATATATGATTCGATCACGTTGCGTCCGATGCTTAGGTCTCATGGCAGCTCCCACCACCAGACCTGCAAGAAGGTCTATCTCTCTGGCGCTAGCTCGTGAAAGGAATACTAAGGTTTCGAAAGAGCTTCCTGCAAAAACAACGGTTGATGCCTATACAATCGCCGAAAAGGCAGCAAAACTTTTGGAAAGTGCAAAGGATCAAGATGTCATGAGATTGATTCGCATGAATCACGATCTCGATATGACCGTGACATGGAATTACCTCATCAGACACTACCTTGAAAAGGGTCGAGTCAAAGCCGCCATAGGAGCGTACTCAACGGTGAGATGACATGATGCGTAGTGACATCCTGCTCATATAAAGCAGATGAAGAAGTATAGGCATTTTCCGAATGCGCATACATATACCATATTATTGCATGGTCTGCACACAAAATATGAGAGCGGAGGTCGAGACAACTTGACGTGGATCGTGTCCAAGTTGTTAGCAGACCCGCGTGTTCAACCTTCCGTCATACACTTGAATACTGTACTCCACGTATGTGCCAAGCTGAAGGATCGTGCACTGGCTTTTGAGTACCTTGAAGCATTCAATGCTGCTGGCGTGACCGATGAGGATGCGCAAACATATGATATCCTCTTCAAGCTTTTCAGAGCCGTGGTCAAAGCCGAAGAGCGTCCCGGAATGACGAGAGTCAAAGCACGCGACCGCGACTTGACACCTACAGCGCGACAGACACTGGACGACTCCATCGGCGTGTTGCGAGACATAGAGGCAAAGTGGCGGTCCGGGCATCTCACTGTTGATAGCCGCTTGTTGCACAGCTATGGAACAACTCTAGAGAAGGGATCCGTGGAGGACCTCAACGAAGCCCTTGCCGCCATATGTCTCATGTGCGAATTGTCCTCTCATAGAGCTTCAATCAGTACAATTGACACGAAGAAATCGACAAAAGTAAAAGTGGGCAACAGAGTCGAGTTGGACGATCACCTACAAACCCTGCTACTGAGTCTAGCAGAAGGCCTGAACGATCCCGACGCCATCGAGCATTACTGGGGCTTAACGCGTGCTCTTTCTGCAGGAAGCATGACCGTGGAAACTTATGAGGCACGCTTGCGGTCCCTGAAACTTGCCGGAGATCCTGCCACGGCCATGTCCATACTTGGCGAGATGAAATCCAAGAATATCGACATGCGAGCCACCACAATTTTCCTGGCGCTGCAGTGCTGCTTCACACGCGACATTGCCGAAGATTTGAGAAGAGCCCTGACAATAATGAAGGAATACGTCGAGCCAAAAGACATGTCAAAATTTGTTACCGTACCCGTCATCACCACATTCTCGAGGTTCGTGGTCGCTGGTCGTGACAACAAGGACATTTACATGGGTGTTAAGTTCTTGGATCAAGTGGACTGGAAACAGCTAGCCGAGAACTGTCGAGACGAGCCGCACAAGAGGCATCACTTGAGCGAGACACTGAATCACTTGTCGCGAAAAACGGGATACTGGTTGTCCATCACAAATAAGAACAACAAAGACGTCGTTATTCTGTATAAAGGGCTCGCTCGCAGGCTCAAAGCCGTGCAAAAGGAGTACTATCCTGATGATTATGCAAGGACGCCCCGCACACCGAGCACAGTTGCGTCAGACGGCACGAAAGCTCGTCGTTGAGAACTATAATGCATCGACAGACACCAATGTCTATGGTTAGACAATTAGTCATTGGCAAAAGGGCTTTCTCGTGTTGTCCATGTCTATAGTGCCAGAGGTTGTCGCTTAGCGTAACGGCGTCGCGCTCGCTGTATAGTCCCGCTCCTGCATCAGACTACAGCTATGACTTTTAAGGTCTATAGCAGGCTATACATGCCGGCTTCGAAAAAGTGTAGAAATATATTGTGGATCGGCAGGAAGAGGGAGAGTATACCTACTGCTCGTCCCTCATGATGGCGATAAACTCATCGAGGGAAATTTCCCCGTCGCCATCGAGATCGAATTCCTCAATCATGGCGGACAATTCCTGCTCGTCGATACTCTCATTCAAGTCTCGCGCAACCTTTTTCAAATTCTTGAGTGATATCCTGCCCGTGTCCTCCTCGTCAAACAACTTGAACGCGCGCCGAATCTCATCCAGTGGGTCGCGCTTCATCATCTTATCCGTCATGATGGCCTTGAAGTCTTCATAGTAGAGTAATCGGTTGCCCCGCGTGTCGTGCTGCGTGATGAGGGACGTGACGTCCTGCCGATGCACGTCGAATCCTAATGCGCGCATGGCCACCTTCAACTCGTGGTGATCCAGCGCCCCGTCGTGGTCAGCGTCGAAAATGTCAAAGGCCTCCTTGATCTCCGCCAACTGTTCCTGCGAAATGTCCACCACCACCTGACCGTGTCCCTGTCCTAGCCCCCCGTTCCGCGACGGCGCAGGCACGTACGCCCGATTCGTCGCTGGTGTAGGCGACATGATTGCGCGACGCGTCCCTGCCGCTGCCGTCGTCCTCGTCGCATTCGCCCTGGACCGTTCGTAAGACATTGTGTGTCGCGACAACTACAGGCCCTACGTAGGCTGAGAGAATGAATATTCCTGTCGGGGGTGATCTTCCAAGAGGGATTCTGCGAGAGTGTGAGAGCGGATCAAGATGTCGATTTACAGCTGCGCTATGGAGGTGGAGTTGGTTATGCTTTATCGTTCATCACAGACTTCAGTAGCGTGAAGCTCGATTTTTTTGGACATCTCCACTGTGGATGAGTTTTGGTAATTTATGCGCGACGCGTGCGACGCATCGGCTAGCAATAGAGTTTCGACAGCTCCCAATGTTTCGTTGTCTGCAGCTGCCTGGTAGGTGCCTCTTGCATTTCAGCACAGACAGCTGCAGCGGCACAATTCTCAGGTATAATCACACGGCAAGGTCAATCGTGCAAAAAGTGCATTTTCTATATACTAGAAATCCTATTAACCATTAATAATACTCTAAAATTTTGAACCCGTGTTCGACAGCATTTACTGCTCCAAGCCCTCGATGAGAGCTTCCGTGTTCTCTCGAGCAACAGTGATGATCACATCACCAAGAATCTTGGCAGAGAATCCTGCCATACAATACGAAAAGTAGAATTCAAATTTTCTCTTGAAGACAAGAGTGTCCTCATTCGATAGATTGCCTCCATATCTCTTCAACAGTGCCGGGCGAATCTCCTCGTTGAAGTTCTCCAAGAACTTTTTACGCCATAGGCGAAGGGTTTTTGAGTAATGTCCGCCAATGTTCTGTATCTCATCCACAATCAATTGATTTTGTGATCCTTTGTTTATGGCTTCAACCAAAGATGTGACTGTCGGGCAGTGGCCACCAGGGAAGATCCAGCGGCGAATAAAGTCGACTTCATTACAGTATCTCTCGTACCTCGTCTCTGGCATTGTGATAACCTGGAATACACCGATTCCACCTTCTTTCTTGAGCAGACGGTCGACACATTGGAAGTAGGTAGCGAGGTATTCCTTGCCGACAGCCTCAATCATCTCAATAGAGACGACTTTATCGTAGAGGACATCAGGAGTGGGCAAATTTCTGTAGTCACATAGCTTGACCTCAATCTTGTCGGAAAATCCAGCAGCTTCAATTCTATCTTGCGCCAACTTCTGCTGTTCGACTGACAAGGTCAGAGTAGTGACACGGCAGCCCGTAAGTCGCACAGCTTCGATAGCGAAAGAGCCCCAGCCAGACCCAATTTCAAGGACGTGATCAGTCGATACGAGTCGCGCGCGGCCAATAATATTGTGTAACTTGCTATATTGAGCTTGTTCGAGTGTAGAATCTGCCTTGTCGAAGATCCCACAAGAATAAGTCATGTCCTTCGACAAGAACGATCCAAACATTTCATTAGACAAGTCGTAGTGTGCAGATATATTGTTGATCGCATTCTTGACCGAGTTAACGAATTTTGAGTTCATCATGAAATTTATGCCAGAGAAGATCTTGGACGCGTACGTAGTCGCATCGTTCAGGTTTTCACGATTGGCTATAAACATCCTGAATACGGCGACCAAATCAGGGCAAGCAAAGTCACCGACCATGTAAGCTTCCGCGAATCCCAAGTCGCCAGACATAAGCAGCCTAACCCAGAAGGCCTCGTTGATGACTCTGAGTTCGGCACAAGGTGCGTCCTTTGTGACCAAATCACCAAACTCCCACACGCCTTGTTCGCTCAGAATTCGCAACTTTCCAACAGTGATTCGCTTCATCAAGGACAGTATACTATTGCGAGCAAGATTGACCAAGGGACCCCATGATTTGTTAACCAGATAATTTCGCGAGGCGTCATAGGCTGAGAGTATGCCTCCATTCTTGGCATTCAACTCCATGCTGGGATATACTGCTCAGCGTTCCTCACTTCCGGAAGACAAGTATGCGCAAAGATTCCAGCAGCTTCTCTGGTGCAGGCTACGGACCAAGAGGAAAGTCGATTCACTGTTGGGGAAGACCTCCATTACGTCGTTACGAGCTCGTTTAGCGCCGTCAGCCTGTTCTTGCGGATCTGGCAGCCGCGGTGATCGGAGATGACGGTCAATCACTTTGGGTGACACCTCCCGTTGGCACATGTCAAAGCGCTTCGAGCTTCTCCAGGACTGTGCACGTGAGCGAAAAGCGTGGTTTGGCCTGCGAACGTGATCAAAACTGATCACACCAGATCAGACCAGATCAAGTTCTTGATCAGCACTTGATGGTCTGAACTCAAGGTGCTTTGACTGGCAGCCCGGGAGGACTGCTGGTATATCAGAACTTGCCTGGTTGTCAAATGATATTTGATTCTTTACCTGAGACACTCTCAATGTGTTGACAAGAAATCTCGTTTTAGCTTCCTCGTGATAGTCAGCTGTCATCAACCTCACTTGAATGAGATCCACAAAATTTCTGAGGAATCATTCGTCCTTGCCCCAATTCGACCCCTACAGAGCATTGTCACAAGTGTTTGATATCAAGGCTGCTGAGAAGAAATCAGGAAGTTTGGCCGGACATAAGTATGCAGTGAAAGAGAACATTTGCACACTGGAGGGCAGCACAACATGCTGTTCCAAGATACTTGGTGCCGCAAGCAGTGCAGCATACCAGTCTCCATTCGATGCGACTTGTGTCAAGCTCTTAAAAGACGCTGGAGTAGCACTGTTGGCAAAAACCAATATGGACGAATTTGGCATGGGTTCCTTCACTACTAATAGTCCTTATGGAGCCACATTGAATCCTTATGATTCACAGAGGACTGCAGGTGGTAGCTCGGGTGGTGCAGCAGCGTGCCTGTCACTTCCGGAACCTCACGCTATGAGCTTCGCTCTGGGTACAGATACTGGCGGCTCAGTGAGAACTCCAGCTTCGTATTGTGGTGTCTATGGCTTTAAACCATCATATGGCCGAATTTCTCGACTCGGTGTAGTGCCATATGCAAACAGTCTTGACACAGTTGGCATCCTGGCTCCGTCTCACGCTGGCTTGGACACGATACGACGTATCTATGAGATACTAGCTGTCCATGATGAACAGGATTCCACATCTTTATTACCTGCAACCAGGACTCGTCTTGCTCAGCAGTACACAAGGAATACTACAAAATGCTTGAGAATCGGTGTGCCGACAGAGTACAACATCGAAGAGCTTTCTTCGGGAGTTTTGAGCGCTTGGCGGAGCTGTCTTGATCGTCTCGACTTGCACGGCTGCGAATTAGTGCCTATTACACTTCCCCTAACCAAAATCGCTTTGGCAGCTTACTATATTCTGGCACCTTCGGAAGTCTCCTCTAATCTGCAGAAATTTAGTGGTGTCTTCTACGGCGCTCGTGCAGAGGTCGATCGAGAACACGGCAGATTGTACGCATCAACCCGTGAGCTTTTCGGTGAAGAGGTCAAGAGAAGAATCCTGATGGGCTGTCTGTCATTGTCGTCAGAACGATTCAATAACTTCTATCTGCAAGCACAGAGAGTACGCCGGCAAATTGTCCAAGAGTTCAATGCTGTCTTTCGTGCTGTCCATCCACTTTTGCCGTCTCAGCAAAATGGCAGCGATGGCTTGGTGGACTACATTCTTACACCGACAACGCCCACCGTGGCTCCCTTGCTCAGTGATGTCGACCGTATGACATCTGCCGAAAGTCATGCCGCAGATGTCTTTACTGTGCCGGCCAGTATGGCAGGGCTCCCAAGCCTGTCTGTGCCATTTGAGCAGGATGAGTCAGGCATGCCGATTGGCATGCAAATCATGGGTCAGTATGGCGACGACATTGGGGTCTTGGATCTTGCAAGAAAATTAGCGCCTTAATGCTATGCACAGATATATGCTACAACGTGTACAAAATGCTACGCCTCAACGCCTTTTCATGGATGCACGTTTCATTTCACGGCGATCGCCTTCCTGACGTTCTGCACCATAGCTCTTCTTCATCAAAGCCTGCATCTTCTTCTTACGCAAATCAAAGGCCATCTGCTGGTTGATGAACTGTGCGCCAGTGGCTGCTTGGCCCGCCTTGCGTTTCGCCTTGAGCAGTGAGAGCCCGTCGCGGATGAGTTCTTCAGTGGCGAGCTTGAGTTGATAGACTTCGGCCAGGCTGGTGAAGATACCGGGAAAACGCAGCGAGAGCCACAGGTACATCGTCAACTGGTGGTGCAGGCTCTCAATCTTGGCCAGATGTTCCTGGCTCTGTGGCACGCCTTCGTCGAGGAGATCAATGTTAATCTCCTCCATGTCGAGGATCTCGGCGCGCTTCCCTTCTCCCAGAGCAGCGGCCATCTCGAGGTAACCACGGACGCAGCGGGGATCGCGTTGTTTCAACGGAGCGTCCAGGAGGGTCCAGCGATCAGCGAAGCTCAGACCCTTGACCGGATGGAGCAGATCAAAGACGCCATTGCCGCTGGTCGGATTCTTCAGCTCGTACAAATCACTCGTGGTGGCCAAAGCCTGCAATTGCTGCATCACCATGGAGAGTCGTATCTTTTGCGGATACGGACGACTGAAGGCTTCCACAAGATCTGACGGTGGGCGCAGGACGGCTTTCTGTATTTGTATAGTTGGTGTGGCGAGGGATTCGTGCAGGTACTCAATGTCGCCTGGCCTCAATGTGGTGACATAGCCCGGCACGTCCTTTGGCGGATCTGATTCATTAACATCGACTTTTTGCTTTGGCTTGAAACGACCGGCTCTTCCCGCGATTTGCTTGACTTGTGGGACCGGGACTTTTTGAATCTCCTTGCCGTTCCATTTCTCCAACGTCTCAAAGATTACGCGCTTGATGCTGAGATTGAGGCCCATGCCGATTGCATCACTGGCAACCATGACATCGTACTCACTGTCCGGGTCGTTGAAGAGTTTGGCTTGCGCGGCCCTCGTCTCGGGCGGCAGACCGCCGTACACGACCGCGCACTTTTTGCCCGTGGTCTGCTCAATGTTCTTCTTTACGTCAAAGATGTTTTGTCGACTGAATGTGACTACTGCATCGCCCTCCTGTATGTCCTTGAATGTGCCGCCAAGTGACTCTGTCAGGGGCTGCAAGGCGCCCAGCCTGGTATACTCGTGTACCTCGACCGTCTCGCCGAGTGTGGCAGCAATCTTTTGCACGAGATCGACCACTGATGCCTCACCGCACATATGTATCTCCCTCGCCGGACACCCGAGTAGTGCCTGTGTCCAGGCCGGGCCACGGTCCGGGTCGGCAATCATTTGTATCTCATCAATGACCAGCACATCTATCTCTTCAGACATGTTGAGCATCTCGATCGTGGAGGAGGTGAGACGTACGTCTGGCTCAATCCGCCTCTCCTCTCCAGTCAGAAGGTTGCATGGTACACCAGCCTGATTGAATCTGTCCCAAATCTCGAATGCCAAAAGTCGCAAAGGCCCGGCAAAGCACCCAGACTGGGCCTTTTGTAATCTTTGTAAGGCGTGGTAGGTCTTTCCTGAATTAGTTGGACCAACGTGCAGATGCAGCGTACGAGGCACGGACCGTGCTACGGGGTACCATTCGGCCGGCCGTGTCATGTCTGCAAGTTTCTTTTGTGCCTCGAGATCTTCTGGGCTCAACATTTGCATGGAGGCAAAAAGGGAGAACTTGGACACAATCAGATTGTCCATACCTTTGAGTCCTTCAAGCTCATAAGCCGTCTTGAGCTTGTCAAGCGTCGGTATGTCTGACCGGGGCCGCCATGCGCGAGCTTGTTGTCCGGACTTCGGGAGATCGGCATATGTAGACGCTGGTTGAGCACGAATTAGGTTTGTGAAAGAGTATATCATCTTCTTGCTTCCGGACAAGAGATCGAGCTCCCTGAGGATGTCCTTGAAAGCACTAGATCCATGCTCAAGATATGTCAATCTCCGGTTCAGAAGGTCCTCGAACTTGAAGTACGGCAAATCCTTCTCTATGATTTCCGGGACTGGCAAGGACTTGAAGCCTGTCAAACGTGTGCCTGAACCGTTGAATGCAGTCCGCTTAGGAGGCCTCGAGTCTGTGGAAGCGAATGACTTCAGACCATGTCCATAATCTCTCTCAGAATTGCCACCAGTCCGAGCGATGTGATCAGATGCCGCTTTCTGAGCATAACGGCGCACTTTAGAGCTGGCAGAAAACCATCTACAAGGAATTGAGACACATCGGCTTTTGTGCATGATTATCGCGTGTTCCCCTGAACTTCAGGGATTACTTAGGAGATCTTATTTGGATAATCCGAAAGATTGGCCGGACTTGTACTCGCTATGTAGCACTCGAAAGACGAGCTCAATGGCACATGCTAAAATGATTGGTGAATGACAACATCCGAATCCTCCACAGAAGGATCAATGCTGATGAGAAGGAGCCTCTGACCGCGGAAACGGAAGAGTATTTAGAGTCCCTGTCGGTAAAGTGTTCCTCTCTTCACAAGTGTATAGTGTAGTACTACTGATGAGATGATCAAATCATGAAGGATCCAAGAAGAAGATCAGTTTGATCGCACGAGATTGCACGATCAGCAGCTTCTCGTCGTATTCCCTCGGCAGTCGCGGCTTGTGGCTCGCACATCCATGCTCCACCTGCTCATCAGCCTTGCTGCCGTTCACTGCTGGCTATATGCATACCGCTGCAACACACCATGACGCTGCATTGCGAAGACTTCACGTAGCATGACCTTTGACAAGCCGGGATCTGATTGTACAAGTTGAGCCGCATGTAACGTGCTCATTAGCCATATGAAATCACTTTTAGCGTCATACAAGCAAGGTAAGTTCGCCATGTGCAGTTCAGAATTGGTGCTGATAGGACGAGTCATCCTTGATGAATTGCGGTCGGTCCAACCTCAAAACAAAGTAAGGATTGCGAACATTCTCGTTTCGATTGACTGACGCTGCAATCAGTGGAAAGTTGTTGTCTTAGATCTACAAAGTCGCCTGTTGATCGAACATGTTATGCCACTATCGGACTTTTATGACGAGAATGTTACTGGTACTACTACCACTGTGACTACAGGGACGAAGACTAAGCCAATGTAGATGTACAGATCCTTGAGAACGTTCGCGATCAAAATGCATCTTTCGAGGCGGTTTATTTCCTGTCAGCCAGACCCGACGTAATTCGATGCCTGCTTCACGACTTTCGCAAAGGCAATCAAGCTTATGCTGCTGCGCATCTTTTCTTCCTCAACGCCATTGACGACTCACTTGTCGACAAGATAGGCTCGATCGGCGGTCATGTCCGCGCTCTTCGAGAACTCTATCTGGACTTCACTCCGAGAGAAGCCCAGGTATTCACAACACATACATCAGAGGCGCCCCTTTTGCTATATAATCCTTCATGTGGGCCGACCGTGGAGAGACTCATCAAAGATATCGCTCTCAAAATTGTATGCGTATGTATCATGCTCGGAGAGTATCCCATCATCCGATTCCGCAAGGCTGCCGATTCTCAGCATGCTGCCCGCATCCTAGCTTCGAAGCTCGCCAACACCGTACAAGCTGAATTAGACAACCACGCTCGAAACAACGAATCATTTCCACCTAAGAGTGATCGACCTCGAGGTGTGCTTCTGATCTCCGACAGGACCATGGATTTACATGCATCATTATTACATGAGTTCACATTCCAGGCCATGGCTAATGACCTGTTGCCAATTCGTGATGGCACTTTCTATGAGTTTACTGTAGATAGTGGCAAAGGTTCAGAGAAGGTCCAAGAGGTCATCTCTGAAAAGGACAATGCCTGGTGCAATGTGCGCCATATGCACATGTCTTTGGCAATCGACCAACTTGTTCAAGAGTTCAATAAGTTCACGAAGGACAATGCTGCGTTTAGTGATCAGGAAAAGGCAACGAATTTAAATACAATCCGAAATATGTTGGCTGGCATGGACTCTTATGCACAAGGAAAGGACAAGTACTCATTGTACATTAACATGGCGCAAGAGTGTATGAGGAAATTTGAGCAATTGAATCTGCCCGCAACTGCACAAGTGGAGCAGAATTGTTCGACAGGTGTGACACCGTTGGGCAAAACGCCTAAAGATATTCTGGAGACGATGATCCCGCTACTTGATGATGAGCGTGTACCACAAGACGACCGTCTGCGTCTGTTGCTCATATATATCGTCTTTAAGCACGGTATCTTTCCCGACGATCGATCCAAGCTGATGAAGCATGCGAAGCTTGGCACAACATTACAAAGTGCTGCTACGAATCTCGATCTCCTCGGTATACCAGCGACGAAAGACACCCGAAACAAACGTTCGAAGCGAGCGAAGAGGACGACTCCTGTGACTGTAGATGAAGCTTTCGAGTTATCTCGCTTCTCACCAATGATCAAAACTGTGGTGGAGGAACACATCCAGGGCACACTAGACCAGGAGGCGTTTCCATTCACTCGTGATCTTCCGCCAGAACCAGAATTGAAGAACAGTGCCGCCACTGGGTCTCTTCGTACAAACAGACCGGCTTGGGCGAAAGGCCGCATCCAGCAGGATATTCCGCGTCAAAGAATCATTGTCTTCATTGCAGGAGGAGCTTCTTATTCCGAGATCAGATCTATCTATGAGCTTTCTGAGGCGCACGGCCGGGACGTCGTACTCGGAAGCACTAACATCGCTACGCCTACAATGTTTGTAGAAACTCTGACCAAGCTTCGGACGGACAGAAAGGAACTTGCCTTGGAATTTGACAGGCCGCCGCCCAGGATACCTCTACTCGAACAGAAGCCTGTGCCGGAACAGCCGCAGATTCCCGCCCAAAAGAAGACAAAGGCAGCGGTGCCGTCGAGCACTCCACGAGAGCCCGAGGCACAAGCTCGTGTACCGGAAAGTGCGATGCCGAAAGTGGAGAAGAGCAAGAAAAAGTTTGGCATATTTGGCAAGAGAAAGTAGAGTGGAGTAATTCCCGGTAATTGATGAATGAGATATAGCGATAGCAGGGTTGAGGTAATGGGCAGTGATATCACTAATCATCATTATGTATTACGTGGCGCTTGCATCGCTGCAAAGCATCGGTTCAGCACGTTTTGCACATTTGGGTTTCGCTCGTAGCACGAAGCACGGCGATGCAGCGTATAGCCGCGCCTAATCCTTCGAGTTTCCTGCAGGAGACCCGTCTTGATTGACGTCAATTGCAACGAAAAGTCCGTTCCGGAGCAATTGTCATAATGTAAGGGAGATTGTCGAGCTCATTAACATGGGTCTCGTCAGAGGACTCGACTATGCAAGACCCTGTGCATTAATATTGCACGCTATAGTCAGCACAAACGGGACCTCGTCCATGAGATTTTCGAGAGTCGACATATAGGCCGATGCAGTACGTGATACAGCGGGGGCAACTTTGGATGCATTTGGCAGCTGTGTCATGCCCCAAAGTAATTTTCACCGATATTCCCTGCGCCAGGGTTGATGTAATTTGATATTCCGACCAATCCGTCGTCGAGTGCTCCACAGTGAATGTGCAGCTTCGGGTACAATGCGGCCAGTGTCTTGACGCCTATCGGCGCTGCGAGACAGCTTAGAAAGATGATTCTTGCCTCCGGGATGCCGTGGTCGAGCAGGATCCGGACAGACATGATTGCGGCTTGACCCGTGGCGATTTGGGCGTCGAAGAGGAGGACAAAGGAATTGTGGGTGTCGCTCGGGAGTTTGAGGTAATGTAGACGCGGCTCGCCCGTCCTCGGATCCGATTGAATCAAAAGTTTGCCCATTGGACAGTCGCGGAAGATCATACGAAGGGAGCGCTCAAAGATTTCTCCACCACGGACAATGGTTATGCCGCAGATCTCGGTCGCCAATTCGAGTCCCGTGTATATTCCGACCTTTGTCTGCACAGTCTTCTCCTTGTGAGGCAGCAGATTGCCGACTGCGGCCTCCGTGATCAGTGTGGTGAGCCTTTCCAAGTAGAAGACATAGTCATCACGCTTCGTGTCTCTGTCGCGGATGATGGAATGTATACCTCGGACTTGGTGGGTCTGTGCCAAGATATGGACCGTCTCCGGAAGAGATATATCCTCGCAAGAATTACGCAAATCAGTCAGATTCTTGCGATGCTCCTCAGACTTTCGAGTCAATGCCTCTTGTATGTGATTGACAATCATGTGCAATGTAGCTTGACCGGCCTTTGTTCCTGTTGTGATCACATTTGCAGAATCACATTGTGTCTTGACGAATCTGTGAAAATTAGGTTTGACAAACTTTTCGTACTGATCAATGATTCCCTGTCGATCTGGAGCATGTAAGTTGAGGTGTGCACGCCTTGCAAATGAATAGACTGACCTCGACCACGCTCTTCCATGTCACGTTTCAGCCGTCTCTGAAAGCACTGTTCCGGATCAGTGTCGAGGTAGACTTTCATATCCAGCAAATCCAATATCCTCGGGTCATGAAGAGCAAAGATTCCCTCTAGTATGATGACGTTGGCACCGTACAAAGGCACAGTTTTTTTCGGGTTTCTCGCGTGCGTTGCAAAGTCATAGATCGGTATCTCCACGCGTTTGCCAGACTTGAGATCTCGAAGAATCTCAAACAAGAGATCCCAGTCCAGAGCATCCGGATGATCAAAGTCATACTGTGACTTGAAAGCCAGTTCGCTTTGTTCCTTTGTAAGGACTTTGTAAAACGAATCCAGTGATATAACCACCACCCAAGGAACATTGAGCTCTTCAATGACATTGGCCACGAATGTGCTCTTTCCTGAGCCACTCCCACCAGCAATGCCAACAAAGTGGAGAGCTAGCCAAGGCGGCCTATAACTATGGGACATGTATGTAGCACCGAGGACGACCGACGATGAGATGTACGAACTTGGTTGCTCTGAATCTGAAACGCAAAGTACGGAAACGCGTGATGAGATTGGGCAGCGAAATGGAGGTCTCAAAACGGAGAGAGACTCAAGCTAGTTCAAGGACTCTGATATCCAAATCAGCAAGATCTACTGTGCTGTTGTATCCATGTCGGGATACAGCTCTGCCAGTAGAAAGCTTGATCAAGTTGTTCTCGATATGACGATCCTTGTCGCTCGTGAATCCCTGGCCATGCGAGCCGAATGCCGATGCCTTCGTACCGTACTCGAGCATATATATCTACCACACCGTAACTGAAGCGAGTCTGCGTTGTGTGGAGAGAGAACGCAGCCGCTGATGGACGGCAGCCACAAGACGCGGGCAGCGGCAGCCACACAACCTTTGTGATCTGACTCGAAGGAGCTCCAAAGTGCTTCCTATTTGCTTGTCTGCTCAGTTTGGGTGCGTTGAAGCTGGGCGTGGGAGTCTTCGCGCTCAAGCTCTGCAAAGAAGCACAAATCCAAGATCCTCCTTCTCCTTTTCCTTATTGCAAGCTCTTGCCCTCCCAATGGTCTGTAGCCATGCAGCAGACGGCGTCGCAGGAGTACCAAGCTGCCACTAAAAAGTAAGTGAGATCGACACCGCTGATGGAAGACGAATGATTATTTTTGATGGGAATCTCTCCGAGCCTTGTCCAAAAAGATGAGGTATATGTTGAAAGCCATAATCATTATTCAATGACTCGTCGTCCTGAAGCTTCGAGAAATTGAGTGTTGCTGACTGCCTCAGTGATCTCAATAACTTGGTGCTCAACTTCCTGATATTAGAGGGTTATGAATCGGCAGCGAAGAAGTTCGCAAAAGAAGCCAACATCACTCCTAAGGTGCCGACCGATACCATACATGACCGTGTCGAGATCCGTAGCTCAATCGTACGCGGTGACATCACCAAGTCTATACAACTGATCAACGAACTCAACCCTGAGGTGAGTAAGCTCGACATGACACTCGAACACGAAAGATTGCGTATGATGATTAGACATGCACCACTCTCACAGCTCGCGCTGAATGATGAGTACAAACTCTTCAGTCTTCAGTCTGACGCAATCAATCGTGCTTCAGTGATATGAAATCTCTGTTTGGATCAACGCTAACATTCTAGTTGTTGGACACTGATCCTGCTTTGCACTTTCTTCTTTTGAGGCTGCACTTGATCGAGCTCATACGCGATCACATCAGTCGTCCCTCGCCATGGTCCCTGACCACATTGCTGGAGTTTGCCTCGACACACTTGGCGCCTCGTGCCACTGCATCACCTGAGTGTCTAGTGGACCTTGAACAGACTATGGCTCTTCTATGCTTCCCGATAGACACTATGGACGCGTCCTTGAGGAAGCTACTCGATGTGAGCATGAGGAACAAGGTGGCGGAAAAGGTGAATGAGGGTCTCTTGAGATCACAGGGTATCATCTCAGAAGCCAAGCTAAGAGGGTTGGTACGTCTATACATGTGGAGTCTCAAGAGGGAGGAAGAGCGACAAGGGGAAATGATGGTCACTTGATGATTAGTCCTGCTGAACTTAACTGTACATGCTTGTACGCCGAGCGGATCGGTAACCACAATGTAAACTTCGGAGTTATGCGTATGCTAGGGATAATGAATTGATGAGATATGATGGCATCTTCCTACGTGTTGCCCTTCGCATTTGTGAGTGGTCAGCTGTATGCATTCGTGTGGCCGTTGTGCAGGTAGAGTGTCTAGAGGCAAGTAAGGATGCGCAAGTTCGCGTTAGCGATGCGTGGCTATGATCTCCACTCCGGCAACCTTCCATCCACAATCGCACATTGCAACAACGTCAATCCTCCTGGACAATCCTTGCAGGAGGGCACAAGTCAGAGCTCTGCTTCGCTAACGACCGAATCACTGGACTCTAGAGACACAATGCCTGACATTTACTCCCTGATACAGAGTGCCGGGCCTGGAGAGATCAATGATGTGTTCGCCGACATTCGCGCCCTCGTCGATGACGATGCCAAGGTCAATACAGCGACCAAATCCCAATTGGCCAAATACAACAAGACACAATTCATCACATGCAAGGTCAACGGAAAGAACGTCATCATAAGTGAAGACAATGAATTATCGGACGGCAAGTTCTGGGATGCCTTGACTGGCAAGAGCTTCGACTTTGATCATACCAAACTCACTGCATCAAACATCGAGGACCACGAGGTGGAGAATGCAAGCACTGTGTAGGTCACCTTTGTCCTCTTGTTTTGTAGCGTACTGACGTGTTGTCAGAAAGACCCTAAGCACAAAATTGGTCCAGTATCTTTCGGAACATTATCCTTCCTCATCCGCCATTTCGATCACTCCAAAAAACTCGACCTATAAGATCCATATAGTGGGCAACAAATACAACAATGCAAA
The DNA here is from genome assembly GCA_005281525.1 of Taphrina communis. NCBI lineage: Eukaryota > Fungi > Ascomycota > Taphrinomycetes > Taphrinales > Taphrinaceae > Taphrina > Taphrina communis. Next base: position 583,813 of record RHGI01000001.1, on the reverse strand, counting down.
TTTCTGGACAGGGAGATGGCGTAGCACGTATACGTATGACGAGTCATCCTCAACGATGAATGGCCAGATATTGGTGGATGTGCACTACTATGAAGACGGAAATGTTCGTCTGCTTACGACCAAAGACCTCAAGCTGGAGGTCGGTGGTCCGGAAAGTGTCGCCAAGACCATTGAGGTTGCGGAAAAGAAGTATCAGGACGAATTGAACAAGGCATTTGGCGTTCTGGGTGAGGGAAGTTTCAAGGAGTTGAGGCGGGCACTGCCGGTCACGAGGAGCAAGATCAATTGGAATAGCGTGTCTGCCATGAGAATAGGCCAAGACGTCCAAGGCGGTAGGGAGAAGAAGTAGATTACGAAGCGAGCCGTTGCATCGTTGCGTCAAACATATGTGCATGAATCGTCACAATTGCCCTTCTAAACATGCCCATTCCAAAGTTTGGCGAGCCAAATACCTCGCGGTTGCGATGTGGAGAAGTTGCGCGCCTTTGTCTTTCTCTCGCCGTCTTCATGTTATTCTATTGCAGCGGTGTTTGCATCAAGACTGATGAGCAAACGAGCAAATCTTGAAGAGCAAGACGACTCGACACAGTCGGAGAAGAAGTTAAAGCTTGCCGAGGATGGCGAAGAGCTGGACCAAGAGGCCGAGTGGGCCGCCTTTCAAGCATTGATTGGCGAAAGCGAGACAGAAAAGCACGAAACGCAGCAAGAAAGAGTCGACATAGAGCTCGCCGATGACGAAGAATCACCCGATGAAGAAGACGAGGAGGAAAACGGTGAACTGACGAGTGCCTGGGACGAGGACGATATGAATGTGGAAAAACGTCTCGCGAATCAGGAAGCGCGGAAAAAGTACTTGGAGCAGCTCAGAGCACAACGAAAGTCGACACAAGACACGGGGACATCGATACAGAACGGCAAAGTCAAATCGAATGCAGATATTTCCACAGCGGCAGCGCAAGACTCTAGCGACGCTGAAGAGGATGACGACGACGATGAGGATGAGGGTTGGATAAAGTGACACCACTGAGTCTCCAAGTGTTACTCCACAATTTTTACCACCTCAGGCACAAAATTATTCAACTGCCAAACCAGCATTCGACTCGCTTCTCTTCACAACTCTTCCCTGTGTTCCCAATTCCAGACACGACCAGATCAGAAGACAGATCCAAAAGTACACATACACGATGAGCCAGGCCATGGACACGACCACGACGACGACAACGTTGCAAACTCCCGAACAAAAAGCCACTGCATACTTCGAACTCGCAGTCTCCCTATACCTCTGGCGTTGGCCGGCGCTCTCACTGGCGGTGGAGAATGAATGGGGCGGACCAGACTCGGTGGAGAAGAGGGACTGGTTGGCGGGTGTCGTGGCCGACATGTTTGCCGACACCACGAAAGCCACGACGACGAGTACGACGACGACAACCAAGAAACAGCAACAGCCGGCAGCGGATGAGGAGGACGTGGAGGACGTCCTGACGCAAGTCCTCAGCGACGAGTTTTCCGTGGCGCTCGAGGACGATTCCGCGTACGAAGTCGCCGTGGCCATCGTCGCCGCATATAAAGATTGCCAGGAGGCCAAGTTTGACAAGATTGAGGCGCTCAAGGTACATTTCCAAAACAGCAAACCTCGTTCCAAAGTCCCGGCATCGCGGTCCCGTGCAGACGACGATAGCGACGACGACTCTAGCGGTACCGACGCGGAAGTCGATGAGGATGCCACGGACGCACCAAGTGGTGGTGGTGGTGGAGGAGCAGGAGCAGGAGAAGCGATGGAGGTGGATCGACCCGAGCCCGTCGTGGATGAAGACGGCTTTGAATTGGTGCAAGGAAAAGGTAAAGGCAAAAAAGGGCGTCGATGACTGTGTATATATCATGCCTTGCGTAAACGTATACCGATAGATCCAAATGTACAAATTATACGAACTATTATAGATTTGTGATGTGACGTGACTATAGAGACGATTCCCAGCAAAGTTTGAAGAGAGAGAGAGAGAGAGAGAGAGAGAGAGAGTCAGATTGAGACTACTTGCGGAGTCCGGTGACGGAGAGGTACCCGCCGGCAAGCGTGTAACGCCACCCCTCGCGATCGAGGTACTTGTGCACGGCAGGCAACAACTTTGCCTGCCCGTGCGCGGAATGAAGTCCTTTGCCCGTGACGATACGTAGTGGTGAGACCGGGGCGCCAGACTCGAGCAGTCGCGCACGACTATACCACTGCGCCAATCCGTCGCGCACCACCGCCAACGCCTCATGTACCGAGAGCCCATGCAGATCCAACTGGTCCTCAGTACCGGAGGATCGTGCGACGCTGGATAATTGTGCGGCGCGCATGTTCCATGCCCTCATACGCGCGTCGTGGGCCCTGCCTTGTTCGGCATAGTACGTCGCCGACCCACCCTGTAATGCGTCCCCCTTGGACCGTTGATGAGCCGCCGCCGCTTGACGAAAGGCCGTGTCGCGCTTCGCGGCGCACTCGGCCGCCATTTCGCGACACTGTGCGGCGTCCATGCCGGTCGACGAAGTACTCACCCCTATCGTCGAGGGAGAAGTGTCGGCCAGATTGGTCGAGCGATTGAGTGCCGTCGCGGGGCTCGAAATCTTGGTCTTTGCGAGGGAGGATGTAATGGTGCCCACGGAGGGGCGGTAGGCGGACAGGACATTGGCAACTTCGTTGGCGGTGGATAATTGTTCCTTTGTAGCGCTCAAGATGTTGAGGACTTTGGTGGATCCGAGGGCAGGGTAGGACTTGAGCAGTCGCGTGTAATTGTCCTCGTGATCGGGATGCGTGTCTGTGGACTCCCAGTGCGTATCGACGATTAGGGCGTGCAGGGCCGCCGGCAGGGACGAGTGATGGACGTGATAGGAGGACTGTGCGGTCGTCAGTGGTAGGGACAACACGCGAGCCATCCACTCGACCTCGGAACTCATCTGCGTCCATCGCGACGTGACGGGCTTGGCACCGAGGACGTCCGGGTCCAATTCATTACGCAATAGCGCTCCCCTCTGCTGTTTCTGCTTGCGCTTGCGTTTTCTGATTGCACCGTCCACCGCGAAAAAGTCGTCTACCGTGCCAATGTCCCCGTCCACAATGGCATTCAGCCGCCTCTCTTCGTCAATGAGTTCGTGGTTGAGAAGCTCGTCGGTCGACTTGATGACGTCCTGGTCGCACTTGTTGAGCACGAACCTGATGGTGGTGATGGATTGTGTGGGAAAGGAGAGCTTGAGGAACCTCAGATTCTCATCGTCGCCAATCTCGGCGTCGAGGGAGTCGCTTATCGAGGACGGATCCGTTGTGTTGTAGGAATCTAGTTCGTCGTCACTAAATTGTGGTTCCGGAGACGTGTAGCCATCCTCAAAGCCGTCCGCTATCGCTTCCGCTTGCAGGGTATCGAGTATCGCCTTTGCCTGATCAATGTCCTCCGACTCATTCGCAATCGCTAGCCACTGTTCAGTACCGCCGCTGGCTTATGGCATGAAATGATTTACCTGCTATGAGGGACTGGTCGAGCGGAGGATGATATGTCGCCTGGCATGGTCAGTGTGAATTTCTCGGCTCATATCTTGCGCTTACCTCGAGCTCTTCTTGCATGATCTGACGCCTCAAGGTCTGTCGGACTGGGAGCACGTACACATCAATATATGGATACCGGGTTTTCTTGTGGGAAAATTTAGTGTGTTACTCCACCACTACGTAAGGGGCACAATCTGACAAAATTTAGGCTTCGTGCTCCAAATCTCATCTGGTCGATCACCAGCGACAATCGATCTTGGACATTATGAGCATATGTTTGTGACCTACCTTGCCGTGCCTTCTATATTACTGATTGTCTATCTGTCATGCTTGTTGCCCTTCGCTTTCTAATGTATGCATGATATCCATAATAACGAAGCAGACTTAACCTTCACCATACCTCTAGAATGACACGGAGATCGAGTGGATCTCTCCAGCGATCCCATAATTGTTTCGCGGCTTCCTCCGTCAGACTGCCGTGCTCTCTGGCAACTCTTTTCAGTGCTTTCTCTATGCCTTGCAGGAAGCCTTTCGCTGCTCCACAGACATATATTCGTCCTCCCTCGTCGTTCATGACGCGCCAGACAAGTTCTCCTTGCCTGACCACTTCGTCCTGGACATACTCCTTTCGACCTGCTTGTGATTCAACTATGCAGTGGGTGGCAGACTGCAAGTCGTTGCCATAGATCCCATCAAATTGAGAGTCCCTGCAGCCTTGAATGACATAGACCTTGCCAGCACACTTAGCAGAACTGACTCTTCGCTGCACAAAGCCACGGAAGGGTGCTATACCGACACCAGCACCAATGAGTATCATAGGGCCAGAGTCTGCAAAGTCCTTTGTAAATGGATTAGAGTGCAAGCCTCGGAACATTGGTAACCGCATATCCTTCTCTCCGGCAATGACAGACTTGGCGAGATTTTCCAAGAACCCAGATCCCACTCCTCCCCTGAGATGTCCTTTGTAGTGCGGCACTTCGGCAACAGTGAATGCAAAGTCGAGTGTCCCATGGTTTGAGGAAGGGTCGGATGAAAGCGAATACCACCGAGGCATGAGTTGTGGCAAGATTGACAAAAGATGCGAGAGCGGCGGTCGTGAGCTTGGGAAGGCGTGTAGCAAGTGAGGTAGGGTGATCGGTGGTCCGCTCCGCAGCTTGCAGAACGCTGATTGTCCTTGCTTCGAGACTAAGAACAGCAGAAGCTGTCGCTCGTACTCATCTGTCGCATATTCAGCGAGGACTCGAAGGACGTTCTTCTTCACTGGAGACGAGGTGACATCGGAGCACCACCGGAGCAATTCATATTTTGACGTGGGCAAAGTCCGCGCCTGTTCATCACCCCAGACTGTCGGCCACCTGCCACCCTCCGTCTTCAGCAAAATCCCATCGTGACAGTCCTCCGATTCATGTGTTGCCTCCAAGAGTTCCTTGACTATTTCATGCTCATTGGCAGGACAGACACCGAACGAGCCACCCACGAGCCAAGTCTCACCTGGTGGTAGAGGGTAATTCGATACATCGATACTCAGGTGATAGACACGCTTGGACGCTCCGTCCTTTGTCATTTGCTCTGCGTGCAGAACCGGAGCCGAAAAGACGTTGTGCGGGGGATGAGGCTGCACGAATTTCGGAGGATGATTCGAGGATTCGTTTGTGACATCCTGCGTATGTTTTGTATGAGTCGTGCTAACATGACGAGATACCGAGTCGTCGGACGATGTGCGGGGTGTGGCCGGCGGAGATATGGGCGCTTGCTGCTTCGCGAAAGAAACAATCTTTGGTGGTAATGTCGGCACACTGTGTAACCTCGTGCCAGGCTTGAAATCTGCAAGGTCGATATCGAGAGCAGTAAAGGCATGGTTCGTCCCCAGACGCCGTATTGATGCTTGCGTCTCGGCCGCACTGATGGACGGCACGGAAACAATAGCCTCGAGGTCGAATGTCACACCGGAGCAGCATGCGGCACAATTCCCGCCAGAATCTTTGACAATCTCTTGTGGTATGGACTCTCCGCCACTCAAGCTTTCGATTTGAATGGTTGCCGGTCGATTAGATGGAAGTCTGATGTCATCTCGAGTAGGATTCTTGGTCGTGAGTGTGGCCGCAAAGGGCAACCTCTTTGCCTTCAGTCTAGGACGCAACGCCACAGCTGGTGAGGGATGGCAGACACAGTTCGGACCACAACTGAGCAGGGACATGACTCGACGACTGCGAGATGCGTGCAGTATACTGGAGTGTCGGGAGCGACCAAGCTGAAGTAGTGAAGGGACAATGATGTCTGACGCTTATCAGATTGATCTGTTTCCGAAGTTTACGGTGGAATAATCGGCAAGTTGGATCTTGAGGGTGTTATTTCGATGCTTGCGCTACCTGATGGACAGAGCAGAGATGTGCTATGGTGCCGTTGTACTTGTCAAACTAACTCCAGCTGGCGTAGAACTGGTCGATGTACTCGAGTACCGAACAGAATGAGTGGGAAGACGATGACAAAATCCACGGTATCCGCGGGCGCCCGCCGAGGCCCTGCTAGGTAATCTTGTCCCGCGCCCGGTGGAGACGATCTCCTCGCAACGCTCTGCAAGCTGCAAGGCGTCCAACCTGGAAACCCGGGAAGGCTTCCGGGTTTCGCAGGCTTTTCGATCTGATAAGCACCGCCTGCCGCAAGCCCGATTTCATATACAGCCTTTTATCATCTGTACCCGGGACAACCTGCGATAGACGCGATATCGACAAACCAAAAAAGTGCTTGCAGCTACTCCGTAATCGGACAAGGCATCTCCTCTGGCTCTCTTCTCTGTTATCCTGTTCTATAGAAGCCTCGATTCTTTTGAGTTCAGCCAGTCCTGCTGTCCAATATTCGGCATGGTCTCTGCAGAGTACGCAAAGTACTCGAGTCCCTTGTGCTCGAGGTATGCCTCCAAGGAAATGGCCGAACTCTTTTCGCCAGCCCGACGATTCGGCACTTGGCGAATGCTCTGGCTCAACCTGGCCAAGGCCGAACAACAGATGGGACTGACGCAGGTGACGGACGAAGCCATCGCTCAGATGGAAGCGCATCTCGACTTGACTGACGACGAATTCGTCGTGGCTGCCGAAGAGGAGAAGAAGAGGAGACACGATGTGATGGCTCATGTCCATACCTTTGGTCTCGCCGCTCCTGCTGCCGCGCCAATCATCCACCTCGGAGCGACGAGTTGCTTCTGTACCGACAATGCCGATCTCATCTTTTTGCGAGAGGGTTGTGACCTCCTCATCGCAAAGTTGGTCAATGTGATTGATCGAATGGCACAGTTTGCGTTGCAGCACAAGGAGATCCCTACTCTAGGCTACACGCACTACCAGCCGGCTCAACTGACGACGGTCGGCAAGCGCGTCTGTCTCTGGATTCAAGAACTCCTGTGGGACTTGCGAAACATTTCGAGAGCACGCAACGACATTGGGTTCAGGGGAGTCAAGGGCACAACAGGCACACAAGCGTCCTTCCTCGCCCTCTTTGACGGAGATCATGAAAAGGTCAAGGCACTCGACAAGCTGGTGACTGAGCTCTGCGGCTTCTCCATCAACTATCCCATCACCGGTCAGACATATTCCCGCAAGATCGACATTGATGTGATTGCACCCTTGTCCTCCTTCGGCGCGACCGCACACAAAATTGCAACCGACATTCGATTGCTGGCAAACCTCAAGGAGATGGAGGAACCATTCGAGAAGGACCAGATCGGATCGAGTGCGATGGCGTACAAGCGCAACCCGATGCGTTCAGAACGCGTCTGTTCCCTGTCCCGTCACCTGATGACACTGATCAACGATGCCACGATGACTGCTTCGGTGCAGTGGTTCGAGCGGACCTTGGACGATTCCGCCATCCGTCGCGTATCGATCCCGGAAGCCTTCCTCACGGCGGACATTGTCCTCTCGACCCTGCTCAACATTTGCTCGGGGCTGGTGATTTACCCGCGCGTCATTGAGAAGCACATCATGGCGGAACTGCCCTTCATGGCCACGGAAAACGTCATCATGGCCATGGTTCAGAAGGGCGGCAATCGACAGCATTGTCACGAGGAGATTCGCGTGCTCAGTCACCAGGCCAGCGACGTCGTGAAATTGCAAGGGGGCGATAATGATTTGATTCACCGTATCCGTGCCAGCACTTACTTCCAGCCCATCCACGACCAACTCGACTCCTTGCTCGATCCTGCCACGTTTGTCGGGCGCGCACCACAGCAGACGCAGGAATTCGTCGAGGGAGACGTGCAGGATGCCTTGGCGCCGTTTAAGCACTTGATTACCGGGGAAAAGGTGGAACTCTCAGTTTAGCAGCGTGTGGGAAAATAGAACAAATTTACACGGGACTAGAACTTTTGTATGTGTATATATAATGAATTTTTTCCTACTTCATGGACATCTATTTTGCGTCAACTTTGACTCACTGTATCGTACATTACCGGTTCATGCCGCCATTGTTGACGAATTCCTCGAGCAAGCGGCCCATGAGTTGCGGACTGGCAATCACCTGTGGATTGTTGGCGATCGCGGGGTTCGCCCGCAGAAAGGCGCCCAGGATGGCCTGCGCGTTCTGATCGAATTGGATTGGCGGCGCACCGCCAGCTGCTGGTATACTCGGTCGTGGTGGTGGTGGTGGAACGGGTCGACTCATTTGTGCACGTCTGGCGTATGGGTCTTCAGGCATGACATTGCTTCCTTGCCACTGAAATCGTTGTTGCTGGTGCGGTTGTGTTTGCTGGGGCTGATAAACGGGCATCGGCGAATTGCTCATGGGCGTGTGCACAGCTGGAGAATGAGAAGGTCGTGGAGCTTGTTGTGATGCTGGAATTAGCTTCTGCCATTGCGGCACCGCAGGGCTGGGGCGGTCTGGCAGGGCAGCTGGTTGCCGTGGCGAGTGCTGCTGCTGCTGCTGCTGTGTTTGAACATCGATAGGTATATTGGATATACTTGAAAGTTTCGCTGCGTCAGGCTCCGAAGGTGCCGGCGGAGTCACTGACTTTGGTGCAGTCTTCTCGAGTACCAAAACGGCAAGCAACATATCCTGCCGAGACGCTGGTAGGTTGAACGTTGGAAGCATCGTGATGAAATCAGGCAGCGTGGCATCTGCTGGAAGAGGCACAATGTATCCATCTCTCAGCCTTGTTTTGCCTGGCTTGATTACTCCATAACGATCCTTCTTGATGAAGTAATTGTAGAGTGCATCGAGGGAGGACTCTTTGCCCGGTGCTGCTTTCAGCCGCAAGATGTAAACGGCTTTACTCTGTGAGAACTTTTGATGACACAGATATTTGGTCGCATCTGGCTTTGGGATTCGGCCGTCCACCTGTATACGATCTGTCAATGTCGTCGTCCAATCGACCTCGACCTTCTTGGGTCCGCCGATCAGAGTCGCCTTTGCTTGCAAATCACTGACACTAGGCATCGATACGTGACCGCCCCATGCTGCTTCATTATTGTTATAATCATGATGGTCGTCAATTTTGTTGGTATCCTCCAGCAGACCGAGGATATCTTCGTCATTGTCATCTCCTCGCGGCGACAGTGCCTCCGAACTCATCCTTCGCGCTGACGGGACTGTCTCGGGCGAGGTTGAACCACCAGGTGACTCAATATGAGTCCAAACATCCTTGATATCAAAGTTGGAATTGGAGCGTTCACGTCGGGGCACTAATGGTGTGTCCGGGACATCAGCAACTTCATCATCAGAGGAGTCAGGGGATCGGACCGATGCTGAACTACTTGAACCAGAACGTTCTCGCGTTCGGCTTATGCCTGTAGTCGCTTCCGGTGTGTCGAGCACCGAGGCTTCCGGTGCCTCGACATATTCCTCGCCCTTGTGAGTGCGTCGGATACGTGGCCCACTTTCCTGGACCAAGACTGACTGCTTCAGGCTCTCTTCTCTGAGAGCTTCAGTCTTGGCTTTCAGTTCGGGGTTGGCCATGTCCTCCGAGCTCATTTGGACCAACTCACTTGGACTCAAGGAACGATCAAGAACTCTCTTCCTCAGAGACGGATTTTTGGGATCTTTCAAATTGAAGGATAATTGGCGAAATTTCGACCTGACATCAAGACGGGCATCGAACATAGCAAATTCAATTTGTAGACCAAGGTTTCGTGCTTCGGTCTCGACGGTCATGTCATCTGATAGAGAAAACCCTTCTGTCTCGATAGCTAATTTATATGCATCAGTAGCCAGCCTGACCAATGCAGTGGCGATCTTCCTTCTCTCGGGGTCCTCAATCTCACTCGGGTCTGTGTAGGGTTCTTGTTGGGAAAGAACGAGCTTGGATTTCTTAGCTTGCGCTTTGCTCGCTATCTGTTTGGATTTCTTGGCTATCGATGGCTCAGTTGACCTGTGAATCGAAGAAACTTTTGGGACTTGTGCAACCCCTTCTGCTTTCCTGACAGTCTGCTGATTGGAGAGATCGTGGTCGCTCACTTCCGAAACGATGGAGATGTCCGAAACACTACTGGAGCGTGCTCTTTTGTGCTCCGTTTTGACCTCATAATTGCTTGAGATGTCGCCGTCGTAGTTTTTGCCATTTTGTCGTTTACGCTTGTTTGTTGCTCTAGCTTTCGGCACTCTTTTCGCTGTCTTGCTCTTTGCCAGCTCCTTTAGCAAGTTTTCGTGCAAGTCAGGTCTACACCGCTCACAAAAATAGTCTTCGTTCTCTGGGATCTCGCTTGGCAGACCAACACATTGGTTGTGTTGCCATACCTGGCATTGGTCGCACTGAACAAAGTCCTTGTCTTCGTCTTCTACTTCTTCGGTTTGTCCACAAACACAACGAATCTGGTCATTTGTAGTCTCTTGCTCATCATCAATCAATTGGTCTGTTTGAATAGTTCCAGCATCGGTCGCGTTGTCCCCTGCGACTGATTCGGTAGTCACAAAGTTATGTCTTGCGCTATCGAGCACCTCCTGCCACCGATCGCTGTTTGTACCTTTGTTCGCCCTGGAGGATCTGCGGGGTTCATCTGCGAGTATGAGACTAGTCCAAACAACTACGCGGCCCGGGGCAACCATAAAGGTTGGCTCACAAGTTCGCAAATCAAACTCACCCATAGATGTGCAGTATGGCGCGATACGGGGGGAGAACGAGAGGAGTCAGGAGACAATTCAAGCAGTCGATAACACGTAACGGACTCTACTATGCTAAGTGACGAATCCGCTGTATCAGACACGATAATTGTCTTGCGCGATCTTCTTCTCAGTGCGACACGCGGTCTGCCCAATACGAAGAACCTAATAGAAGTATAGGCAGAACAAATCCTATGCTGTCTGTGCTCTTGCGACACCGTGCAGCAGAGAAAGTGAGCTCCTTCCACATCACGGATCAGCTGATCATGATGCTCATTGGAAATTAGTCTACACGTGCCATTCATAACAAATTGTTCTGAACTGCTGGTTGGAGCTCCGATATTTCTCGCGCCCAGCCACCCTGTAAGCCACACGGAAGCACCGAAGTATGCTCACGTGCCTGGACCCGCGCCCTGAGGCCTATCCAGGGCCGGATTCGAATTGATCATGAGCAGCAGTTATAGAAAGAAGGGCGCGTCTGGGGAGCGCGACACGATATATCGCACTTGCGAGTATCGATCGCCAGTCGCTTCCAGCAATTCGACCATGGACACCAGGAGGATAGCACACACTCCAGATCCCCCTTGAGAAGCTATTGGCTTCCATACTTCCACCTAGCACTACGAAAGAACTTGTCGAGAACGACACACCCCAAGTAGGCTCACCAGCCACCTGGCCAAAGATGTCTTAGACTTCAGCCCTCGAGGCCGCAAGCGTCCATCCCCGACAATGGATAAAGACATCAAAAGCCCGTCTTCAGGTGTCCTCGGTCCATACAACAGACAAGCACGTAGGTGCTCTGCATTGTCATGTCTGGACAAAGTTATGCTGCTGTGCATGAAACAGATGAACCCTTGGAGTTGGCTAAACCACTCGGAAAAGTCAGTAACATCTCGCCTAGACCGTCCTCAGACCGAACATCTTCTCCAGCTAGACCATCACCACCCCGGACAAATTCTGGTATAGTGTTTGGGTCACCTCGCAGGTCCCCCAAACTTTCAAATCCGTTCTCAGACTTGAAGTCCGGTCAATACTCCTCGGTGAGCACTACTGAAGACGTACCAAAGCCTCCTTCAATTCCGGCGTCTACTTTGACATACCAACGAAGGGTGCCAGATGATACCATGAATCAAGCGCTACTCAATGTCCATGCCACTCCAGCAAATAACGACGAGCATTATGACGAAAAGGCCATCACTCTTGTCGAGGCTGATCGTGAAGAGGACGAGGAGGAGATGGGAATGCTGTTGGAAAAAGCCAAGAAGGAGGAGGACGCATCCAGGAAACCATGGGTCAAGCAATCTTGGTGGCACAAGCTGACTTCCTTTGGTCGTCGATCATCAGCAACCAGATCCGCTCGTGGCATGTCTTGGGTAAAGCTCATTCTATTCACTTTCCTTGCTGTCTTTGTTGTGCTGCTTGCCGGCATTCTGCTATTCACGGTCAACCTGAGGAAGCCGCATGCTTACTGGAAGGGGACACTAGCTGACTCCAGCGGTGCAATAGACTCGACAGGATTCAATTTTACAAGGCACATCAGCATTGGCTTCACGAGTCCAAACCTGTTCAGAACGACCATACTCGAAGTTGAGACTGTAGCTGGATATGACAATACCCACTATTTCGGATATGGCAATAATGACCATGTCAACATGGACATTGCAAATCTCAATCGCAAAAATGCTACGCTCCCGCTAGAGATGAATTTCGTCTACAACGTCGCTCAGGACCCTGATCAGCACATGTTGCAGTCTTTATATGACACTTGTAACACGGCAGGTACAGTGCCATTCGTCCTTATGGTTCGCGCAAAGATAATGTTTATGGGATTGGTTGGGTACACGTCGGAACTCGGCCGTCTCCCAGCAAGTATGAGCTGCGACAACAACATGGCAATCTTGGTGCAGTCTCTCTACAAACAAGAGGAAGCTTGATTAGTAGAAATTTGTTCGGCCCCTAGTTCGATGTGTGTGTTATTTTCATTAATGTATTTCTGTGTCTTCTGAAAATACTCATGATTGCCCAGCCATGCATGGGTCTTTGATCTTGCATATATCATTTTGAGGCCAATGAACATTTCTGTTGTAGACTTGACCACAAGACAATATCAAGCTTGGAACCCTGTCATCCAGGCGTGACCCTTTACTGGTCACGTAGGTTCATGCTTGCGGACAAGCCGATCTGAAGCCGCATAACCGACTCCTTTGCAATTGTTCAAACACAATGAACAATTTGAACGATTGAACAAATGACAACCAAAAACAATTGTGCAATATCATGATCTATGTACAGATATTCTATGCCAGGATGACACGCTACTTTGTGTGAGCAACTATGATACGTTAGCTAGTGAATGGGACTCGCGGAAGCAAAGGAACTCACTCTTTCGAGGATTCATTTGTGTCTGCGTGAAGTTGGAGGAATATGATTTCGGATGGAATTCTTGGACATGAGGTGCCTGCAGGAAGTAGGTCCATCCCTGCTTCTCAGCAAATGCAATTGCATCCTCTTGGGAAGCGAATTTGAGTGAGGTCCCCTGCATAAAGTCTCCGGACGAGGCCCACCCTGCGGCGTTTAGTTATGTGCGGTTGGGTTTGTCAGGCGCCCTGTTGTGACGTACCCATGAGAGGATTCGTCCATCGATTGTCCTTCTCTAGCGTGTCCCAGTCCATCTTCCATAACTTTGTACCTTGTATACCCGACTGCATAGCTTCGAATCGTCAGCAGCTGATGAGTACTCTAGGAGAGAGGCTACTTACCGGTCTTGGAAGGTTTGTAGATGCGCACAATTCGAGAGTGTAGAGATTCCGGGGCGCCACTTATCGAGTCGACGGGAACAGTATCTTTGATCTCTCCTTGGGCCTGTGGGATTAGTAGCGCATAAGACATAGAATCGCCCACCTTGAAAAAGGTTCACTAATCAGGGTTCTCATACTGGTACACTAGTACTCTTTCCATCAGAGGTCGTGAGGGAAGAATTGAGTCGTGCAAAGGTGCGGGACACCCTGGTCAAAGGAATGGTGTATGTTCTTAGCATTGTAAAGGACGTGATTGCACTATTCGAAAGGCGTCGAATGTTACAGTCCGGTAATATCACTGATAATGATGATGCCTGTTGTCTTGTACAGCCGCAGTGCTCGACTTGTCAAGCAAGCCCATATCGAGATTGTATTAGGCAATTTCTCCCGGCCAAATTGCACTCGAGTAGGCGGAGCTCTACTTGCCAAGTCGATCGAGACGAACTTGCAATGAGGACGGGTTCTGGTAGAGCATGTAGCATATCAGCATCCTTTGTGCTTAGGAACAGAGAAGCGACTAAGTCAAGATGTCTATGCTCAAAGGTCTCGTTCCGCCGAAGGTAGGTTTCTGTTATATCACGACCATCAGCACGCATGTCTGACACATTTCAAGATTGCGAATCCAAAGTCCATCGGCGTCGCAGCCGATGCAGCTCGAATGACTCGAGTGGTCTCGTTCTACAAGGCTCTGCCACGAGGTCCAGCTCCAAAAGCTACTGGATACAAGGCAAAGTACATTGATGGCAAGAACCCAAGCGGCATGCCTATGCTCCACTTGATCGGCGGTCTTTTGTAAGGCTTATGACGGCGCACGAATGGATTGCAACTAATGCATACAGCCTGATCGGTTACTCACTAGACTACGCATTCCACCTGTCGCACCACAAGAATCACGAACACCACTAGACGATGTGCTGAGCACTTGTACGTTGGAGTCGGTTTTGCGAGGTCAACAACTAGCGATACCATATATCTATACGAATCGAAATGTTGTAACTCATCGTTCTCAATTACGCGACAAGTGATGATGTTGTTCTGGCTTTGTATCTTCTTTTCTTTTGTTGCTAATCAGCAGGTTCAAGGGTTTCAGCTTATCGCAAAGACCATTTGCTCAGTAATAGTTAGGCATTGAAAGCAATCAAGAAGAAAGACCGGGCGAGGCCATTTCGGCGCATTTGGCATTGCACAGCTATCCCGACATGACTATGACAAGACCGAGAATCCTCCAATTCATTGTGTTCAATCGCAGCTGAGACTCTCCGAGACAGATCTTGAAAGAATTAGGAATTGCCGTTTCGGGACTACTAACAGCACAGTACTGACCAAATTTGGATACTCTTTGTGAATGCGTAAGACCGCCTGAAAGACCGAGGCAGATATTTAAAAGCTCGCCGTCCTCCAGCTCTTGTATTAATCATTGCCTACACAGCAAGCATCAGAACTGGTTTCTGCACTCTCTTAAGCAACTCTTTGCGAAATCATACACTCTTTTTCAACGACATCAACATGTCAAGCCCAATCACGAGACCAAGAGCAAGACCTCTTGTGCAGCCAAAGGAATGCATCACGGACTACATGACTCTTGAAAGTGGGTTTTTCGCCTACGTCGCGCTAGGTGGGGTCTTTGGCGGTATCATCTCACTCTACCGACAGGGCGCCTTTGAAAAGACGGGATACCAAGCGCGACCGACTCACTTTGGTCGTAGCCCGCTTCTCGGGTTCAACAGCGACAGCGACAGCGACCGCGACGGTGCTGACGACAATGACAACAGCAATGGCGGCGATGCGAGGTCAACTTATTCCACTAGAGCACCAGCTACATTGTCTGCCATCAGACAAAGCTCGACCTTGGCTCAAAAGGCACTCCGATCACTCGATTCTCTGGAAGGAAATGTAAAGACGCATTACTTTCCCGACACGCGATTCTAGTGGTGTATCAGAAACACGATGCATTTGTAACACAAATAAACACTCATATTTTGCATACTTGCTGGTCGAATTTAGCGCCATAACAATAGTTTGAACTTCTTCATAAATCTGCACTGTAAGCAAGGCCTTTTGGTCAACCAAAAAGTTAATCCTCTGCATAATGTTTTGCCTGACGCCAGCGCAACCCCGAATCTGTGACAGTTGCTACGAATTCTATAGACAGAAGATTTTGTCATTGAGGTTTGTGCACGCGCGAGATTTGCCATGTTCTATAATCATGGAGCACCATCGTTTGCTTCAGGCACTTCTTCCTCGATGTCAACGTCTGGCTCCTCCGTCTGATGATGAGGATGTATCAAGTGCTCATCTCGAGTGAGGAGACTCTCAATGCAGTCGAGACGTGCTTGAGCCGATGCAGGTGCGTTGATGGCCGACCAGTCGGGCACGAGATTGACTCCCGGCTGTTTGACCGCTGCCTTGGTGTCTGCGCGGCTGCCGAGTCGTGCAGGCTCGAACGTAAGACATTTTGCCTCTGAAATGCTATATACAATTTTTAATTGATCGCGAAGGCTCATGCCATATGCTAGAATTGCTGCCGCTTTGCCGACCTGTTCATCCACAGGAAGTGCTCTGCTACTGATGGTGTCAAGAATCTGTTGGAATGCAGCACCCGTCGTCGACATGATCCTATCGATCGCGTGGATAACGATGTGCACTTCTTCATTGGTTGCATAACGGAGACAAGCGATATTGTGTGCAACAAAGTGTGCATATTTAACGTCCGTCTCCATGAGTCCATCTAGTTTGTCCAGATTGGTGTCAAGTCCCTTGACCAGTGCGACTAGAAACTTTTGACGTCCCTTACGAGAATTTCGAGCGATATCGTAAAGAGTGTGTATGGACGAAGTCTCTGGAAGAAGCTTGAGAAGATTGCCTGTCATGCGCATTTGGTACCTATATGCTAGCTTGACACCCTCAATATAGCACGATGCGATGAGCGACTCGTGCTTTTCATTCAGATTTCGGTGAATGTCCGCGGCCACACGGCGTAGGTATGGGAATTGGCTTGTTTCAAGAGCAATTATGGTGGGCATGCACTATTGTTTTTGTCAGCGATCGATGATTTAATGTCGGCAGGCTCACGTTTCGGGGATTTGCAAGACCCTGACCCACGATACCACGAATGAGATTAGTAGCAAGGACAGCCAGTTGTGCATCAAGTCCAAGACTAGCTGCAAGAATCTGCTTGAGGTATCTTTGCATCAATGAAGGGCTGATCCCATCGGTGATGAATTTATCTGTGTTTCCTGTCAGTACACCTACGTCGACTTTTCCAGGCTCTCCTTTCATGCGCTTGATTTTAGTGGTACGGGATCCATTTGAGGCAGGAGTTTTCTCTCCCAACTTTGTTAGACGATCAGTCGTCCTTTGTTCGGTCCGTAGAAATTCTGCATAAATGCCTAGCAGAATCCGTTTGCCCTCGAGCTGGGAGTTGTTCATGATGGAATCTGTCAACTTGAGTACTTGTGGCTGCTGAAACATGGTTGGACTATTAATGCAGATGTTTCCCAAACTTTGCAGGGCTGCCCTGGCCACGAGACTTGTGGCAAGGGTTTTCGTGTCCTGAAGCAAGAGCTGAACTTTTGTAGTGAGTAGACTCATCAAGTCTTCATAAGTCGCTACAGCGAAACAATCGCGAAGCAGGTCGCGGTCCTCGATCTTGAGATATCTACCAAAAAGCCCGATTAGGTGCAAGAGAAGAACAATCTGTTTGTCTCGAGTCGGATCTGTGCCTTGTCTACTCTCCATTAGGCTCTCAAGCCTCGCTAAACACGACTTCAACGTCCTTGACACTCGAGAAAAGTCTCCAGAGATCTGCACAACCGAGCACAACGCAGGCACGACTTCCGATAAAGTCTTCAGGGGCAGTTTGGTCAATTGTGCTAGAATGGTAGACTGTACATCCCTCAAAAAGGTTGTGTTTTGCGATGCCAAGGACGGAATTACCGCTCTGTATGTGCTTGCGATGTAGTAGGGAGCATTTTGCTCAAGATTGTTGGAGCCATATTGTAGGTATGGCAGGAGACTTTCCATCTGACTTCCCGAAAACGCTGATGGGACACCTTCTGCTAGCACACTCACGGCAACAAGACTTTGTAGTCTGCAATCATCCTCTCCATCACTTGTAGCCCCTGACAGAAGCACTTGCGCCAAAAGTTCCAGTACAGTGTGTATGTGCAGCTTGTTATCTGTCCCCCTCTCGAGTGTTTCATTCAACAGCAGTACCAGGAGGCCAACAACGGACTCGTTCTTGTCCACAGACTCGTTCTTGTCGGCTGCCAGAATTCTGAACACGGCCGCTCTAGCCATTAATTCCTGTTTCTCTTTCGAGGCTAGAGTCGCAAGCGTAAGCTCACAAATCTCTATCCCAGGCAAAGTGAACCATAAGAGCTCAAAAGTTTTGTAGATCAAGTCCTGCACAGAGTCTTCCTCGTCCGTCAATCGGTACAGTAATTGTGTAGCGATGTCGGCACGCAAGGCCACATCTTCGTTGTTCATGTAGAGGTCCTTGCAGAGCTTGATCACTCTCTTCCTAACACCGAGCCCCGTGTCCACGATTCGATCTCTAAGCACACGATAATATTCGATGCCTGCGTGGGGATTGGCGGAGATGTACTTTCCAACAAGGTCGAGAGCCACATCGCGGACTTGAGGAGAGCTGTCTGACACTCTCAATGCAAATTGTGCTTGCACTGGTCGCATAGACAGTATAGATGGGTCGACCTCGGACAAACGGCCAAAACTGCGCAGAGTCTTGGTACGTAAAGTGGTCTGAGCATGATCCATCATGTTCAACAATCTTGGCAAGATTACGTCGAACATTTGGAGAAAACCAGAGAAAGATAGTCGACGCAAGTAAGCCGCAGATACGTTGTCATCCGCGGTTGATAAGTTGTCGGTAATATACCATGATTTGTTGTCCTTTTGTCGGTGGAGATCGACAAAGCGTTGTAGGGAATTTCGGACTTCGAGCTGGAGTGGCGTATGTTCGATGTCAGGATCTTTCAGCCTTTGCGTGAGCATAATGATCCAATTGGCGATGGAGAATTCCAAGGACGCTCGAACAGTCTCGTCCTTTTTAGAACGATTCGCAAGATGTTGCAGAATGAGCTGCTGCATTTCTTGTAGTCCATTGAGTTGAGACACAGATGTTGAGCTAAGTATATTGAATCTCGGTAGGTCCACTGGCGCATGTTGTCTATTGTCAACATCAATGGCTGACATTCCAAGAATTGCTATTGTGGTCGACTTGATTGTGCAAGCTATGTTGCAAAGAGTGTCGACAGCCGAGACCTTTACTTGTGCACCCTGTTTTGGGTCGTCGACTAACTTTAGCATACTGTCCGCGATCCAGCGTAGCATTACTTCGGCGGCTGGCCATTCTGGGTAATGAAGAACGACTACAAAGTCCTCTACGAATCCATCTACAAGTGCCTTGAAGGGTGCTTCGTCCGTGCTTGTCGATTTGATTGATTTCATGGAGCGCTCCAACAGATACCTGATGATGTAGCGAGCCGTCTGATTGGCGGCGGCGATTTTATGTGCATACTCACGTATCGATACCTCTAATGAATCTGAAGCGATCGGATTGGCCTTGTTGAGGTCTTTGGAAAAGGCAGGATTCTCCTTGTGCTTCAGCGAAGGGAGGAATTCAGCCTGGTCATTCACTCTGGCTTCCAGGGCATCGTCGGACAAGGACGTCGTAAGTGTCCTGGTCTGTATTAAAAGGAGAAGGAGGGCTGTGACGATCTGAATACTCTTGCCAGCGGCTAATTTGAACTGACGGGCACCCAAGCGACCTGTTGGCAACTTACTTAGACTTGAAAGTACTTCATCGAGTAAAAATTGTTGCTGCAATGGACTCGAGGCATAGATGGACTGTAAATTGAAAACAGCTGACATTCGCAGCGATTCGACTAGGAGAGGCGAGCATGGAATGTCTCCCTTGTTTGGTATTTCGGCAAAAATGATAGCCGTATCGAGGAAGACCATACGGGAAGCTATGCTCTCAGTCATTGGTAGCACTCTGAATAGTGTAGTAAGATGGCTTAACTGAGTACTGACAGTCTGTAGTAATGAATCAATTATTTTCTTGCGCTCCGCTGATACGCTTATCCTCTGTTTGCTACATTCTGAGAACCATCGCAGAAAGATATCGTCTATGATGTATTTGAGGTTGTCCACAATAGCCATGAGGGTCTCCTCAGCATAAAGCTCTTTCACTTCGACTGCGCCTGCCAGGATGTACGAGATACAAAGAGAGCTTACTAGCGTGTTATTGACATCATCAATTCTTGTCAGCCAGTCTGAGACGGACTCAACATCCTCAGCGAGTTGTTCGAGCGTCGGGAAGTTGTCGATGGTCAAGCCGCTAATGGTCCGAAGAAGTATGCGCAGAAGACGCAGAAGTTGGTCCTTGTCGACCGAGGTGATGATGTCAAGTTGCGATGTTCTGCGAACCAAGCTTAAGAGCTTCTTAGCAGTATTGGAATTCAAACATCTCTCTGCTTTTGTATTGTCAAATAGCTGCGTCTTATCACACGGCGAGTCCGGCTTGTTTGGCTTGTCTGAGGTGTCTGCTTCCATGCTATCTTCACTCTCGAAGATATCTTCGATATAACCTTGTATTTGCTCAAGGACCATTGCCTGCTCTGTCTTGAGGTCCACAAGAAGAGTACCGCCACCGACATTACCAGCAAGTCTCGTCGGACTTTCCGGATTGCTTCGTTTCTGCTTCTTGTTCTTTGATGGTGTCCCCGATCCATGCTTGTTCTGAAGCTGTCTCTTGGATGGAGTGTCAAACTGCGATGCGTTCTTGAGAACTTTTTTGGGCGAGTCTACTTCTATAACGAAGGTAGCAACAGCTGCCCTATATTCTGGCACGCTGACTGAATTGATGCGAGGACTTTCGTGCAGCTGGCTTGTGGATGAGGATCCAAGCAGTAATCTTGAGGTATCATTGTTTGGGTCAATATCGGGTACATTCGATGTGAGATTTGTGTTGATGGAAGAGCTAGAAGTCTGAGACACTACTGTTGCTCGCAGTAGCTCAACTGTCGCCTGTAACTGTGCTGAGAGCTGTGCATGCGAGTGAGCCGCGCTTCGAGGTCGTGAGACATCACGGAAGGACCTGCAATAGCATTAGAAAGACGGTATATTTCACGAAAATCAGTCATTACAGGGACCCTCTGGCATCTATCGCACGCTGCAAGACGTTCGACAGTATGCGATCATGAGCAGCAGAGGTCTCAGACCCAAGTGCCTTTGCATGAAGACTTGGAAGTGCAATTTCCACTTCAGGAGTGATGAAGGACTCGATCAGGGGACGGACAGACACAGCACTTGCAAGTGGAGTGAACTGCAGGTAGTCCTCGACGTTATATCTCGAATCATTCGACATAAAGTTGATGCCGAGCGCTCAAGCTCCATAGAAACGCTAACGCAAAGAAATCATGACAAGGTTGATTTGTACTCAAAGTTCGATGACTTGCATTCCGAGCAGCAATCGTGAGACATGACCTTGAATGAACAGTAACTTCCGGTGCCTGTGTTTTCTGACAAGATTCAGATTTGCGGTGGAATGCATTTGTCTTGGGCGCGCAATAAAGTTCTAGCCACATTCAGAAGTGGCACACCTGCATGGAATGGTTTTGATCAGCCTGATCATGATCACTTCGGTCTGGTGCCGCCTTGGCTGCTGCCCAGGTGCTCAAATCATTATTTCAATTCTCACTCGTCTGCAGTGGATACAAGCTCTGTCAACAGCTATCTAGCTACACCTAAATCTATGGTCGGGATGTCTCTATGAATCACTTTGTGATGTGGCATGACTCGTTCGACCCTAGATCACTACCTTTACCACCACCCATATCATCAAAAGTCTAGGTTGTCCCATATTTTTAGTGCTCCATCACTCCCGCAAGTCACGGCTCTATTGTCGGAAAGCCAGACAGCCCCAGATGCTCCGCCTTGATGTGCGTTTTTAATTGCAATCTTCTTTGAGGCATTTGCCACCGACCAGACATAGACATGTGTGTCGAGCGATGCAGAAATGACTTTGGTGTCTGTCGCATTGAAGGTTAATGAGGAAATGCGCCCAACATGGAAGGCCCATCGTGTCGTGATGGCTTCCCCTGAATCGACAGAATAAAGGACAACCTTTCCAGCGGCATCTCCTGCAGCAATCTTGCTACCATCGTGAGATATCGCCAATGCGGTGATGGCGGCACGGTTTGACTTTAGTACAACTGTCTCGCTTTGAGCTCCGTCGAATAAATGAACAGACGAGTTGTCAGAACCAACAGCAACGACACTGCCTTTCGCCGTGGCTGCGGAAATTGGGTATGAAACGGTTACCTGATTCACCTTTTCTTTGGCTTCATACACAATCACACTGGAGTCCGTGGCTACGACATATCGGCCATCTGCAAGTACGCCTAGCCCCTTGGGTTGTGCTGGTAGTGACTGCGAATCCTGGTAGCTAGTGCCCGCAATTGTCCTCACCGTGTCATCCAGTCCGATCGAAAGTGCTCCAGTGCTAGACTGCGCTATCTGCAAGATTGAGTTTGAATGCGTATTGCCTGTCAATTTCGTCCCTGTTACGTGTGAGCCATCGAGGAGCCAGTGATAGGCAGTAGTGTCGTAAGAGCCACTGTATAGTTCTCGTCCATCATGAGAAGCCACAAGGGAGGTGAGGGACTTCTGATGACCCCTTACAACCTTGTGAGGGGACGATGAGTCACGCGTGAGATATGTCAGACTGCCGGAGAAGGAGAGGGTGACGAGCCACTTCTCCGTCCACAAATTCCCGACCTGCTGTCCGTTGACGGGGATGTCTTCAGAAAGAGTCCACGTCATGACAACTTTTGACGTATCCACATTCCAGACCTTGGCAGACTGGTCGGCAGAGCTCGTCAAGATAAACTTCGAGGTAGGATCCCATGAGACCGCAAAGATGGAACCTTTGTGACAATTCTCATCATCAACGAGCTCCTTGACATCATCTCCAGTCTTGGCATCGTATACAAAAATTCGAGCATCTGCACCGACCGAAACGAGCTGAGTGCCATCGGGTGAGAATTTGACATCGTAGACAAATTTTGTGTGTTTCCGTATCGACTTGTTGTATTTATATGGTGTTCCGTGATAAAACACGACGAGACCATCATCGCCAGCAGTTGCGGCTCTGAAAGGACGTGATGACTTGATTGCCACAGCATTCGGAATGGATGAATGGCCGGAAATTTCTCCCACCGCATTGCCAGCATCATATGTGAAGGCATGTCCCCACTTTTCCTTGCCTTCTCCAACAGCGATGATACGTTGTGACTCTCCATCCCAAGCCAGATCTGTGATGCGACCATTGATGACCTTCACCTCCTGTTTCAGGATTTGATCTGCTGTGTCACATCCCCAGATGCGTACGGCACCGCTGGTATCTCCAGAGGCTATATAGAAGCCTGAAGGGCTGAACTTGGCAACTGTTGTAGGGTGTATGTGACCCGTGTACTGGAAGCAATTCGAAGGGTCTTCCAGATCTCGCAGATAAATTGCTTTGTTAGATGCATAGGCAATCTTGGTCCCTTGTGCATTGACACTCAAGTGTACCGGTGCAGCTCTCGTGGTCGTCGGCTGTGGAGCGACGATTTGTGCTGGAGTCCTCGGCGTCGTCATGCTAGCTCAATCGAAAACGGACCTGTTGTTAGGTGGACAAGCTGAATATTTGCGCCTTGAGCACTATTGAAGAATGTCAGAAACTTCTTCAAGAGGTCGAAGAAATCTAGTCGCCAGAGCTGAGCAAGCATTCGAGTGTCGCTGTGAACTAATCAAAATAAGTTGTTCTCCACACGATTGCCGGAATCCTCCACAATTACCACCTCCATGCATATGCAGGCTTGCTGCAGAGGTAGCCCTGGAGCTCGGTTGTTCACGCGAGAGTTATAATACCACACGGCGTGCAAGACAGGACAGCACCGTTCCCCACAACTCTTTGTACACTTTGTGCCAGGAGGGCATGAGAGCATGAAAAGACCCTCGATCGATAAGCAAGTTAGCATGATTATACCTCCTTTAAATTTCACTTTTCTATTTACTGTGACCTAACGGTCTACCATACATTAATCCTGACGCTTCTCCATTATGCCAGATCCAACTGATGACTACTTATGCAGCATTCTTGCGTAGAGCCCTCGTGCCTAAGCTTATTCTTTTGTCCACCGCATTAACGTGTCATTAATATGCTCTACCTGAGTCTCATTTGCTGCGATGCGCGCCTGCAGGATTGTGATTTCACTCTGAATGTCCCTGCGTTTCGTGGTGAGGAGGTCGATCGCACCCCGTTCTCCGTGTATCAAGCCGAGATCTACTTCCGGATACAAGGAAATCAGATCCTTCCTCACCGTCTCGCGCAAAGGCCAAACACTGTCTTGCAACTGTGGTGGTCTGGTGGCAGTCGGCGTGTTCAATATGTTCGGACCGTGCGGCCGGGGTGAGTTTGTCCGATCATCCACGGAAATCGAGAGATCAGCTTTGTTCCTCTTCGGGAGTGGCAACGACTCGCCAGAAATGAAGGACGGTATAGGTGCAAGCTTGTTCTCGTTTGCATACATGCCAGTAAAGTCTTGTTCAGCTGGCGGGTGATGCTGTTCGCGATGATATCCATTCCCATGAGGCACGTGATCAGTATAGCCCAGTGGACGAACCTGTGGCGAGTGCTCGGAACGAGGTTGTATTGGTGGCAGGTCAAGCTTCTGCCTCTTTTCTTCGTGATCAAACATTGGACTATACCTATGCCGTTGCTCGGACTCCAGAAGCTGTCCATTTCGTGAATGCGGTCGAGCAGGGGACGAATTAGCAGCAACGTTGCTAAGTAGACCCAGAAATTGCCCTTGATTTGAAGCATGACTTTCTTGGCCATGCGAATATTGATTATGTTGACTGCCAGGCGAGTTGTAGCCAGCGTGATGTCCGTTCTGTGAGAGTTGTCTAGGCCAATGCTCAGGTGTGTTTTGCGATGAACCTCCTGCGAAGCTTGCTCCAGGTCCTGGAGGTACGATCCTTTTTCGTCGTTTGATTACCGATTTTTTCATGCTCACAGGACGATGTACTCCGTGTAGCTTGTGGTAAAGGCCGCATGCATTGCAGATTGTGTTTCCCTGCTCGTCACGCCTCCAAAGCGGTGTCGTAGTAGTACCACAATTTTGACAAGAGACTATGGATGAATCTCGATTCGAGTTGTCCACACCTACATCAGTTTCGTGATGGGAGTTTGGCGAAGGACTGTAAGTATGATGCTCTCGGAGATCTGAAACATGTGACAGATGATTCGAATTCGTTGGCGAGGCCTTGCCATTAGGTGAATATCCCCGACCGTTTTGCATATTCGTGCTTCCATTGCTCTGTGGCGGCTGCGTGGCTTTCAGTATACGATTGTTCAATGTCGGACATCCCTGGCAGGTCGCCTTGCCACCTGTACCATCACACGAGCCGCCGCCAGGACACGTACCAGCTTGAACGGGAGCGACGGCAGTGGTGACATGTTCTTTGACCGTATCGGCTTGACTTGCTCTCAACGGCCGCGAACTGTTACGCGCTTTTTGATATAATCCGCAAGCATTACAGATCGTCTGCCCGTCCGGCGCCCGACGCCATAACGGAGTACGTGTCGTATTACAGTTGGCACATGCAGTCCCGATCGGAACCGTACCAAAGATCTCTGATCCCACATCTGTCGAGTCGTCGTCGTTCTGGCGCGGCTTGTCCATTGCCAAAATTGTACAGGACGTCGAATAATTCTCGCGAGCACAGTCCTTGTAGGAGACTATTGATCCTCAAAGACTGGCTGTCGAATTCGACTGAGAATGCGTCCAAACAAGACAATCGGAATGCTAGTGCACAGGACCGCAACCAAAGGATTTCGAGTTTAGAAGTTGAAGCGATGAGCGATGGAGACAGCCTGCCCGATAGCTATTGCCGGGCTGCAAGCTGCGTAACGAATGTGCTGCCCCCTGAAAAAGTTGCGCAGCTATTCCTTTGCGCGAAAGGGGAGAATTTGTGGTGAAATCTTGCTACAAGTGATAAGGAAGGAATGGAAAGAGTGATGTAGTGAAGGAGGAGCAGGAGCAAAGATCTGACGGAAGAAGGAGCTTGATTTCCTGTTATCTCGATCGCCGCCGCCGACTACCCGTGATTCCGCCCCTCGATTATGGATCAGCCCTGGAGGTGACCTCCACCTGCAGGATGCCAATTGCACGCAATCAATTCTAATCGCCAGCACACAGACAAAACACCCAGGCACCCACCTAGGCAATCACCGCCGCCCGGCACCTGGAACTGCCCGCCGCCCGTCCCGCTCGTGGGCATCCTCCGCCACCCGCAGCCCTCAGTCACGCGTTTGGTCGTCGTTCTGCTGCTGCAATTCGATTCTATGTATGTAGGTATGGTACTGGTATGCACCTAGCTGTATGAGTTCTACAATCACCTGGGCATGATCGCCTACCAAGGAGTATCACCACGTGCACGATTCACAAGGTCACTCGCCATGAACTGCAGCAGTACCTCGACCATATGCATGACTATCCAAGATGGAAATCATGGTTTGAGATCATACGACGCAGCCTGCTGCAGCTGACGTGTCTGCTCGAATTGAAGGGTCTCAATGATAGCCCACGCGCACTCGTTAAGGTAAAGGCTATTTGATGTGATGTACTATTCAAAACCGCTGTTCCGTCTTCCGACCATGCATAGAACCCATTCTCCATCAATCGTTCTTGAACGCTTGCAGACATATACCAGGTACATATATGCATGCCCAGTATTGATCATGACTGACCGGCCGGTCCTTGATCATGATCAGGCCAATCAATGTCCAGCCACGCACAATCAGCACAATCTTCCCCAGCCACTGCCACAACTCCAATGCTATTTACGGTTTGATTATGATCATATGCGTGACGGCACCAATAGCATTTGCAATTTCGAGCTCGTATACCTCCCTACTCGCGTGTATTCTATGCATATATATGATAACATTTTGCTTTGCCTGTACCATTGTGCAGGTCATGTCACTGCCTAGAGGGATTTGTGTCTATCTGCCAGATCGTGGACGTTCTGGCATTCCAGATTCTGCAGTGTCAAAGTTCGTGGTTCAAAGCTACTGATCAGTAGTCGCCATTATTTTCAAGCTCAAATTAAAGTATGCATATGAGGTACCGAACAGAGACTGAAAGCAGCCATGCAGAAATGATTGCATTCGTCGTAGCATGGAGCAGGATCATCTGTAGCCGCTCTCCATATGTGGATCTCGGCCCAAGTAGCAGTACCTATCCTGCAGCTGCTGGCTACGGCTCTGCTGCATTCATGACGAGTCGGGAAATCGTAGCTGGGACACACCTTTAGAAGTGCCACTCGACGGACATTATAAATTTCGTGCATAGAATTCTTTTCTGTAAATTTGTCAACTACATATACAATCCTCTGTATATCAATGTTCAAATCGTCCAAGCAGACTAATGATACCATCAATCTCGGTCGATTTAAGCCTGCTAGGTAACTGACTTGTACACTATTGCTGCTGCAGGCACGATTATCATAGCATCGAACTACTTGCGATAACTTCCTCTTCACGTATGTGTCTTATGCTACGACCTTCATATGCAAACAGGCATGGCAATCGTAGCTAAAGTGATATGAAAATCCCAGCAAGACAGCTATAGTGCATATATGCATGCAGTACTAGTGCCAGTGTAGCTATAGCCTCAATTTGTAATTGTAAATTAAGCACGAAATTCGACGGTAATGCATAGATATCGCGAACATTGTGCTGCCAAGAAAATAAGAGGAATCGGGTAGTCATGAAGTGCTTCAAATGTGCCGTTTTTTGGTGTCAACCTCCACCTTGCGCCCATGCACGCGCGGGACTCTTGCCCTCAGTGATGTGCGCATGCATATGCTAGATTGGCTATAGCATTCACATACGTAGTGGCAGACGTTTCTAGGTCGAGTCTGGCAAAAGCTACATCGACGCTATCAGAGCATGGCAGACTCGCCTTGATTGGAGACAGTTCCGTACATTACAGTCTCATACCTTACGAGACCCAATCTCTGCGAATATATAGCATCGGTCGCGGCTCCTGCTCAAGATCGATGACTTCGAGTTGATCGAACTCCAGTTTGTTGCATGCCGATCGTGTTCGCAAACTCTCTACCTTTAGTTCCGGGTTGCCGTGGCTGTACATTCGAGGAGTGTGACCTCAAGTATGGTGAAGCTATCGTGAGCGTCCATAGTTTTACACATCGCGTATCCGTCAGGCGTTCTTCATCATGTCAGACAGTCCACGACCAGTCGTCAGGAGTCCAGCTATCAGTCCGTCACGGCCATTATCAGTTAGGCACTTGAGCTCCGACATCACGACGTATATCGACCTGTATGGCCTGGATCAGCCTATAAAGCACGATTCAAACGACACTTCCACGACTGATGAAGCCACCTATACCGAGGACGACTTTATATCATCTGGCGATGTCGGTCAAGAGTTGAAGAATCTTCAAAATCTAAGACGTATCTCTCTGGATGTGTCTAAGCTGGATCCGGATGTTCCATCTCAGAATTACGAGCTAACTTCTGCCCGACCAACCCATACCTCTACAGATGAGTCAGAATTGGGTCAGAGTCTCTATTGGGTTCCTGCTCGGATACATCCAGAGCTCGCACCCCAAGAGTGGCAGTCCTTCGTGCAGAAGAAAGAGTTCCGCGACGAAAACCTAGTCCTCAATTCCCCGTCACTGACACGGGGACTCTCAAGATCAAAGTCTTTGCTGTCTCGCGAAGTTAACGAAAAGGCGGCTGAAAGATACACAGACGCCGGACCAGAACTCGAACGTAGACGAAGCAAATTACGACCTAGCATAGCCGTTCCCTACCTCACCCCGAGCCTCCACGCCGATGGAAGCAATAAAATTGATGAGAACAACCAACAGAGCTCGATCCCAGAAGAAACACTGCATGACGACAATGGCAGTGATGAACCTATTCTAATTCCACCTCCAGGTCAAATTCTACGTCGTGCGGCAAGAACGGGAAAGGCAAAAGGTTCGTACCGAAAGTTCGCAAGACCGAAGACATCTACAGTCACCAATCCCGAGCTCGACGCCGTCGCGTCTGCTGGTGAGGCATCATCCTCATTCGAGTCCGAAACTATTCAGCTGCGATCTGATGCGCCGGGCTATGTTGTTTCTACCATATCTGAACCCACGGATCCGGCTGCAGCTAGAAACATTGCCGATGCTCCAGTAGAGCGCAAAAAGAGTCGCAACAGGACAACACAAATTGTCGGTCCAAAATCTCCCACAGAACCTTCCGATGATGTGGATACGCCAATCTTACTACATTCTCCTGTAACGAATGATGAAAGCAAATCAGTCAAGTTGACTGATGGTCTTCCTATCCTTCAACCGACTCCAAACACAACCGTGCTCGGCGAAAATGTGCCAACGAGCTCGCTGCCTGCCGCATTGTTGGCCAACGAAAGCAACGGTAACACACCAAGTGGTGGTAACACGGCCGCTATAGATCCAGTAGTTACGCCGCTCACCCAAAACTTGGCGGCTGTCCATGATTCCATTCAGTCATCAACGAGACCTATCATGTCGACCGAACAGCCCTCAACATCGCTCGAAAGTCCGAAAAGTCAAACTCCACGACCAGGCCTCAAGCGCGAACTTAGTGCGGCTTCCCTGACCCGTGCTGTAATGAGCGGTACAGCCCCTGGTCCGGCTCCAGTAGCTAGATCGTCCCGAGCGGATGACCAGCCCCAAGAGGGTACCAATACGACGACAAGCAATGGCAAAAAATCAGCTTGGAACAAGCTTTTCTCTTCTGAAGATCGGGACAAGAACAAGAACAAGAAAGAGGTCAAAACGACGACTTCGAAGATGAAAAGATCTCCTTCGCAGGAAGAGCGTAGTCATGAGAAGGAAGCCATCTCAACGAGCATTTTCACAAGCATCTTTGGTGCGAAGAAAAAGGAGAAGGAACCCACATCCGAGCCTGTACGACGAGAGACTACACCAACACCGAAGACCATTGTTCGCGATCCGCACTTTTACTCGAGATATCCGATACAACTGGAGCGTGCGATTTATCGTATGGCGCATCTGAAATTAGGCAATTCCCGAAGACCACTCGTCCATCAGGTCCTACTTTCCAATTTCATGTACGGCTATCTTGCATTAGTTGGCGCGCATGCATCTGGTCAATCTACGGGTCCTTCCACCAGTAAGCGCAATCGCAATCATGGTGCAATGCAGCGATCAGCAAGCGCAAGAGATCAAGATGAGGTACGCAACAAAAATCGTGGCAGAGGTTCTGGCAATGAATTGCCAGACACCGGAATAACGAATGAAGCTCAGTCGAAGGAGCCTCCCGCAGGTGAACGAAACCCTAGCGGTAGTGAGAGACATGCACATTCTCCAAATAGCAGCGATCGAAGTAGTGGCTGGCATGACAACCGTGTCGGACCTTCTGAAGGGTCATCCAACAAAGAGAACACAGTTGAACCACCGCATTCAAGTGAGAAGAATACACAGCGAGTAAGCCGGCTTGTTCAAGATCAACACTCTGGGGGCACTGACATCGTACTACAGCAGCAACGGGTTTGAGATGAAAGTGACGCACACAATTTAAGGGTATAAGATGGCACATATTTGATGTTATGAGTCTACAGCATTGCATAGCACTTAGCATAAGCAGGATTGTCAACATAGGAGGTGGTACAACAAGACTGATGAATAGGCTTGCTTCAGAGATTTGTATACTAGCATTGTTTTCACCTTGTGCTGATTTCCGTCCAGATCTACGCTGCGTTCTGTCCTTTCTACATCCGGCCAGACAAGCTGGATCTAATCTGAACCCCAACGCGACCTTTGGAAGGGTACCAAACTTGGCACGCTTGAACTACGCTTAGTTGCACCCACCGTAGCAGCACATTTTGAGTCAAAACATCGGTGGTGTTCACATCCGGAGCTCCGTTGTTCGCGACCAGATGGCCACGTGAAGGGAGTGGCTCGTCGCGATCAACTTTGTTGGTTATAGATTATTGCGTTTTAGTGAGTCCTTGAGTGTCGATGACCGCACTTGACGTAGCTAAGGACATCAGCACGATGCGAAAGAACTCACAAGTGGACCACCTCAGCGTTTCAGGTTGTCTGAATCCATGCGGCATAATCAGAATGATGCTAGGACGTGGTTGCAACAACGTCTTTGTACGAAATCATCTCTGACGTGCCAATGTCCTCCAACAATGTGACTGATATCATATTACAACTATCCTGCCCCGCTGCGCCATCACAGCGAGACGATGATAGCATCAATGTGTGCGGTGCGAGGGATGCACTCGTGTCACCGCTCATGGACATGGCTGACGATCATTATGTGATACGCAAATCTGTGAAAGAGGTCTCACGATCGAATTCAGTTGTAGTGCGTGTGGTCGCTTCCGAAATCACTCGCTACACCGGCCAGTATCTGGAAAAGTTGGCGGAGATACATGACAAGGTCCTCAGGCACGACGCAGAAGTGGTTGTCGAAGGTGAAATTAGTCTCATACGATTGTGTACACTGTTGAAGAGCTCGTCACTGATCCTGCGTCATTTGCGAAATGTCGTACTGGAGCTCAAAGCTATAGATCAGCAGCAGCCTCTTAGTCTGCCTGTAGCACTCATCAACAACTTGCAGCTAGACGCCTTGACTGGTTATCCGGATCTCAAGAAGCTGAACAGAGATTTGCAGAAAGCAGTCGACCGCGTCTATGTGCTTCAGATCAAAAAGTGGTGCGTATATGGACAATTATATTCGAAATTTCCTGGCGACTTTTTCGTGAATCGTGACTCCAATGGGGCATATCTGTATAGTGAATCCGACTGTCCAACGAAGATTAACCCCAAAACATCGCAGCGCATATTCAATCTTGGACGCACCTTGTCCCGCATTTATTCCGATCGGCCTGTGAATACTACCACGACAATCAAGAGCAACGAACTTAGTGTACACGAGTTGACATTCAACCATCTACCCTTGCCACTCGATCCATCCATGCTGGACGCAGTGGTTCAGGGTGTCGAACGTACAGTTTCGCAGGAAATTTTAGCAACAATCCTACCCAGGACAAGGGTGAGAAGTTTTATGTGCTTCCTCAAGGACTTTTACCTACTCGGTAATGGAGAATTCACTTTACATATGATACAAAGGACACAATTAGACTTTCGAAGTATGCGTCATCGTCACCTGGGCACGCTAAAGGACGCGACTGTTCATGCTGTTCTCGCCAAAACGTTGTCTAGCTTAAACCACGGAGACAAGCATGTCACGACTGACCAGGTCAGTGATAAACACGATCCTGCAGTCAATGACTGGCGCAGTCTGCGAATGGTGCTTGCAGGGCAACATGCTGCCAGGAGTGACTCCTTCTCGCACTTTCTGTATGGTGTTCCTGTGCGAATGGACTTCCAGCTCGATTGGCCATTAGATATTATGATCACGACGGATGACTTGCTGC
The DNA here is from genome assembly GCA_005281525.1 of Taphrina communis. Classification (NCBI taxonomy): domain Eukaryota; kingdom Fungi; phylum Ascomycota; class Taphrinomycetes; order Taphrinales; family Taphrinaceae; genus Taphrina; species Taphrina communis. Next base: position 551,870 of record RHGI01000001.1, on the reverse strand, counting down.
AGTACGGCCGTGTCTTCGACTACCTGATAGCCCTCAGACGTGCTCAGGAACGTCTCCACTCGCTCTGGCGCAATCGAAGGACCTCTGGTGCCCATGCCGCAATCACGACAGCAGCCTGGTCGGCAGCCTTTCGTACACAAGCATTCCTTGGCACATTGAACGAGTATTATCACGCCCACGTCATTTCAGACTACTCGAGGCGAGTTGGACAAGCAATAGCAGAAGAATACGAGAGGCATGATCCAGCACAACTTGCGGAACAGCATCGAGCTGTATTTAAGCGGGCGAAGAACGCCATTTTGATGAGTGATCATGCCTTTTTGGTAATTATGAACCAATTATTGACAAGTGTGGATCAATTCGTTGAAGCGCTGGACAGTAAGTCCGAGTCTTCGGATAGTCGTAAGGCAATGGTGCAATTGGTTGAGCGGGCCATCAATGAATTGACCATGGAAGAGGACGCCGAGACATTGCTATTGAAGCTTCAAGTCAGTTCTGGGTCACAATTTTGAGCACGAATATTCCAATTTCAGCCGTTCGGCACTTGGTGCTGGGCAGAGCCTAAAAATTTCTTGTAGATATTCATCTATTGAAATTGTCACAAAACAATGCTGTTTATGCTATGCAGGTTTTTGACATATGCTTAGGACTTTTACACACTGACTGTGACGTTTTTGGCTCGTGCGGCCTCTGCAGCCTTGTATCTGAACAACATATGTGCTTTCCGTGCAGTCCCAATCATTGATTTGCTTGTCGGAGTGTCCCGCTGAGCGTCCTGCTTGAGCAATTGCTTTTTGGATTGGGCGACCACGAGCGATTTATGATTCCTTGGCGCGATGTCGGGTTTCATGGTTCCGTCTTCTTTCGCCAATTCGAAGGCCTTTGTGTACGCCAGGAATCGCTCATTCAGCACAAACTTGATGCCGGCCATGGTCCTCCTGACCGTGCGATCTCTCGTGGCGGCTTCCTCAGATCCGGCCTCCGGAATGCGTTGCCTTCGCCGCTCGTGGCGTTGCGTCGAGAGGATATTGCGCTCCTTCAAACAAAGAATCCACAGGGCATGCAGGTCATCGAACGACTTCTTCCTCAGTTCTTCCGCAGTCCAGCTGCGTCCGTGTTTCGCGTCGTCGGCGGGTTTCGTCAAGGTCTGACGGTCTGGACGAAAGAACCCCCACAAGGCATGATCTTCGGATACAAGGACATTAGGTTTTATTTTTGAAGGGACGGGTAGCTTAGGATGCGATTTTGTCCGCCTGGCTTGGCTGATGGGAGTACTCGAGAAACATCGTGATTTCGAATACAACGATACTGTCCTCGAACATGATTTCATGCTGTGATTCATTACGAGTGTCGGCCGACGTCCTAAGACTGTGTTATTGATGCCAGAGAGATGTAGATGCGATTGAATAGATTCAAGTTCGTGCTCCCTTGAACAATTCCCAAAAGAAAGAAGCTCAATGCTTGCGATACCGTATGTTGAGAAAGACTTGAACTTGAGTTCATGTGTGTGGCAGAGTTTGGGAGCTCACAAATTGGCGCACGGTATCACAGATGCGTGATCGCGATCATCGAGGCTGCGATGCCTACAACAAGCTCGAGCTTCAATGCTACACGACATACACTTCATTAGACATCTCTGGTTACAGCATCGGCCAAATACTACAGCAAAAGTTTCTTTGGCCACATCTTGCAGCGGCGATGGTAGCCACAGAAGATGAAGATTTTGAGAAGATGCTTAAGCGCGAAGATCTCGAATTCATCAAGGACGAAGAGATCACTCGAATACTATGTGCCTTTAAACTAGATGCCTATGCGGTACTGGACATACTTCCTGGTTGCACTACTAAGGACATTCGTAATGTGTTCAGAAAAAAGTCTTTATTGATACATCCGGACAAAACCAAGAATGAAAAAGCTCCAGGTCGGTCGTGGTCCATGGTTAGTCATAATCAATGTTGACTTGTGTAGAGGCTTTCGACAAGCTCAAAAAGGCTGAAAGTGAACTCATGGATGACAAGACCAGAGAGAATATCGACAGCGCTATCGCTACAGCTCGCCGTATGCTCATCACGGAGCGCAAGTGGACGGTCAATCATCCTGATCTCGATACATCAGAATTCATGGAGGCTCTGCGCGCCCGAACGAGAGATGTCCTGATAGAAGACGAGCTCACGCGGCGAAGGAAGAGAGCTCTACAAATGGCTGAGGAAGGCAGAATACGTCAGGAAGAAGAAGCTCGAGAAAATGAGCGGAAACGAAAGAAGGCAGAAGAAAAACAATGGGAAAATACGAGAGATGATCGTGTTGGCGATTGGCGCAAATTCACAGGTCAAGCACGACAAAACCAAGGTGATGTTCCTCCTCCCCCTCCTTCCAAGAAGGTGAAAAAGACCAAGAAACCAAAATTGTTAGGTTGATCCCAATCTTGTTCAAAGGGACACAGCAGAGTTTCATCATTCAGGTATCTCCCCTTTTCCCTGGCTCAACCACTGGCACTTTTTAGGTCACCACGATTTCAGCAAGACATGTTATGCTGCGATCGCCTGCCCAAGAGTATTTTGTTTCTTGTCCTTCTTGCCCGTAGACACTCCGTAAAAGCTAGGGCTGGATATGGCCGCAATAATCCATTCCGCGACTACGAATATTGGCTTCACCACGTCTAATCTATGATTAGAATTCTCTTCTTGGCAGCAGCAGCCAGTCTCTCCGCGTTGTATGCTCTCAAAGATCGAGCTGGCTCTGCAATGCTCATGCTGGCGTGTTTCACGGTCACGGCGAACTCCTCAATATGGCTGGCGTCCAAATTGCCAATTGCTCGGATTTTGACCAGATACCCCTTTCCCTCGAAAGTATGCATGACCATTGCACAGATCTTGGCAAAGATCTTGTTGTCTTGCATGTGACACAGACTGGTCCTCTCGAATTCGATCGAGTCTGCAGGCATGGTGAATTCGAGCTCGCCTAGCATGAGTCGATGGTTGATTGCCTCGCACAAGGCAGTGATGGCTTGTTTGACGAACCTCTCCTCGAAATTCGCAATGGCACTGCCTTGACGAGAGTGCGAGCGCTGGCTACAACTGCTATATGGGCTCCCCCGTGAGCTTGGCGGTGAAGCTGTCTCGATATTCGCATTGATGGAAGTTAGAGACGGTCTGTGTCGCACATGGGATCCCTCTGTGTATTGCTTGAAGAGTTCTTGGTTGAGTGATCTGCGGTATCAGTTTCCTTGTGCTTTGAACTTGTGGAAGAGCGCCTCACCTTCTTTTCGACCATCGCGGTGGATGTCGCAATGATGCATAGAATCCTTCAGGGCAACCTGCTTCTTGTGCAGCACGTCCTCGTGTTCGTCCTAAGTGATTAGCCAAAGACATTCGACTACCATCGAGCAGACGCTTACCTATTGTGGAAAGTACCATTTCTCAGTATAACGTTGTGTTCAATACCTTTATTTTGACCTATACGAAAGATGCAGCAGGGTCGGCACTAAATATTTGAGCTTGATGACAACAAAGCACAGGTGCACGCGAGCAGGATAGTGCAATGAGAGCATGGACGGACTACCCGAGCACGTTTACTGCCGCCTGAACATTCTAGAGTCATATACTTGCGATCCGCGAGGTGTTCGAGGTAGATCAGTATTGCATTTACGTAATAATGTTCATCAATATCATTTATTCATACTAAAATTTAATATTGTGCGAAATCGCAGCGAAGGGAATTTAATCAGGCAGTGATTTCGACGACCATTCGTCCGGAAATGTCTCCTTTCTTCATCTCCTCAAAGATGGTCTGCAATTCATCGAGTTTCCTGACCTTGATGATGGGCTTGACTTGACCGCGGCTGGAGAAGGCGAGAGCCTCGAGCACTTCTGATCTCGTGCCGACGGCGCTGCCACGGATGCGAATGTCCTTGAGAATGACGAGGTTTGCGTCGAGGTCGATCGGGGCCGCTCTGCCGGGTATGCCGACGCAGACGACGATGCCACTGCTCCTGATGAGGGAGCAGGCAATCTTGTAGGATGCCGGGGCGGCGTTTGCGACAACGACACCGTGGGCGCCCTGCCCGTCGGCCGCCTCCGTGACCGCCTGGACCACGTCTTGTTTCTGGAAATCGACAAAGACGTCGGCACCGAGTTTCTTGCAGAGGGCGGACTTGCCCTCGCCGCCGTCGATGGCGATGACGCGCAGTCCCATGGCCTTGGCGTACTGGATACCCAAGTGTCCGAGCCCGCCTCCAGCACCGGCAATGGCGAGCCAGTCGCCGTGCTGCATGTTGGCCTTTTTGATGGCGGCGTAGATGGTGACGCCGGCGCAGAGGATGACGGACGCTTCGGCGGGGTCGAGACCCTCAGGGATCGGAGTCACGTACTGACTATCCTGCACCGAGTACTGCTGGAACGTGCCGTCCACCGTGCCGCCAGAGACGTCCTGCGACGCGCAGTAGGCGTCCCGGTTCGCCAGACACTCGTTGCACGAGAGGCAGACGCGCGCGAGCCACTTGACCCCGACACTCTGACCTTCCTTCAAGTTTGTCACGTTGGGGCCCAACTTGACCACTTTGCCCACACCCTAAAATCACACGAGTCAGTCAAATACTTCGTGTGCTAGACACCATCAGGCTCGGTGCAATTTCTTACCTCGTGGCCACCGACACGTCCAGGTGTAATCTATCAATCGAATTAGTCTTTACCTTTTTGTTTGACGTTCTGGAGGTGCACGTACGGCTGCATTCATCCATTCCCAATCATGTTGCATGAGATGCAAGTCACTGTGGCAGACACCACTGTGCGAGAACTTGACGAGGACCTGACCGCTCGCGGGCTCGGGGACATCATTGTCTCGAATCTCAATCTTGTTCTCGCCAGGTTCTGCGAAGCGTCAATGAAACTGCTATTCCACTCATGGCTGCCAGACTCACTTGCATAGACTGCTGCTTTATTTCCGCCCATTTTTAGATTAGTCACTTTGGATGTATGGCACGGTTGTGTATATAGAGCAACAAAAGTCTACAGTAGTCAAGCTTTATACCGTCAGAGCAACGACCCCGCAAATCGGCCAACCCGATAGTGTGGAGAAAGTGCGGGGATCACCTTCAAGGAGGCGAAAGAGCGGGTGAAAACAAGCGGCTGATCGTGATCGCTTTCCCATGTTAGAAATGTTACGCTTCTTCGTTGATGTATGTATACAATGAATAAGTGAACGACAGATTCGCCAGACGCTAAATTTTTCCATGTCTAACCATACATGATAGAGTACAATATCTTCACCAATTGAAACGCAACTGAGCCTGAGTGACTGAAACTTGTTAGCTTTTTGGTGCTCGTTACGAGGTTTAAGAAGATGCACTTACATTGTGGGGCTTTCCACTGCGCCAAGCCTTCGGGCTCTATCGACCTCTTCCTCTTCTTCTTCCACTTTTCGTATTCCTCCACCGTTTCCTCGTTCACGTATATGATATGAGAGCCTTTGTGATATTTCAGCATGCTCAGATTCTGTAAGGTGTGGAGCACATCCTGAGTCGTCATACTTGTGCGATTGGCTAATTCGTCGATCGTCACTTCTGTGGAATTGGTGAGAATAATGTCCACCAAAGTTTCTGCCCAATATGCACGATACGACAACAACCCCAGATCCGATAGAGGTTTTTCAGGGGATCCATTTTTTCCCTCACGTTTTGAAAGCTCGTATGAGAATTGTATGAGTAGCCGGCCCCAGCCAGCTCGCTGATATTGCGGTAATGTCAGGATACAAGCAACATTGTAACCGTCCGCGGATTCCTTCTCCTTCGAAAAGTACCCGACGAGGTGGAAGCCGTTCTCATCTCTGGTACACATGCAATAAAAGAGGAAAGGGTCCACATCAAAGTGAAGTGTCTTGTGATCAAGGAAAGCCTTTGATAAGAGACACAAGTTTCTGCACCAGACTCGTTGTCGCCGTCCGTCAATCTCGAAGAAGCTTACGGTGGGATCTCGATATATCTCATTTCCTGGCGGGTGATGCAAGGAGCACTTTGCTTTGTGTCTGCTAAACTGCTTTTCCGACCCGAAGAAGGAGAAGCAAAACTCGCATATGTACAGAACATCATTCGTGGTCAGTTCTATCGGCCACGGGCTGAAATACCATGCATCGACCTGGTACTTGCCTATCTGGATCTTGTCAAAGTTCTTGACTCGTGATACCTCATGTATATTCTGTGTCATGGAACCTCCTGTACGTAGATTATCAATCTCCTGTTCTTTCGAAACCGGAGCCGTTCCAGCATTGGGGTCTGATGATTCAACCAGATCGAGCTCGTCTCCGTTGCTGTCCTTGTCCTCATCTTCCTCGTCACCCGCTTTTCCGCCCGATTTGCCCTTTCGGCCCTTCTCAGCAGGTCCAGGAGTAACATCACGACTCGTCTTGGGTCTTTTGTTCGCGACAGTCTTGATAGACTTCTGAGACGTCGTTGGACGTGCGGACGAGGCTGGCGTTTTTTGTGGAGGACCCAATTTCTTCTTTTCCACTGTCTTTGGCCATTCCGGAGGTTTGTTCTGATCTATACGTGCCAACGTAATCCATTCATCCAGACGCTTATTGTAGTCCTGGAAGTGCACGTAAAACTGCGGTTCTCCATTCCGTGTTTGCACAGAACGAATTTCAGCATTCCTGTATTCCTTGTCCGGTGCTAACGCCGAAATTGTGCACCCTACTCTCAACGAAGCTGTGAAACCACCCTTTTGCGGTGTTGATACACCGGAAACAGTGTCCGAGGCCGGCGTGTCTGCTCGAGAGAGTGCCTCTCTTGCCGGCATACTTTTCTCGATCAGTAATCGGCTTTTCTGATCGCTTCAAATCGTCACTGAAGCATCTAGACACCATGAAAACATCTCATCGTCTGTGAAAGCAGAAGAATCGATGCGCAAATTGCTATCAGTGCTCAAACACGCTTCACAATAATTTTGTCGTCGTGCTGTTTAATATCAAAAATCACGTGACCACGGATGAGTGGAGCGTACAAGAATGCAAACCTTGGCCTTGGAAAACTGCAAGCGCGCAATTGCAAGAGGAAGAGAGCGAACGAGTTGTGGCGCAGGTCGAGCTGATGTGGCTTCTTTTGATGGATTCCAGACTCTGGCGCAGCAGCTCCACAGTTGGCCCAGCTCCTGAGGCTAGTGCATCAAGCATACGAATTCACTTGAGCGTCAAGACTTTGCTATGACCGCTTACGAGACACCAAGACATCTTCAAGGATCTCGTGTGACACGTTCATTCATTTATTTTTGTGTCTCTGTTTTTTGCGACTGCGCATCTTGGTCCGAAATTCTACACGCGACAGCACTCAATTCCAAGCACACCTGTGAGTATATCACGTTTCAAGCCTACGAAGCAACGACAAGTCTCGTCCAGGCAATTTGTATTTGCACTGCCACTACCATACCCACGCACGTTCTATAGAGTGCGAGACTACATCGCCAAGCAGTGATGACGTCCAATGGTAGGATCATGAACCGCTCCGCCTCGCCATTTCATCATGACAATAATAGGAGGCCGACAGCTGCTATACAGCAAAGCTCTCGTGCGACTGCATTCGATGCTGCAAGGTCGGGATCATGGCACTACTATAGTCCGGTCCCAAGGCGCAGTCAAAGTGAGACTGTGAGCACAACCATAGCACAACTCGAGCGACCATCACGCCAGCCCACTCCTGTGAGATCTCCAGAGACGGTTTTCGATGCTGCCAATCCAGCGACTTGGAGTCGTACTGTACGGACAGCAGCTGCGGGTTCGGCACCGTTGTTGGCTGCAAATCCGCCCAGACGTGCGGGTGTCATGAATGATGGGACTGCACAAGACCCCCGCACTCTTGCAGACTGGCAGGCATACCTTTCGTCAGCAGGAATCACTGGGACTGAGAGACAGGCTATCTTGTCCGATGTAATCCGTGCCATGCGACAAACGAATCATATTTCTTCGTCACAATCGAGCACTCCTCGAGTGAGTTCTCCCAGAAATCTTGGAGATCGTGCGCATTCACGCATGAATAGTCCATTCTCATCCATTCTGGACGATCCGGATTTCGGTGATACATCCTCTTACTGGGAGTCGCTGAGATCTGGAGGATCCTCGAGCAATACGCACCGCTGGACGCACGGTCATGCTGGCCCGGAACTCCGTTTTGGAAGAGCCAACGCACCACAGCCTCCGCGACCTCCGATGCCGCGGCAACCGACTCATCTGAATCATCCTGGGCTTGTTCCAGAAATTCAGACCGTACGCAGGGCGCCAAGTGTGGTATCTTGTGCTAGCAATGGAACACTGCCGGAATACCGGGTGGAAGTGGACGACTACCATTCTTCAGTGTTGCCCGACTACCGCTCTCGAGCCAGTGTTGAGATTGAGATCTGATAACCCTTCTCTGCCGCTACGAAGGCGGAAATTCCTGTATATCACTCTACATTTAGTCTTCATTGATGCTCTCAATCTTGGCAGTTCGAGCGACGCCCACCTTTCCATCCTTCAGCTCAGCACTATATCCAAGATCACTGAGCTCGTTGCTCTGCTCGACTCCCACAGGCTTGATGGAATCCACGACGTCCTGGTTCTCCTTGTTGTTTTCGAGCAGATTGCGGATACAGTACATGGCGTGCTCGCGCAGGTAGGGATTCAGTTCATCGATATTGCATTGTCCCAAGATGAGCGGTAGTCCGCCCAATTCTCTCACTGAATCCTGAACATATTTGTTGCCGTGCGCAAGGTTCGAGACGAGGGTGATGCAGTCCCGTTTGAAGTTGGGCAACTCGAAGCCACCTGATTGAGCCGTTGCGCGCCCACCTTTCGACCGTGGAAAGTGCGCGTGGGCGAGACCGAGTGCCTTGAGTGCTGGGTCGACGACTCGTTGTATGGCAGTCAGTCGTAACAGTGGCACGCCGGACTCGTGCGAAAGTAGTGCGGCCAGAGCAGAGACGAGCAGCGAGACACTTGTCCACTTGAGTTCTCTCGTACCTTGATCTTGCCCGCGCGAGACGCCGTCTGACCTGTTGTTGTCGTCAATTGCATCTCTTTGAAGAAAGGCAGCCAAATCATCGACTTGTGTACTGCACTCTGTCACCAATATGAACGGCAAATCAGCGTGCTCCTTGTCCTGAAACGTGTACTGATCAATGTACTTGTAGACCTGCCTCCTCACGAGACCTTGCTGTCGCTCGTCGTCGGGGAGAGTGGCGGACAAGGAGATGCAGTCTTGCGCAAAGCCTTCGCGGAAGAGACTGTCCATGATGCCGACGGACAGTGCGAATCGCAACGCCTCGTCCTTGTCGATGTCCTCGTCATCTTTGCCCTGCGGCGAATCCAACTCGTCCTCGAGCATCCGTAGCACCAACGCGCTCTCTGATATGCTTCGACTAGATGACTCGTCAGCATGCCAATCACATAGACCGCCGCTACGTGAGACTTTGGGACTATGAATGTACGTACCAACGATCCGACTGTGCATGACTATCTCGAAAGAAGAGTGCGTTGCGGAGAAAGAGCAAGGCGTGCGTGGGTACAATCCGTCGCCCAGTGTCGTCAGCGCGACGGCAACGGCGACACATGGCCTCGACTTCCGGACTGTGGAGTACGATCGTCAAGACCCCATCGAGCACCGTCTCGTTCCTGGTGATGAGATTGGAAAGTGCTTTGAAGGAGGCATCCGGTGCGGCGGGAATACAACGCACCAATTCGCGGTGCACGCCGGAGGTCACTGCCAGAGCCTGGATATCGCGTCCATGCGCGAACGAGACTTGAGCGAATCGCAGGACGGTTTCGTGCAAGGTCGAATCGTGCGTCGTCGTCATCGTCGTCATCGTCGTCGTCGTCATGGTCGTGGTCGTGGCGAGGTACTGTTGTATCGCGGACCAGGTCGAGGGTCGCCTCGCCAACGGCATATCGTACGACAAGTCCTGACCCGCGCGAGATTCCGCCCGCAACACATCCATGTCCAGTCCTTGCTCCATTTCCGTATTTTCCGTATACCTTGGCTCTCCGGCCATCCAGACTGTGGACTTGTACCATACATTAACGGCCGACATGCAATAATGGCTGAGAATTTCGAAGCACGAATATTGCATGCACGAGTGGAAAAGGTTTGGAATTTGTGTGGCTGTGGCTTTGTGCCGTCCTTCTGGTGGAAACCTTATTTCCCGGCCATCATGAGCCCCAGGCCTTTCCTCATATCAATGAATCAAGTAACTGTCTATAGCACGGCTTGACGCTAATCCCCGCTGGTCGATACGATTTTGCGAGCATGACGGATTGAGGAGGGGAATGGAGGACGAAGACGACTACGACCGCGCACTACGGCACGACATTGCCCGCGCACTAGGGACCTCCGATTCTTCCCAGCACGGCGACGGCACGAGTAACAACGATACGGGCAAAATTACGATCCGATTCATAGCCATTGGTCGCGCACCGATCCTACGACAACGACAGTACAGTATCGCCTCGACGAATTCCGTCGCCGCCATCACCCTCTTTCTCAAGACGCGACTCCGGCTCGCCCCCACCGACCCAATCGTACGAATCTCCCCTTCCATCCTCTGCTTCTTTGAGTGGGATAGTCGGATTAACAAGGTAGTATGTCTACTTGAATGATTGCTTCACGCCCGCGCCCGAGGAGAACCTTCGCAACCTCCACAACGTATGTTCCCCTCCACCCCTCCTGGACTTTTTTTCCACGTCAAAAATAAAGTTACGGGAAGAAAAAAGCTCATCAGGTGATAGTGCTTCAAGGTGGATGGACAACTGGTCTTTTCGTATTCGCTCGTGCCCGCATTCGGCTGACCCAGAAACTTCAAGCACGCACGAATTCGTCTTTGGTTTTCTCTGTAAATAAATATATGCATATCGCGCGCTACGTAATAATGATAACGATACCGATTAAGCCTGCACTTTTTTAGTCAGTTCCGGCACGGCGTTGAAGAGATCCGCCACGAGTCCGACGTCTGCAATCTGGAAGATTCTACCGTACACGTTAGCACTTGTCGTCCCGCGAGGTAGGGTAATGATGAAACTTACGGGGCGTCGCCGTCCTTGTTGATGGCACTGATGACTTTACTGTCCTTCATGCCCGCGAGATGTTGGATGGCGCCAGAGATGCCGACGGCGATGTACAGTTCCGGCGCGACGACTTTACCCGTCTGCCCTACTTGGAGACTATTGTCTGCGTACCCGGAATCCACGGCCGCACGACTCGCGCCCACGGCAGCACCCAACGCGTCCGCCAGCGGGATGATGAGCTTGTCAAAGTTTTCCTTGTCCTTGACTCCCCTGCCGCCAGACACGATGCGCGCCGCCCCAGAGAGTTCCGGCCGCTCAGACTTGCTCAGGGCCTCGGACTTCCATGTGGTCGAGCTCGCCGCCTCTGGGTCCACGGCGGCCTCCACGCTGCCTGATCCACCTTCCGTCGCCGCAGGGTCAAAGGCCGTCCCACGCACCGTCACCAACTTGATGGCATCCGACGTCTGAACCGTGGCGATTGCGTTGCCGGCATAGATGGGTCGCACAAACGTGTCCTCGCCCTCGATGCCCACGATATCAGAGACCTGCATCACGTCCAACAACGCCGCCGCCCGCGGCAGCATGTTTTTCCCAAACGCAGAGTGCGCGCACAGGACGTGCGTGTACGCGCCCTTCTTGACATTCTCCACCAGCATCGGGGCCCACGACTCGGGCAATCCTTTATCGTACGCCGCATTGTCGACGTACAGCACCTTTTCCACGCCCGCAATCTTGGCCACCGAGTCCGCCAATTCCTTCGTGCCGCTGCCAGCCAACAGCGCGTGGATCGAGCCGCCCAGTTTTGTCGCCGCCGTGATGGCCGTCAACGTCGCCGGCTGGACCGTGCCATTCTGGTGCTCGATGATGGCCAGCGTCGAGAGCAGGTTTGCTTGGGGACGAAGACTCGAGAGTCGCTGTGCCTGCCTCAGACTCGCGAGGCTCGTACGTCTCAACATTGTCTTGTCAAGGACTGTGTAAATGCTTTGTCCTATGTAAGATGAAATAAAATGAAAAGGGTCGACTTGAATGGCAAAAAGACGATTAGACAACCATGGTAATCGTAACGGTTGGAATGAGTTGCAGTGGAGAGAGGAGCAGGACGCAGGAAAGTGAATCCCCAGGTTTTAATCCCTCGTATTCGCACACCCGAAGACCAAAAGCACGCGCCACGTTTCGACATACTTCGTCTCATCTCATCATTCCCTCTCGCCTGCAGTTTGACTGTGCTGGTTTTGCAAGAAGAATAATAGACAGGAAGGAAGGAGATGTCGCGCGAGCAGTGCATCAAGGCCATCGACAAGGCCCTCTCCATCGACGACAATGCCGACTCGACGACGACGGGCCCTCTGGCATCGGCAATCGAATCCGCCATCCACGACCGACACTCTACCATCCCCAACGACTCTACCGGCGCTGTGGGGGAAGGGAACGGCGAGGACGAAGCAGGGTACCGCAACGACATACGCAGTCGCGTGAGCAACATCAAACGCAACCCCCACCTACGACACGACATCCTGAGCGGCACCATCCCTCCGGAACAAGTACCGCACCTGACGGCGGAAGACATGGCCACACCGGAGAAACGCGCGGAAAATGCCGCCATTCGCGCACACGGCGCACAGGACGCCCGCCTCGTCAATACCATGACGCAAAACACGGATTCGATGGAGGACCTGGATACGGGCATCGTGCGGAATACGGGACAACAAGGGATCGAGTACGATGCTCCATGAATCTACTTCATTCGAACTTCTGCCTTTTTCTCTCTCTCTCTCTCTCTCACCGAGTCAGCTCGAAGGTTAAAAGTCGTATCATGTCATTAGCATTAAATATTCGGTAATATGGCGATGCCCTAATTTTTGCCTCCACGTATTCAATGTGGGGAATGCTATGATGCTATAAATGGAGAATCAGAGCCTATTTCCAAACTCCGACCACTGATGTACCTGTGCGGATATGATTCCTGATCTTTGAATCACTTGTACCTGATCTCGTTCAACCATTATTCCGGCTGCTCGCTTTCTCATTCAATCGTTTCAATGATACTCATTATATAGTCTCCTCGCCGTCAACTCAACACGCTCCGACCAGACATGGAGGAGGCACGCAGGTAGGACGGATCGAGGTCGTCCGGCATCAGGCCCGGCATGACGATCCCGCTCATCCTCATCGAACTGGCCACGGCCTGTCGCCACATGTTCTTGCGACTGATGCCCGGCGGCGGCTCGTCGCCAGATGACATGTCGCCGTCGCTGTCCGTCGTGCTGCAGCCGGCCAATGGCGTTGCGGGAATGTCCTTCACCGATAATAGCGGGGCCGGCGCAGGGGCGGGTGCGGGCCTGGCGATCGACCTGGGCAGCGAGGTCGCGAACGGCGACACCTCGGCGTCCGAAATGTCGAATCGCTTGAGCGAGGTCGTGTCATCGACCGGCGAAAGACTGTCGGCGCCATATTTCTCGAGGCTGCGAAGGGCAAAGGAACCCGAGGTGCCGTCGTCACGCTGTCGGCCGAAGGGCTGTCCGTGGTTCGGCGTCTCGACCACACCGGTGTTGGGCATGTCGACCGGAGACGACACTCGGTCGGGGACAGGCACGACGGGGATCTGCTCGTCCATGTCGAAGAGGTCGTCCTGCTCCGGATCGGTCCTTGGCGCGCCGTAGTCCTCGACATCTGAAGGCTCGAGCACATGCGGCGAATCTATCCTCGTCGGCTCCTGCTCGGAAAACATGACCCGCTTCAGGGGCATCTCCGAGCCGCTACCCTTCCCCGTTCCCGAAGACGACGTCTCGTGTGCGGAGGTCTTGCGACGAGGCGCAGACAAGGCGGACTTGGGGACGGGAGTCGTGGCCGATCTGACGGGTGTACGCTTCTTTGACTTTTGTGTCGTCTTTCGGCCGTGCTCCACCGCGGAGGCGGTCGAGGAAGACGATAGACTTCGGGAACTGTCGTCCGACGGTCTTCGTGTAGCCTTGTGCTTTGTTGTAGACTTGACCGGTCGATCTTCGCCACTAGAATCACCTTTGTTGCTGTGATGTTGTGGTGATTGCTTCGTCACCAGCGCCGACAACCGACTCGCTTGTTCCTTGACTTGTGCCTCGAACGATGTGTATTGAGCCTGTTTGTTTCTGAGGAACTCCCGAACATCGGCATCGTCCTGCGCCTTTCTGCGTGTGACGACGTCCATCAGAAGAGTCTCGATGTCTGGATGCATTCGATCCAGATTGCACGATGACGTTGAATCGGCTTGTGGAATGACGACTTTGAAGGGTGTCTCCAAGGCCGCCTGGGATGCGTCGTCCGGTCGTGCGTCGTCGAGGAGGGTGACGTGCAAGTTTTGCAGCTTCTCGAGATCGATCCGCCTGCCGCCCTCTATGCCGACGTCCGCACGAGGAAATGAACAGACGTCTCGACCGGACAACTTGCTCCGCAGCACAAAGCTCCGCTTGTCGGAGGTCTTGCGTATGCTGACGAGACAAGGATGGGTGATGGCGATGTCGGCCAAGAGCACTCGATCGCCATTCTCGTCCTTCTCCTCCTGTAATCCTTGGGTCTTCTCTTCTTCCGCCTCGCGCACACTGACGCAGCAATTGCGGTCGTTGGAAAAGTATCGCATGGCTCAGTCTGGTTGGAAATTGTCGACCTGTGAAGATGACGTGATGGCAAGACGAGAAACGGTCGCCAGTGTGGACAAACGAATGTGGAGGAAGTCGATGATGTCGTCGATCTATACTTGTCGAGGAGCGCGGGGAAGCAGCACGCGAGAATCGACCGTGTCCAGCGAAGGAAAGAGAAGCTGGCGTAGAGTGATTGTAAAGCAGACGAAGGAAAAGAAGAGGGGCGTGTAAAGGACGAGAATGATGTAGAAGAAGATGAAGAAGAAGAAGAGGAGAGACTACCTAGCGATGACTACTGAGTGACCACATGCAGATGCAGGCGTGTAAGAGAAGAAGCTGCACCCGGCCGCGGAAAGGGTCACATGCCGCGGATGATTCCAACTTTGGAACCTGGCATCCGTGGATGGATTCTCGTGCACGCGCGCGCTTCCCTTCACTGCAGCTCGAGCTGCCTTTCAAGGTTCGATCAACTGCAACTTGGGATTGGCGGACCTTCGATCGATTCCAAGCCGGGGCCGCGCGCATCTCCCCGTCAAATCAGCTGGATCCAGCTGCATGCCCAGTGCAGGTAGACTCGCAGAGACAATTCACCCCCCAGATTTCAGCTGCACCAGCCACACACACTCTTGCAGATTGACAGCTGTCTTCTCGCTCTCAAGCTTTCCAAGGTTGCGCTCTCCATACCAGGGAATGGATTGCCCTCTTCTTTGTCTCGCGCATTTTGCCCTGTTCTGTCTGACAGTCTGTCTGATCTGTCTGATCTGTCTGATCTGTCTGCCTGTCTTCTTCATTGTTCAGATACAATCAACGGTCGGGTGATCACGGTCTTGCTCGATCCGGGCCCCTTTACCATCATGCTTGCTGCAAGAGGTGCACTTCCCGACCATATTAAACGCCAGATAGCTAGCTAAACGACTGATTGGCGATTTGACGCATGCCAACGATTTCGTTGTCTCCGTCAATAACAATCCGCGCCAGCTGCTAGATGCAGGCGAATGGACGCAATTTCCGCAAATCCCACTCCTTCTGCCCAGCTGGAGTAGCAGCCCTAAGCTATAGAGCTGTCAAGGAACAATGAAAGTTGATGGCCAGGATGATGCGCAAAAAGCTACTACCGACGCAGTCGGGCCGTTGTCAAAAGCACTGCAGGCACATGCACACACACACACACACAGACACAGTGGACCGCCGGGTCGTTCCTTTGTATGCACCACTGATACCACTGCATTGCATGATGACTTTTTTATTTTTGTGCCCTATCGTTTGACCTACCTGTCTGCCTGATCTACAGCTACAGCTCGACGTGTCCTCGCACATTCTCAATCACATCCTCCACCGCCACCTTGGCACTCGCATAGTCCTCCCACGCCTTGTCCACCACACTCTGCACCAACGGCGTCTCCTGTCCGACCGCACTCTTTGCGCTCGCAGATGCAGATGCCAGCGATCGCGACGCGACGGAACTCGCACTCGAGGCCGATTTTGAGGCGGATGACTTGGCCGAACTCGCAGATTTCGCCAGGCTTTCCGATGACTTGGACGCTACCGAACTAGCACTTAGGGCAGACTTCGAGGCCACTGATTTCGCCGAGCTTGCCGACCTCGCCAGGCTCTCGGAGGACTTGGAGGCCTCGGAGCTAGCACTTGCCAGTGACTTGGAAGCCATCGAACTTGCCGAACTCGCCGACGCCTTCAGGCTCAACGAGGAGCGGGAGGCGACAGACGCTAGAGAGCTCGAAGCACTTGCTGCAGATTTTGATGCCAATGAAATTTGTTCCTCACTTCCATGCACGAATTCGGAGGCTTTGTCTTTCAAGTCCTCGTATGTGTCTGCCACGCGGTTCAGGATGGACTCGGCGGCTTTGGGCTCTTTCCCATAGACCGCTTCTGATGCTCGGGATGCGATTGACTCCGTAAAGGCCACGGGTGTGCCATGGACTATCGATTGTATCTTCTCAGATGCTGCATCATAAGCATCATGCACCTTGTGGATGATGGACTCAGTCACTGGCACTTTTGTTCCGTGAATAGCCTCGGAAATCTTGCTGGCAACACTCTCGGTGAACGCTGGCTTTGTGCCAATGATGGCAGCGGAGGCATCTGAGGCAATATCTGCTGCCTGTTCTCCAACATAGCTCTGCGCCCCGCTGATGGATGCATAAATTGCATCGGTATCAACCTTGTCCGCAGCTTTGGAGGCGGCTGTGTAAGCACTGGCTGCTTGAACGCTGGCTACCGAGGCTGCAGAGGAGGCTGAACTGCTGATAGCATCGACATCGACACCAGCCATGGCACTAGAGACAGCCGAAGCTGCGTTGACTCCTTGCGCGCTAGCTACTGATGCAGCATATACTGCTGCAGAGGACAGCGACTCCTTGTTTATGTGCTCCGGAATATCGGCCGCGAATGATTTAATCGAGTTCAGAATTTGTTCCGGCACCTCAGGTGTCGGCTCCGGCTCACCATATATGCCTGTACTGATTTGATTGTAGACAGCTTGGGCTCCTAACATCATACCTACGGGTAAATAACCCAAGCCAAATTGCTCGCTATCGTCGAGGACGGTGATCTTCTTAGGGCCAATGTTGCGTAACGTGTGTAGCTTGTTGGCAGCACCACCAGCTAGAGATTCCACTTTCTTCTCTGTGTCCTTCAACAAGGCCGTCAATGTCTTGGTGTATTGCTTGAGAATTCGATTCGAAGCGGCATTGAGTCGATTCTCGATTGCCTTGACTTTGTCGTCAAGTGCATCGAGTCGCTTCAATTCCTTTTTGGTAACTCCTTCCATTCCGTATCTTAACTTCTGTTCTGGCTCGCGCTTTTGTTTGTGTCCTTCAGCCAAAACTTGTTGATACACGACGAAAGTGGCCTTTCGTACCTTGGTCTCCAGGTTGTCAATTACCGTGGCGAGGTGTGCTTTGACTTCGACAGCTTGCGAATGAATATTCTTTCCAGCCTTGACAAAGTAGGGACGAAGCTCTTCGGCGAGTTCACTTGTGCTTCTGCCTTTGTTTGATTGCGTCTTCGCGAAGCTGACGATTATCTTTTCAATGGTGTTTACTTCGTCAACGGTGACCTTTTCCAATTGCTTGAGGTAGTCTTCCGACAAAATTTCCTCTTTTCTCACCATTGCAGGAAGGATGTCTTCCAGCTTCTCCACAAGCACTTCTTCTCCTGCAGCACCTTCCTTGGCTATGTTGTTCTCAGCTATACTCAAAAGATCGTCAATCACACCATGTAGAATCTGGTTTTGCAATTTGGCGTTTGCAGTCGGTATGCTGGCTTCTTCCGTGTGCGTCTCACCTGCAATCACAGTGGTTGAGACCTGAGCAGTCAAAGTAGCACTGGACAAGATCGATGCCGAGATGGACGATTCAATAGCATCTGGAGACACTTTATCGAGCTTTGCGAAACCATTCGAAACATTGAATTGGAAGAGCCTGTCACTTATCTTGTTGACTTGAGGCTCAATATGGAGATAATACACCCGGCGAATGGTTGGAAAGACCTTTGCTTCGAGCAATTCGAGGAGCCAGTGTCTCAAGGAGAGCAGGTGTGGATGAAGGTGCTTGACATACTGTACTCTGCTCTGCGTCGCAGCCGCTTGTCCATACGGATATACTCGAGTATAAGCAGGAACCAGCACTTGATGGTATGCTTGCGAAGAGGTCTTTTTAGCTCGATCGACGTAAGGAGCGACAAAGGCCTCGTATCGAGCTTGAAGCACTCTAAGATATTTTCCCAAATACTTCTCGTATGTCTTGGCATAGAATATCGATAGCTGCTTCAATCGTAAGTTGACACTGGGTCCGAGATGAGCGTCATAAGTAGACTTGGCGACAGTCGCGCCCTTCTTGGCTACTGGGTGTACGTATGCACTATACGCGGCCGACCCTTTCTCTGCAGCTGGCTTGCCATACTGCGTATATAAAGCATTGACTTGGTCGTAGTAAGGCTTGCCTTTGTTCACATATGGTCCGGCGTACTGTTCGTAATAAGGTTGCAGATATGGCACAGCCTTGGTCGCAAAGACCTGCTTGAGATCGTGGTATCGATGGCAGATCTGGGGAGACTGCGCTGAAGGAACTCCTGAGGGACAAGCATACAACAACCAATAGAGAGCATAGACTACTGTGGAGTTGATAATGGCCGTGGCCAAGAAACCTCGAGGCTTTCGCGTCGACTTCAGATAGCGTTTGGACTGCTTGGTCGGCATACCAAGCAGACCTGTGCTGTCGTTCGATCTGTGCTTACCCATGATCCCTGCACTAGCGACTAAGCTTGAAGGGAGAATAAATTTTATGGTGCTGGTCATGAGGCTGGGGTGTCACACAGGGCTCGTACACGATTCCTTCTCTCAGGCGCGTCAATGGCAGCAGCAACGGAAGCTGCTCAAGTGGCTGAATCGTCTCCTTGAAACCTCACTCGGGAAGTGCTCATCTTAGTTAGGGTTGCTCGTGGTTGGACTCACCACAGTGAGCGAGCCGCTTATCGAGAGGCTATTAATCTATCAGCTGAGGATTTGTCTACAGTTGTAGTACTCTACAAGGCTATCCGTTTGGCAGACTTCTCCCTTGTACAGATATCATGTGCGAAGATCCCCATTGATCTGCGAGGGAATCAGGCTGACGAATTTCTAGGGACTCGCTATACAACAGACCAAACAAGGTATCATTTGTCGAAACTAGTGTGCTTGCATGTCTAAATTCTGTGCAGGTGCCCCAGATGCAAAGACTCTTTCAGTCGAATCCCAGTGTCCCAGTCTACATGAAGGTTCGTGGAGCGACAAAGTCGAGGTGCGCCCTAGCTGACTTTTAAAGACCTCTCGATCTAAGCTTATGCTCTATCCATTCTTTGCAATCATGGGAGGTGGACTTTTGGGCTCGATGTATGGACTCACTAGAATGGCCAGGTCAGCATCAACACATGGTGTTTAGGGTCAATCTCTAACTTTAATGCAGGGGGATCAAGGATTAAATGGAGCGGTAAAATTACTTTGAAGCAGGGTTCTTGTCTCTTCTCCAAAATGCATGCATTCATAGCTACTCATAACAAGCATGCCGGTTTCCAACACATTGAATGAATAGCTTTATGTTCTGCAGGCCTACTGTCTGACTTGCAGCTTTCAAGCCTGATGATTATCCAAATCCATGATGGTAGGTGCACAGGTGGATAAAGTTGACCCACCTTCCGCAGCCACTTGAATGTACAACCACTCCACACCAACCGTGTCATACATTTAGTTATGAGAATCTAGGTCGGTCGAGAGTCTTGTGTATACCTGGGTCCAGACGACCGGGGATTTGCGAGGTGAAGCAGAAGAAGAGCTCGCGATCGAGAGCAGAAGCATTTCGCGACTCGGCCGGCATTTCTGCCTGGCAGAAGGGCACCGTCGTCCGACCCTATCACTTTACCGTGCACTTCTGCGAAAATGTCATCGTCTCGAGGAGCCTCTAGCCACGAGCCTCGATGCCGCCGTGAAGAAGAAGTTCGCTTCCGCTACCGGCAAGGGACTCCGGAATCCCTTCAAGATCCGCGAAGCGCTCGAGACTGGGTATGCCACGCACGACTTACTAGTGCGTGCACTTGCAGGTGACGTCTTTGTGCTCGATACACTGCGTGCCAGGTTTCCAGCACGGCAAAAGACGGTGCCGGCGAAGCAGAAGCCTGCTACAATCACGAAACCCGCTCGAAAGTCCTTACGAAGAGAGTTTCTTCCAACTGGTCCACAACAAGTCGTCAACAAAAAGCCCATCAAACCACCATACCTCTCATGGGACGCACTCAAGCAACCTTTCCTGAGACCTCGCCATCGCAAACACAATCAAACTCAATCAATGATCCTGCGCAACCGCACGAAACAACACCAAAAGCGAATAGATCGCATGACTGACCTGCAATGGGGACTACTGTACGCCAAAGCCGAGGAGGACTTTACCGCTCGCCTGGGTCTCGACAATAACGATGCAGGTGCCGATGCCGGTGGCAGCGACGGCGGGTACGTCGACGAGGTAAGGCTCGCCATCACGAGGCTGCAGATTGATCAGGACGAGGCCGAGATCCGGAAATTGCAGCGCTGGAATCACCTCGAGTCCCTGCACGATCGTCTGGTGAACGAGTACGACGTCCGCATGAAGGAATGGGGGACGTCACGAAAGGCGGCTAAATAAGCATGACCCACCATTCCATCTCATACTCAAACAAGCGAGAGGCCGAACTCTTGATTCATGAAGCACCTGACGCATCGTCTGCAGCTGCCGCGCCAAAGTTCCAGACGGCTCAGCACTTGTAGTGGTTCGGAGCTGCTAGGACAGGTTTATACATTGATGAGACTTCAGCCAAGCTCGAAAGTAAATGAGGGCTCCTGATGACTTCCTACACTACAACTACGATAACAAACATGATTTGACAAGAACTCTAGTTCGTGGTAAAAGAAACAATTGTGTGTTGCGAACCAGCTCAGACGTACCGGACGTTGTTGTGCAGTATTGCGGATGAATGGTGTGTCATCTTGCTACTATCCCGCAAGACCATCTCAAAGTCAGACATGCTAGATCTGCTACTGCGCAAGTGAGCTCGCCAGACCTTTCGGTAGTCAATTTGTGCTGTCCTGGCCGTGCACTGATCGATACGTGCAGCGACTGCATAAGTCTGCCAATCGTTGTTCTCGTTCTGTGTTGCAAACGTCACTGAAAAGGAATTGGCTTCAGTATCGTTCCAGATTACAAATTCACGATACTTCATGATTTCTTGTACATTGAAGCTAGCGATAGTATTTTCCAATGTTTCAATGGAAGTTCCAGCGTCAAGTCCTCCTTCGTAATGCACATTGGGGACACTGCACAGTGAGCGTGGTCGATTGAAACGGTACGATTGTCGGAGGAACTGATTGAATTGAAAGACGTGTGCATGATTAAAGGCATTGATGTATCTCTTGGAAAAAATGGTTGAAAGAGCCAATCCGGACATGCGGAGGCTCACAAAAATGCAATTGCAGAGTGCTTGTACCGGCAAATACTCAAATATGCCAATCAGAATTTCTGCAGGCAAGGTTGTAAGCACATCAGAAAACGACCTTTCGAGAGCCTGACTACTGGTAGCATCTATTTCCGCTTCAGAGTGATGTCGGTAATCGAGGCTCGGAGCACTTGCAAGGTCTGCCGAATCCCTGATGTTTCTCGCCCAAGGTTTGTCAAACCGTGCTTCCGTTGGAATTAAAGCGCTCATGCCAATTGTTGCGGTACATGCTTTGATGTTTTCGGTATTACTGGAGCGTCGTAACTGTGATGGGTTGGAATGTCCAGGCTCTGCCAGTTGCACGCTCGTGAGCAGACTCTCCTTGAGACTCTGGTCAACTCCGAGCGAGTTTCCAGTCGCGAGCAACTGCTCTTGCAGTTGTGTTGAAACTCGAGCTGAGGATTTGTGCGCATGATTAGCACGCTCCTCGATTGCTGGTATCAGAAATCTTTCGTCAATCAATTCGAGTGAAAGACGAGACCGCGACCTAGCTTGTCTTGCATAAGGAATATCGTACTCTGCACAAGATCCATGTGCTTCTGGTCTGACGCAACATGTTAAAACCATTTAACATACAATTATAGCGCTTATCCACAAGTCAGAGAGTGTAGAGTTCTACTTGAGTAGCAGACGTGCTGGTCGAATCTTGAATTGTGCAGACTGCATACGCACGCTCTGAAGCTGATCAGGCACGAACATTGGCGCTCAGCCTGCTAGCTCAGTGATCGACAATTGTAGCAAGCGACGCAAACGAACCAACACAGCAGTTGCAATCGAAATAGTGACATATCTTGAGCACTAGCCAGGTCCAGTGAGAAGTATGACGGAGCGAGTGGCTACGTGACACGTATAATTCCAATTGTGACCAAGAAAGCTGATATGGCAACAAGTATGGCCAGGTAGGTGTACACCCACGACCAGCTACTCTTCTTACTATATTTGCTCAACCGGCCCCCAGTCTGCTGCATCTTGCCAGAATTCCTTTCCAGTGCTTCACCCGTTTGTGCAATGAGCTCGTTGTCTGCCACGATGGAGTCCCCAAATTTCTGTTGACTTGCCCGAAGCGTTTGGGCCATGGTCAACAATTCTTCCGAAAGGTCCCCTTGTGTTTCTCTGTGGTTCTGTAGGACATGCTCTTCGCTAGACAATGCTGCATCATCAGAAATTTCAACATTATTTGTGTCTATATCCTCTGTTGAGAGTTTCGACTTCTCGACCAAGGAAGTTTCCAATATATACTGTTCGTATGCGACACGCGACTGAAGTGCAGCGATTTTGTCTCTGTACGCATTCGCCGAAGTCGATATAATCCTTCTGTCTTCAAGGTTCAGGAGAAATATCTGGGCATATTCCAAGTTCTGCAGTTGTCAGATCGGGTGATCTACTCAGCTACCATGGTATTACCTTAGAAGTCTTGCTGAGCGAGAACGCCTGAGTCGCCGCTGTTGACGGCCACGAATTTTCGATACGCTGCAGCATAATCTGCAAACCGTCTTCTGTTATATGCATAGTGTTCAAGATGATCCCGCGTAAGCTCTGGACTTCCGATGCGGCTCGATAGTCACTGAGGATTCGCGACAACTTGAATCACGTCGTACTCTGATGGACAGCGATGATATATCATGTCTAGCTCCGCTCTGTTGAAGGCATCGTCAGTCAGCCAACTCAACACTTTGTCATGATAGCTCGCGATCGAGCGCAAACGTTGCAGGTTAGTGGAGTCACTACCTACAGTACCATACCAAAAGTATTGACATTTCACGTGGTAATTGTGCTGTGCGAAACGTCAATACTTTTGGTAGGTACGGGAGTATAGGATTCACCGAAGTACAACCGACTTTCTGCCTCGCTGAAATTGCATGGTGTGCAGCCACGAATACAATCGTCAAAACAAACGTTATCCTGCCATGAATCGTGCTTGCGTGTTAGACACATTCGGCCGAGTCATCGGGCAGACGAGCTGCATCTCATCCCAGGGTTTTTGTCGTGCTCTAATGAGGTATCACATATCCTACAGCAGAACCAGCCAAGCTCATGGCCGAACATGCTATGAATTCTACTTTCCAAAACAATCAATGCTTCACACCAGTGATGTTGTACAAGTGATGGTGCAAGGCGTGCTCGGTAGATGACATAGCACAACGTAGGGTGCATCTCTTCATGGACTCACAACGACATGACATATCGAAGTACTCTCTGCCATCAATTCCGATCATCTGCCACTCCCATGATCTTGGCTGCATTCTTACCATGATAAGAGTGAACCGCATGGGCATCGAAACAAAGAAAATTTTCTAGCATTGCCGCGTTTTGAGGTGACCATTCTCACGAAGTTCGGGTCTGGCTAATTGCCGCAAGTGCAGTCGGTGGTAAAGCTGTTGAGCACCTGATAAGGACCAAAGGCAGATGTGCGCCGGGAGAATGAATTCCTCTCCTGTGCCGCCGTGGTATGGGATATGAGCACGGCATTTGTAGATGTGGATGCCATCCCGCGTCATCAACAAAGTCAACAAAGAAAGCTATGCCTGTTGAGGCCGACGAGTGTCCCGCACTTAGCTTTAGCACATGGATATTGTGAAGCAGGATCGAGCAGTTGACAACATCGCTCTATAGCACAATCTAGCGTGAATTCCCCCTGTACACCGCCATCGACGTAATTGGCAGGATCATCAGCAGGTCAAAGTGATGTAGCTGGATGCACGGGGTCATGTCGAGATGCGCCAAGACGAGGCTGCGTGCACTTTCGACTTGCTCCAGAGTCGAAGGAAACAATTGCAATAGCAGCAACACGCCCGTCAGCACGACGCCTTGAAGTAGACATACGGGGCGCCGTGTTGGAGGGCAGCGGCGGACCGGAAGCGGCCACTTTGTGCGACTTTCAGGCCAGAAGCGCCGACCCGGAGGTTTTTTCCCGACGTGGCGCTGGCCGTGTGCGGACTGAGGGGCGGCTTCCAGTTCTCTGCTGGGAATTGGTCTGCGGGTAAATCTGCTGCGCTTTCCCGGGATGATGGACCCCCTTGCCACCCACGAAAACATCAACTCCTTGCCATCGCGGTTCGCCCTTTGTTCGTCCCTACACAGGCGCTGTCCAGCTACAATCACCGGGCCGGCATTTGTGAGTCCCCCCTCGCGCCAGCTTCTGTTTCCCATCAATGGTGAGGCGTGTACGGTTTTCCGGCGGAAGTGCATAGATCGTTCACATATCTAATTTCGTCCGCGTGGACCATTCTTGCATTCGGGCGATGATCCACTGGTTGAGAACCATTAGGTAGATCAAGTCGTGATCTTTGTCATTCAGAACCTGACCAGGGTAATAGCGTTGCCAGAAGCGTCGGTGCATGGCTGTATTGGGCGCAGGGAGGATCCGCGGCCCTGTTGCTGCCCTGTTTTGCATTAGGAATGCCAGCCACGGATCCGTTGAGAGGCGGATCATGGTTGGCATCTGCATCGAGTCAGGACTCTCACATTCCTGACACCCAAAGGAGGCTGGCCCGTAGGCTTCTCGAAGGTCTCGAGGAATGTCACTCCCAGGAAGGGGCTGGACTAGTATAATTGAGGGCCTTCGCTGCTCGAGTGGTCGACCAGCTTTCTACATACACTCTTTTTCCAAAGGACCTCGACCATGAAGTTCACTTCTGCGATCGCAGCGTCGATCCTGTCACTCGTTTCTCTTTCTGCTGCAGACCAGATCACTGTTGCTACCATCTATCGTTATGTCGATGCCACTGCGACCGTCTACCAGAACTACTGCCCGTGTACTGCAGTGACCAATGGTCTTGCCAACCCAACTAGTGGTGCAGGTACTGGCGCCGTCGGCACTGGCAACACAGGCTCTGTCTCTGGTACCTCAGGCTCTGGCACTTCGGGCTCCGGCACATCTGGTGCTGGCGTGCAGCCGGCATATGTGAACAACAATGCCGCAAGCAACAACGTCGCTGTCCCAAGCGCGGCGCCAGTCAACAATGGCGGTGCCGGCGTTGGTGCCCAAGGTGCCACGACCACCGTCTACTCGACAGTCATTGTTCAGTATGTCACCAGCACACAGTACTCCTACTACACCACGACCCTCTATCCCGCACCACAGAGCACAGTCACTCAGATCATCACCAACACGGCCACCGTCACCGTCCCAGTGACCGTAACCTCGACCATCACTGCCACCATCACTCCTGGTGGCGGTGCCGGTGTCGGACCGATCCAGATGTCGACCACTGCACGATACCTGAACACGACTAGCTCGATTGACAGTGGCAACGGCATCGGCGCTGTGGACTCGACAATCACCATGACATTGTCGTCCGATATGACCTCGATCTTCGTCCCTACTTCCACGACGGATGCCGCCGGTTCTTTATCGAGCTCCGACCTCGCTGCCAGCACGGCCTCCGCCTCTAGCTCTTCTCTCGGAGGAGATGCTGGTATCGGTGCTGGTCAAAATTCTCTCTCGGACGCGTCCTCGACGACCTCTGTGTTCATGCCTACCTCTACCACCGATGCCGCACCAACTTCCAGTTCTAGTTCCGGTGCTGGAGGAGACGCTGGTGTAGCTGCCGGTCAAAACACTCTATCAAGCAGTTCATCAATTATCCCTACTAGCTCTACGTCTGTGGACGATAGCGCACCCGCGGCGACCACAACGGATATGTCTTCCGCGACCACATCCACGACCACTATGGACATGTTCACCCCGACTTCGATTGTGCCAACGCAGACTACCTACAATTTGCTTGCAAACATTGCCCAAAACGCGGATAGCACATACTACAACAACGTCTTCATGCCCGACGGCAGTGACTCACCATCGATATACCAAAATGATCCAATCACGACCCCGGTGTACCCAGACAGCACTACCGATCCTAGCTTTGAATTCACCGTGACGGACACCGGAGTGTTATACGAGGGTAGCTACTTTGGTTATGACGCGACTGCTGTAGCGGACAGTACACTTCTCCAACTCGCGGCGCCTGTCACCGAGCTCACGACCTTCTTCACTATCACCCAAGGCGCATACGGTCCGAGCATCTCGGTTGATGGTTGCACGTTCTATTACGACAAGACGGAACCTGGTAGTCCAATACGCGTCATCACCACTGCCAACTTCGCTTCAGACAATACCAATTACTACCCATTCGCCACTTTGGAATCACAGCCCGCTATGGGTTCTTCGGATCCTCCACCTATCGATACAAACCCTGCGGATCAGATACATTCATAGCTGCCGCCGACGACGACGACCATCAAACCCAGTTCTGCGGTCCTTGCTACGAGTCCTTAAACATGGCTTTGTGAACTGCAGAACATGTTGTTCGAAGCATGATTTGTATATAACCAATTTTACCTCTTAGAACACATTCCAATCGATCCTTTTCACACCTCGATCCGTCTTGCTCTCCAGACTCGCCATGCACAACCCCAAGAAATCGTTCCCGAGACGATCCCAATGGCCATGATCCTTATCGACACTCGAAAACAGGATGTACCTATACACAATCCATCCCCGCGTCCCTGCCCATCTGCCATGGTGTCGTAGAGATGGGCATACAAATAAGAGCCTAGCGCCGAGCCCAGTAAGGGCGAATATGAAATGACACCCTAGACATATATCAGCATTGAATATTCTTCTCCCTGCCTCGTACAAGTCACGTACCCAATTGCGACCGAAATCATCTAGTCCCCAGACAACGGCGGCAATGGTGGGTCCGGAGCAGTACATGGCGCCATAGGAGAATCCATTCACCGCCGCTACCACCAGGAACCCGCGCTCCGTCGTCACCAGTGTCGCCAGTCCGAGAAAGGCGATGGACATGGGCAGACACACGATGCAGAGTTGCAGCAAGAGTCGCGAGTGGCCGCGCTTCGCGAGGGCGTCCGATGTGATGCCGGTCAGTAGTCGAGCGGCCGTGGAACAGATGGCAAAGAGTGAAACGGCCGTGCTGGCTTGGGACGAGGTCACACTGGCGGAAACGCGAGTGTCGAGATATTGATGGTTGAACGGTCCGGGCAACGACGGCGTCGTGATGGACGTCAAGAGTGAGCCCATGTTTCCCACTAGCGTCTCGGTACTTCCTGCAATGAGGACGTATCCGAAGGCATACAGAAGCAGCGTGACGTCCTTGAAGAACGGTGGCCTCGAAGGCACACAAGACTCTTCCACTCCTGTCGCACGATCCGCCAA
Source organism: Taphrina communis (assembly GCA_005281525.1). Taxonomy (NCBI): domain Eukaryota; kingdom Fungi; phylum Ascomycota; class Taphrinomycetes; order Taphrinales; family Taphrinaceae; genus Taphrina; species Taphrina communis. The sequence goes on along the minus strand of RHGI01000001.1, from coordinate 524,042 downwards.
GAGCGGTGACGACTCTTCTGTCTCGACCTCGCCAGAAGAGTTGGGCAAGCGCATGCCAAAGTACCCGACCACACTCGCCAGACCGACAAAGACCGCAATTGTCCTCCAGAATCCAGGAATATCGTAGCCATCCGGTCCACTGAAGCCCGCCTTAAAGACGAGACTGAACAGCAGCGTGGCGAGCCCATACAAGCAAATGGGAATGGACACGCCTAGTCCCTTGGACTCTTTGAAAGCCCGAGCACAGACGGAAACACTCGTGATATACCCACACGTCGACCCGACCCCGACCCCGAAAAACGCCAGCGAAAGAAGTAAGTACGAGCCGCGACAATCATACGCATACGCACCCACCACCAACGACGGGACGGAAAACAGAGCCGCCAGTGATGCCACGACATGCGCACCATACCGATCCGAACAATGCCCCACCACGGGGTACAGCACAAATTGACCCACGATGCTCGCAACATTCACCGTATTCACCTGCAGCTGCGAGTACCCCAGCACCGACTGGAATTCCGTCGCGTATAGCGAGAATGTCAGTGGGAACCCGGCGCATAAAATCACAAAACACGCCGACGCCAGACAGACCAAGGAACGAGTGTCCATTGCTTCCCAGACTACACGCTGACAGGCCATGCCTTCGATGCTACCCTTCCTCGGCTCTCTTCAAGTCACCCACCTAGATTTGCGCATCATGCAACGCTGCTGTACTACATGTTCTCCTACGATCACCTTGTCAATATAATCCTTTCATCACTACCGTAGTACGCCCGCGAATCTAATGCACAAGCCCACTTCGACGGTGTGGCTGGCAATCATTGAATTTGGCGCAGGTGGCTGGATTCTTGCTTGAGCTTCTTGCTGATTCCCAGTATCCAAGTCTTAACTTTTGAGCATCTGAGTTGACCACTTTTTTCAAATCCATGCTCATGTCTGTCTCTCAGAGAAAGTGGATGTCCCTAATATGCACTGCAAGTCAATGTAACAGCGCAAGGAACCATAACTTGTGTAACTATGTTGTGTACTTGACAGAGTTACAAATGACATCGACCTGTATATTGGTTCACAAGACGTACATGCTGCACTCTTAATTTGAGACAAAGCCCAGAACGATGCAAACAACGTGGATGATCAGGACAGACACGGACAAGATGTGTTTTTCCCAGAAAAAGCAGAGACGAAGAATGAGAGTAGATGAGATGAATTTAGAGTATCTACCAAGGTCTGATGCATAATGATAGCATGTAGCGTGAATGATAAAACACACAAATCGACATGAATTTCCCAGAAAACTAGAGACGTCTGTAATTGTCAGCCAAGGGACCATATGCATGAGACACGATGCCACATACCTTCCTCTTCGACCACCCTTTCTTCGGGTAGAGTCGGTCGGCACCGGAGTGACATCCTCAATTCGTCCAATTCGCATACCGGCACGGGCAAGCGCTCGCAGAGCAGACTGACCTCCTGGTCCCGGAGTCTTGGTGCCGGTTCCTCCAGTAGCTCGAATCTTGATGTGAAGCGCGGTGATGCCGATTTCCTTGCATCGCACGGCAACGTCCTGCGCAGCCAACATGGCGGCATATGGCGATGACTCGTCTCGATCGGCCTTGACCTTCATTCCTCCGGTAACGCGGACGATGGTCTCACGACCCGACAGATCGGTGACATGGACAAAGGTGTCGTTGAAGGAAGCAAAGATGTGCGCGACTCCGAAGACAAGCTCACCCTCTCTGATCTGAGGTCCGAGAGTAATAGACTCTTTTGGTGCAGCTGGGGCTTTCGATTTGGGAGGCATCTTGCTTCACAAACGCAGGGGCCGGGCTAGAGAGTCTGTTTCTTACAGTCTTGTAGTATACTGTCGGTTAGTCTTTTGACTCGACTGGTTGTGGCAGAACAAAAATCTCGAGCGGCTCGGCTAGAGCACTCGAACTTTGCACGGGACTGCTCAACATTGATACGAGGCAAACGAGTTAGATGATCATGCACAACGTGAGACCGGAAATGCTGATCACCTGGGCATGTATTCCAGCGTGTGGAGATCAGTACCGCGATAGAACCTTGGAAGCTCATTGTCGCTATTGAAAAGTGGAAGGCATGTACTTCTCACTGATAGCAAGAAAAGCATAGCTTGTAAATCACTTGCTCAATATTTAGTTTCTTGTGCTTTATACCGTGTTATACGTCCGCAAGAGACTCAAAGTCCTCGGCAGTGGTATGGACGAACCTGAATTGTGCATTACCGATGCGTGTCACACTATGTCTCTTGGCAGCATTACTTTGGTCGTTATTCGAAGTCGTCCGATGCGGTCTCAGAAGTGCATGTCCTTGTCCGGTGTTAGCAGCATGCAAAGCAGATCTTAAGCCTTGTATCATCGTACGTCGGGCAACGATCAAGACGAAGACCAAGATGAACAATAGACCACCCTGTAAGCGGATAACACCTAAGGGCTGATAGCACATCAAATGGATAGCCACGCATAGATGATGTGCAAAATGATTGACCATTGTATAAAAACCTGCTCGCGAACATAGCAAAACCATAACAACTGAACACATCAGCACTTTCAGAATCTTTGCAATCGTGACTAACCCGAGAGGACTGCTGATTTGTGGTCAATCATTCCTGTCACCACGAGAAAGACATTCCCAAAGATGAGCTGCAACAGACCTTTCACACCCCAAAGATTCTGCTCCAGGCCGTCAATGCTCCGGGCATACTCTTTCATTCTGGCAGCTGTTTCAATGCCCAATTCTTGCAGCATAGCTTTGGATAGTTCGAAGCTTTCGTAGCTACTCAAGTTGTAATGTGTCAGGTCCTGCAGTGCGAGCCTCATTGTAGCTTGGACACCCGAAAGGCCTTCATGTATCTCCTTCACATACTGGAACATTGAGTGTTGTGTTATACGTGGCTGGATGTACACATACAGAGGAAGATCTTGTGATAGAACTGCTCAAGTCCATGACTTCCACTTCGAGATTGTTGATCGACTGTGATATATGATCAATAGTCTGAGCTTGTGCAACTTGTACTTCCATTGTCTCCTCAGCCATATGAGCGCATACCTGACGAAAAGCGTCTGTGGCAAATGTCGTGTCTTCAATGTCTTTCCTGTGTAGCATCAGATGGTGATTAATTTGCTCGATCGTTGTCGTAAATGGTGTCAATTCCTCCTTGAGCACGTTCTTGGTGGCATTCTGCAGCTCCTGTGATGATATCAGTGCTGATATACTTCAAATCGGCACGATATTTCACTGACCTGTCGTAATTGCGCCAGGCGAATTCTCAATCCATCTGCAAACAGAGTAAGCTCATTGTCTGTGATAGTCTTCACCAAGTCAACATTGTTCTTCAACTCGTCCTGCACAAGATAGTGATTCCGTTGGAGGGTTCTCAATGCGGACTCGAAGTGATTGTTCATTCCTGCCGTCATCGAGTGTACGAATGCGTCATTCTCGAAGATGACTTTCTGTTGCTGGGTGGCTGCAGATTCAACATGTCGTTGCAAGGTGCTCAACAGATCCTCCACTATGATCGTGAGGTTGCGATAGAGGTCAAGAATTTGTCTTGGCTCCTCATGCTCTCGTGTAGCATAGCACATCTTGATCACCTGCACAATGAATAAGACTTCATCAACACTGTACACGACAGACGTCTCGATAATAACCTGAAAAGCTTGTCCACCTTGACTCTCAGTATCGCACAATCTGCATAGAGGATGTCCAACCATTGAGCTCTTCTTTCGAGAGCATTGATACAACCTCTGATATAACGGTCTTCCTGGTATGCTTTGCATTCTTCGGGACCAGAAATTCCAGCTTCAGAAAGTTCACATAGTGTCAGTGCGATTGCATATTTGCCCTTGGTAAGATCGTCCAGGCCTGTTGCGAGGTGTGTGCAATCTCTCAGAAGCCCACCGGTAGCAATACTGAAGCATGTAGATCTTACAGCTAGAGAGGATATCCGTTCCAAAGTCGGCTGCAGAATACTGCTTTTGTCTATGAGCAACGGCGCTTGAACAACGGGTTTATCCTTTGAGGTGAAATCCAGCATAGATAACATCGAGGCTGTGACAGATAGTACAGACATGCACATCATCCATTTTCCTATCCGTAATGGCCGCGACGATAAGCGCAGCATTGCACAGTGAAATGTAAGACTGTTTCAAACTGATCGTGGTGACCATTCTGTTGCTCAGTCTAAGGACTGTGTTCAGTTTCCTTTGCAAGATAGAAACGCCGTATCAGAGAATCAGGGGAAATATGGTTGATCACTTGATTCTATGAGCTTGAGCTTGAGACGGGACAGATCAAGCAGACGGAGAGTCTCGAGCGAGACACAAGATCGTCTCTTCGCGAGCAGCTGTTGGTATGATCAGCAATCAGTGATCCAACGGAGTCTCAACGCTACTCCACATACTACGCCACAGTCTCACCACGATACCCGACGTGGATCTTGCATTGCACTGATCTCAAGGGCTCGAAGGTGACTGATCGCGGTTCTTGGTATGCACCTAGACAGGTGTAAGGCGTCATATATGGCCTGCCAGGACGATCCATGAATCAAGGTGTCAAGCGGAAACGCACCGACAATGAATATGTGTCACACTCGAGTGATTCGGAACATGAGTCTGACGCGGAGTTTGATTTCGAGAACATCAATCTTGAAGAAGTATCTTCCAATAACAAAAAGGACGACTTGAATGGTGTCAGTCCCGCAAAAGACTTGACTTTTGGCCTCAGTTCAACGCAAGGTGATGGTCGTAAGCGTCATTCTAGCACTGCTATTGCACGGAAAGTCAGGTACGAAGTGCACAAAGTGAATCTCTTATGCCTATTGTCGCATGTGGCTCTCAGAAATAAATGGTTGAACGAGACCGGAATCAGTGATGATCTTTCGAACGTTCGTATGGCTTTCAAAGGCAATGTACACCCCAAAGTGACTTCAGCTCAAATTCAAAGAACGCGTGTATTGCTCGAAGGATTGGATGCTATCAGTGACCTGTGGTCGAAATCATATCGTGTTGTGTCTCCTGGTATGGTCAAGCCAAAGTGGTACCTGGAAGAGGACTTCTCAAATGTCATGGCAGCCGACCACGAAGTTACACTAGGCATGGAGAAGTCGGACTTTTTGAACGCTGCCAAAACACTTCGGGGAAACCGGGACGTTGGTGCCCAGCTTCTGGTCGCTTTACTAAGGTCACTTGGTCTACAAACTCGTCTGGTCTGCTCATTGCAACCACTTGGTTTGAGTGCTAGCAAGACCAATCTGGCTACAGTGCATGAAGAAGTTCATGATCCACTCATCGGAAAGCCTGAAGTTTCATCTGAATCCATGGCGCCTAGATCGACGACACCACAGTCCCGGAAGCTGACAAGACCACGTTTGGGTCTGCCCCAGAAGAAAGCGGTCGTGGCCAGGCCAAAACCACAGATCAAACTAGCTCTTCCGGTCGTCGAGAGCCCGTACCCGGTATATTGGGCTGAAGTGTTCGATCATGCAGCGCAAAAGTGGTATCCCATGGATCCTCTTGTCACTGGCACAGTCAACAAAGTCAATGAGTTCGAGCCTCCTCAATCTGACTTTGACAACACCCTTTCGTATGTAGTGGCTTTTGCGAGCGATGGCTCAGCTAAGGATGTAACACAGAGGTATACCAAGCAATTCAACGCAAAGGTCAGGAAGACACGGGTCGAAAGTGTCTCAACAAAAGGAGCTTCTTGGTGGCTTCAGATCATGAAATACCATAAGCGAAAAACCGTTTCTGATCAGGACAGCATTGAAAGTGCTGAACTAGCCCAGAAACTACTTTCCGAGGGTATCCCTGCGAACGTCTCCGATCTCAAGAATCATCCATTGTTCGTGATCGAACGTCATCTTTCGAAGCAAGAGATCATAAAACCACTCCGAGAATGTGGTACAATCACAATCGGCAAGACACGACCTCCGGTTGTTGAGAAAGTCTATCCTCGTAAATTTGTGCAAAGATTGAGATCATCCTTGTCATGGTATATGCGAGGTAGACGAGTCATCCTTGGTGAACAACCAATGAAGTCTATTCCGAGAAAGGTAAGGTTTAGACGCCTTGAAGACGATGACGGCCCGACAGAAACTGCTGAGTCGGAAGCGCTGTACTCGGAGCAGCAGACCGAAGAGTACATTCCTGAACCAGTTGTAGACGGTATCGTTCCGAAGAACAACTTCAACAATATTGACTTGTTCACGCCCTCCATGTTGCCACGGGGTGCGACGCATTTACCTGGGCGAGAAGCGGAGAAAGCTGCTCAGATTCTAGGCATTGATTACGCCGTTGCAATCACAGGTTTCGACCACGCCAATCGGCAGACTGTGCCGATAAAGACTGGGATCGTGGTTGCAACTGAGTTTATTGAAGCTATGCAGGAAGTTCAAGCGACCATCCGGGAGGAAGCCATCCAGGCACTCGAAAGCCAGAAACAATTGGCTGCATTGACTCGTTGGAATCACTTTCTCAGGTCGCTGCGCATCAGGGCACATGTACAGTCAAGGTATGGTGGACAAGAGGAAGCGCAACAACATGAAGGTGCGAGAAATGAAGACGAAGGAAGCGGGCGTGTAGATACACAAGGAGGATTCATGTAGATCTGATCGGAGGACCACTCATGGCTGTTTCATACACAAGACATTCGTCTGCACATAGTCATCATTGTCATAATCATTATTGTGGATGTCTCTGCAGAACTACGGAGAGACTTCTTGGGTGCTCCATTCACCGTTCTGCAGCTTCCATTGCTTTCGCTCGGGCGGAAATGGTTCGACCTTGAGGTAATCGACCTCCTCGCACTCGAGAATGACGAGACAGAACCGCTTGAGCGCCTCCTTGATCTTGTCTGCCTCTTGCGCGTCCTTGGCCTCCTCGAGCGTTCCGGGCAGCGTGATGCCGGCCCCGACGGCCTGCTGCTTTTCATGCGTGAGTGGTGAGGCCGGGTGCGGGTTTTGGAAGGACGCCCGGAGACCAGGGGAGTGTTTTGCGAATTGCCGTTTTCGCTCACTCTCCCACGTCCACTGCTGTTGTCCTCCATCGGTTTCTGGCACATCAATTAGTTTCCGCAAGCGGTCTGCGGGGAACGAGGCATTCTCTTCCTGGTTACTTGTGAGCAGCCAAGCGCGACCAGACAATCGAATCTGTTCCTGCGTGCCTTGATGCCACCAACAGACCTCGAATCCATTGCCTCCTCCTGCACCTCCATCTCCTGCAGCAGTACTCTTTTGTTGCTGTTGGAGAATTTGTTCGGACTTGAGCATGAGACGGTCGGAACTCGTGACCATGAGGGAACTGGTGACGCCCTTGATGGGGTTCCCACCACTCGGTTCGTCATCCTTGCGCGGTTGTCCGACAAACCCACGAAAGACCACCGTGCGGACGGACGGGTGCTGCGGTGCGCCCGTGAGCGGCATCGTCGCCAATTGGATGTTGAGCGAGTCTTTTGATCCTTGCTTCATGTTTTCCGCCAGTGTCTTTTCCACCACTTCTTTCCATGGCTAACACACACGTCAGTTTCCCGTTCCTTCCATCATTCTTGATCAGTTGACGAGTATTCGTACCGGATTCGTTTTCGACGACATATTTGCTGCTGCTGATGTGAAGACTGACCGAGTCAACGATAGTCTGTTGAGCATAAAAAGTTTGGGGAACTCAACCCCCAAGAAGTCGAGGACAGCAATGATATAATCAGTGGCTCCACCACATTTCGTGTCCAGCTGGGCGGATGTGTCGGCAGATCTTCGGGCATATAATTGTTCAAGTGTCATTGTTGCTACCTTCCAGGGTTGTTGAAGTGTGTGAAATATATAGCGCGTCACCTGGCATGGTTGTGGGTGTATCATCATCTATCGCTATGCTTGTTGTATCGATGCTACGCAGACGCTAAATATTGCAGTATAGTAAGAATGTGCTAACCAAACAACTTGAAGTCGTCACCAATTTCGACCGCTTCCACCTCCATATCATTCTTGGGCACATCCTCGTCGTCTGCATCTGCTTCATCATTGACTTGCAACGTCTGTCCAAACAACGACCCGAACAATTCGTCAACCTGCTCCTCGTGCCATGTACCCGTGGGAATGGGCGCCATAAAATTCTGAATCTTCTCGTGCACATGATACCGCAACTTTCTCCCTTTCGATGCCCTGGTGTCCACCTGTCCCTTTTTCTGCTTTGGCTGCTTCGTCGCCACCCACTTCATCTGATTACCATTGCTCGAGTCCAGCATCCTCGAGTCGATGAGATCTTTTAGCATTTCCTGGTAAAAGTCACCATCGTCATAAATCTCGGCCGAAGAGTCGTCGATAGAGACCGTGGTCTTGGCTGAGGCTTTAAATCGCTTGATTTGCGTTCTCTTCAGGAGCTTGGTTCGATCCGACTTGGATTCCTCGATCTGTGCCAGGATGCCTTGATTCAAGACCTTGAACTTTTTCGTCTTGTCAATGCCAGACGCTGCTTGAATCTTGTTTGACCACTTCGTGAGTGTCTGATCACGCCAAGCATCGAGGTTGGTATCCTGGGCTTGTATGGCAGTCCACAGCTCCGAGGAGTCGACTGGTGCTCCGTCATTGTATTTTCGTTTTCTCGAAGGAGGCTTCTTGGCAGAATCTTGCATCATTAATTCATCACGCAGTGTAAAGAGCGTCTCGATGAAGTCCAATGCTGCACTTTCCGTCTCTGCCGTCATTTCTGTAGGTAATGTGATGCTCTTAGTTTCAGACATGAGATTTGTGCTCTGAAGACCCTTTTGTAGCTTGATCCTCGAATCGAGCAGCGAATCATACAGCCCTAGCTGCAACTTGACTGCTTTACCTTTCTCAGCATCCGCGGTGGCAGTCTTGACCACGTCCTGCACAATTGCTTTTTGGTCATCAGCGAGCATCTTCTTCATCTCAGCCGCTTGTCTTTCGTCCTCCGAATCGTCGCTGGAATCTTCCGATTCTTCATCATCTTCTGATAAATTCGACTGGTCGGATCCCGAGCCAGACTCATCGCTTAGCTCGTCACCAGAAGCAGCTGACTCGCCAGAGTCCGGAACGTCGTCGCGATCAAACTCGTCGAATGCAGCCATATCCCCTTCGCTGCCTGATTCTTCCTCCATATCTGAAGCGCCTTCATTCGAATCATCCTCCGAGCCACTATTGGATGTCGTCTCGAAGATAGCTTTTCGACTCGATTTACGTCCTTTGTACGCCGCTTTAGTCGGCTTCTCAAGTTCCGTATCCCTTAAGCGACTCTTGTCGACCGCAGTATAGTGGCTTCGTCCATCGTCCTCGCCTTCGTCCGCAGAATCGTCCTCGCTTCCGTCACTGACATAGTTTTCTGCATTCTCCGGGTCAATGTCCACAGGATTCGGATTCTCGAGCGCAGCCAACTGGTCCGCAAGACTCGATCGCTTCGCACGCGCAGGCATATGTCGATAGCCTTTATTTTGCCGTAGTAACAGATGCGCACAACTAAATATGTATCATCACAGATAGCAATTGTATAGTTTTCAGGAACCGAGCCATAAAATGTAACGGGTCAGATTGCCTGATGTGAAAAATGTAAAGTTTGTGGGATTGTGGAGGCGGCGATCAAGAATTCCATCAACGCAACGCGAATCAACTACGATCGCGAATCGAAGTATAATTGTATACACGGGATTGATGGTCACTACTTGATAGCTTGGTCAATTGGCAGGTTCAACAAATTCAGTCAAGATGTGCTGAATGATTTGTGCGTCTAGACTCAATCAGTCGCTGGTGCGACAGTTTTCCACGGCTAGAATCATCTGCTCACATGAAAACCCACTGGTAAGCAGCACTCAAATCATCATGCTGTACCCGAGCTAATCATTGAAGGGACTACCGAGGACGGGTGCTCCACCCAAGATTCCTCGCATGCAACGCGGCATCCCTCAAAAGCGACAAATCGCGGGTGTAGACAAGGTCGTAGCAATTGCGTCCGCCAAAGGCGGAGTGGGCAAGTCTACCGTGGCAGGTACGCTTTCGTCCCAAACTCATCCTCTGCGTAAGTCTGACGTGCTTAGTCAACGTTGCTCTGGCATTCGCGCAAGAAGGGTACCGCGTAGGTCTTCTGGACACGGACATTTTCGGTCCTTCGGTGCCCAAACTACTCGACCTGTCTGGAGAGCCGGAATTGACGGCAGACAATCAACTCTTGCCGCTACAGAATTACGGTGTCAAGGCCATGTCGATGGGTTTCCTCGTGGACGCGGACAATTCCATCGTCTGGCGGGGTCTGATGGTCATGAAGGCCCTGCAACAGCTGCTGCATGAAGTCCACTGGGGCGGCCTGGACGTCCTCGTCCTCGACCTGCCGCCGGGCACCGGCGACGTGCAATTGACCATCACGCAACAAGTCACGCTCGATGGAGCAGTCATCGTCTCCACGCCCCAGGACGTCGCCCTCATCGACGCCGTTCGTGGTATCGACATGTTTCGCAAGACTGGAACGAAGGTGCTCGGCATGGTCCAGAACATGAGCTACTTTGATTGTCCTCACTGCGGCACACAGACCGACATCTTCGGGACCGATGGCGTGGTCCGCGAAGCACAGAAGCATGGATTCGATGTCCTCGGCAATATTCCATTACACGCAAGTATCTGCAAGCAAGCAGACCTCGGCAAACCCACGGTCGTCAGTGAGCCACAGGGCACACTTGCCAAAAAGTACTTCATCCTGGCAGAGGAAATTGCGAGAAGGATCAATCTATCGAAACTAGACTAGTGGGAACCTGAATGACATGCTTCGTGGTGATGCGAGCAAACACGGGGCGCATCGCGTCCGCGCCGTCCTTGACGAACGATGCTGGCATCTCGAGGTCTCGCAGCCAGTACTTCAAGCCGACCTCGATTCGCTTCTTCAGAGAAGCGCAGTCTACAAATACTCCCATGGAGTGCCACTTGGCAATCAGAGTCAGAGCTGCAAGTGGCTTGTCGTTCACAAACCCGCGTGTCATGACTGCCGAAATGTCCCTCGGTCGTATCAGACGGGACAATGGATGTTCGGGATGGTTGTTGGCGAGTAACTTCTGGCCATCGGTGTGCACGTAGTATCGTATCAAGGGAGGCTGCAGTGGATCCAGGCTATACTGTGGTATCAACCAGCCGGACAAGACTTCCAAAGCATCAAACTCCCCATACAGACTGAATCGCTTCATGACTTCACGCCATGTTTCTGGTTGAGTTCTGCCTCCCATTTGCAGGCATTTGCGTCCCACTGAAATGGCAGTTTTGATGTCGTTCAGATAGGGCCGCCTATCTCTGAGGTCCAAGACATTCGGGTTCCTTCCCGGACGGCGGAGTCGGAGAATTGTAGGCATGAGTTCCTGTACCGTCGCGTTTTCAGCCTCCATACCGAGTGCTTCCATCTCTTTCAACGCCTGAAGTGCTTGCTGAACACGTCGATCTACCGCCCTGGCACGAACGAGCAAGTTCCAGGTGTCTGCTCGGTCATACTTTTGCGAGCGCCATCTGGCATGGGTAGACTCCAGCTCTTCGTAACAAGCCCCTTCGAAAAGACCAAGCATATAACATCGCCGCAGGTAGGAAACATCTTTCTCAGAAGACGACTCATTGTCCTTGAGAGCTACTTCGAGCAAGTGTCTCGCCTTTGTGATGTCTCCGTTTCTCGCAACATGACGAATGAATACAGCATAGCTCCGTAGCGTGACCTGCATGTTTTCCCTGAGCATATGATCGATGAACTTTTGGCACTCTTCCAGACTTTGAGACATTTCCACACAGGCTTGCAAAGTTTGCGAACCAATTCTCGCACCTGATGATTGTAGAGTCTGCAACACAGGCAGAAGACGTTGTTCACTTTCGACTGCGCCTTCAATGGTAGCAGCCCAATACGCGTCTTCCTTTGATGCAGACGTGGTAGGGTACTGCGAAGCACAGAATGCAGACGCTCGACCAAAGTCCCCCAATCTTCCGTAAAAGTAGCCTATCTTGCACCGAGCTCTTTGACTTGGCGTGATGTCTGGTTTCAGAGATGACTCCAGAAACTCAATGGTTGTTGAAGGTTCGGAATATCTGATATGTCGTTGAAGCAGATTTCCGAAAGTTTGCTTTCTCTTCAGAGCGGACTTCTTGAGCATCACCTTTGCATGCAGTCGTTGACTTAGCTCCTCTTTGACAAGGAAGATTAGATGCACGTCAAGCGCAGCGTCCTTGAACTGTGCAGACATCTTGGTGAGTAGGTCCATTCCGTCTTGATGATCAATCAAGCGCTCAAAGATACGACTTGACGCACGCTTCGAGGGAATGAAGTTGTTCTGTAACAGCCTTGCATGCCATTGAAGGAAAGATCGATGATCGTCCGAGATGTCAAGGATGTGCTCGACCATGAAGACGTACACCTGGCTTTGCCTGTTCCCGCTTGATCTTATATGTTCGAATAAGACATCTATGCAATCCTGATCTGGAAAGGCGAGTTCCATGAATTCTTGCCACAGGTAGTAATTCTCATCGATGTCCAGGTTCAAACGATGATGATTCACCAACATGTGTCGATAGCAGGATAGAAGTCCATCGACATCTCCAGAAACAACCTTCTCGCGCAACACACATTGCCATACAAGTCCGCTCGGTACACTGGCGGTATCGATTAGATTATTCGCCGCCTGGTATGCTCTGGTCATCTCCTTATCCGCACGCGCTTGCTTGAACATCGACAGAAATTCCTTCTCACGCGCAGCGAGCGAGAAGCGCACACTGGGATCGAACAATTTTGCAAACCTCGATTTGGCATTTTCAATAGTTCGACTTTTGTTATGCTCGAATGTCACGGACGACGACTTAACATGAGAATTTGTATGGAGTCCTTGTCTCTTCTTATGTCCTGAGCTGTACAGGAACTGAGCAGGGTTGCGGAGCTGTGGTCGTCGCATCCACCAACAAACATTACTGCGAATACAACAGAGGCTGTCTTTGGACAAGTCTTGACGAATCGTTCACAAGGATACTGATGTATACCTTACAGACCTGATGCAGAACCGGCGCTTCTGATCTGTGACATCAAAGTCGAGAGTGAGAAGTGGAGTCTCATTGTGCTGTTTGCATCAACATCGAGCCTGTCTATTCTATACTCAAAAGTCCTTACATACGAGGCAAACGAGCAAAAAAATATGAGATGACTCTCACAAGGAAAGCGATGAGTGTCGACAGCCACATAAAGTTAAGCCCTACGAATCTGCTACTGGTCACGCTTCAGTGCAAACTAAGCGCGAGACACAACAATACGTACAGACTCATTCCTCCTCACAAGTCGACACATAAGATAAGTGCACAGTCGTTGTTATTGTGTCATCTATGCTACCTCATGTAGCTTTGTGCAATGATAGAGTGCAGCTCCTCATTACAAGCTTAGAGATATCTGTTGAAGACCTCATTTGGCTGTTGCTCTTGTGGGTTGTACTGGTCATAACCACCGTAGTGCTGGTCGTACATGTCTCGAGCCTGCTTGAGTCAGTATGCATTCTTGTCAATTGCCAGGGGGAACGTACCTGGCTCTCGGCATGTCTCTTGGCCTTCTCCCGGTCAAGGTAGTCAAGACCCTGAACCAGTCAGTTCGTGCCTACAAGTTCGACTTCACGAGACGGCATACCTTTGTCTCAAAGAGTTTGTCGACCTCTCCTCCGGCGATTCCTGCCAACATCTGCATTGTCAATTGGTGGACAAACAGGGTACAGAGACAATCCAACCTCTTTGGCAAACCCGTGCGAGACAGGTTGTCCCTCAGCTCGCTGTCTCTGTTCGAAGAGATGCATAGCCTCAAACGATGCAGCACCAGCAATCAATTCGTGACTGAACTTGCCCTCGTGCTCAGGCTCGTACTGGCCGCCATAGACCTGCTGGTATTCTTCGTGTCTTTCTCCAAACTGCCACTGTCAATTGTGTTTTCATGCCAAGTGTTATAGGCCTACCATGATTCAATCAATTACTGTGCTTTTGCAACGATTGAGATTTTGAAGATGCTGGAAAAGCCATGAGCTGCAGCTTATTTATACTCTGGGCTATGACGATGCAGTGGGGTGAGTGGAGCTCGTCCGGCAGCACGTTCTACAGGCCCCTTCCAACACTGGCAACTGATCATGCCACGGCAGGTGTTCAATGCACGAATCGAAGCGTCGGGCAACTTTCTTGCGGAGGCGTCTTGCGGTTAAGTCAGCTGGGAATACTAGGTACACAACGCACTTGCACGTACACATTTCATGTTGATAGCCAAAATTCTGGCAACAAGTTTACGACTTTGCTTACCACTACCTTCAGCACTACGACCCAGTGACAGGCACAAAGCTTACTCATCCTGATGTATATTGACGCGAGCTGTATCGGACCTTACAGACCACAATAAAGTCCCACATGATCGAGATCCATCAACAAGTGATGGCTTACCGCCACCCGAAGATGGGTAGGTAGGGTCGGGTTAGACGACCAGATTGTAAGCTATAAGCGACTTGAGGGGTTACCACAACGACCCAGAGAATCTAGATCGTGAGACCTCGGAATCTAGAATTTGCCGAGACTTATGAGCCACTGACATATCTCTGGATCGTTCGTTCGTTCGACTGTGAAGCATTTTACTCAAGATTGCATGCAGGCCGGAGACTCAAGATGCACACTTTGTATCATTGTTCATTGTTATTTCATTATCATCATGTTGACCGCTGCGATAGCTGCTTGTAGTTCTCCAGTAGTTCGCGGACGTCACGCATGGTCAAATCATCCGCACTCATATGCAGGAAACGATCGGCGACTGGCACGGTTGAGGTCGTCATCTGCAGGGTACTCGACGCATCAGAGGTTGACCTGCCCCTTTGCTCTACGACCGGGCTTGATTTGTCGGTCATCTGTAAGCATTAGCTAGGTCAGAAGGCTTGAATGGCTTTCCGAGGTCACTTACGCTTTGCATTTCCCGATTTCCCGTTTTTGTGGCCGAGTCTATTGATCGTGACGTCGTGAAGCTATTGCTGATATTCTTGATCATTCCTAGACCTGACAGCCGGCCAAAACTACCTCCAGGCCGTCCGACGGGTGCTGTCATAGTTGTTGTGAGTTTTTGTGGCGATGTTGCGATTAGAAGATCCTTCCGCAGGGAATTTGAAGCGGAACCGATAGAAGATTTCTGTGTTGGTGTCGATGCAGACAGATAGTGGTCTCCGACTGATGGTTCGGACTTTGGTGGCAGTCCCATGAGAGAGCGCACATCATCGAGGTCTTGGGACTGACTGACCCGTCCCACAAGTGCTCCTAATTGAGACCCAAATTGAGACCCAAGCATTTTCATACGTTCATCGGCGAAGTCGTATACTTCTTGTGCTGCTGACGATAAAGCTCGAGCACGTTCACCGGCTCTGATCGAAGATGACAAGGACGTTGTAGAGTTTGATGTTTTTAATGGCAATTGCGAAATATTGTTGCGTAACGGATCGAGATCATTCGTACCTCCTTCATCAAAGGTCTCCAGAAAGCCGATCGCTGCTTCAAGATTCGTGAGACAATAGGCTGCTTCACCAGTCAGCATACTGGACGTACGAAAGCGCTGTATATAGTGAAAATGTGAAACCAATTTGGCAGGATTAGACTTGATGATGGAGAATATGAGTATTGGTAAGATCGCATCGGCTCCGAGGTGCTTGCGTTCCTCTGCGAGCGCGGACTTTGGCTGATTCTCCAAGACTGTGATCGTATCGTCGCTGGATGGATCCACTGCTTCAGCTAGGTCATCTGCTATCTTGGTATGCTGGACTTCGGCAACGATTTGCTTATGGCATGCTACTAAGATGTCGATCTTTGCTTTCGGTGGGATTGCATTGTTCAGTGATTGCAGCTCTTCTCCGATCAATGTGATTGTAGGCTGCATGTCGTGCCACTCCGAGTCGGAAAGACCTACACCCAACTGCTCGAGACTTACGCCGATCAGATTCATCGCGATGATCTTGCTCATGAGAGCTTCATCTCGCAGTTCATCCGTACTTGTTTTGAGCTCGAAAATCTTTTCATACATCTCAGTGCAGACTACTTGCTCTATTTCTTCTCGCCAACCTAGCCGTTTCAATTCCGCTTGTGTCCTCTTAGCTTTCTGCTCGGAGATTTCTTCAACTGAAAGCATTTCTCCGGTGTGTTCACTATTGCCGTTATTGAAGTCCTCTTCAGGCAGTAAGTCGTGAACAAGTCCTTCCATGCCAGAGTAAAAGTCCTGAAACATGTTCATCAGCCTGTCTGGAGAGAAGGGAGCCTTATGAACAGGATTCGTGAGATTGTTGAGGAAAGCTCGCACAGATCCGGAAATCTCATTTGGTAAGGTCATATTGTCCGAATCGCTAGTCTGCTCAATCGACTGTGGAGGAGGCGTGTTACCTTTGGCGAAGCTTGCTATGCGATTCATAGATCGAGTCCTCCAATCTGACATCTCTCCGTATCTGGTTGAGCAAGGCTATGAGCTCTTTCGCACAAGCACACAAGCGAAACAACGCCGGCCTTGTCGCTCGTACAAGTGCCTCAACTATCAAAAAGTTTTCTGTGTCTATCAGACCAGCGAAGTATCTCAACGATCTCGTGTCCCGAGCATACAGAAGTACTCGAAGTAGGTGAGGATGATGTGATCCAACAAGCAGAATTGTTTTCTATACTGAAGTTATTGTAGCACTATCAGCAGGACCATAGGCGCGAAATGTATCTTGTCGTTTATACCAGCGCGTCATTTGTCGTACACTACGATTGTGGTGACTGATGGTGGAGCAGTTGATCTGATGCACGCTTCGCGTTACGAAGTCCACAAATGGCCCACTGACACTAGAGGCAACTCCAACGGTTGTCATTGCCTCATTCGGTTTTTATACTTTATTCGGCACTATAGGTAGCTATAGGTCTACTAGTACACATGTAGCTACAATTACAGCAGCTGGCATATGCATTAGCTGCATCATTATGGCAAGTCAGAGAGACGACGCCAAGCACAGAGCTGGCTCATGTTGTAAAGTATAGTTCATGGTGCTGTGCGTCTTGGCCGTGATAACGTATCGGCTTGTGGCAGTTCGTGGAGATTGGTGCCCTGCAGTCCTTGTCGAGAGCTCAAGCGAATAACCACAAAAATCCGGACACTAAGACAGTGCTTGTGATACACCACTATTGATAGAAGCATCAGTAATACCAATCTGATTGGACAAGTCTAGAAGAAAAGCTCGATGTCAAGTCAGACTAATGCCAGAGCTACCCAAGAGGCTGTTTTCTTCGCGACCGGCTCATTCGCTGGCGTGTGCTCGGCGACTGCTGACTTTGGTTTTGACAGAACATCCTCCATAGTACGGCACCAACCTGCCAGGCCTTTCAATGCCTTGGTTTGCAGTATGCTGCCACACATCATTCGGCCTGGGATTCGGTTCTGGGGGTTTGACGTTGCCAAATCCACGCTTCTACCACAAGATATGCCCGTCAGTCTTCGCGGAGGATTAGCGGGAGCTTGTGGCGGCTTCATCGAGATGGGATCTGCCAATCTATACAACCTTTTGCACACGAAGAAGACAACAAATAAACCAACATTATCTGTTGCATCAAAGATGACGGCCTTGCACTCCGGCAAGCTCTTCTTATGCTTCGGCTCGTATACATACCTTGCCAACACATTCAGTGACAGGATGCCCCCAACTCCATTTCCGTACTGTCTTTTGTTAGGGGCTATAGCAGGCGCTTTCGGGACCACGCTTATCTCACCGATTGAAATGTACGCATCCACCAAGATTCCACTCAAATTTAGTCAGGTCATGAAGGTAGCCCTGTCCCGGGCGCCGAGAGGAGCTATCTCTGTTGGAACAGTCATTGCCGTCCAGGTCACGACTTCCGCATGGCTTCTCGACCATCTCTAACCACAATAACTCTGTTCTATTCGAGCATGGTATACAGAGAAGGATGATCTTAAGGATGACCTAGACTTCTGAAAGATTCTCGGCGCTTGCCGAATTGTCACATGCAGATCTTTGTGCCACACTGTTGTTCATCCTGCGAAAAGTGATCGGTATGCATACTCTACACAATAGCAGGATAATTGGCAGGCAGTAGCGCTTGTAAAGAAGAGCCAGCGTTACAGCAATATGGCTCAGATTTGGGGACAACCAAAGTCCAACAGGTCTGTTAGCGCCATAGCTAGTGATGGTTGCAAGCTTAAACCTACACGATCGATATTTCGAGATGGCCCTGCACGGCGAGTGACTCCGGAATGGCTGAGTGGTCGGGGATCGCCTGACGTTGCTCCACACTCACGCCGCGCGCGCCCGCCGGGTTCTCTGCAATCCATGGATGCTTGACTCGCGTGCTTACGCACTTATAGATCTGGGGGCCATTCCAGTCTAGATCCTCGAAGGTTGGGAAGTTCGGAAGCTTGGAAAGAACCTTGGAAGGAAAAATTCACACGAAAACAGGAAAGTTCTCCCGCTGCGACCCGATCTCTCGGTGGTGGCGCAGACTCCACACCTTGTGCACGGGCGGGCGTCACATGCTTGCGCCCCCAGAGTGCTGCTGGGTTACCTATTCCACCTGCTCCAGGCTTCGTTTCTTTTTGCCGACATCTTAGCCCCCCCTACTCGAGCGATCGTCGCCTCCCCCAGACTTGCGAGCATAAATACCTGGTCGCCGCACTCATCTCCCTGCCAAGGTCGTGTATTTACAAAGCATCTCTGTCGTCGAAGATACACTAAGTCCATCGCCATGAACGGCACAGATCATTCATCCCACGAGGCAAGCGCAATCTACCACAACGGTCCGGCGTCAGACGATCTCAATGGCAAGCTGGCTGAATCATCGAGATATGCCTCGGTCTTTGACAACAAGACACTCGTGGCCAAAGGCTCAAGTGAGGAGGGTGCACATGATGCGAGCGATCCATTTGATGGCACTGACGATGTATGCGCGCGTGCAAGTTTGGTGGTATATCAAAGCTGACGAGACGCAGTGGACAATTCCAGCACGAGTTGCTGCACAAAAGTTCTTCGTGCAGATCGATCATCACAGGATCCATTCCTTGACGGACGCTTTTCAGGAGCTCGATGCCGTCATGCGGCATGAGGGCATCGGCCACTTGGTCTCGCGCAAGACATCGCGCAGCTTTCTCGGTCGAGCAGTCGAGGTGGGGCAAATCGGCATACTGACTTACAAGGTATGACTTATGTACTTGATTGTCTCCCAGTAATGACTAACTCCCTTCAGGGACGTCCGATCCTGGTCACGAAGCCCGGACGCTACTGGAACTTTTCTTTTACTCATGCTTGGCAATCGAGTTACAATTATGATTTGACTCAGGTTACAGAAGTCTACGGTCTCACTTTTGCTCAAGTAGGTCAGTCGGAGGCTATGGTTGTCCTTGATCCGTCCAATCAGGTCTTTATTGTGAGAAATGGAGGTTTCGCTGCCTACGGCTCTGCAGGATCCTACCGTGTGGTGGAAATTGTGGACACCCTCAACCTCGGCGAGGAATACGCTGTACGAGAGACTGACAGTTCGCTGTCCGAGGAAGACAACACTAGCAGGATCTTGGGCTACAAGAAGGAAATCAAGCACAAAGTGAACATTGGCGGTCGTACTCAGAATGTCACCATTGCCACTTTTTTCAATGTCCCGGCACAGAACACTGTCGTGGTGCAACATGGACCACACCTGCGCTCGTTGAATGCTGGACAACACGTCATCACAAACCCAAGGACAACGTACCGTGGATTCTTCACGCTCGGAGAACGTCAAAAGAGCTTCCGTACACAGCCGGCCTACACCTTGGAAGGAGGTATGTTTGAAGAATGCCGCAATCATTTGCTTTTACTAATTTTCCATAGTGCCCGTAGTTCTACACGTCAATCTGCGATACCGAGTTGTTGACGCCATTGAGCTGACAAAGTCTTACGAGACAGCCTTCCAAGCGCTCAAGAATCCTGCTCAGAGTGCGGTCAATGCGGTCGTGAGTCGATTGTCGTACCAGCAATTCATGCGTGCCAGGAAACTGGAGGGCGACATTCCAGACTATGAAAACATGAGCTGGCTCGAGGCCTTCAAATCAGAATGTATGAGAGACCTGGCGTCCCATGCGATCGAGTATGGTGTCAAGGTGCTGTCCTTTGATGTCCTTGACCGCCGACTCGAGGGCAAGCTCGGCGACGATCTCGAGAAGCAGGCAGAGTCCGTGTTGCGCAACCAGTTGCAAAGCACACAGGTCGCGCTGCAGAACAAGATCAACACGGAGACGGAACAGGGTCGTCTGCAGGTAGCCAACGTCCGTGCGATGCAGACACAGACTGAAGCGGAAGCAGCCTTCCTCAAGACGTCAAAGGAAGCTGACGCGGCATTCTACCAAAACATCAAGGAAGCCGACGCGAAAGCCGAGGCCATCAAGCGTCTGGCCCAAGCAAATGCCGACGCCAACAGCATCGAGACGGCTCAGCGTGTCCTGATGATTCAACAGATTGCGGAAGCAGAGTCCCGCGCCATCGAGTTGCAAGGACGCGGGTACGATACCGTCACCTCCGAACACGCCCGACGCATGCAGCGCGAGGACCTCGAGCGACTCAAGTTTCAACAATTGCCGCCCAGCACCACGCTCTTCATCGGACACGGCGGCAATGGCAGCGGTGATGCACAGGCTAAAGGTGTCGGTGAGGGCTATGCCTGGCAAAAGGGACTCTCCCTCGCTTCCTCCAAGTAGTGGGTGTCTACACTTCCGCAACCATTCTCATGCCATTCGTCGTTCAGCTCACGCGACTGCTAGCGACATCTGTCATTCTGCTCTTTTGCAACGACTGTACTTATTTTTATCGTCCCTTTCCCCCTTTTACTTCTATTGTAATTTCAAGTATCAATATCATATCACTGTCAATGTCCATTTCTCGATCACAGTCTTGCATGACATGTTTGTTCTATTCGTGTTGCAGGTACAGTTCATGAGATTCAATGCATCATTTCCTGAGACAAGAGATCCACTATTTACTATGCCCAATATAGATATATAAATATATACAAGTCTTATCAGTGTTGAATCAAAAGAATTCGCGTGCTGGAATCTGTTCAATGGTGCGTTCAGTCTCCTCCCACGACTCGAGACATTTCTTCGCCCACTCGACGTAGGAGTTGCCAACACTCGCAGTCAACTGACTCCAGTCGCGCCGTCTACTTTCCTCCCACTCGTCAATTTCGGCGGAGACGGTCTCGTCAATGTACTTCAGGTCGCGCGCAGAGTTTCGCGAGGCCACCTCCAGACTGCCAATCAGTTCCTTCGTGCTCCCGATCCTGTTGCGTCGCGAGAGCGCCGGGTCCATGTCCGTCAGACTATGGATCGCGTGGTTCAGCTTTCCCAGGCCAAAGAAGCCGCCGATCGAAGTCGTCTTGGACTTTGGCGGCGATGATTGCGGTGGTGGTTGTGGGTCGTGTGTAGGTGGGAATTCGCCCGCTGCGGGAGTGTCATGACCCATTTGATTCAATACACCGTCTATCCTTTTCGCCTCGACTTCCGAGCGCTCCAGGGACTCTAGCGATTCGCGCTTCTGTTGCAGCAAATCTCCAGCCTGCTCAACTTGAGTCATCTTCTGTCGTCTATATTTGAGGATTTGTCGTATGATGGTGAGCATCTGTGTCTGTTCCCCTAGCGGCTCGGAAAACGCATTAGACAAGGCAAACACTAGGTTGGCCATGGCCAGGTACGTCTCGTCGCAAGCCTGACCTAGCTTTTCGATCGATCCTGCTATTTGCGGACCTTCTGACAACGAGAAGGCGTTGTAATTGGCTCCGAGCTCGTTGTAATCCACACTGAGATCGTTGAAACGTTTCAATATCCTACGATTTGTCTTTTCCAGCGTCGATGACAGTATAGCCTCAAAGTCTTTAGACGTCTTTTCGACAGCTAATAAACGTGTTGAAACAGGATCAGATGCACTCTTTGAAGCCTTCGAAGTATGGGCCGGGATTGGCAGATTCGCATAAGCCAAATCTCCATGAGCCTTGGCTGGGTCTAGAGGCGGCGCTCTCAGTATATTCTTTGGTAGCAGAGATACGGGAGGCGATATCAAAACTTCGCTCTGCATCGTATCAGTATTGTCTGTAGTGGGCCATCTGTATGGAACCTTACCCATGACACATTTGGATCGAGGAATTTGTGAAATGTCTTTTCGTACTTCAGCGTTTTATGAACGGCGGTCCTGCGAAGGAATTGCTCTAGCATCCTTTTTCTATGCTCGATGGTCGCGACATCCTCCCTAGCTTTGGCTGCACCAGCAGTATAGTCTGTGAGGCTCTGCTTCTCGGGTATCGGAGGCACAATCATGCATGGATATAGTCTCGCGAGACTAGCTCGAAGACTCTCAAACTCGCTATAGCGCCTCCTGACCTCCAGATCGCCTGTCTTGATTGTGTATGAAATAAATGATCCACCAGATCCTTCATTGTTCTTTCCTGCATCCAGGATCGAGATGGGGCCGCCAGCCTCCAAGTAGTCCGGGATCTGGTCGATTCGCTGGCACCGTCCGACAAAGGTGCTGGAGGTTCTGGTCGGTTTCGGGAAGACTGGCACATGATTTTCATGTATCGTGAAGGGTGCCGGTGCAAAGGAGTCCTCCTCCGATGTGTCATTGCGCTGAGACTGTGTCAAGAATGATGGGCGCTCTTCATCCTCGCCAAAGGGATTATTGTCCTCATAACTCATGTTGAGGTATAACAACGACGATACTGGAGAATAGTACGCGCCGGGTACCAATGCAAATAGCACTTCCAAGAGGCCTGTACTTGGTCAGGTCAACGAACGAATGCAAGCTGATTAGCAGGACGCAAGTTAACGTTGTTCCAGCATGCAAAGCAGCTGCGCAACTCGCTCGAGCAACCTGGCCCCACACGTGAGATCAAGCGGCTCTCGATACGAGGCACACGAACAAATATTCACTTCTTGTAGGAAGTTCACCAGCTTGTCATGTACAACGACACTTTCGAGGAAGACTGCTAGGCATTCTTCTCGCTCTGAATCCACACATCTCGTAGCTAGTTCCGGCAGACTCTCTTATACGAGCAAACGAATTGACACATTTCCTTTGTAAAACCTTCACACCACAACAATGTCTTTCTTCGGCTCAAAAGCCTCGTCGCAAAACGTCAATCCACAGGCCGTCGCACAGGCCGAGGGCGAACTCGAGATGATCATGGACCTCTTTCAGAAACTGGGCAGCGCATGCCACGCAAAGTGCATCAACAAGGCCTATCACGAGCCGGAGCTCAGCAAGGGAGAGTCAGTCTGCATCGACAGGTGTGTCGGCAAGTACTTTGCCACGAACGCAAAGATTGGCGCAAAGTTGCAGGCTCAGATGGAGGCTGGTCAGGGCATGGGCATGGGGATCTGATTATGATGAAATCTTTGATTGACATGGTCCCAAAGGAGTAAAATCTTCTCAGAGTCAAGTCGATATGCTTGGTGAATGCAATGTGCGCGCACGCGATTCATGTATCGCGGAATGAGTGATTGCCGGGGCAACGCAACTTTTAATGGCATAATCATCAAGACGAGTGTGTGGCATCGTGCTGCATCTCAGGAGAACACAAACGCAATGGAGGAGAACTTAAGTCCTTGACGGCAGAGTGTTTGCAACACATGAAGCATGAGGTATGGAGGTTTCATTAATACAGTTGTCGTGAGGTGTGCATCTATGTAGTGTCTGGCTTCTTCAAAAGATTCTCCTTGCTCAGAAGAGCGTCGATATCCGTGGGTTTCCAGATATGATGGTAGATCTTCCCCTGAGAATTGCGTCCGACTGTTGCAAATTCGACTGGATTTATCAGTTTTACCATGGTATACGTTGTATGGGTGACTTACTCTTCTCACTTGACAGAGTCGTGCTGTCCATCGTCTTGCTCAAAACCTTCACTGCTAAAGCACAAGCGGCTTCGAGATTCATCTCTGGATTGTAGTCTTGCTTCAACAAGCTCTGTGCACTTGTGTTATTCGCACCAACACTTGTAGCTTTCCAGCCCCCATAATTGCCCGACGGATTTGACTGATATAATTGGAACCCGTGTATCTTATCATATCCGGCATATACAAAAGACACTCCAAAGGGTCGTAAACCACCATATTGAGTATATCCTTGTTTCAGGTCGCATAGTTTTCGAACCAATTGCTCTACCGGTATGTTTTCGTTATATGTCATCAGGCTCTTTTGAGCAGCTTCGCGTGCATAGTTTATCAATATATTGGCGTCTGCTGTTATGCCTGCGACCCCGCATATGATTTCGTCGTTGAGCACATAAATCTTCTCTGCTGAGGTGTCTTGTTCGAGAAGTTTCGAGGTCACCTTTTTCTCAGATGCAATGACGACTCCATCAGTGCCCTGTATACCCAAAACTGTTCCGGCGTGTGAGATTGCTTGCAAAGCGTATTCGACCTGGTATAATCTTCCTTCCGGCGAGAAGGTAGTGACCCGACTATCTACCTTTCGTCAGATTAAAGCTTGGCATGTGTGCGCAATCATGGATGTACCGTATCTACGAGCCATACTTCAATTGAGCAATCGTCGCAATCTTGTAAACAGAAACACGTTCGATAGATTGAAGTGTCGACGAAGAACGTTGTACTACAAGAGTTTCGAATACTTCTTGAGCTCTGCTTCACTTGGACTTGTTCTTTGTGCAACGAATTACTAGCATGTCGTTTGGAGCCATTGCAACGCGTTCTGAGCCAGCTATGCACGTGTACTTGCTATTTGACATCAAGCTTACGGTAAGAAGGAGACTCCGTTCGTCTGGCTGAGCAAGTTTGATCGAGCATCTGGCATCAGTGATCAGTTGATCAGTCAAGTGATTCAGTGCTCCATCTGCTTTGGTATCAGCTATAGGTAGGCAGAACAAGTTGTAGACCTATATATCCCTGCATCCCAGTACTGACGCTGCCTAATTCATCAAAACCGTTAGCAGTCCTTCTTGGTGTACAACACTTCATCCCTTTGACTGCCATAAATGTCACAGGTAAGCACGCACTGGTTTATGCAACCCAGTCGAATGATTAATTCTTGAAGGTCGTCTATTCTGCTTATATAGAATCTATCGAGAGATGGAGCACTTTGGAACAGGGCCAATTCCTTTTCTTAGAAGCCAACCAGTTGATCATACAGGGTGTACCCGATGCTGCCAATCGCAATCCTTCAAATGTGCTCGAGCAATTCACACTCGACCATAAGATCACCGTCGTCAGCAAAAGTCCCAGTGTAGGATTCTCCTGGGGTTGCTCTACTGGAAGGCGCAAATTCCAGGCAGGTTGCGCTCGATCTGCTCAGTGAGTCTCCACTGATAGTGCAGGTCAAATTTGCATCTTCAGGAATTCATGCGGCCTTCACAAGCGCACTTTCCGTTCACATTTCCATTCAAACCCTTGGCTCTAACTCGTCCAACATCCCCCAGGATGCTTCCTGTGTAATGAGTGCTCAGCCAGACGAGTGGAATATGAGCGGTGCTCAGAATCAGGTTGTCAGCAACAATTCTGCAACAACGATTCTAGGCGGACCGACGAATGCGCAAATAATGTATGCTCGCCACAATTGGCCACCTCCTCATACTTTTCAACCACAAGCATTTAATACGCAAACCAGCAACGTGACATCTACTGGTCCTTCAATAACCGCTGCTGCTTTAGCTCTCCCGGCTTGTGATTCATTAAGAATGCCTACTCCAGTCACGAGACAGCCAAATGAGCGAGCTGCACCAAATCTCCATCACAATAGCGTTCTGGCTCAAGCAGGAGCTCAGGAGACACTGTCCGAGGAGGAATTGGAAACCTTATTTATGGATTTCTTGAGGAAGGATCAGAACATAGAACTATGTAAAGCGGTTGAGCGAATTTGGATGAGGGCTGGTATGCCTTGACCTAGTTGCCGTGCCTGTGTCGGGGGCTCGCCTTACAGATCGATCAGGGATACTTCTTCTTTAGGCTGAGTAGATTCCTGCACGTATTTGGTGTTTGTCGAAATAGCATGATGCATCGGATTCTCGCCCAGCGAGCCCGCATATGATGGAGCATAGCCATTGTAATCAAAACCTCCAGCTTGCTCTCGTTGGGAATCGTAACCTCTGTAGTCATGATCAGAACGACCATTGACACTCGACTGTGGATACTGAGGTGCTTGTCCATAGTACGACTGTGCATCAGTGTCGCCATTGGTTCCCGGATACCCACTTGAGCCGTCGAATTGCGGTCTGTATTGCTGTGGTTGACTGTAGGTCGCAGTGAGTCGAGACTCGAGGATACGATCGTAGTATTTAACTACAGTAGCAAGCTTGGAGTGAGTCTCCACGAGCGACTCGTACTTGCCGACAGTCTCAGCCAAGGATCGAGCTACTTTTGGACGAAGAGCCAAGATACCGTCGTAGAGTTCTTGAATCTGAGGATCACGCAAGATAGCTCCAGGGGAGTCTATTTTCAATCGGTCCACAAGATTGGCAAAGAGCTTGATGTTTTCTTGGTCAACAGGTTGGATCTCTTGAGGATTGACCACTGGTGGTGCAATGGCCTGCTGTTGTGTCACTGTTTGTGGCGAGGCGGCATCTATTTTACGTCTTTCCTTGTTGTCGAGGGAGGGGTACGAGTAGGCACTAGCTTTTGCGGCAGGACTGTCCTTGAGACTGGCAGCTATGGCTGCCTTCATATCTTCGTCGTCGTCATCGTTTTCTGCGTGTGTGTGAGAGACCTTTGTACTGGCTGACTGGCTTGTGACCACGGCCGCTTTCGTGGAACCACTCTCTGCAAGTGAGAGCTCGAGTGCCCTCTTCAGATCGAGGTCTTCGTTGTCGTCAGCTTGAGTGATGTTGCGCTTTGGTGCTTGATTTTGATATTCTGGTACAATTTTACTTCTGCGACTAGGCACTGTTGTGGAAGAAGCACTTTGACCTCTCTTGGCATAACAATCATCGCAAACGCGAACGGGTTCGTTGATTCCAAGCTGCGGCAGCGTCATTGACTGTGCCGAACATTGACCACAAAATACATTCCCACAATTGCGGCAGTGATGTTTGCGATTTCTGAAAGTGAAAGCCGTCCTACACCGCAGACAAACATCAGAATCAGCCCAGTCTGGGGGCGCCGCTGTGTCGACAAATGCGGCTGCAACCCTCTCCTCGGGAGGGAATTGGAGACCTTCACTTTGCAGATTACGATAGACAGTCATCATATAGCTCAGTTCCGCTCGAGACTCGAATGCCAAAGCCCATGCTTGAATTAATACTAGTAAACGCTGTCGCACATCATGATTGATCCCCATCGGCGCTCGTAGCAGAGATAAAAGATTGTCCACAAACTCCCGAGATGCAACTTCTACCAGAAAGTGGCTGCCTCCATTCTTCACGCACAAATCACACAGCTTGTCCACGTTAGCAGATCCTTTATGTCATAGCGTGCAAACTCACATTCAGTGCCAACAGCTGTACATTCGGATTTTTGTTGCCTAACCTCTTTTTTAACGATCGCATGGCATCTTTCGCAGTGACAGCTTTGCTCCTTATGCGATCACAAATTTCGAGATTGAGTGACAGATCCTCCATGTCGGAAGGCAAGCTGTCATCTGTAGCCCTCTCAACGAGCTCATCCAAAGGATTGGACGCACTAAACCAAGACATTTTGGCTGTCTGTCAGACAGGTCGTGTTGGGAAAGTCGTCGTTGCAATGCACAAATGAATATATTCGTGGCGTGCTGCTCAGAGTGATAGTTGTGCAGTATACGCTGATTTGTGAAACGCCTGCCAAAGAAAAGTGCACAAGTGAGTATGCTACTGGGTGGGTTATGTGCTGTTGTATATTTTGCTGAGAAGAAGAAGGGCTAGTACAAGGAAGACAAGCTGATAAGGACGTATCACTTAGAAGGTACATAAGGTAGTGGGTCAAGTCTGCGTGCTTGCGTTCGCGGGATTTGTGGAGATCTGAGAGCTGACGTGGAGCTCATCCTCACATGTGCTTCGCCTCTTGTCGCGCATTTGGCTGCGTTTGCATCATTCTTGCTTGGAAAGTCTAGACACAGACACGCTCGTCTGTCGCTTGGCAAGATCGTGTCAATCTTGCCCTGTCGACCACGTAGTCCTAAACGCTGTGATAAGACTCTAATCACGAATCATACAGCCTTGTCGGCTGGCTAACGCTAGAATCTGAACTTTCTGACATCTTCGTCAATCCTAGCACGGCAAGATAGAGAGGCGAATCTTTTGCGAGCTCATATCGAACCTTGGTATTCATAGAGACTCTCATCACGCCTGTCGACACGGAGGCTGCTCTAGGTTTGCGCACTCTGGATTCGAACAGACGAAAGAGTAGGTGTCTTAAGATCAATCACAATTGCCATCTCATGCTTGGATGAATGGCAAGACTTTCAAGTCATTTGAGGCGGTACAGGCAAGTTGTATCGTCAATGAGGACATCAACGATTATGGGATCGAGTCTTGGCTGAAGTCTGCCAAGAGCCTTTACAAGCGAGCGCAGGTCGCTCAGGAAAACAACGATCTGATAGACGCATACATCTATTACACGAAAACCTACGAAATATGCTATAGTGGTAAGTTTGCGGCCTCATTCGCCGTTGATTGTGGACTAATGTATCAGGCATACCCACTCATCATCACTATCACGAATGGAAGAAGAGTGTCGAATCACAGGACGCCGTCAAGGAGTATCGAATGTTCAGATCTGTAAGTATACTGCTGCCTTAGCGAAGAAGAATGCTAATGGTATCAGCATCTTCAGTTGGAGTTGGACGAGCTCGTCCGAATACAGAAGCGAGTGAAAAGTTTCTTTGCTGCCCGTCGCCTTTCCTCGGCTCCGGCACCTCGAGAGTCTTTGACCTCATCAGTGACGCCCAAGGATCCTTCGACTTCTGTTCAGGTAGATCCAATTGCTGCACGTCTTGCGAATCTTACCATGGCAAAACCTACTGTGCTTCAGACTACTCATCCCCAGCCACTAAAGCGGCCCGCCGGCGCTAGACCGCTTTTCCCGAAAAGCATAACCATTGATGCGATGAAGCT
Source organism: Taphrina communis (assembly GCA_005281525.1). Taxonomy (NCBI): domain Eukaryota; kingdom Fungi; phylum Ascomycota; class Taphrinomycetes; order Taphrinales; family Taphrinaceae; genus Taphrina; species Taphrina communis. The sequence continues at coordinate 494,989 of RHGI01000001.1, read as the reverse complement.
GCAGTCGTACTTGCAGGACTACCCAGCACTAGACATCCTGTTCTTAGACATACGTCCGCGACAGGAGTTTGAAGTCGAGCACATCACTGCCACTAGTCTGGTGAATATTGACCCGATCGTGTGTCGACCCAATCTCGACAGCCAAGATTTAGAAGACTCTTTCACAGTGGGTCCTCCTGAGGAATTGGTTCTGTTCGAGAAGAGGCATGAATTCGACTTGCTAGTCTATTACGATCAAAATAGCAAGAGTCAACTGCCCGTTGAGGCAAGCAAGAGTAATCACCATCCCGAAGCACTGCGAAATCTTCACTCCGCTCTCTGGGAACGTATGGGGTGGAGGAAGCCCCTGGCTCGATCTCCTGTATTGCTAATGGGCGGTCTGAATTCATGGATCGCTTCCGGAGGGGCAACGACAAAACTCAGTTCACAACCTGCTCGACAAAATGGTACGGTCGTTTTGCATCAACCTCGTGATCTCGAGTCAGAGACAGACAAGAAGAAGAAGAACAGGGGCACTAGCGTTGTCGGTGCACACAGTGACCTGTACCCGCGATCGGTGCAGGAGTATATATTCTCGGACATTGCCAACAAGCGACAATCCATGATCAAGACTGCCCAAGATGCTGGCATTAACCATGTGAGCCCCGCAGCCGTCATAAACTCCAGTTCTGTGTTGAACAGGATATCTCCAGATGTGCAAAGACAATTGAGAAAAGAAGCCGGACCATATCTAGAGACGGGTCAATTGCCTGATCGACCTCGTAGAGCCGGTGCGGCTCCTGTATATACCAGGCAACCGTCTGTTGGCTCGCAAAGTAGTCGCTTGGGACAAACAACCATTGGCAAGACAGGTCTGAAGAATCTTGGCAACAGCTGCTTCATGAATGCAGTGCTCCAGTGCTTATCAGCTTGTTTTCCCCTTGCTCGATACTTCACTAGTGGACAATGGCGCACTGATGTCAGCGTGAACAATCCCCTTGGTTATCATGGAAATGTAGCAAAGGAATTTGCACGAGTCTTGCGTGAGCTTAGCTCGGACGACAACTCAGTCATCGCCCCTGTGGAATTGAGGAATGAATTGGGCAAGACTCGTCCTGAATTTGCGAACAACGAACAACAAGACGCTCAGGAACTCTTGAACTTTCTGCTCGATGCCATTCATGAGGACCTCAACTCACACGCGACACGACCTCGTTTACGGGAGCTCACTGAGCAGGAAGAGTTCTACAGGGAAACTTTAGATGACTCGTTTGTTTCGGAGACGGAATGGAAGCGACATACTCATCGCAACATGAGTATCGTGGTCAAGCTCTTCCAAGGTCAACTTCAAAGTCGCTTGAGGTGTTCGACGTGCGGGCAGACTTCTACAACATATAACGCCTTCTCTACCCTTTCACTACCTGTTCCCTCTAAACAGGGCGCCGTCACTCTTGAGGATTGCGTCAACGAGTTTGTGAAGACGGAGTACATGAAGGGCGATGACACTTGGTTCTGTCCCAAATGTCAGGTCCAACGCGAGGCGTCGAAAAAGTTATCCATTTCGAAATTGCCCGACGTGCTCATCGTCCATTTTAAGAGGTTTCAATCGAAGGGGCCTTGGCGCGACAAGCTCAATACCAACATATCCTTCCCCCTGAACGGACTCGATATGACCAGCTATGTCGACCAGAGTTTGCAAGCCTCAGCTCCCGTCAAATCGGTCTATGATGTCTTTGGAATAGTATATCATCGCGGCTCAATGGAGGGTGGTCACTACACGGCAATGATCAATCCCGATGCGCAAAAGTCGAATGATTGGACACTATTTGACGACAGCAGAGTCGCTCCGAACAATGAAATCGACAATCGCGCTTCCTACCTGCTCTTCTATGCTAAACGTCCCGCCATGATGTAGTACTTCTCCAGTCGTATTTGGTCGCTAACCAATACATGATAATGATATATGATATATATGTATAATATGTTACACCTGCAGGCAGGTCATATCACAAGAGAGAGGCTTTGCCTAGTCCTTCAAGCATGTCGTTGCTGTCATCCCACCTTGGCCGTTTCCTTTGTACCAGGACCTCATCTGATCCGGCTCCGCACCTGATTTATCGCAGAAATTTTGAGTCAGTGGCATCGGAAATGCCGTGTTCTGTGGCAGAGCTCCCGAGGCACCTTTGACTGATTTTGGACAGTTTCACAGGCAGCGACGAGATGGACAAATGACTCATGTCGCCCCGACTGAACAAATGTTCAAGCTTCGTTACAATCATGGCAACATAGACTCGAGCAATGTTCCAGACCGAATATCACTAGCATCACGATGCTCATCTCTCATTGCTTCAAGTCAGGACAAAGATTGTCACGGTCGTCCCTATGCTCGCCGCGCTTGTACTCCACCACACCCCAGGTGAGGACTGGCAAGATCAATCTCGGCACGATTCAGAAACTGTACAAGCAAGGGAAGCCCATCTCGGTTCTCACGGCTCATGATTATCCGAGTGCACAGGCAGCCAATTCTGCTGGAATCGACATTGTGCTGGTGGGCGACTCTTTGGCTATGGTAGCGTGCGGCTATCAGGATACCACCCAGTTGAGTATGGATGAGATGCTGTACCACTGTCGAGCAGTCAAGCGCGGGGCACCGAATAGTTATCTCGTTGGCGACTTGACCTTTGGCAGTTATGAGGTTTCGGAGAAGGAGGCGATGAGGAATGCGATTCGCATGGTGCAGGAAGGCGGGATGGAGGCCGTCAAGTTGGAAGGTGGAGTCGAGATGGTGGACACGATCAAGAAGATTACTCGTAACGGAATCAGCGTGATGGGTCACATCGGCCTCACACCACAGAGACAATCATCCCTGGGAGGCTTCAAGGTGCAGGGCAAAACAGCTGAGCGAGCCGAGGCCTTGTTGCAGGATGCGCTCGCGATCGAGGCTGCCGGATGCATGGGCATGGTGCTGGAAGCCATGCCGCCGGCAGTAGCAAAGTACATCACCTCACAATTGTCTATTCCAACCATCGGCATCGGGGCCGGCGTCGACTGTAGCGGTCAAGTACTCGTCCAGCTCGACATGCTTGGCGTTTTTGACCGATTTGTGCCCAAGTTCTGCAAACAGTACGAGCAGATGGGACTGCGAGCGACCACGGCCATTGCAGAGTACCATCAGGAAGTGAAGAGCAGGACGTTTCCAGCCGCTCAGCACAGCTATTCCATGGATTCCGCAGAACTGGCCAAATGGGGCAAGACGGACTGATGCCACTCCGTGCATGTCCCGCAGGGATCATTTCTCGCTATGAACCACACAAGACTTCTGCATACGGCAGACGGCAAAGAGAAGCACAAGATCTTCATTAACTCTGAGACAATATCATGCTGGTCATAGGCTATGCTTTCTAGCTGCTCGTGTCTACGCGAGACCATGATGCAAATTGCCACTGTAGCCTCGCTTCACTCGGATTGTGTCCTTTAGCATGAGGCTTATCACTGGATTCGCGTCCTTATGAGAGTTTTAGATGTACCATGGTGTCACGCTTCTTTTCTGGTGGCATCGAGACCAAGCAATAAGCATTGGTGCTTGCATCGATGGTCATGAGCGGTGTTGTACACACGCAGTCCCAGTCCCTAGGTCGACAAACACAGGGCAGCTTCGCAGGTCAACTAATGGCCATAGTAAACATTAAGGACTTCATACATGCCTACTTAGGCATACTGCGTACAACAATCTAGGTAGATAGGTGGCCAAGTCTTGCTGCAGGGTTCTGTCCATCACCTCAAGCTTACGATCAAGATTCGCGGAGCTCCTCAGGCAATCTCCAAATTTATTTTTGACCAAGTTTCTTGTCCATATTTCACTCGTCTGCGCGACAGACTCGGTATTAGGGCACTGTACAGCTAGGCAGACATTCTCATACAGATGGCGAGCACGACAAGATCCCTAGGCGAGACTTTAATAGATGTCAAAGCGCCATTAGCACTACGATTCCGAGCCTTGTTCTCACTCAAGGCGCTTGGCGGAGAAGGTGATATACAAGCGATAGATGCCATCGCGGCCGGGTTCAGGGACGACTCTGAGCTCCTGAAGCACGAGTTGGCATATGTGCTCGGACAGACGAAGCAGGAGGCAGCGATAGCACACTTGACGAATGTCCTGGAGGACCTTAATCAACAGCCCATGGTGCGACATGAGGCTGCAGAAGCCCTTGGCGCTATAGGTGACGAACGTTCACTCGAGATTCTGAGGCGCTACGAGAGAGAGGATCCGTTGGAGATTGTTCGACAGACTTGTGAGCTTGCGATCGAACGCATCAATTGGGTAAAGTCCAATGCTGCCAATCCGGAGCAATTACAAAAGAGTCTGTATTCATCAATTGACCCTGCCCCACCATTGGCATCATCCTCTCTCAACGCTGCGGAAGAGGTAGAAAGGCTACAAGTCGAGCTCAACAACACAAAAATCTCACTCTTCAACAGGTATCGCGCCATGTTCAGGTTGCGCGATATCGGCACTGACAGTGCGGTACATGCTCTGGCATCTGGCTTTGGCGATTCCTCAGCTCTGTTCCGTCACGAAATTGCGTACGTCTTTGGACAGATGTCTCACATTGCCTCAGTACCTGCACTCATCAAGGTACTGGAGAACACTGAAGAGGAGGGCATGGTGAGACATGAGGCTGCGGAAGCTCTCGGCAGTATAGCTTCGGATGAAGTACTTCCCGTGTTGGCCAAATTTGCAAAGGATAGCGAGCGAGTGGTGGCCGAAAGCTGCATCGTCGCGAACGACATGGCCGAGTATGAGCAGTCGCAAGAGCTCCATTATGCTCCCACGGCTTCCACGGCCATCGCAGTCTAGACTTGCACGTTACAAAATCTGTTGCTTTTACAGCGGTCGCGAGCACAAGGCATGGAAGAGGGGTGGTCCATATCGTTAGAAGAACTTGCGTTAGAGGTCAAGACAGTCTTCGTTGTAAAGGGTTGGAGTTGTTGTGCAGTTTTGTAGCTTAATTCTTCATGCCTGATTTATCATTAACTCATTTGAAAGTGGAGCCTTCTGGAGGCTGTGGAAGCTTCTTGTTAGAGCTGGTTGCCATATCCCTGCAAAGTTAATGTGTGTGCTCCGTGCAAAAAAGGGTCGTGACTTGCTTTCTCAATTCTTGCAGTATGGTTTCCATCGTATACTTTCTGTTCCAGCTAGCCAGACATGCCAATCTGCCGGGATAGACCTAACATTTGAGTCATGTTTGCAGTAGAGCAGCATGAAAGAATGGCTACCTTGCCAGTCGTCGCATCTACACACGGCAAATTGATTCTCGAGAGAAACTGAACTGCTGGAGGATGGTCGGGGTATGTTGGTCCACATGTGATTCGTAGTGAGTAGATACGATTTTCGTGTGCACTATGAGCAGGACCCAGGATGGTGCCATTCCAATCAGACATCATGATGTCTGCTTCATCGGCAAGTCCATACGAACATGCTCCATCACCACCCTTTTCTCCCTTCTCGAGCTCTTCCAGTAGACGAAAGTTTCGTGGTATCTTGGCAGCCATGTTGCTGAGACAATTCGCAGCAGATTACTGGACAATTACTCCTACTGTTTTGCGCTATTTACCAGGCGAGACACAGAATAGTTGACGGAATGCAGCCAGATTTCTTGCCGAGAGCGCCCTGGACGTCTTTTATTGAAGCACCCTAGCTAGTACTCGACGTTTGGTATTCAAGTGTCGGCATTTCGTCAGGAAATGGAGCCGCGCTATTTTCCCACCACGTGAGACAACCACTCTAATGTGTCCAAGTCTAGCGAATTGCATCGATCGCACGACAATATTTGTACGTGGCATAGCATATTATACTGTCATTCAGTGCCTTGAGAGTTGTGATTGTGGTCTATAGACGAGGGATCATCGTCCGGCAGCGACTCGGATCTGCCCACAGAGAGGACATCTGTCATGGATTCCGCGTCGCCGAGGACGCATTCGATTGCTTCCATACCAGATGTTTCCCTCATCCTCAACGAAACCGTGTCTCTTGTGGCGAGCATGCGCAAGCAAGCTCGCTGGTCTACATCTAGCGTTGCGGCTATCTTGGGAGGCGCGGTCGAAGCAAATTATGGCGAGGAAGGCGATCTAGCTACGAGATGGGGACTCCGTGGTAGCAGAAGTGTTGCGAGCGAGAATCCTCTCTTGGCAGGCTTTTCGAAACTTAGACAAGACCTTCTCAGTGTCCAAGGTGCGTGCAGGCGAATCATGTCCCAGAGAATGCTAAGAATCTATCTAGGTGTGTCTGAATTCGATGCGGCTGCACTAATCAAGCCATTCTTGGCAGTCATTCGTTCTTCTACCACTACAGGACCCATAACGTCACTAGCACTGGATTCCATCTCGAAGTTCTTCTCCTATAGGTTGATTCATAGGCAATCGCCGAACCTCGCTGAGGCGATGAAGACACTATCAAGCGCAGTGACGCATTGCAGGTTCGAAGCGTCCGACAGTGGGCAGCAGGATGAGGTTGTGCTTCTCCGCATATTAACACTGATGCAAGAGATGATGTCCGGGGTCGGTGGGGCTCTACTCAGTGACGAAAGCGTCTGCGAAATGATGGAGACTGGACTCAGCATGTGTTGTCAGATGCGACTCAGTGAGATGTTGCGTCGGAGTGCTGAAATGACAATGTCAAGAATGGTTCAGGTTGTCTTTCTACGACTCCGGCAGCTTGATCCTCGCGAAGACGATCTAATCATTGACTCCGTTGCGACGACACCATTGAGCTCTCCCATATTGGCACCGACACTATCGCCGCGAAAACAGTCGCAGAGCACAAATTCCACACTCAATGTTGACGAACACAAACTTAGCAATGAATCAACGCCCAACGGCACGAGTGATGTGAAAATCGTGCCATATGGGGTTACATCCATCAGAGAACTACTACGAGTCCTGATCTCCATCCTTAACCCTTCTCAACGACAACATACAGACTCGATGAGAGTCATGGCGCTCAAAATCATAGAAGTAGCATTCGAGGTCGGTGGCCTAGCTATAGCTGAAAGGCAATCGTTGAGGCGATTAGCCACAGATGAGCTGTGCCGACACCTGTTTCAGCTGATCCGATCAGATAATCACATCGTCTTGCAGTCATCATTGCGCGTAATCGGCACTCTACTTCATACAATGAGGGTACATCTCAAGCTGCAACAAGAGCTTTTTCTCAATTACGTCGTGGCATGTCTAGTGCCCCGGCCAGAGGCACTGCGCGAATCCGGCATAGATCCGTCAGTCTACGAGGCACTACCGGTCGCTCCAAGAGTGACACAACTTACTTCTGGTAGATCAACGCCAGTACCTATCAAGGACAGGCAAAAGCTCGGGCTTGAGGGTGGCGCTCGAGGTGCTGATGCACGAGAGTTCATGATCGAATGCATTGGGTCTCTCGTTCGCATACCAACGTTTATGGTCGACTTATTTGTGAACTATGATTGCAACGAAAACCTGAGCGATTTGTGCGAAGACGTTCTTGGCTTTCTCTGTCGAAATGCTTTTCCCGATGCAGCCATCTGGAGCACAACGAATGTCCCGCCTTTGTGTCTCGATGCACTACTCGGATATATTTCACTGGTGCATAGCAGGCTCGACTCGAGTACGACTACCGAAAGTCAGAACGAAGATCTTCCAGATCCAGCCGGCCTGACACGATCGAGGCAGAAGAAGGAAATGGTCGTCAGGGCTGCAGCAAAATTCAATGAGGACTTCAAAGCAGGCGTCCAATTCATGAAGGACAACGACCTGATAGACAGCACTAATGAGACAGCTAGTCTGGCAAAGTTCTTATTCTCGTCTGGGAGGATTAATAAGAAACTGCTTGGAGAATACATTTCGAGACCGAAGAATCTGCCCTTGCTTCAAGAATTTGTCAAGCTATTCGATTTCAAGGGTAAGAGAATGGATGAAGCCTTACGAGAATTGCTACAAAAGTTCCGATTACCTGGAGAAGCTCAACAAATTTCTCGCATCGTTGAGGAGTTTGGCAGCATCTTCTATGCTGCAGGGACACCAGAGATTGCCAGTTCTGATGCTGCATTTGTCCTTTCTTTCGCCATAATCATGCTAAACACTGATCAGCACAATCCTCAGAACAAAAAGTCACGGATGACTGCTGCCGAGTTTGCAAAAAATCTGAGAGGGACAAATAACGGCTCCGACTTCAGGGCCGAGTACTTGCAGAGCATTTACGATGAAATTCATTCAAACGAAATCATAATGGCCGAGGAACACAATACTGATGCTTCATTCGACTTAGCTTGGAAAGAACTTCTGTCTCGTGTCAAGACTACAGGACCGCTTACCATTTGTCAAACCAGTGCTTATGATGAAGCGATGTTCAGGTCTACTTGGAAACCCTTAGTGGCCACCTTGACTTTTGTCTTTCAATCAGCTTCCGACGATGCAGTGTTTTCCCGAGTCCTTGGTGGTCTGAGTCAATGCGCCAATATAGCTGCACACTACAAGCTTTATGAAATTCTAGATCAAATAGTCACTTCCCTTGCCAGGATGACACTGTTAGCGGCGGAGCAGATCCCTGGTATCGAGAACAACACCATTGTCGAGGTCGACAAGCAGAAAGTCACCGTTAGTGATCTGAGCATAGCCTTTGGAAGAGAATTCAAAGCACAATTGGCCATGGTTCTTCTCTTCCGCATATGCAAGGGCAATGAAAAGTCCTTGCGAACTGGCTGGGCACCTATATTCGACATCTTTTCCTCACTTCTCGTTAATTCTATGCTACCGAATGGATTCTCTCCACTTCACCGATATATGAAAGTCTCCCCAATTCCCCTACCACCGCCAAACAGATCGTCAAAAGTCGTTCAACGCAACCAGGAATCTTCCTTCTTCACCTCCTTATCTTCCTACCTCACGAGTTACGCCAATGACGAGCCAAAAGCTCCTACATCCGAAGAAATTGAAAGTACAATGTGTGCTTTCGATTGTGTCAGCTCTTGTCATATTGACATAATTGCATCAAATATCCTGACACTGGACGACGATAATCTGGAATTCTTGGTCGATTATTTATTACAACCAGTTGATGACGCACCCTCACGAGGAGCTATCAATTCCTTACTAACACAAGCTACTCCAACTGATCAACCACAGCTCATTTACGATCCGGCCATGTTGCTTAAGATGGAAGTCGCAACAGCCATAGCTCTGAATGAAACGAAACACACAAAACTATTTGGCGCTCGTATACTGAAATGCTTGTGCGTGACAATCGCCAATGCTAATCAGTACCATCATCTCATGCTCGAACGAGCTCTTATTTATGCCCTGCGCCTGTACCAAGCTATGCTCGAAGTCAATATATCGACTGAGACGAATATGATTAGGGTTCTCAATAATCTCGATGAAAATATCATTAGAGCTATGGCCATACCGATTGCATATGGTTTATTGGGTTGTCTCAGGGTCGAGTCCGCGATAGCAACCATTTCTGAAACACAGGAAATGTACGAGTTGCTCAGGAAATTACAACCTCATCCTGATGCTGCGTCGCTCTTGTTCGAGCTTGTCTCTCTATTGACAAGCTCTATGGATGAGGCTAATTACTTCGTCTTAGTGAATTTGTTGAACGAATTTGGCACTGCAGGAAGAGTCGGTGCTCAAGATGAGAGACAAGCACTTCTCGCAAAGAAGCAAGGTCACGCAAAGAAAGCGAGTACTACAGCTATTCCAAAGACTACAGAAAAGCACAGAGACGAAGTGCAAAGAGCTTGTCGCGCCATTGAGATTCTTTACCAGCTGCGGCAAGATACAGCCACGCTGGGCAAGAGTGCTGCAGATCCAAACAAATATTGGCAGGTACTACTTGATTGTCTTCGAGGCCAGTGCTTGAATATCTGCAAGGAGGTCGCAAAATGTGCCTTTGCTCATCTGCAGAGACTACTCTTAAACATTGACCTCTGTGACAACAATCCAAATCCCTCGACAGTCTTCGACAATACGCTCATTCCTTTACTGGACAATTTACAGGGTACTAACAAGGAGAAGTCGCGAGCGAGTGAGGACAATAAGATACAGGCCTCTTCACTTCTCTGTCGAGTTTGGCTGCACCATCTCGGCAGCATACAAGACCGTCCAGATGCCAAGGATCGGTGGTCGCGTATGCTGTCAGCGCTGCTCACCCTCATGAAGTCGGGGCAAAGTGCATATCTGTCCGAAGCTGTGACCGAGTCCATTAAGAACGTTCTGCTTGTCATGGGATCCACCAAGATGCTCGAGCCAGGCAATGAAGCTTTCGTCGAGACTGCCACAGCGCTGCAATCCGCTAACCTGGACCTCATGAATGACCTCTTCCCAAATGCCCAGCAAGAGTCAGAGTCACAGCCAGTGCCACTAGGTGAAGATGGGCAAGGCCATGTCGGCGACGAGAAGCATGACAATGAAAAGACCTCGGAAGTAGTGTCGGAGCAATAGCGTAATAGATGGCATAATTGTTTTTCGAAGTCAATGTACCATAGATGACACAGATTCACTTTGTCCCGGAAGAATTTGGCCCCACTAGATGCGTTTTCCTAAGCATATTCGACTCCTCCGAAGAAAGAAGGTTCTTTCATAAATACTTTCGAGCCAGTGCCCTGACGCGCTGATCAAAGACTTGACTCTTGATGGGCATATTGACGGCGTAGAAAGGACTCATGAGCGTCTTGGTGTACAATTCATAGACGTCATTGAAGAAATTCTTGATGCCGTCGTCGTTGCGGGTTTCATGGAGCAACATGAACTTGACATTGCCGGCCGTCAAAAAAGTGGAAATCAAGGCATTGTTGAACTTGTCGATGCTCTTCATGTACATCATCCCGCCCGTCCACTGTACCTCCTCCACAATGTCCAGCGCCGAGTGCAGGATGAATTGGTTCATGGGCCGCTGATCTTCGCGAAATTTCGGGGTCCCGTCACCGCCGGACTTTGAGGTGCCGAATTCTAGTGTGTACAGCGGATTATCCCGCGTCCCCACAATCGCCAACATGAATGACATGTCTGTGATTTAACGGAGATGGGGAGATCTTCCGCCCGAGTTCGGGTCCTTGTTGACGATAGTGAGCGACGCACAGCGGTCGTGGTTTGTAGTCTGAATATATAGAAGAGGTCGTTGAGACGTCGAAATTGTCACAAATTGAGGAGCCGGAAAATGGCTTGTGCCGTGCACTGATGGTGAGCACAGCTAAAAGTCAACAGCGAAAGCGCAATACATGATCATGCGACGAGGCAATCACGACACAGAAATTCTACTTACATATGTTGAATCTGCTACTCGCGACAGCATGGCAATCTTGACATCTTTTACGAATGGTTGAAATGTAGAGTCCTAATGTTACAAGATGATAGCGACTTCGAGGAGAACGCAAGCTTTTGACAGCATCTTCAGGTGTGAAACATAATCATGACTCGTTCTTGAGTGTTGCAATCTTCTGTGAAGCTTCTGCTTTGCTCAAGTTGGCGTCCTCGCCTTCGCCACCTGTACCGTTCTCAAGAACTGCTAGGTACCTGACAAGTCAGCTCGTAGGGTTTCGCAAGGCGAAACTTTGAACATACCTCTTCTGACGGTCCGTGGCCGGTTCTCCACTGGTTGACAATGGTTCTGCTGGCAAGGACTCTGCCTTCGCTTTTGGGTCTGGTGCATTGCCAGAATTCGGAGCATTCTTCAGGCGCTCGATTTCAGCACTAGCTGGTCCCTTTTCAATGTTCTGCACATCAATATCTTCTCCTTTCTCGTTCGCCAGAGTCGAGAGGAATGATTTCTGCTTGTCAGTCGCAGGGTCGCCACCAGTTGCCCATGTCTTCGGATCTTGCAATGTCAGCGAGAATCGTAGGCTTGAACCACAGACCCACCTGGAACATCGCTCATGGCACTCGGAATGTAGACGCACGCCTGTTATTATGTGTCCCTCGGTAGAGTCCTTTGCAGAGATGATGATAAAGTGCTTTTCTTACACAAGAATCAGACGCGTCGCGTGGACACACATTACCACAGCCCCGAATCTCGTGATGACGCAACTTTGTGGAGAGCCGGTGATCAGTACCTGCCTTCTGTTTCGTGATCACCTGTGCGAGGATAAGACCACTGCTATGATGAGCAAGCCTGATACCCGCAGAATCTGAATTTGTCCTTTGCAAGTGGCAGTAACTTTGACCTGATGTTGTCTTGTTAACAGCCAATTGTATACATTTGCGACTGCGTCGATCACGCAGCGTCCAGATAGGACGACCTCTTTAGTGATGTGCCTCTCCCAACGCTGATCTTCGGGTAATTTGTCGAATGAGCTTTGCTGGGGCTCGGAGATATGATTGAGGGCAGCATACTTCGACGTCTGTGGGGCGAGCGTGTGCTTGACATTGATTCGTATTTCGCAACGGATGGGCTACTGGCGATGAAGGTAGACATGGACTGGCGGTTCATTGCCTTGGGCAGTGTGCCTTGTTGCCGAACATTGGGCCCTTTCATGGCTACTGGAGTTGATGCTAAAGGTACTTCACTAGGTCTTCGCATCACGTCACTCGTTGCTGATCGAGAGCCTCCAATCGTGGGCGCAAACAGCAGTGTACACACCTCCTTAGATACCGGGGTCGTGGGAGAAGCCAATCTTTGAAGTCCTGTGGAAGTCGTAGCTGTACTTGAAGCCTTGCTTGGAGTCGCAATTTGTGTTGACGACACTGTGTCACGCTTTGAAAGATCTCGCGCTGCCCTCATCTTTTCTTTCAAGGATGCTATCGTCATCGAAAGTGATTGGACATGACGTACTGAATTTGATGTAGCAAGTCTTGATGGCGGTCGATCAGAGTCACTAGTCGGCGGTCTGTCAGTAGTGCTTGATATTGTTCGCGGATTGATGAAGTAGCTCGTCTTCTTAGTAGACAAGTCCAAGCCACCGGGAGTGAGAGTGCCCGAACTGCCCTGAGGCGATGATCCTCCAGTATTGTTTAAATTCATTGTTGCAAGCTTCGTCACGGCCAATTCGGACTCCAGATCTCTAATCTCGTCCTTCAATCGTTGACATTCAATGTTGGATGCCTTTCGAGACTCTATCTCGCTCTCCAGATCAGCATTCTTCTCCAGAACTGCGTGGTATTTGTTCTCGAGATCCTGGTAAGATGTGGTTACGATCCTCTCTTGACGTTCGAGATCATCGTGCTTGGATTCTTCTTCTCGTAGTCGATCTCTTACCTCTATGTATGATTGTTTGGTCGTCTGGAGTGCTTTCTGCAGTGCATCGATCTCTTGTTCGTGATCGCTCTGTGCTTGGGCAAATCGTTCTTTAGACTTTGCTAGATCGTAGATTAGATCATCATTGCGCCGCCTAACTTTCTGTAACTGCTGCTCCGCCAAGGCAATATCTTGCTCTAATTGTACTTCGATATCCTTCGTAGACTCCAAGACCTCATCGACCTCCTGTTGGGCCTTGTCAAGCTCTTCACGCAATCTGGCAATCTCCAAATCCTTCACATCCATGCAGGACTTTACGAAGTGTTTCTCAGCATGTCCGTCGCGCTGTAAAACTTAAGACCGGTCAAGATACCAGAGCCTCATGTTGTTTGCGCCAATTGTACATGTCTACCTCATGTGAGTTGTATGTTTGTTTGGGCAAGGAAGCGCGTGAGTACCTACCATGGAATCTCAGGATGCACTCCTTCTGTGGAGCCGTCGAACCTTTTGTGGCACGAAGTGAACCACATTGCCGTAAAGCATCCTGGACTCGATTTCACAACCTGGTACTAGTACTAGCTTTTGAAGCACAGCGGGATTTCTGATCTTGATGGAGTAATAACTGCACATATTCCCCTTGCACCGCTCGAACGCTTGGAAATTGTTCACGATGGCACGACAGGCAGAGAAACAACTTGCCAAAAGCAATGTTGCGAAAATTGCCCTCTTGAGAAATCTAGCGATTGGAGTCAACTTGGTCTTTGTGCTCATTCGTCTCGTTTGGTGCTATAGATCAACTACGAAGAAAACCTGGTTCCTGTATATCATAACGAATATTGTAGCATGCCTTGTGCATGCACAACTGGTCACTTTGGGATCTCCCAAGTATGCTGCAGATGGAAGTCTGAAATCGTCCGGAGAAGATCTTGGTCAAGCAGGTCTGACGGAATATCTGACTGACCTCGTGTACATTACATGGATTATCTATCTTTTAGTTGCTATCGTGACTGATTATGCTTGGTTACTATATCTAGCTGTAAGACAGGACCTTCCTTACATCAACTACACACTGATTCAATAGATTCCGGTATATGCTGGAATAAAGGGTTGGCCACTACTCAAGCCGATGCTTCAGCAAGCTCAAAGACAAGCACAGGCTGCTCGTGGAAGCTCTGCTGGACAAGCTCAGTCAGCCACGGGAAATGAAGCAGACCTAAGCAAAAGACAAGCTAAAATGAAAGCCAGGCAAGAGAAATACTCCAGTGTACGAGTTCGGTGATTTTCTTGATTCAGTTTTCGCTGCGGCAAAGCACGCAGTCACATGTCCGGCGATACAGAGTGGTATGTCTGTCAGGCACGACTCCGAGCTCCGATAATCACCTTTCCGAAGCTCTGAACATCTACCGGATTGAGCTACACGATTCGCACTGCAGATGCACGCGTCGATCAGCACAGCTCAGAGTCTTGGCCGCAAGGACATGGCTACTATTCGGAAAATTGTCTTCCTATAGCTTGAAGTCCTGTGATCTGTTATGGTATCCAGCTGGTGCGGGGAATGCGCCTTTGGCTGCAATTTGGGTGTATTGCTAGTATTCTGATGATGCAGATACCAGAATATGTTCTCAGATCACGTCAATCACACAGCTTGTCAAGGGCAAGTCGACATGAATACTGTGCTTTTCTCGTGATCTGTTGTGGCTACACAAGCTGTATTGCCATTCTGCATGACTGTTCAAGGTTGACCTGCAGGGCTGGAAAATTGCAGTGAATACCTTAGGCGCGGCAGGGATCTACGGTAATTATGACAGACTGGCAGATGCTCTAGGTACTAGGTAGGTTACCACTCGATCATCCACTGACCTGGTGAGCTGCAAGCAATTGTGAATCATGGAGCTCCGTGCTTCCAAGGTTGGCTGTGAAGAGGACAAAAATCACATCTGCAGGGTTGCCCGGTTTCTTTGTCAATAAACCCCATCCACTTCCCACCATCAGCTTGAAACACTCCCAAAAAAGCCCCCAAAAGATCTCAGCCATCTCCTCCAAGTTGCCTTCCTTCGAGCCTTGAAGCTGATCAGTCCACAACCTTGGAAGAATCTCCTGCCGTGCCTGCCTGCCTGCCTGCCTACCCGTGCCCGGGCTCCTCTTCTCCCCCACCAGGAATCAAGATTGACGCAACCTTGGAACTGCCCAGTTCTCCCCAGACTGGCTCACCGGCAGAGCAGCTCTCACAGCTTCACCCAACCTCCCCTACCTATCCATCCCATCCCACCCACCAATCAAACCATTTGGATGGAACGCCAATGGTCTGCCCTCCACTCAAAGTCGGCAGCCGCAGCTGAGCTTCAACGAACGCATACCGTCCAGTACCATAGGTAGCTAGCCTAGGTATCTAGACCACCTTCCCTCTCCTCTGTCAAGCTGCCTACAACGCCTGTCTGAGACTGTCAGTCGGACACCCAGTTGGCAAGCACGGCAGCTTTAGGCACACCACTCAGGCCTCCTGTGGACGACGTCTTTTCCAGGCAGACGTGGTCCTGAATCGACGACTTCTCTCACGCTCAGTTTCGGAAGGATCAAAGGTCATCCTCAAATATCCTTCGTGCCACAACCCGCTGCAGGTGTCTGAGCACAGCTGTCCACTTGAGACTACCACTTCGTGCTGCTGCCACGACCACGAGCAGACGACTTCCTGCCAGTCGAAAGCAAGACTTTGCAGGGATGGCCACGAAAAGGTTAGCTGACCATTTTTACGGATTCAACACTGTCGATGTTGCTCAGTCAGGTCCTCTGAAGGACTTCGTACAAAATGGAGGTGGTCATACTGTCATTACTTCTATTCTAATTGCCAACAATGGTATCGCAGCCGTCAAGGAGATTCGCTCAATACGAAAGTGGTGTTATGATGAGTTCAACAACGAGCGAGCCGTTCAATTTACAGTCATGGCAACTCCCGAGGATCTTGCCGTCAATGCAGACTATATACGTATGGCCGATCATTTCGTCGAAGTACCAGGAGGATCAAACAACCACAATTACGCGAATGTAGATCTCATCGTTGAAGTGGCAACTCGCTACAAGGTCGATGCTGTTTGGGCAGGCTGGTGAGTGCGGAGACATTGCCTTCAGTCTTTGAGACGAAATTGACATGATTTAGGGGACACGCATCTGAGAATCCCAAGTTACCTGAAACACTAGCACAGAACAAGATTGTCTTCATCGGCCCGCCAGGATCGGCTATGAGATCTTTGGGAGATAAAATATCGTCAACTATCGTGGCGCAGAGTGCCAGAGTGCCATGTATGGGATGGTCCGGTACCGGAGTCGATGAGGTTGTAGTGGACGAGTCCGGTATAGTTACAGTTTCTGATGAAGTCTATGCTAAGGCTTGCACACACGACGCCGCAGAGGGTTTGGAGAAAGCTAGACTCATCGGATTTCCAGTCATGATCAAAGCCTCTGAAGGTGGAGGTGGGAAAGGTATCCGTCAAGTCAAGGAAGAGGCAAATTTCAAGGCTCTGTTTGAGCAGGTACAGGCTGAAGTGCCTGGATCACCCGTCTTCATCATGAAGTTGGCGGGCAATGCTCGCCACTTAGAAGTCCAACTCCTTGCTGATCAGTATGGCAACAACATCTCGCTTTTTGGTAGAGACTGCTCTGTGCAACGAAGACATCAAAAGATTATAGAAGAAGCTCCGGTCACCATTGCAAAGCCAGACACTTTTACAGCCATGGAAAAGGCTGCAGTACGACTGGGAAAATTGGTCGGATATGTGTCTGCTGGTACCGTAGAGTATCTCTATTCGCATGCCGACGACTCATTCTATTTCCTTGAACTGAATCCCAGACTTCAGGTAGAGCATCCGACGACAGAAATGGTGACCGGCGTCAATCTTCCCGCTGCCCAACTTCAGATTGCCATGGGCTTACCACTACACAGAATCAAGGACATTCGACTTCTTTATGGCGTCGACCCAAGAACATCAACCGAGATTGACTATGACTTTGAGAAGCCGGAGAGCTTGAAGACACAACGTCGCCCGGCACCAAAAGGACATACAACTGCTTGTCGTATAACTTCTGAGGATCCAGGAGCTGGCTTCAAACCGTCATCTGGAATGCTCACAGATCTGAATTTCAGATCTTCGAGTAACGTATGGGGATACTTTTCTGTTGGTACTTCTGGCGGTATACATCAATTTGCTGATTCTCAATTCGGTCATATCTTCGCTTTTGGTGAGAACAGAAGTGCTAGTCGAAAGAACATGGTAGTCGCCCTGAAGGAACTTTCGATTCGTGGCGATTTCAGGACCACTGTGGAATACTTGATCAAACTGCTAGAGACACCTGCGTTCGAGACCAATGCCATTACCACCAATTGGCTTGATGACTTGATCTCATCCAAGTTGACCGCTGAGAGGCCCGACACAATGCTTGCTGTTGTGTGCGGAGCCATCACTAAGGCTCATCTTGCTAGCGAAGAAGGCATGCAGAGCTATCAGAATTCTCTGGAGAAGGGACAAGTACCTGGTCGAGACATCCTGAAAACTGTCTTTCCTGTCGACTTCATATATGAGGGAGAGCGCTTCAGATTTACCGCTACCCGATCAAGTCTTGATACTTACCATTTGTTCTTGAATGGCTCGAAATGTAGTGTTGGAGTACGTCCCCTTTCTGACGGGGGGCTACTCATATTACTTGATGGACGTTCCCACACAGTCTACTTCCGTGAGGAAGTTGGTGCCACACGGCTCAGTGTTGACTCAAAGACTTGTCTTTTAGAACAAGAGAACGATCCGACCCAGCTTCGAAGTCCAAGTCCAGGTAAGCTGGTCAGATTCCTGGTCGAATCCGGTGAAAGTGTTCGAGCTGGCGAGGCTTTCGCAGAAGTAGAGGTGATGAAGATGATTATGCCCTTAGTTGTAAGTCATTTCAAGTTGCTCACCGTCGATGAAGCGCTGACGATTCCAGGCACTTGAGGACGGTCTTGTACAGCTTATCAAACAGCCTGGAGCTACATTGGAGGCCGGTGACATTTTGGGAATCCTTCAACTAGACGATCCCTCTCGAGTCAAGCACGCCAAGCCTTTCGAAGGTCAGTTTCCAGCCTGGAAGCCTCCTCAAATAGTTGGCGACAAGCCTTCTCAGCGTTTCTCACTGCTTTTGAGCACGCTCAAGAACATACTGCTCGGTTTTGATAACCAGGTCATCATGTCCGCAACCTTGAAAGAGCTCATAGAGGTCTTACGAGATCAGGAATTGCCATTCGGCGAATGGGCTGCCCACCACGCAGCTCTATCATCTCGTATGCCGCCCAAATTGGATGCTGCTCTTGAAAAGACGATCGAAAAAGCGCACGACAAAAAGGGCATGAGCGAGTTCCCGTCAAAGGCTCTGCTCAAGACCTTTGACACTTTCTTGAAAGAAAACATGTCTCCAAAAGAGGCAGAACTGCTCAAAGTTAGCTTGGCGCCACTGACTGATATCATGTTGACGTACAAGAACGGGTTACGAACCCATGAATACAATGTAATAATGGGTCTGCTCGAGCAGTACTGGGATGTCGAACATCTTTTTGCTGGTCATAATAGACAAGAAGATATCGTGCTGAAATTAAGAGATGAAAACAAAGATGATGTACGCAAAGTCGTGCAAATATCCTTGTCGCATTCTCGAATCGGTGCAAAGAACAATCTCGTGCTCGCCCTGCTCGAAGTCGTCCGAGCCAGCAAGTGCGATATTTCCAAGCAATATGGCAGTATTCTGAAGAGACTCGCGGAACTGGAATCTCGCTCCACTGCGAAAGTAGCTTTAAAAGCTCGTGAAATCCTTATTCAGTCCAGTCTTCCTAGTGTCGAGGAACGAGCAGGTCAGATGGAGCACATTCTCAAGTCCTCTGTGGTAGAATCAAGATATGGTGAGCAAGACTGGTCTCACCGTGCACCGAATGAGGAGGTCTTGCGTGAGTTGATCGATTCCCGCTTCACAGTTTTCGATGTTCTGCCCATTTTCTTCGCTGCCTCGGATCCCTGGGTATCTTTGGCTGCTCTGGAGGTCTATGTTAGGCGTGCTTATCGGGCTTATTCATTACAAGGGCTGAACTATCTCACTGATACGGATGCTCCGTTCATTCTGACTTGGGAGTTCCAATTACGTGGCAATACACAACCGGGTCTGGGCACAGGTGCACAAACGCCGGGAACGCCTAACTCAAGCAACAGAGATGACTTTGCGAGCCGTGTGAGCCGTGTCATGTCCATCAGCGATCTCTCTTTCTTCAAGAGTGAGGGAGAGCCGGTCAGAATTGGCGCTATCGTGCCGTGTGCAACCATGGAAGAAATCGAGGAACAACTACCACGAGCAATTGAAGCTCTTGGACAACCGATTCAGTCTTCAGCGTCCTTAGACACAGATGACGAGGATGACTTCATGCCTGTGGTCTCCACTCAGAACGGGTCAGAAAAGACGAAGTCAGCTTCTAGCAAGCACGAGGAGGAACTGACCAATGTGATCAACATTGCTATTCGTGACCAGCAAATGAACGACGAGGAATTTATTCAGTTCGTGCGACCAATCATCGACGACTTACAAGGGGATCTAATATCTCATGGTGTGCGTAGACTGACATTCCTGGTTGGTAGGCAAGGCAACTCGTACCCGTCATACTTCACGTTCAGGCACCCTGGTTATTTCAAGGATGAGCAGAACTTGGCCTATGTTGAAGATCAGAGTATACGGCATATCGAACCGGCACTTGCATTTCAGCTCGAGCTTGGACGTTTGTCCAACTTCAACATCAAGCCTGTGTTCACTGGGAATCACAATGTTCATGTCTACAAAGCAGTCGGAAAGAAGGCCCCGACTGATCAGCGATTTTTCACTCGAGCCATTGTTCGGCCAGGCAGAGTTCGTGCGGATATTCCACCAGCAGAGTATCTCATATCCGAGACCGATCGACTGGTCAACGACATTTTAGATGCAATGGAAATCATTGGAACGGAGAATACGGATCTTAATCATATCCATATTTTCTTCACACAGACGTTCGTGGATCTTGCGCCAGACGAAGTTGAAGCAGCTCTCGGGGGTTTCTTGGAGCGCTTTGGCCGACGTTTGTGGCGCCTGCGTGTCACTGGATGCGAAGTTCGGATCATGTGCACGGATTCGAGTAGTGGCATTGCTTTCCCATTGCGTGTCATCATCTCCAATGTGTCTGGGTTCGTTGTCAAAATTGAACTCTACTCAGAAGTAAAGGATTCAAAGGGGAGATGGATATTCAAGTCTATCGGGCCGAATGGTTCTATGCACCTTCGTACGATTACTTCACCCTACCCAACAAAAGAGTGGTTGCAGCCTAAGCGCTACAAGGCGCATTTGATGGGTACAACATACTTGTACGACTTCCCGGAGCTCTTCAGACAGGTCATCAGGAATGAATGGACACAAAGTCTTGGTCCTGGCGGCTCTAGCAAAGTGCCTGAGGAGTTATTCACTGCAAAAGAGCTCGTCATTGATGATCAAGGTGTGCTTCAAGAAGTCACTAGAGAGCCTGGCACCAATTCTTGCGGCATGGTCGCGTGGCTCTGTGTTGCCAAGACGCCCGAATATCCCAAAGGACGACGCCTCATCTTGATTGCGAACGACATAACGTACAAGATCGGATCCTTTGGTCCAACGGAGGATGCTTACTTTCACAAGGCCACAGAGCTCGCCCGAAAGCTTGGCATACCACGTATTTACTTATCCGCCAATTCTGGTGCTCGAATCGGCATGGCGGAGGAACTCATCCCATTGTTCTCTGTCGCATGGAACGATGTTGGCAATCCCGAAAAAGGATTTAAGTATCTGTATTTGACTCCAGAGGTTCATCGTCAAATTGAACAAGCTGGACGCAAAGAAGTCATCACTGAGCCTATAACAGAAGATGGTGAGACAAGGCATAGGATTACCACAATAATTGGAAAGGAGGACGGCTTGGGTGTCGAGTGTCTTCGTGGATCCGGGCTCATTGCTGGAGAGACGTCACGAGCTTATAAGGACATATTCACTGTCACCCTCGTCACTTGTCGATCGGTCGGCATCGGCGCCTACTTGGTACGTCTTGGTCAAAGAGCTATCCAAATTGAAGGTCAACCGATCATTCTCACAGGAGCTCCGGCTATCAACAAGTTGTTGGGTCGTGAAGTCTATTCATCCAACTTGCAGCTTGGTGGTACACAGATCATGTACAAGAACGGAGTCTCCCATCTCACAGCACAAGATGATCTCGAGGGAATTGCAAGCATAATGAAATGGATCTCTTTCGTGCCAGATAAACGCAACTCTCCAGTCCCCGTGTCTCATGTTCACCGGGACACGTGGGATCGAGACATCGAATATATGCCACCAAAGGGAGTTTATGATGTACGATGGCTCATAGCCGGCAAGGACGAGGAAGACGGGTATCTTGCAGGATTATTTGACAAAGGATCCTTCCAGGAAACTTTGAGTGGCTGGGCGAAGACTGTCGTGGTTGGTCGAGCGCGACTTGGTGGCATTCCCATTGGAGTCATCAGTGTCGAGACTCGTGTCATCGAAAATGTTGTTCCAGCCGACCCTGCTAATCCGGAGTCGACAGAACAGGTTCTGATGGAGGCGGGTCAAGTATGGTATCCTAATTCTGCTTTCAAGACCGCGCAGGCTATAAACGATTTCAATCACGGAGAACAACTGCCCCTCATGATCTTAGCCAACTGGCGAGGATTCTCTGGTGGTCAGAGAGACATGTACAACGAGGTTCTGAAGTACGGCTCATATATTGTTGATGCTCTGGTCGGCTATAAGCAGCCGATCTTCGTATACATACCACCAAATGCCGAACTCCGTGGAGGTTCCTGGGTGGTCGTCGATCCGACAATCAATGCAGACATGATGGAAATGTATGCCGACGAGGACGCAAGAGCTGGCGTACTCGAACCCGAAGGACTCGTGGGCATAAAGTACAGACGGGATAAACTTCTCGAGACCATGGCCAGGACAGATGAGATCTACAGGAATTTGAAAGCACAACTGGATCTTGCCACTAATTCTGACGAAAGCTCCGCAGTCAAGGTCAAGATGACGGAACGCGAACAACTATTGATGCCCGTCTATCAGCAAATCAGCATTCAATTCGCTGATCTGCATGATCGTGCAGGACGTATGAAGGCCAAGGGAACAATTCGCGAAGCTTTACAGTGGCGCAACGCAAGGCGATTCTTCTACTGGAGACTTCGCCGTAGACTGAACGAACATTACATGATAAACAAAATGCATGGCTCAACATATCAGGAGAAATCAAACAAGCTCTTCAAGTGGTTCTTGGAGTCTGGAGGTCAGGCAGATTGGGAGCACGACGATCGCGAAATTGCACAATGGTTAGAGAGGGACGCTGCAAGTCTTCGCGGTAAGATGGAAACCGAAGTTCATTCTTCCTCGGTTGAGATACTCTCGGAGACTGTCACTACAGGCCTCAAGAACAACAAGGCGGCTGTGTTGCAGAATATTCAAAAGGCTCTGCAAGGACTTTCAGCAGACGACAGAAAAGCCTTCATCGAGCAATTGAGTCAACAATCTTGAGCATGTTTCTCTTTTCACTCATTACTGAAATGTCTCTCATATATATACCACTTTTTACTCTTCGAAAACTCTATAGATTATGATGCAGCATGAGAAAACGATATATATTGCGCAATTCAATATGTCTTGATATTGTGGTCCTTGGTGCTTGTCGTTGCGAACCGTGGGAAATGTGATCTGTAAGTGCATGAGCGCAGGTTTGAGCTCCAACAAGAATTTGTTCAGTGCGATTGCAAGCATATGCAGGTTTTCCAGTCAAGGATTTGAGCACCTAACGCCCGATCTGTCTATCTTAGACGTTGCTTTGACATACTCAGACGTGTGAGCACGGTATGTGTAAGAAGAGAAAGTGCTTGGAAAGGTCAAAGGTGTTATTGCTGTGATTATTATGTTAAGAATCATCCTGAAACAGACTGATGACTATGAACATGCGTAAGTATTGTCGCGACAAGCTCAACGTATTTGCACGACTGACACGGTGTAGACCACCCTATGAGCTCTAAACGTTGAACATTCCCGTTTTCTCTTCTTGGACGTGCCTACTGACAATCTGTAATTAGCGTGAGTAGAGAAGTATCGGTGGAGTGATGAGTATCTACAGTTCTGCTACTGAATCTAATGACGATTACTGCGACACCAAAATCACCTCTGACCACTGATCCTCTCAGGTAGCCTTGTAGCTTTTATTCCTTATACATCAAGTCATAATAATTCATTGCTCCATCTCCACGGCTCGATGTATGTGCGCATAGCTGTTGATCGCGTTGGAGATGTGTGTCGATGGTCAGGAAACACGAGATTCACGACCGCCACCAACAGAAAAGCGTGGGCGCGCATTTCAGCCCGCGCAACCAAGCCTTGTGGCCCACGGCAGGATCACTCGTGCTGGAAATATACGTAGCAGCAACATAATTGCAACCAGCTGTGTGTTCAATCACAGGACTTCTGAGGACTCAATCACGGCGAGTGTGCCATTCTCTGTTCTATCATTATAGACGCTTTTATTGTTACGAAAACACAGTTTTCAATACGATTTAGTCGACGTACAGAGTCGTAGCTGATGCCAGCCAAAGGCGGCTATCATCATGGCAAGGTGATTTGAGCCATAGACCGGATGACAATGGCTGACTGGTCAGGGTATCAATGGAGGATCATTCTCCATTTCGACGAACCGGTTCTCGAACGTCAATTCACCCATTCTGAAAAACAAGTATGCTCGTGGCGCATGCGCAGGCGTCCTGTTTCTTGTAGTCTTGTGGTGCTTTCCAAGCTTTCGAACAACGATAGGTCCTACTCTCGGCATCGGTGCTACAGTGTTTTTGAGAGATGATCCACGCGTCGCTAGCGTGCATCATTTTGATTTGTCGCGTTCCCAAGGAAGCGCCAAGGGATGGGAGCGCGAAGAGCGAATCTTATTGTGTGCCCCACTGAGGGACGCAGCACAGCATCTCCCAATGTTCTTCAGTCATCTGCGAAACTTTACATATCCTCATCATCTCATTGATCTCGCCTTCCTAGTCTCGGACTCAAAGGATAATACTATGGGAGAATTGGTCACTCGTTTGGACGACTTGCAAGCTGATGCCGACCCAAACATGCACTTTGGCGAAATCACGATTATAGAAAAGGACTTTGGTCAAGCTATAGGACAGTCTTTCTCTGATCGCCACGGCTTCGCAGCACAAGGGCCCAGAAGGAAACTCATGGCAAGAGCTAGGAATTGGCTACTCTCTGCTGCACTTCAACCTGACCACGCCTGGGTGTATTGGCGTGATGTCGATGTAGAGACTGCACCGGCCTCAATCCTGCAGGACCTGATGAGGCACAACAAGGACATTATCGTGCCCAATGTTTGGCGCCCGCTTCCCGACTGGCTCGGAGGAGAACAACCGTATGACCTGAATTCGTGGCAAGAATCTGAGACAGCGTTGCAGTTAGCAGAGACGCTCGACGAGGACGCTACAATCGTCGAAGGGTATGCCGAGTACGCCACTTGGAGACCACATCTAGCATATCTCCGTGACCCGTACGGAGACCCTGAAGAAGAAATGCCCCTGGATGGCATTGGCGGTGTGTCCATACTCGCTAAAGCCAGTATATTCCGTGCAGGCTGCCACTTCCCTGCGTTTTCCTTCGAAAAGCATGCCGAGACGGAGGGTCTGGGCAAGTTGGCGAGGAGGATGGGCTTCACGGTCGTCGGTCTGCCCCATTATGTCATCTGGCATCTGTACGAACCATCGGCGGACGATTTGAAGCATATGGAGGAGATGGAGAAGGAGAGGATAGCGCGAGAAAAGGCCGAGATGCTGGTGGCGAATGACATGCTGGGCACTACCGCCGCGCAGACGCAGTGGACGCAAGACAAGGCGGCCATGGCAGCGGCTGGTGCAGCGGCTGCTCTATCAAAGGACGCAAAGGTACCGGAAGCGCAGCAAGGTGGGCTCGCGGGACCGGTGGCCCATGTCGGCGAAGAAATCGCACAGGTCAAGGATCCGGCCAAGGTGGCCGAACAGATTGTCAATGGCAAGGTCGTCGAGGACGAAGCCAACGAGAACGGATTCACCACCGACCGGACCGATCGTGCATTGGACAAGGGCATTGGCAATACTCAAGCGGGCGAAGCAAAGGCTGGAGCGAAGATTGCCTAAATTTGAATAGCATTCATTTGGTTTTTTCTTTCCCCTTCTCCTCTCTCCGTCTCTGTCATCTGTGCATCACGAGAAAGCTGTGACGTCGCGGATTGATCTCGTGATCAATGTGCATCTTACACTGCGACCGGGCGCTCGTGTGTATCGATAAGAGGATACTTGTGTAAGACGACCTGAGGGCATCACAAGTACGTGCTAGAAAGATGCCATGACATTATCGAGCCTTCCTGACTTTCCGCAGCCGTATAGATCAAATCGTGCGCGCATCACCATGGACGAACATGCAACGGAACACTCTTTTCATTGTCGGAATCACGACGATAATGTGTTACCGTTAGCACTTGGAAGGGCGAGACTGACAGGTCTTTACTTTAACAATTTCGTGCTGTCAAAGTCGAATTTGCCAGACTGAATGACGGCGTCCGAGATCTCGTCGAGATGCTTCAGATTCAACCTGACGTGACTGACCATCTTTTCGAGACAGACGAGGTCGGCATCCTTGCGGGCGCCGTACATGTTTCGCCATAGTGCGGCGGCGAGGACGGTGTCCCCGTCGACGAGGGCTTGATCGTAGGCTGCGACACTGCCTCGCCACTGCAATAGCAGATCCTTCATGTACGTCTGGATGATGCGTCCGTCGCGAATCTGGTAGACGACGCGCAGTCGGGCTTCGGCGTCGTTGAAGAAGTGGTTCGTCATTTGTTGTTGGTAGTGATGTCCCACGCTTTTTGGAAGAGCGCGCATGCGGACCATGATCATCCAGAGGTGTAATTGTGTGATTTGGAACCAGGTCTGGAACGTGGGCGGCAGACCACTGACGGTGTACCAGAATTTGGTGGCCGAGACGTTCTTTGAGGGTTGTGATTTTTCATCTGCTTGAGCTGCTTGAGCGGCAGACTGGACGTAGAGGTCCATGGAAGGTTGGTATGCTGCATAATAGATTTGTTTTCGTCCGAGAAGTTTTGTCGCCAATCCGGCCAATGTCGTCATGAATCCTCCATGGGTTTGATCTATTTGCGATGAATGTTGGATGCCACTGCCGGGAACATGAAGCGGCTCTGGAGTGCCATCAGGCTTCAATTTCTGATTGACCTTGCGCCAAGTCGTTGCTTGTGAGAAATGTCGAGTGCCAGAAGTGCGCAGACATTGTCTCGAGGATGCTATTAGTTTTGTGGTCGATCTGATTGTCGGTGCAGCCTGCATGTCGTCACCTGCGATTCAAGAACAAAAGAAAGCCGATAGTGATGATGAATATGCAAATTGAATGTCCGATTATGATCCAAAGATGCAAAGTCTACGTCTCAGCTTGGCCAGAAGGCACATGAGTCGTTGCGTGAGTTGCAGGACGATTCGGTGTGGTAATAAACTTTTGCTGAGATAAGTCAGCGGCCGTGCGGGAAGTCCGTTCAGCCTTTCCCGCCAACATTCGCCCAACCTTGAGAGGTTACCGTCTCCACTTATAATTACGCCCTTCCTAGAACTGATACATCGCAGACAAAGTACAGAACATCATTCAAGCAAGTTGCGCTTAAGCAAGCGACACTTACCTTGGCTTTAGTCGGTGATGGAGACTACTCAGACCTCTGACGAAAAGTCTGGCGGCAGCAATGCCATGTCGGAGGCACCACAACCGTGCACAAGATACTCCATGGGTCCTGGAAAATTCAGCATCCTTGTACTATTGCTCTACTCGATTTACAATTACACCTCGATTGGCTTTACTGAAATCTTTGCTCGTCCTTCCTTGGACACGAGAGTAGCCAGGATCTTATCCTCACATCCACTTATCGATACGCACATTGACCTCCCCGAAGTTGCACGCGCAGTCTTTCACAATCAAATTAATGGTGATGACTTCTCACTGGATAGGCAAGGAATGATTGGTCATGTCGACATACCTCGAATGCGAGAAGGGCAAATGGGTGGCGCCTTCTGGTCTGTCTACACAGATTGTCCGGTAGATTGGAATGAACCTTTGAGTGAGGGCACATTGCTCGAGCCTCGAATCTCGCTGCAACAGATTGATATCGCCAAAAGGATAGTGGCCAAGTATCCGAAAGACATGTCCATGGCTTCCTCTGCCTCGGAGTTCATGCAGCAATGGAGGTCAGGAAAGATTGTAGGTGTGATGGGTGCTGAAGGTTTGCATCAAATCGGAAACTCAATGGCTGCACTCAGGCAATATTACGCCCTCGGAGTCCGCTATATCACTTTGACACATTTTTGCAACAATCTTTATGCCGACTCTTGCAGCGTGCCACCTTGGTATAATGGACTTTCGAGAGCTGGCATCAATGTGATCAAAGAGATGAATCGTGTTGGACTTATCGTTGACCTGAGTCACACCTCGGCAGACACGCAAAGACAGGCGTTGAATTACTCAACAGCTCCCGTTATCTTTTCACATTCTGGTGCTCGCGGCCAATACGATCACAAACGTAATGCACCGGACGATGTTTTGTATAAATTGAAAGAGAATGGTGGTGTCCTCAGCATCGTGTTCCTACCGGATTATCTGGCTTCAGACCTTGCTTCTGTCACTATTGATACAGTTGTTGACCACATTCTCTATGTAGTCGACAAGATTGGATGGGATCACGTTGGAATTGGCTCAGATTATGATGGCATGTTCGAAGTACCAAAAGGATTGGAAAGTGTCGCAAAGTATCCTGCACTCGTCAAGAGAATTCTGGAGCGGTCAGACGCAACTGATAAGGACATCAGAAAATTCATCGGCGGCAACGTTTTGCGTGTTTGGCGCGCTGTGGAAAGCAGGGCCAAAGAAATGACCAAGCAGGGAATCATGCCGTTTGAGCCAAACGAGCTTTGACAGCCGATAGGCAGCTTTCAGAATCGACTTGTCAGAATCTTCGCATCATTCAGTCAGCTTTCGTGCTCAACCTCTAGTTAGGCGCAGGCCTTCAGCCAAGTTGGAACGATGCTGGCCAGTGAGTACAAATGGGGTCAAACAGTCGCGCGGCATGCATCAAATCACGGGGAATCTCCTTGGAGCGAATGTCTCCAAGTAATGACCGTATAATCTCAACCTGTCTGGCAGGTACCGGTGAAGTCACAAGAATCACTACCTAAGAATGGTCGGTGCCGGCAGTCTGCATTGCATCTGTCCAGAACAGCGCTTCGTATTCTGTCACTCGACGGAAGATCTCTACGAGTTCAACAATCTTCGAGGGCGATTCATTGACAATGTGCTTTTCGATGAGAGTGCGACCTCGCGCGACCGCAGATGAAAAGTCGTCCTCGGCATAATTCTTGATCCAAGACCAATACACGGAATCTCTTCGGGTGTGTGTACTCTCGGAAAGTCTCTTGCCGACTTCGCCATAGCCAATCAGACAAGCTGCAAGCGCAATCTGCAACGACATCCAATCACGGGTGTTGCCTATGCTTTCGATATATCTCGTGTAGACGGTGCACGCGACAGACTCTTGACCAGACTCAAGCATAGACTTCGTTATGCCAAAGTCCTGACAATACTTGATATGCATCTTCATTTCCTCGCGGATATGCAGAATGATCTCAGCAGATGCTGCGATGCCGTCAAGATTCTCGCATTTGTACGCTGCCAGTGCTGTAAGGCGCGCATATTGTATCAGATAGAGGTAGTCTTGCTGCAGAAAACGTTTGAAACAGGCCAAGGGTAATGATCCATCAGCCAATTGTGATACGAATGTATGCTCGGTGTAAGCTTTCCACGCAGGCTTTATGGCTGGGTGATCGACCAGATAATCGAGAAAGTGTCCACTATTGATGTCAACAACGCGCAATAGACACAAAACATGACTCACGGTGTGAATGGCAGGCTTTGCTGACGATACATATGATTCAGCGGGCCATTGCCGCTGCCGAGGTCGAACGAATGAATGATTGCTCCGTGCACATAAGAAATTGCTTCGCTCACAGCTGTGTGAATGTCGTGCTTGAGAGCCAAATTGCAAGCGATGGCGCTTGCCAATGTACAACCAGTCCCGTGCGTGTTTCTAGTAGGCGACCATATGGAGGTCATGACTGTAGTATTGATGCCATCAGTCAGAACGTCGGCTACGATACTTCGCGACGCAGTGTTGCAGATCCGCAGTTGATCATCAAAAGGTACATGACCCCCTTTGACCAACACAAACCGAGGTCCTAGGGCTTGAAGTTGAGTTGCCATCTCTTTCATGTCATCTATGCCTTTGATGTCCGGAAGTTCTGAAACTTGCACACCACGAGACTCAGCCAGGAGCAGCTTGGCTTCCTGGATGTTGGGTGTTAGAATGAGAGACCTTGGCAGGAGGTCATGAATAAAACTCTGGATAGCGTCGTGTTCAAGCAAACGAGCGCCAGTAGTCGCTATCATGACCGGATCTATCACAGTCTGCGTCAAACCAAACTCGGCCAATAATTTGGCCATTCTGACAACGATTTCTCGATTGCCCAACATGCCAAACTTGATCACGTCGCATCCAATGTCAGAGATGACCGCCCTAAATTGCTTTTCCACCATATCCGGCTGTACCACTTCCACAGCATCGACTTTCTGTGTGTTTTGCGATGTAATGGCAGTGATGACGCTCATGCCATATACTGAATAAGCCGTCATGACTTTCAGGTCGGCTTGTATGCCCGCTCCACCACCAGAGTCGGAGCCAGCAACCGTCAATACTCGAGCCACCATCGGAAAAGATTCTGTCACAGTGCAGAGTGCGGCAGTAAATCAGGCTAGACGATCACGAATGAGCTTGTAAAATTAGTGCAAGCTCGCAATTGGCAATTAACATATGCATATGCATGGGTGATAAACTGCCTAGCGTAATCTGCCGTGCGATACCACTCTAGAAATCTGGGGAAAGGATACACTCAAAGTATCGCCCGTGGTTTAGCCGTCCACTTTCTTACATGCAACCAACCTTGGAATAGCTAGCACCACGGCTCGAGCTCTTGTTACGGATCACTTGTATCGATGTATATCGGACACTTTTTTACAGCATATATGATGCATTAAGCTCTACATATATACATTAGATACGTCTCTGAGCGCATTTGATATGCAATAGCTTTGTTTGATCACACAAATCTTAGTGTAGTCATCTAGAGATGGTGGTCCGGCTTCGCAATTTCAGTTGTCGAGGGAGTGAACAAGTTGTGCGCTGAAGGAAGGCACAGCAAAGACCGTACTTCTACTCTGGTGTTACTCATTAGTTCTCAAGGTATCTTTACTGTGCGTGCAATTCCCAATGGACGATTTAGAGGACGGTTGGACTGCTCACAAAGCTCCTTCGGGACATACGTACTACTACTGTGCCGCTACGAAAAAGAGTACTTACAAGAAGCCGTTGAAAGAGTCGAGAACAGTAGCAACCCCTGATTCATTTGGAACTGATGCACCTCAATCTCTGCCGATTGATACAAATTCACCCTCCAGTAAAACAACTCCTGAGATAACGACCCATGTGGCCGAACCTATCGCTCAGTCTTCGGGCAAGACATCTTTCACAGCTGGTCCAGAGCCTGTGAAGCGTCCTGAGCGAAAGGCGGATCGGCCTAAGAAAAAGTGGCCCATCCCAGGAGCTGAGCCATGGCTTCAGGTTGTAACAAAATTGGGGCGTGTCTTCTATCATAATCCTTCCACGGCAGAATCTGTCTGGTATGCGCCCCAGGAGATTCACCAGAGCCTGCATAATTTCAACAAGAACAGACGGGACTCTGCTCAGAACGAAATGGCACAAGATCAGGTCAATAGGACTGAGCATGCGCACAACCAATCATATCCTGAACTGGAGGACGAGGAGGAGATGGAGGTTGAGGGATATGCTACGGACGAAGAAGTCGACGACGCGGACGACATGACAGCCAACATGGAATTTAATGAGGATGATATCGCAGCTCAGTTGGAAGCTATGCAAGAAGCTGGTGAGGGCGCATTGGACTCGAACTTTGGCTCTTTTCCAGAATTTACACAGGAAGAGAAAGAGAAGATCTTTGGTCAGATGCTCTCGGATATTGGTGTGAATGTGTTTCAGACCTGGGATTCGCAGGTGGAAAAGATTGCCTCCGATCCTCGATATCTCATTCTCGACACAACACACTCTCGGAAAACTGTGTTTCAGGACTACTGCGTCTGGCAAATAAAAGAGTTGCAAGAAGAGAAAGCCTCGAAAGCACGAGAAGATGTAAGTTTGGCACACACACGTTGCCTTAGCGACTAATCCGGTACAGCCCAAGGTTAATTTCCTACGGTTTCTCAAGCAAGAGGCAAAAATAGGACAATACTTTGTGGACTTCAAGAGAAAACACAAGAAGGAGGCTGCATTCAAGCAGTTCGGCAATTCGGATCACGAGCGGGAGAAGCTCTTTCGAACCTTTCAAGACCACAACAAGATGAGCCTTATACAGAAGGAAAGTGAGTTTGTGGCCCTGCTGCACTCAGCCACGCCCAACATCGAGCACGACGTACGGTATCATGTTATTGACGCGCGCCTGGCTGCAGATCTACAAGCCAAGTACCGCGCCAATCGCTAACAGCTTGTTTACGATCGACTTGCCACCTCGAGAAGATGGAAATTTCGCACGAAAGAAGGGGAGAGGGGGTGGTCCTCGGTTGTTCTTCCAGAGAACCAATCGAAGCCGCAGCTACGAGTTAGGAGCAGCAGAGGACCGATACCCCGAGTTTCGGCTGCCGGGATCTGCACGCCCTTGACGCAGTACACGTCCGCGGGGACCTGTCCAGGTGCCTCACCTGCAGCCCTGAAGGTCTCGATTTGCTGTCTGGGCTGTGGCGCGGTGCCCAAATGACGCATGGCTTGTATTCCTCAAGGCTTCTAAAGTTCTCCGGGATTCCCTGACACAAGTCGGCTATGCGGGAAACATGGCAACCCTTTCTTGCCAGCAAGAGCTTGGACAATACATCTGTGCAATTCGCAGTGCAAGAGACATGCAGAAGCATGCTGCCAGCCTGATAGTAGCAGCTGTCTACTGGCTACACTGCTGAGCACAGTCAAACATCTGCCGTCAAAGAGTTATGTACGATCGTACAACCGCGATCGCGACCCCAGGTTTTGTCGGTCGAGAGAGGGTCGAGAAGTTGGTGGCGTCTGGAGAAGGCCTCAGTCTCGACCAATCGGATGACCGGAAAGGTCAGCTGCTTGCAGATCACCGGGCGCCCACGCAATGTGGCAATCGTGTCTGCCATCTCACCACTGCAACAACCCTTGAGATTGAGGATCTCTGGCTTTCTGGGTTGTGGTGTCAGTGTCAGGAGGAATGGTCGTGGCAAAGCGTACCCAGGAATATATAAGTGCGACACAAGGTCCTCTTCAATCGAATTCATCCTTCAACTCAGATCGTCTTCAATTGATACACTTCTCAATATGCAGACTGTTCTTGCTTTGACGACATTATTGGCGGGTGTCAATGCCTTTCCGCACATGGCCAAGCTCATGGAAGTTGCTGACGGCAACTTGAAAAAGAGAGCGATGGACATGGCAGCATCCGGAGAAGTGGAGGAACTTCTAAAGAGGCAATCGTTGCCAACGACTTACCAGGGTCAGACTGGACAGTACGCTTTCGTCCAGCCTACTTCTTCCGATTACCGTGGACCATGTCCTGGACTCAACACGGCGGCCAATCACGGATATCTGCCGCACAACGGTATCGCGACCTATGCTCAGCTCATCTCTGCCCAAATGTCGTTGTACAATGTCGGAGCTGATCTTGCCAACCTTCTGGCTTTGATTGCCGTGCCACTTGACGGTGACATTGTTACGACCAAATTGAGTATCGGTGGAGAAGCTACTAGTCTGACTGCTCCCCTCGGTGGAGTCGCCAACAACGCTCTCGGCGGCAAGGAAGGTGGTCTCGACACACACGACACTTTCGAGGCTGACACTTCTCTGACGAGAAACGATTATTACCTGGCGAACGGTGACAACCACTCCTTCAACGGTACACTCTTTGGGCACATGGTCAAGACTTGTCAATCCACCTCATCCGCTTCTGCACCACTCTTTGACAGGACTTGCATGAGTCTGTACCGAAGTCAACGATACGAGGAGAGTCTTGCCACTAACCCCAACTTTTACTTTGGACCCAAGTCACTGCTGCTGTTTGGGGCTTCCAGTTTCTTGTATGAACTGATGCCGAGCGCCGGTGGACAGCCTGATCTTGCTACAATCAAGTCATTCTTCGGTGCATCACCACCAGCGAGTGGAGATCTCTCTCAGCCATGGACCTTCAACAACCAGGAGCAGATCCCACCTAATTGGACGCCTCGAACTACTCCTTACACCATTCTTTTGGTCGGAGCAGAGATCTTTGCACAGTACCTCGCGTATCCAAAACAGTTTGGTGGAAACATTGGAGTGAACAACTTCAACGGCGAGAACTTTGGCAGCTACATTGTCAACGGCAAACTCAGCGCTACTACCGCTCAGGACTTTGAATGTCTGTTGTACGCTCTGATCACTGACAACGTTCCAAGCTCCCTGACATCAGCCATCACTTACAACGCTGCCTCGAAGGCCTTTATCCAGTCCAAACTTGGAGGGGGGCGAAGCATCGATGGTTGTCCAAACGTCGTTCCGGGCAAGTAAAAGTGCTGGCAAGTCAGTAAAGTGCTGGCAAGTCAGTCGGATGAATTCAGACGAAATCAGACGATCAAGTAAAATTCCATAGGCATCGATAGAAATCCTACCATAACATGTATATACCACACTATCCCACCTTATCCTATCTATATGTTGAGTGCCTTGTAATCGAGCTTAATCAACAAGAATATCGTGGACTTGAATGATGCAAAGATACACCACCCCATATATAGGCGCGAACATACACATGTGCACTTGCCGTACGCGTGGACCCTTCCATCATTGCCGTGGCGCATAACCCCACTACCGGGAGAGTGCAAGGATCGCGGACCTTGGAAGTGCTGAGCGCACGACTCTCAGTCGGGCGAAGGACTCAGAGGAGTGACAACCTTAGGCACAAGCAAGCGTCAGATCTTGTGTCAGCGCAATGCTTGGTTGGATGCCAACGTCATGAGAGCGAGTGGGAGGTGCCGTTGTGTACAACATTGCTCAAACCCCTCGTGCCATATGCCAAATCTAGTCGATTTTTCAGCGCTTAGTAAATTATCGTGCGGAGACAAAAATGAGCCGTGATCGACCTAGTGGAATGACGTGAAGCTATCGTAGTGAGGCTTGGACGAGATCAAGGACTTTAGGAGGGACAACACATGGCGCAATTGACGTACTCGTATTTGCCTTCACATCAATTGAAACTCCCATTAGAGGTCAAAGTGAATGGTTTGGAACTTGCACCCAAAGCCGCTCCTCTGTCGTCCGAGATATTCGCGGATCCAAGCATAGCTTTCATCGGTGCGAACACGAAGGCAGCCTTCGAATTTTACTTGACACTAGAACTATGGTCGGACAACAAAAATCTCTGGCCGCAAGCTCAAACACGCTATCGAGCCAACAACAGTACGCGAGTTGTTTGGGACGAGAGCTTGCGATTCTGCGACATACAAGACCTACCCCGAAACAGCCAATTAGCCATCACTGTGTGGGATCTTAAAGGGCCGGGAGAACGGTATGCATATGCGGGGACCACAGTCTCGATCTATGACAACGAAGGTGTACTCAAGAAAGGGCGGCAGAAATTGTTGTTGCATAAAAATAAAGCAGCTGATCCGACCATGGAAACAACAACATCATCTGCTTCGACAGAGTTCACTGAACTCGACCGCTTGGAAGGATTGATGAAGGCTCACAGTGCTGGAGAGATGCCAAAATCAGAGTGGTTGGACAACTTGGCATTTCGTCAGATTGAAAAGGTTGCAAAAGCTGCTGCTCCAAGCAAGCACGACTTTCTGATAGTCGAATTCCCAAGGTTCCAATTTCCCGTGTTGTATACATGCGCAGAGACGTCATATACCATCAACCAAGACACAGTGATTCATCACAACACTCTAGTCATGGTCTACGATCCTGACACGAGCAAACCGAATCCTGCAGAGTTCAAGCATCGTCAGCTTGTCAGGTCGAAGCGAAATGCGACGCTAGACAGATATGGAAAACCATCGCCAAAGATCAGAGATCACCTAAGAGACTTGATAGCAGCTCCTACATCATACGAGCTCTCCAGTGAAGACAAGAACGACTTGTGGCACTGGCGGTATCACCTCATGAATTTGCCTGGTACACTACCCAAGTTCCTTCGATCCGTCGTGTGGACCGATGCACAGGAAGCGGCACAAGCGGTCTCGCTCTTGCATCGATGGTATGTCATCTCCGTTGATTCTGCATTAGAACTACTCGGGCCGTACTTTACCAATCCTGAGGTTCGCGAATTTGCTGTGTCACGACTTGCAAAGGCTGAGGACATTGAAATCATGCTCTATCTACTTCAACTCGTCCAGGCATTACGATACGAGCCAGACACGAGTACACTTTGTGATTTCCTCGTCAATAAAGCACGCGAGAATGATCGGCTTGGAACACAATTCTTCTGGTACCTGACTGTCGAGAGTTCTGATCCGAACCCTCCGACCATATTCGGCAGCACAAAGGACAAGTTTCTCAGGGCACTAGAGCCCGCGCAACGAAAGTCCCTCTTGAGGCAGGCACAATGGGTGCAGGAATTGATCAAGTTGGCTGAAGGTGTCAAAGCAAACAAGGACAACCGGCTCAAAAAGATTGACAGCTTCAGAGCCTGGGCCACCGAGCGAAAAGTGATGCACGACCGGGTACCATTCCCACTCGATCCGACCATTGAGGTCACGGGCTTCCGACCTGAGAAGTGCAGTGTCTTTAAATCCTCGTTGTTCCCACTACGTCTCGCTCTCATCACTACTCCATCACGTTCGACCGCGGGCACCCTTCACGCCGTCAAGGAATCATCGGGCGCACAGATTGTGCAGCGGGAAGCAGCGATCGCACCCATCGAGCCGGGCACGTTTGATGTCATCTTCAAGTCTGGAGACGACCTGCGCCAGGACCAACTCGTCATTCAAATCATCACGCTCTT
The DNA here is from genome assembly GCA_005281525.1 of Taphrina communis. Lineage (NCBI taxonomy): Eukaryota > Fungi > Ascomycota > Taphrinomycetes > Taphrinales > Taphrinaceae > Taphrina > Taphrina communis. The sequence continues at coordinate 458,542 of RHGI01000001.1, read as the reverse complement.
CAATGACTTATTGTTGCGTGAGAAGCTGGATCTCAAACTGACCCCTTACCGCATCCTGGCGACGAGTCCGACGTCTGGCTTTGTGGAATTCATCGAGTCTGCGCCGTTGGCGAGTATCCTGTCGGAGTACGGCAGCTTGGCGTCTTACTTGGGCGCGACGTCGACGAAGAAGGTGTCGGAGGAGGTGATGGACACGTACGTGCGTTCGTGCGCAGGGTACTGCGTCATCACGTACCTGCTGGGCGTGGGCGACCGACACCTCGATAACCTCCTGCTCACTCGCTCGGGTCACTTTTTCCACGCGGATTTCGGGTTCATCCTCGGTCGCGACCCGAAGCCCTTTGCGCCGGCACTCAAGCTTGTCCGGGAGATGGTGGACGTGATGAATGTCAGTAGTCCCGCGGCGCAGGAAGGAGGGTACTGGTACACCCGGTTCCGGAGCTACTGCTTCACCGCCTTCTCCGCACTCCGCAAGAATTCCTCGCTCGTGCTCAACCTCTTCAGTCTCATGGTGGATGCCAACATTCCCGACATTCGCGCCGAGCCGACGCGCGCCGTCGAGAAGATCACGGAACGGTTCTGTCTCGAGATGGACGAGGAGCAGAGTCTCCGCTTCTTCGAGGACCTCTTGATTGAGAGTGTCTCCGCCTTATTTCCCATCCTCATTGACCGCGTGCACAATATCGCACAATATCTGCGTGCATGATCAGCTGTAATCATATCGATATGCAACGGGAAAAAGTGGTTTCAACCACTATATTTTTACTATACTACACACCAATGTCCTTTCGCACCTGATCCCTGCAGATGGGATGCAGACCCGCACGGACCTGCTCAAACGTCTTGCGTGCGAGCGTCTTGTCGACCTGATTGAGTTTCCTAAATAATGGCCGCACAAACTTCATGCGTCCGACGGTGCCTAGGAAAGCGGCAACGTCCTCGTAGAGTGGCTTGGCGCGGACGTCGAGTCCCAGTGAGTAGTACCGAAACAGAATCTCGGCATTTTTCAACTTTTGCAGGTCGTAGATTGATCCGAGGGACAGCAACTTTTCCGCGGAATTGAATGCTGATGAGGAGAGGGTCTCCAGAAAGACTTGGTACTGGCCTGCGTCCCAGTCCTTGACGTCGTCCCGTCCAAATCCGCCGTCCGTCTCGCCATGCTTGGCGTTGATCCATCGTTTGGCCAGGGAATAGCACGGGACCGCGAGGGAGGTGTCAAAGTCCGGACGAGGCGGCAGACCGGGACTATAGAATTTGTCTTGCCAGTCGACCGAGTCAAGGATGGCCCGTTGCTTTACGTCGCTGAAGAACTCATAGAGAGAGTCCTTGAATTGGAATGGCGTCAATGATTTCCGTGCAAATTTTTCAAAGTCTATCACGTTAGTATAAGCCACAATCTCGAGTTTCGTTACAGATGGTCCTTACAGAAATAGGTGTACTTTTCAAAGGACTCAGCGCCCAGCAGGCCTTCAAGATAGTACAACAAGTTGAAGCCCTTTTCATAGGGAACGGAAGAGAAGGCGTCGTCGGGATCGACACCCTCGAGATTCTGAATCAATTTCGTGAACTCGTGCTTTTTGCCATACAACTTGACACTCTCCTCGAGTGCTTTCCAGCCAATGATGGCACTAAACTCGGCGTACTTCCTGCCATACATCTTGCCGATGATTTTGCGCTCGAGAAAGACGGTCCAGCCTTCGTTGAGCCAGAACCCGGACCAGCCTGCGCAAGTGACGAGGTTGCCGCTCCACGAGTGCGCCAATTCGTGCGCAATCACGTCGAGGTTGCTGCCGTCCCCTGCCAGGATGGTCGGCGTCGCAAAGGTGATGTTGGGGTTTTCCATTCCTCCACTATACAGCCGTCAGCGATTGTCCTCCCAAACGTGGCCCAGGCACGAAAGAGGGTCCTCAAGTCGTGAGACACTTACTATGGGAAACTCTGCGGCAGGACGAGCACATTATAAGTCGTCCAAGCGTATTTCGGCAAGAAACTCTCTGCCGTGGCGATGAACTTTTCAATGACGGGCGCCATCTCCTGCTGAGCGTCGTAGAGGTACTTGGGCTCCGTGTACAATGTCGACCGCGGTCCAATTTGCGCCGTTGCGAGGTCACCGGATGCCATGGCAGCTAGATACGACGGAATAGGCACCGGTTGGTCGAATTCATAGGTCAGCGTGCCGTCCTGTGATTGAGAGGTACCTCTGAAGAGTCCGGTGGCGACCACCGGGTATGGCGATGTCAGGCGAAAGCTAAAGGTTGACTTGATGAGTGGTGTGTCTTGACAGGGGTACATTGAGCGACCATGAATCGCTTGACACTGCGAAAACATGTATGGCTTGGATCCCGCAGTCTGTGACGGACTCAGCCATTGTAAAGCTGTACATTGTTCCGTCGTCTGATATGTGATTTCAACCTTGTATGATGAACCCTTCGAAGATTCCGTGGGTAGGTGAATGTGCAGGGGTTGTCCCAATGCGTCCTTTCGCGCCTTGACCTGGTAGTTCGCAATTTTATCGTTGACCGTCACGGCCGAGATGTCGAGATATGACGTATCGAGGACAATTTCAGTGCTGGACACCAAGGGCTCTAGCACCAGCGTGCACTTGCCCTGTAGGGTCCTCGTCTCAAAATTGAGCAGCACATCCAGCGTGGTGTGTGAAGTGGACCAATGGTTATAGTTGGCCTTGGACGATGCATCAAATAGCTGCGTCATGACAGCCGGATGTCTGACTTGCTCGATGAGTGCAGGCAGTCCTCCCTAGCTTGTTCAAGTCGCATATGTTTTGGCGGATTGAGTGGAATAGCTGATGCGAAGGACTCTTTACGGCCTTGACTTGTCGGCCCCACAGATTGGTACACTCTCTCTCTCTCTCAGAGGTCAGGTCGAAGGAGTGGTCAGAAAGGTAGGCTGTCAGTCGTGCGCAGCTCATGGACTGTATTTGCCTGGCCAGCAATGCAACGTTCTTTGCGTATTCTCTGTCATATTCTCTATACCTCCGCCATTACGCTAGACTATCTCCTCAATAATGTAATATATGTCCATCGCTTATGCTGTTTCAATGATAAGATTTCCCGCCCCCGCAGCTTATATACATATTCTAAGATGTAAATGCAGTCAGATTGCAAGATATTGTTGGTTGTCGCTTGTGCGGCTGTGTCGGCGTAGAAGAAGCCCAGAGCCCTTTCGTTGCGAATGATTCGATGGTCTCGACAGGCGTGTTCAGACATATCTACATGACCGAACAGCCGCCGTGAAACCACCATTGTGTTTGTAACTTTCGAACCCAGTGTAAGACAATGCGGAGTCGCGTTCGGAGGCCTCTGGCCTTTAACAAGAGGTACTTTTCCTCCTCATCGACAGGTATGAGACTGGCAACCCAGAATGCAAAGATTGTAGGATCACTCGGCACAACGCCGTGAGTAAGCTCAACCCGTTGCAGTAGCCATGGTGCACTTCCGTTTCGAAGATTTGCGATGAATTCAGATGCCTCTTCCAAGAGTTGTTCAGTCGAGCTGTCAGCATCCGAATCGGACAAAGGCACTCCCAAGGCCTCGGCGGTCAGCAGACTGCTCGCTTCGTCCCCTTCCTCGTCACCATCTGTTCCGTCATCAGGCAAAAGCTCTACATGGCCAATCATGTATCCGTCGCGAACGCCCCACCGCTCCAGTCTGAATCTATCCTCTCCATGAGTTTCCACAAGACTCCTTCCATCGTCCAGATACTGAATATTGTATATCCGTAAGACTGTCCCGAATTGTGACGTAGGACATTCCGGATCTTCACCAGGTATCGGACCTGAACGCTGTGACTTTGGTAGACAAATACCGAAGCGTTGGTCAGACTCCATACATCTTCTGATCATCAGCTTATACCTGGGCTCGAAGATGTAGAGAAATGTGGGCATATATGGAAAGGATAATGAGCAGACAAAGATTGGAATCGTAATTCCTGGGCCGAGTCGTGTGCTGTCCATGGTCCCGAAGTCTTCCGCTGCACTGGCATTGTCCTCCTCAATAGACTGTTTCCTCTCCTGCCACAGCAGAGGCCAGAAGTTTTGGAACAGAGAGGTGAGTATTGCGGCACGAGGCGCATGGTACATGTTGGCAAATGGAGGGGGCATTGTCGTCCGACAAGTCGGGCATGCGGGAGAATGATCCATTGACCTCAACAGACATGTCCGGCAAAAGGTATGTCCACATGGCGTCGTCAGTGGATCGTAAAGCGCCGAGTAACATATCTGGCAATCGAGTTCGGATAGCACATCAGGCAAGAGACTTGCAGGAACAGAATCCATATCGCTGGGCAAGTCGTTTGCAGGCAAGATGGGCACAGGTACTTGTCCGTGCGTGTCTGACGGATCATTTTGAATTTTCTGATGCTGCAACTGGCCATCGAGCGCAGTGGCTATCAATCTTCGAAAGTTTGCTTCATTTTGCCTCTGAGTTCCGGAAGAGCCAAAAGTATCCTTTTCATTCGCATATTTGTCGATGACTCCCCAGATCTTGGTCAGTGTGACGTCGTGTGATATGCCGACCCAGTGTCTTCCCTTCGTGCAGTCGAAGGGACACTTTTTCATTTCACCCTCAGTAGGGGCTTCCTGCCAACAAGTGTCGCATATCGACTTGCCGCACGGCACAGACCTGGCTGATCGCAGCGGCCTCGAGCATAGAGAACAGAGTAGCAGGTTGATGAGGACCTCAGCGGTCGACATTGTCGACATGCTACCATGACCAATCATACCCTCAGGCGTCTGTTCCATGTCGGTGACGGACATTCGACTATGTCGATGGGACCTTGATAGAGGCTCCTAAACTCAGCAATGTTTGTCAGTGTCAACAGATGTTCAGCTCAGCCAGGGAATGAGTGATGTCTAGCTGGAATGACGAGATGCGTTGTTGTAGAGCGGTGTGGTGTGGTGATGCGCGTGTAGTGTGGTTCCGTAATCACAATTACGCACACATATCCAAAATCAGCCAGATCTCACTCTCCGAGACCTTTTGCCTGGCACGGGGGACGGAAACTTGGAGGGAAAGAGAGCGGGAGCCAGCCAAGCTCAGCCCGGTGGGCAGCCCTTCCCGCTGCACCGCTGCTGAAAGCGTCTCGTCTCTCCCAAGATCATCGAGATCCCTGCAGGGCTTCCCCTTCTGCTCCAGATGGATCTGGCCTTCTCCCGGCTGCGATCCATCATCCAGCGCAACTCAGCTCAGCGCAGCGCAGCTCAACTCAGCTCATGATCAGCTCAGCTCATGATCAGCTCAGCTCATGATCAGCTTCAACAAACTCCCTTCCCGAGGTCTTATCTGGGGACACACAGCCGCAGCTGCCGCCGAGTGATCGCAGATATGGAACAGATCAAGGCCGTAGTGATTTCATTACCTAGCTCTATTGCGTGATCACACTACTTCTTTCGTCGAGTTGTGTTCTGATTGTCCATCTACAATTGTACTGCTGCTGGCCATCCACGGATGGGTAGCACGGCAGGCGAAGTGTCATTAGCTAGGTAGTGACGACTTGGCTATGGCGCACATGCATTTGTGAGCTATGTACCTATACTGAGAGCTGCTGCCAGCCATGGTACCAACTACTCGGTTCCGCTTAGCCAATCTGCGATCGATGGATCTTCTTAGCCTGCAGGGTTTTGGAAATCTCTAGTCACGGTCGTCTGCTTACACCAGGCAGGACAATTGCTTGCCCAGGTGATGTCTGATATCCAGGGATCTACCTGCAGTTGTTGCTTTGACATGACCGGCCCTTTGCCACTTCCACGCCATTCTTTGTAAGCCAATCAGAACACGCCACCCCAAGGTCAAGCTCCTTGTCTTGACCTCCAACATTAGGTGAGGCTGGATGGATGTTAATTGCAAGTAAGCTTAGTCGGGTAGAATTGGTGTCTTGCCGTATGACTCGTGCTTGCATCTTATGCTCGAGCTCTATTCAATCGCAAATGTTGCACTATCAAGCTATAATGAAATGGTGGAGTACGTCTGAGCTCGCCGAGAAAGCTACGTGCAGACCATCAATATCATAGCTATTAGACACAGCCATATAACCATCATGCATGGGCTTCACCCTTGACTTGAAAGATACCATCTTGTCACGTCCTGTTCTAAGTCACAGTAACAGTCAAGATATATGCATTCGATGACTGAAAGGACAATCACAGTATCGTGTTACTGCAGTACTCAGATTGCACTCGGATGAGATGTACACGCCGGCCTCTCGATCGAGCAGGGTTGGCAGGAAAATAGAGTGATGCGGCTGGTCTCGTGAGCTGCAGCTACAATCTTGTGCCATGGTCAGCAATAGCTGAGACTTGCGCGCGAAGTCTGTCTTTATGCCGCGTGAAGCTCGAGCTCGAGCTCGAGCCATGGCCATCATGTGCGCACGTGTACACGTGAAAGCGTGCGCTTGCAATTGCTATGGAATGCATTGCATAAGGTATGCTGGTAAATACAATTCACACCTTCCACGCACGCCGGCACGCTACCGAACCTTTTCCTCGCTTCACAACTCGCACTTTCGACTGCGCCAAACTGGTCAGGCGGGTCTTGGTTGACAATCTCCACAACCCGCACTATGAGCAAACCTTGAATATGCCCTCCAAACGTTCTCCTGCAGCTTCAATAGCCAATATTACCACTGATGGCTCGTGATGTATTGACAATAGTCTTCTATCGGGCATTAATCAACGCGACTCGCAACTTCTGCTCGAGGCATCAGGCATCCCTGTAGGTACCTGTGACATTTTAGCGCACTGCTCTGCTTGTCACAGACACGGGCCGGTCCACTTCGCCAGGTCTCCTGACCTCATGTCAAAAGCGAAACCCATACCCACAGGCAAACGTCGTTCAGTCGATATCGGCGAGCTCGACGCGAACCATCGAGCTGCTCCACTCGTGCCAGACCTGTCCCCTGCACAAAAGGCCATGATCTACGAACAACTATCCAAGAGTTTGGAACTCTCACAAGGTCTTTCCCAACCACAAATGGGCAGTACTGCAGCAAAGTGCGACACTGTCGACGAGGTGGCAGAGCTCAAGAGCGTCGAAAGTCGAAGTCACAAGATTGGCAGAAAGATAAAGGGGCTTTTCATGAACGACCAAACAAAGATTCCAAGTCGGCAACAATCAATGGACGATCGCAGCCATGGCCGGCGTGCTCGTGCTATAAATAACAACGACGATTACTTTGAAGACGACGAGCTCTACAGATATCGCTGACATGGGAGGTGAATGTGATAGGTCTCAAGTCTTCAGCGCGTGGTTTGTGCAAATCTGAACAACAGATTTGTCTTACTGCTCGACCACTCCACACTATAATCACTTGGCGCTGTCATCTTGATGAGTTGCTGCGACAATCTCTCTCTCCTCTCTAACCTCTGCAGTCGTTTTCCAGTAAAGGCAATATCAGGCTCTTCTTGACAGCGCTTTGGCAATTCATCTCATTCATAATGACCTAGCTAGCGATTTATTAATTAATGACATTTACACCTTGCATTGTAGCTCGACTGCTGCTGCTGCTGCTACTGCTGCTGCTGATCAACGCTGATCGGTCTCCTCGCGTGATTCATATGCGAGCTTTCTCAGCGAGCCTCCAGTGCTCATCGTCCTGCTGGCTGACGAGACCTTCTTGCTCGAGCTTTGCAAGGTGCTGCTTGACGCCGTGTTCAGCAGCAAAGTACAGATCTTCGCGCACATCCTTATACACAATCTTGACAATATCCATGGCGCTGCCTGATTGGATCTCGTGCAGTACCTTGACGATTTGATCCTCGCGCGCTTGACGATGCTTGATGTAATCACCAATAATCTGGACGCCGTTCAGCATCTCCAGTCCGTGCCCGGGATACAGTGTCTCGACTTTGAGTTTGTCGAGCTTCCGTAAGGAGGACATGTAGGTCTTGAGATCCTCAAAGACAGAGGTCGAGCCACCAAGAATATGGTCGGCCGTGAACAAGACGTCGTCCTCCAGAAGGTGGAAGGAGAGGTGATCAGTTGTGTGGCCTGGCGTGTGAATCGCCCGTAAGGTCGCTCCCTCGACCTGCACCTCGTCCTGATCACGCAGACTCAGCCAGCCTTCCTCGTCGCTTTCGTGCGGAAACTTCCATACTTCGAGGTCGCTTTGCGCGCGGGACTGCTGCAGTAGCTGTCGCACGGAGGGTAGACCATCTACATGATCGTGATGCCAATGACTCAGAAGGACTTTTGAAACGGAACACTTTTCGCGGTCGAGGATGGAGGAAAGATGCGGCAGATACTCCGGGACACCTTCTCCCGTATCCAATAATATACGATTCTTGCCGGTACCGATCAGATATGTATTGGTCCCCTGCAGTACAAACTTTGACGGACCATTTTGACCAAGAATTCTAATGACACGCTTCGAGAGGGTGGTGATGTCGGGAACTACTGGTAACGGATTCATCTCGTCTTCGAGTCCTTCATAAAGAAAGTTCAGTACCACACTCGCTGAGATAGTCCTGCGCGAACCTCAGATCAGGTGACTTGGACAAGTCGACATCGCCATCGCCGATTCTAAGATTGTTCAGCTCCAGACTGTAGCCACAAGTACCAGCATTTCCAATATCCGGGGTAAACACGTGAAAAAATGCTAATTGTGTACGTGTACGCGTTAGATACGTCTGCATCGCAACTGCGTGTGGCCAACGACTACCGACAGACGCAACAGCTCAATTACAATTGTAGCTGCAAATTCGACTCGACTCTGCTAAGACGGTATGTTATACCTTTGTGCGACATCGTAACACGAGTTCCCAGGCGGTTGTCATGGCTCTTGAAGGTGCATTCAGACTGCGATGTTCGGTCATCAATTTAATTTTACTGCAAATGCTTTAAAGCTGCTTTCGTTCTCTTACAGCTGAAGACATTTCATCGACACACTGCGTTTCAGTCGCATGGGAAAAAAGCGGATCACGACGAGTACCTTGACCAAGAATTATGCTTCTAGCTCTGCCGCCGCGTCACCTCACACCAACAAGTCTACATTGTCCGTGACGGATAAATTGTCCAAACTCAGATTAGAAGGTCTACGGCAGGAAAGAAATCTGCACGGCGGCCCACGGCCTCGAGACGTCGTACAGCCATCGCATTCTGTGCCGTCTCAGGTCGTCCCGGAAATTTCAGAGCTCTTGGGTCAAGAGTACGTGCAACCACAATCCCGCTTCAAGCCCAGGAATCGAGGTCATCTCGCCCCGAAAAGCTGGCACACGCATAACAAGACGTCGTCAGGAGGACCCTTGATCCGGAACAGTCATCCCGAAACCGTTACTGCGAATCAGTCCCTCGTGGACATTTGTTTGCTCCATGTGCTTGATAACATGGAGGATTACCTTGATTGTGGACTCCATCATCTTCCAGGCTATATCAAGTCACGGATTCTGAGCTGTTCCTTCCGAGGTATCAACGACGCAGTCTGGCGAGAGCTCGTACCCGACGTTGATGATGAAATCACGGCTATCGATTTGACCACTGCAAAGCCAAGTCTTGCATGTCTCAAGCGATTCATCGGACTGCGCACCGTCTCGATGAGTGTCCATCAGGTCGAGTACGGTCTCGTGGCAGCCCTGCCCAGTGTCCTGCAGGATTTGACCATCAGACCTCTGGAGGTCATTGTGGATAGTACACCAGCGCAGAAAGCTTGTTGGCGCCGATTGTCGAGCCACCTCATTGCACTTCGAAAAATCACTCTCGACCTGCGTGCACTAGATCTTGCCAGTCGCAACGGTTTAGACGCTCTGCTCGGCCTCTTACTCGAAGGTCCAGACTGGAGGGAAGCCTTCGACACGGTGAATGAACTCGGATTCATGGTCAGGACTGGGGAAGATGCTGCTCAGATGGCCTCTTCGCTGCCGTACCTAGCCTTCAAGGGCTCCCTGCGCAAAATTCGCCGCAAGGGACGACATGTCGAGTGTCACATTGAACATGATCATCCTCATCCATAAATCTAGCCTGAAGCAAAGCATAGGTATTTACTTTGTATACCTGTTATAGAAAGTTGAGAGTATCAGGAAAGGTAAATATGTGCATAGAAAAGCAAATTAGTGGAATTGCCCACTCAATTCAACCTTATCACTTTGAACATCCTTTCCAGCAAGATTCACTTGGATCCAATGACAGATCAATCTGCTATTGACAGTCGCAGAAGGACGGTTATGACCAGATATCGCAAAGCTCAAGCTTCTGCAATTCCAGGTTGGTAAGCTTACGCTTTCCAGATCCAATTGCACTGGGTCCAGCCGATCGGGGCAGATTAGCATCAGCCACGGGGTCCAAGTCGCAGATCATTCGAAAAAGTGCGGGATGAGATCCTCTTTCAAACCTTGGATTCCTGCACCCAGCGTGGATTGATTGTCTTGTGCTCACGCTGGCCATCAATCTATTCATGATCATCGCACTCTATCTGCGACAGCACATGCATTGTTTACCGTGGTCACTCTGGCAGTCCTCGATGCAGCATATATGAGCTTGCGTGCCTGCAGATCTGGATTCTCTCTTGTCAACGCAGGTAGCTGGTCTGCCTTTTTCTTCCTTCTCGACACAGTGCTCCTCTCTCGGAAAGAGTTCGTCTGATTAGAATGGTCGACATGCTTCTCTTGAGCTTCGCGCTGTTGGCTGCCAGTGCCAGTGCATCCGCTTGCCAGCAGAAACCAAAGGTCTACTTGATTCGTCATGGCGAGAAGCCAGTCGACGGTGATGGTCTCAATACTGCAGGCTTGCAGCGTGCACAGTGCTTGAGACAAGTATTTGGTTCAGCTTCTGGATACAACATCACGCACATCATGGCGCAAACGCCAAAGAAAAGTGTGGACAAGGACGGTGTCATCTCAATAAAAAGGCAAAGACCGCTGGACACGGTGAAACCACTGGCAAACGATCTCGGACTCGGTGTCGATACGTCGTGTGATCGCGACGACGCAGACTGTGTCAAGCAGGTGGTGGACAACTACTCGGGCACTGGCAACATTGTGATCTGTTGGGAGCACAAGAAACTCACTGATCTTGCAGAGGCTTTGGGCGACAAAGATGCACCACAGTACCCAGGTACTTCATTTGACCTCATCTGGACAATGCCACCGCCGTACGACAAGATTACAGACATAACGAGTGAGCACTGTCCAGGTTTGGATCAGTAAATGTGCATCAACCTTTCACATGTCTCGATGTATACACATTTAGCATGGAGATAATTGAGTATAGACAATGCAATTTGGTTGCTCGAACACTTCCAATGTGAATATATGGCGATCTTCGCCGTCCATCTGTCAATCAAGGTTGTAGATCACCTTCCAAGAATAACATCTCTACGATCACAAGATCCTCGAATGCCCCGAAACAACAATCACAAAGTGACAGAATATCTGTCGCGGAACTGCATTTCCAGTGCTATGCAGCCTATTGTTCACGATCTCCACGCACCTGACCAGGTGGGTGGTGTTCAGGATTCCACGATCAATGTGAATTCGCACTCGAATCTGTCCCTATACTGCATTGACAATGGCACTCACGAGGGCCGTGGACCAGGAGATGGACGTATTTGCATCGTGGACGCAAGGACCACTTGGGCCTGGTATGCGAATATCCACACCGTAGACTGCCATGGCGATTTTTCGATGATCGGCACACGTGGAGCTACCGAAGGAGAAGCAATTTAGGTAGATCCGCCTCATTGGACGGGTGGATCAAAGCCAGAGCGCGACGATTTGTGCTTGATGAGGTCGGGGGATCGCTCGCGTTCTTGCCGCTCTGGGTCAACTCCCTCTCTCTCCTGCCATATATCACGAATAGCATCAGGCAAAATCGGGCAAGGATCTGTCTCTTCTTTCTGCCTGATTAATTGGCAGGAGTCATGATCATCGTGGGGGAAATGCACGATCGGATGCCAACTCTATCTGACGAAAGATCTTGACAACTCCGGGCGGTCGACATTTCCGACGTGATCTGTATCCTTGCCCCCGTCAACACACTTCCAACACTTTACCAAGTAGTAGTGCTGACATTACGGACATGCGTCATAGACGACGAGTGCGCTTCAACAGTGACGTAGTGTGTCAGCTGGCAGTAGTTGAAATGGCCGCCACCACGCACGGCAATAAGCGCTCACGATGCGACGAATGCGAACCAATTTCAAAGGAAAAGCGACGTCATTTTGGCGTTGTGGCATCAATCTTGACAAGCTTCAAGCCTTAACTCGGCAACCTTGGGAGGGTCCTTTGGGCGCGAATTGAACACTACCTACAGAAATTGAAGTTGTCTGTCACCGGACAACGCGCCATATGTCCCATGTGACCCACATCCAAGATCCCTTCCGTGAATCCACTAGAGAAAGAGAATGACCAGTAAACTCCTTTTCCGCTAGCCACATATACACACCAACACACACAGACAAACACACCGAGAGTTGGTTAATTTATTGCAACTTCAGCTGCTGGCCTATGCCAAATTAGGATAATTTCGATTTGCTTGATCGTCAACCTGCCTGATACTTGACGGAGGCACTATAGCATGCTGTTACCCGGCTCATGTTGCATCACTCAGGATAATCAGCCGTCTGATATATACATACGCATCTATAGCCAGCAGCTATGTACATTGGATCGGTATAATTGTTGCTCCACGTGTATCGGGAATTAGTAATTGCGATGCGCGCGCGCGTGGCTGCCGCTCTTTGCAATTGCATCCAGTAGGTATGCATGCCATGAATCATACCTGAGCAGCTGGGCGATGGCATATTTTCCTAAAATTGCAGCCGACCTGTCCAGCAGCTGGTGGGAATGCATGAAGCTTGTCGGAGTTTTGCGTGTGCGGCGCTATACTCGTCAACGTCGCGCTAAGGGCCAGCGCTAGCGCTCGCCACGGAGACATGCTGCACGTGGGATGCCTTTCCGGAATATCCCACGTGCAGGATTATTGATGACGGCCGATCGGGATCGTATCAATTATACCTCTATAGCCATAGCTAGCAGCTGGCTAGAGACTCATAGCTACAGGTAGTTCTGAGATGGTCATCGGATCCTTATCATGACCCAGGAACATCCTTCGCGACAAATTGCTAGCCGAAAAGTGTGTGCCATGCATGGAACAGGTTTGCGCCAAGGTGTAGAAATCTCCTTCTTGGTTGCGATGGCGAATGGGTGCGCGGCGTCCTGCGAGCAAACGCTTCCTTGAAAGGTTAAACATGGGGAGAATGGCCCTCCTCCAAGCCCTGGGAAGGCTGCTGCTGCTGCTGCTGCTGCTGCTGCCACCCGCTTGCCCTCCACCCGCTCGCATGCAGCAGCTTCTTTCCCCCCCGGTTGTGTGTGCATGTGTCTGCCCACCTTGTCTGCCTGCCTGTCCGCCCATCTTGTCCTCAAATCGTGATCCCCTCCCTCCTCCCCCGTCCCCCCCAGCACACACCCATACACACACACACACACACACCCCATTGTCCAGCTATACCCATCCGCCTTGTCTCAACCTGATTCCGTCCATCCTCAATCTGATCCTCCCGCGCAAGCATTGGGGGCAAGATTTGACTTCCTTCTTCGCTGGCAACCACAGGCTTCAGTCGATTTCTTGGTACAATACAGCAAGGAGTTTTAATATAGCGATTGTGCACTGGGGCTCCCTGTGTCGCGACACCCTGCAGTCAAGACAAGCGCCCGCCCACTGAGACGGAGGAAGAAGCGAGCGACGAATAGCACCGACGATCGTTGATCCGGCGAGGATCTCCAGGCGATTATGGCAGACATTGGCAACGGCGATCACAGCAACGGCTACCACGCTGTCGTACAGGGTCAGGGTCACCCTCTGCTCGACCCGCATTATGACTTCCCAGGCTTCGTGCCAGGTGTGAATACCTACGACACGCATGACAGTTCATCGTCAGGCAACAGCGGCAACGACGGACAATTCTCCTTTCCCGTGCGACACCATTCGCAGTCTGACATTACCGGCTCGCCGACGTCGTCCTATGCGCCCAGTGTGTCGGACGGGAGGAATAGCATCAGTTATGGACAACCGCCCTTCAAGATCCCTGCTGCGATCAATCAGGATCGACGCACCTCTTCACCCAACACCATGTTGCGCAATCAACAGCAGCAACAACAACAACAACTGACGCAAAACCATCAATACCATTCGCCGCAACACAATGCTCATAAGGAGGTGCCGGCCTCGCACTGGACTCCCAATTTCAGCTTTGGCAATCCGAGCAACAGTAATCCGGCACAAGAGCTCGCTGCATCGCAGCACCGAGTCTCGGATATGTTTAGTCAAAATTACTCCATGCGACAACATCCCTACCCTCAACAGAGACGCGGCAGCCATGGTTTCGGGATCCCACAGGAAATGTCGACGACGCCATACAATGCGGATAGACGCATGTCGCACCCAGTCTTGTCCTCACACTCATTCGACGCCCTGAGTGTCGCTCGACCCAGACAACAGTCCGCGGTCGATTGGCGCTCGTTTGCGGCCACGAATCAAATGTCGCGACCCGGTGACGATGGATCCAATGGATTTCAGGGCAGCGATGGATTGTGGAATACTCTTGACTCGGCTCGCGGCATGGTTGCCATGTCGCACCAAGCAGATCGTACGTCTACATTTCAGCCACAATGTAATCTTGTACTAACAAAACCTTTAGCTTCGCTCGAGCTGATGAAGCACAACGCCGCTGCTGCAGCTGCCCGTCGCCATTCCATCCCCTTCCTCCCTGACAATGGTCCCCTACACGAGAACTCTCGCGTGGACGATGTGAGCGCGCCTGGCCTCTTCCCCAAGTACGGGTCGATCGGATCAGAGGACGGCGTGGTGATGCAGCCGATCCTCGGGCCGGATGGCACACCTGATCAGGCCTCGATGATGAACACGTTCAGCGCAAAGGACAACAATAGCGGGCACAAGAAGCACGTCTGTCCGGTCTGTCGGAAAAGGTTCACGCGGCCGAGTTCCTTGACGACCCACATCTACAGTCACACGGGCGAGAAGCCCTTCATTTGCGAGGTCGATGGGTGTGGCAGACACTTTTCCGTCATCTCCAACCTCCGTCGACACAAGAAGATTCATGGCGCGGCTGGACAAGACGAACCCGACAGTCTCTCTCCGTTACCCGCTTCGGCCACGCAACCCGTTTGATGACTGGCTTGGTCCTCGAAATATCTCCTTTGCAAAAAGGCAGAGGCAGTTCTGTATCTTTTTGACATGGAGCATATCGTTTATGATTCATGACTCTTTTTCCTCCTTCGAGGAGAGAAAAAAATCCTGGGGAAAAATTATGATGACGGCGTTTCAGCGTGTAGACAAAATCTTTTACTAAATCGTCCTTTTCTTCTTAGAGGTGAAAGCTCTATCGATCGATCGATAGATTGATCGATTGATCGAGCTTCTCCCATTATCTATAATCGAGATTTTCCGTAATAATGTAGCAAAGTACAACTCTGAGGTTTGTCTGTTCTACTATCTGTGGTGTGTGATCCACTTCCTACAGGGGACTTTGTCGTCACTCGAGCGCAACAGTAACCAGGCGGTATGATATGCCGCGGATGCAGCGACTTCTGCCGAATACAGCGTACGCGAGATCTGCGATCAGTAGGTACTGCGAGTGATCGTGGCGTCGATCAACGGATCAGACTCAATACTTGCAACGTCCTCCGAGAGCTCGCTCGAGTATAGTGATGCACTTGATTCGACCGTACTCTGCTGACTCGTCACATAGATGGCGTAGCGAGCATGCAGTCCCTCTTGTTCGTGACTCGATGCATTGTCGAGTGCAAGTCAAGGGCATGACGGGCTTACAACGACTCAATCAGTGCGATTATCTTTAGTGGGCAGGGGAATGAATGCCACCATACCAGGCCCGAGTCTGCGTGACTTTTCGCGCGTCCTGTCCTGCTTCTCCAAATTTGCAGACGACGTGGCCATCGAAGTGAAGCCGGACAGGTTGCTGCTATCTACTTTGAATGCCTCCAAATCCGCATTTGTCCTCGTCTCACTTAATGCGTCGCGGTTCGAGCGGTACGAGTATGTCTCTCGGCGAGATCAGGTCCGGAATCGTGTGACGCCGTCGATTGGGAATCATGCATCAGAGGAGGAAGAAGGGTTGCGCTGCAAGGTACAACTAAGGGTATGCTAAAACTTCTTTATCCCTGGTCGATTGGAGGAATATGGACTGATCAACTGGCCAGGCGCTCTTGTCAATCTTTCGGCCGCGGAATATAGATAGCAAGGACGGCAGGGAAGGGTCGGTGGAAAAGTGCGAGTTGAAGCTGCTGCATCCGAGCGAGGACCTGAGCGAGTGTCAGCTCCTGGTGCGCCTCGTGTGTCGGCACGGCGTGCGCAAGACGTACAAGTTGCAGTACGAGACGATGCCGACGACGCTGCACGCCGTGGTGGACCGCACGACGAACCATAATCGGTTCTCAATGCCCGGCCGCGCGCTCAAGGACGTCATGGATCACTTTGCGCCGCGCGCGGAAGAGGTCACGTTGGCCATGGACGAAGGTAATCTATTACTCACCAGCTTCACCGAGGGCGTCAGCAATGATCGGGAAGTCCTTAAACAACCCATCCACACCAGCATCTCCATCGACGCCCGGGAATTCGACGGCATGGAGGTCGACGATGGCGATCAAATCACCTTTGGCGTCCGCGAATTCAAGGCCTTTGGACAACTCTGCGACTTGCTCGGTGCCCAGGTCAACGTGAGTTATCGCGTCGCCGGCGCACCTTTGCTCATGGAATTTGAAAAGGACGGGATTACCGGAGAATTTGTGGTTGCCACGACCGACGACGGCGAGCGCGGATTCGGCGGTCGTCGAGGAGCAGCAGCGGCGGCGCCCTCGAACCTTGAGCCTCGCAGGCAGTACTCAGCCAGGACCATCACGAGACCTGGCGGTGTCGGCGGCAATGCTAATAATGATGATGATGTCGACAGGTCGATGGCCGAACTGCCGCCTGATCGTCACTCACCCGATCATCACTCTTCCATGTATGTGTCCCGCCATGAGCGTAGTTTGGGTGATGCGCGACGATCACTGGACCAGCAGCAGGGACAGGAGGAACAGGAAGAAGAGCACACAGAGTTGGCTCTGTTCAATCCGGATCCAGACGAAGAGGACGAGTCGGTCCATAGTAGACGACACGCGCAATCACAATCCATGGACCATCGTGGCGAAGGTGATCGTGACGGCGACGGGTACGGTGACAAGGACGAGATGGAGCTCTATGCGGACGAGACGCACCTGCTCAATGATGAGGAGGAAGACGCGGACCAGCAGCTGGGTCCGACGCAGCAGACGCAAAGACACCAGGGCCACCGAGGTCTCTTTGACTGATGATCACCAATCATGCCTTCAGAGGTACGTCGAGGATCGAGCTGAAGGTGCGACCGTGCAGTGTGGTCGCGTTGCCGGCGTCGTGCTCTTTACCGCCCGCCAATGTGATTTGTCCCACACTGATCCACCCGTCGATGCAGCGGACGTGCATCTGACGTCTACCCTTCGTACTACTTGTAGCATTTTCATTGTAATCGGTCCCGTCGTTCTTGTTCGGATCGAGAGTAGCAGTGGAGACGATTTCGATCGTGCCGGGCGCCACAGTACTGCCGAGCTCGCGCTCCACGACGCACAAATGCTTGAGCTTCACCACACGTCCGCCATTAGTATGGTCGTCGCCGTCATGATGATGGACGGAAAGTCGCGTCCAGAGCGAGTCAAAGACGCGTGACCAGCGTGCAATTTTGGCCACTGGCCATGCGAGCCAATCAATCTGCATGGCGGCCCTCGAAATTTTTGGTGCCCGTGAAGCCTGCCATTCTGCAGAGGAAGAAGGAAGCAAGAGTGGCTCGGGAGCGTTGGAAGGGTACCCGGTGTACAGCAGGTCGCGCAACATTTCGGCGCCGAGGATGGCCGTCTTGGCATGTACTTCCGCCAACGTGGTGCGGTCCGGGTCGAGTGCGATGGGCGGTGACTGTGCGAGCACGTCGCCGTGATCAATCTTGGTGGGATGCAGCGTCTGGATGCTGACGCCCGTTTGAAGATCGCCATTGAGTAGTGCGTGGTGTAAGGGTGCCGGGCCGCGGTACTGCGGCAGTAATGAAGGATGGACGTTCAAACCGCCGTGCGTTATGGACGACAATACTTCGGCACCAATCTTGTGTCCGAAACTCACTGCCACAATGAGATCCCACTGTCCCCGAGGCAAGTCTGCGGGCGAGGAGAGGTGGAAGGCGTGCACCGGATGCGGTTCGTAGCGCGTCTTGCGCGCGAGCAGCGTCAACGGACACTCCTTCACCGCGAGCAAGCCCCGGCCGGACCGTTTACCTACGGGCGTCATGACCGCCAAGTCGGAGATGATGTCGGAGCGTCGCAGGTGCGTCTCCCGCAGCATGTTGAAGGACGGCGCGGAAAAGTGGTCGCTCCCGCAAAAGATGACGCGCAGGGCAGGGAAGTCTGCTCGGGACGGAGATTTCTTGTGCGGTGCCCAGGACCACGGTCGTTCTGTCGGTACGCGCAGCGTCCTCGAGCATCGTATCATTCCCTGCTCTCTCGCTTTCCTTGACTCGTCCTGGTTCCCCTTAAGAAAGTCGTGTGGTTTGGAAATGAAAGATTCTAATTTTTTTGAATCCTTGACGCCGGCTCCACAATCTGATACCGTATGCGCGGCTTTCAAAGAAATGACGTTTCATCCACGTCGATCGCGATTCTGCGACCGTTGCTTGAATTTTGTGCATCACGCGTCGCCTTTCATTCATTTACATGTGATTGAATGACTTGATTGAACGACTGGCAGACATGTCGGAGGAATCGGACGAGCGCATCAGAATCTCGATCGATCGGGGCGGCACATTCACGGATGTGGTGGCCATCGTGCCAGGGCGCGAGGATGATATCGTGCTGAAATTGCTGTCGGAAGACCCAGACAACTATGCAGATGCCCCGACGGAAGGTATCCGTCGCGTGCTGGAAATGGAGACTGGGCAGACGATTCCGCGTGGTCAAAAACTCAATCTCGAGCGGGTCGCTTCCATCCGAATGGGCACGACGATCGCCACGAATGCTTTGTTGGAGCGCCGTGGCGAGCGAACGGCGCTCGTGACGACGAAAGGATTCAAGGATCTCCTGCGAATAGGCAACCAGGCGCGGCCCAAAATCTTCGACTTGACTTGTGCACGGCCGGACGTCCTCTTTGAAAAAGTAGTCGAGATTGATGAACGCGTGACGCTCGAAGGGTATGCCGAGGACCCGGACAAGACGCAACCTGAACTCAACGGTCAAAGTAACAGCAAGAAAGATGATGGAGGAGTACTGGAGAAGGGCGTCACTGGCGAAGTGGTCAGAATCATCAAGCCCATCGATGGTCGGGAAGTGGAGGAGGCCTTGCGCGAGATTGTGGACGCCGGATTCAAATCCATCGCCATCGTCCTGGCGCACGCCTACACGTACCCGAAACACGAGCTCATCATTCAAGAGGCCGCGCAGAAGCTCGGTCTGTCGTGCTCAACCTCCTCGCAACTCATGCCCATGGTCAAGATGGTTCCGCGTGGGACGTCGGCCACGGCGGACGCGTACTTGACGCCAAAGATCAAGGGCTACCTCGAGGGCTTTGGGGAGTCCTTTGAGGGTGGATTGGAGAATAGCTCGACCACCTTTGAGTTTATGCAGTCCGATGGCGGCATGGTCAACTTTGATCGGTTCAGCGGACTCCGGGCAATTCTCAGCGGCCCTGCTGGCGGTGTCGTCGGCTTTGCCCAGACATCGTACGATAAATCGGAAAAGGCGGTGATCGGATTCGATGCAAGTGACAATCAATTCTGGTGATGAGCACTTCAAGGCTGACAATTTACAGATGGGCGGAACTTCGACAGACGTCTCTCGTTATGCGGGCACATATGAGCACGTCTTTGAGACCACGACTGCGGGCGTGACCATCCAGAGCCCGCAACTCGACATCAACACTGTCGCGGCCGGCGGTGGGTCGATGCTATT
Organism: Taphrina communis; assembly: GCA_005281525.1. Classification (NCBI taxonomy): domain Eukaryota; kingdom Fungi; phylum Ascomycota; class Taphrinomycetes; order Taphrinales; family Taphrinaceae; genus Taphrina; species Taphrina communis. Next base: position 438,558 of record RHGI01000001.1, on the reverse strand, counting down.
CTACAGAAACGGTCTCTTTGTGGTCGGCCCCGACTCTGCTTCGGCGCATCCAGGACCGGCGTGTTACCGTAAAGGCGGACCGCTCACCGTGACCGACGCGAACCTCGTCCTCGGCCGACTGCTGCCGAACCACTTTCCGAAAATTTTCGGACCCAACGAGGACGAGGCGCTCGATGTCGAGGTTTCGCGCCGGAAATTTCAAGAGTTGACGGACGGCATCAATTCGGAAAAGCAAGGGGACCACATGTCCCTCGAACAAGTCGCCGAAGGATTTCTCAATGTGGCGAATGAAGCCATGAGTCGACCAAGTATGTTGCACCATAACCTCGCATATTTGACTCCCACTGATTACGGATAGTCCGAGCACTGACGGAGGCACGCGGGTTTGATTGCGCCAATCACTATCTGGCCTCATTTGGTGGTGCCGGTGGTCAGCACGCCTGTGCCATAGCCTCCATCCTCAACATTAGACGCATCATTGTGCACAAGTACTCTTCTTTGCTATCCGCATACGGCATGGCGCTGGCAGACGTCGTTGGTGAAGTGCAGGAGCCAGCGGCATCGGAATGGAACAAAGATACTCAAGACACTTTGGTGGAGAGTCTGGAAAAGTTGACGCAACGCGCGAGAATGGACCTGTTGTCGCAGGGTTTTGCGGAGAAACAATTGGCGGAGGAAGTCTATCTGCACATGCGCTACAAGGGCTCAGATTCGGCACTCATGGTCTTGAAGCCGGAGCATGGCTGGGACTTCGGTGCGGAATTCGTGAAGCGTCATCAGGAGGAATTCGGCTTCACCATGCAACGCGCGATCCTGGTGGACGATCTGCGAGTCCGGGGCATCGCGCACGGTCTCGAGCATGAAAACAATACGCCATACGCGGAATTGAAGGATCTTCGGGTCAAGGAGATTGATTCCTCGGACGAGACTGCTCGCGTCTACTTTGGCTCGACGCAGTGGAGGGAAGTGCCGGTACACCAGCTCGAGCACTTACGTCCCGGCGACCGCGTGCGTGGACCATGCATCGTGCTCGACCAGACGCAGACCATTGTCGTTCAGCCGGAAGCGACCTGCACCATCACCTCGAAGCACTGCATCATTGACATCCTCAACATCGAGACGCGGGACGTGGACGACGAGACGGTGGATCCCATCCAATTGTCCGTCTTTGGGCACCGCTTCATGGCGATTGCGGAACAGATGGGCCGCACGCTGCAGTTGACCTCCATCTCGACCAACATCAAGGAACGGCTGGACTTTAGCTGTGCCATCTTTGCCCCGGACGGCTCGCTCGTCGCCAACGCGCCGCACATTCCGGTCCACCTCGGGTCCATGGGCGCCGCGGTCCTCTTTGCGCACGAGTACTGGCACGACCGAGACAAAGGCGGCGGCGGTCTGCGTCGCGGGGATGTGGTCTGCTCCAACCACCCGCTGGCAGGGGGCACGCATTTGCCCGACATTACCGTCATCACCCCAGTCTTTTCCGACCGTGATGGTTCGGCCGAGCAAGGGCAGCAGAAGGAGGAGATTGTCTTTTACGTGGCGAGTAGGGGACACCATGCGGACATTGGTGGCACCACGGCCGGCAGCATGCCGCCGATGAGCAAGGAACTGTTTCAGGAAGGCGCGGCCATCATGGGCCTCAAGATCGTCGAAGGCGGCAAGTTTGACGAGGAAGCCGTGACGGAGGCCCTCTTGCGTGCACCTGCAGAGTTTGAGGGTTGTTCCGGCACACGATGCTTGACGGACAATATCTCCGATCTGAAGGCGCAGGTGGCCGCCAACAATAAAGGCATCGCCTTGATTGAGGGACTCATTGCCGAGTTTGGTCTTTCCGTCGTGCAGTTCTACATGCGCGAGATTCAACGAAACGCGGAAAAGTCGGTGCGAAACCTGCTGCGCGACGTGAGCGAGACGTCGGGCACAAGTCTCTCGGCACTCGATCACTTGGATGACGGCTCGCCCATCGCACTCGCCATCTCAATCGATGCCGAGCGGGGGGACGCGACGTTCGATTTCACGGGCACTGGCCTACAGATTTACGGCAACCTCAATGCGCCCAAGGCAATCACCGCCTCTGCAATTCTCTATTGCCTACGTAGTCTGATCTCGGTCGATATACCACTCAACCAGGGCTGTCTCGCCCCTATCAAAATCGTCATCCCAGACAATTGTCTATTGGCACCCGCAGAAGGGGCCGCCGTGGTTGGTGGCAATGTTCTCACCTCGCAGCGCATCACGGACGTCATCTTCAAGGCCTTTTCCGCGTGCGCCGCATCACAGGGATGCACCAACAACTTGACATTCGGGGTCGGTGGTAAGCAAGAAGATGGGTCGCACAAGCCAGGATTCGGCTACTACGAAACCATTGGTGGCGGATCGGGCGCCGGCCCATCGTGGGACGGTGTCAGTGGTGTGCACACACACATGACCAACACCAGAATCACTGACGTCGAGATCTTCGAGCGTCGGTACCCTGTCATCGTTCACGAATTTGGACTGCGGTCTCAAAGTGGAGGGCAGGGACAGCATCCTGGCGGGGAGGGAATCGTGAGAGATATTGAGTTCACTGTCGAGGTACAGTGCTCCATACTTTCCGAGCGCCGCGTCTTCCAGCCATACGGCATGAACGGCGGACACGACGGTGCCTGTGGAAGGAATGTATGGATCAAGAAGGAGAGTGGTCGGCAAGTGTCCTTGGGCGGCAAGAATACCGTACAAATGAAGCCTGGGGATCGATTGAGGATAGAGACGCCAGGAGGTGGAGGTTGGGGCCATGTAGGTGAGAAAAGTGAGGCGAGAGTCAAGAAGGAGCAGCATGTCCGCGCAAGTGGAAGTGTCCACTCGAGAGCTGCCGATGGACAGAATAGTGCTTGAGACTTTCGTGTCTGCAAACAACTATGGACAGTGATGACTGCATATAGTGATCACAACAGGAGCGTCCCCTGCATCAATCGTGTTGCTTTTCCACCGAGAATCACAGTCTTGATCTGTCCGTTGTCGTCTTTTTCTGTTTTCACCAATATCTCCGACGGACGACCCATTTCTTTGCCTTGTTGAATCCGAATTTGTGTCTTTTGTCGTGATGACTCTTGGTTAGAAAGATGAACGGCCAAAGTGCACGCGGCACTGCCAGTTGCGGCGTCCTCAATACCAGATCCATCGAAAGAAGTGAACATTCTACAATGATAAGAATCAGGTTTGGAATGGTCCTTGTAATAGTAATAGGTGCCGACCAGACCCGTCTGCCATCCCTGGTCCAACTGTGCCACGTTGAGAGAAATGTCTTTCGTCTGAGCCACCATTTGCTCGCTCGAGCTCAATTCAACGAGAACGAATGTCATGCCCTTCACGATCGAAACGACCACTGAGCCATGATCGGCTTGTATAGCATGTGTGTGTGAGTCGTGAGGAATGGACGCATAGGTGTAGCCATCGTCAGATCTCGACACATCAATAGGACCTGCCTTGACAAGTAAACGTCCATGAGACTGCTTGAGATGATTCAGCACACAGATCGCGCTGCCAATGGTTGGATGACCGGCAAACGGAATTTCTGCCTCTGGGGTGAAGATGTCTATCCTGGTCCCTGATGTCTGATTACCATATTGATGCCAGAAGACGGTCTCGGAAAAATTGAACTCCTTTGCTATCTGTTGCTTCTTTTGTTGAGCAATGTCGTAGAGGGTCAACTTGACCACGGCCAATTGATTGCCCGTGTACCTCTGAGTAGTAAAGACATCCAAAACCTCATACGATAATTCTGCCATGTTCAGCACTGTATGGATGCAGTACCAGATGGTAAAACCTGTATCTGGAGCATGCTGACCACCATCCCTGCTCCATTATTGAAAGTGCAGGCATCTGTGGTATTGATAGGCACAGTAGGCCATCAGTTGCTCATCACACTCGAGCTTTCCAAGGCTGGCGCCCGGATTGCGGACCCGCAACTTTCCACGCTTCCAAAATCGTCTCACAAGACTCGATTCCCGGAGCTCTCCTTGTGAAGGCCTGACATGTGCTCAGCCAGCCAGGATCCCGCCGTTCCAAGGTTTCGAATACAGTGCTGGAGGGCATAGATGCGATGCGCAGACCAGGCTGGTGTCTCTCACAACACTTTTGCGCAAAGGGAATCGTTGCTGGAGAAGCTTCGAGCCGAGAATTTATCTTAAGGTCGTGATACTGTGCCTAAAGTGCGCTCTCAAGTTGCATAAGATCTTCCACATTGATTCAATCTCGATCATCGTTTTGATCTCGCAACCATGAAGAAGGTACTGCTCATGGGCCGATCTGGCTCGGGAAAGTCTAGTATGCGATCGATTGTTTTCAGCAATTATGTCGCGAAGGATACGCGCCGTCTAGGGGCGACTATTGATGTCGAGCACTCGCATGTGCGCTTCCTGGGCAATCTCGTCCTGAACTTGTGGGATTGTGGTGGGCAAGAAGCGTTCATGGAAAATTACTTGCAGTCACAGAGGGACCACATATTCAAGAATGTCGAGGTACTGATATACGTCTTCGATGTGGAATCTCGGGAATTTGAGCGAGACATGTATTGTCACTCAAGATGGGAGAAAGAATACACTCTGACAATGGTAGGCACACATACGAATCTTGCCTCGATGCAATGAGAACCAATTCACCGGATGCAAAAGTATTTTGCTTGATCCACAAGATGGACCTGGTACAAGAAGAGATGCGGGAGGATGTATATCTCGAGAGGTCAAATTACCTCAAACAGCATTCGCAGGGACTAAAAATCACTTGTATCGCAACTTCTATCTGGGATGAGACTCTCTATAAAGCCTGGTCGAGCATAGTATATACTTTGATCCCAAACATTCCAGTTCTGGAGAAGCATTTGCAAGTATTTGCCGAAAACGCAGATGCTGAGGAAGTCGTTCTTTTCGAGCGCACAACGTTCCTGGTCATATCACATGCGACTCGAGGCAATCAGACTCATCCGGATCCACAGCGGTTCGAGAAGATCAGCAACATTGTAAAGCAGTTCAAGTTGAGCTGTGCAAAGATGCAATCTCAATTTACTTCCTTTGAAATGCGCGGAGCCAACTTTTCTGCATTCATTTGTCAGTATACCGGCGATACATATATCCTCGTCGTCATGAGCGATGCGACCACTGGTATGAGCCTCAAATTATTCTATACGACCGGCTAATTAACACATTCAGAGTCTGCCACAACTCTGGCGAACATTAAGTACTCAGCTGAGGCTGCCACTCGTCACTTTTCGAAAATTGAGGCTGCTTGAGACCGAGTCGAGATTAACAATGATGTCTAGAGCAAACGAGTGTTCAACGCACATGTTTGCGATTGGCATGGGTTTCACAAACTCCTGTCCGGGTCATGCATGCTCATCTGCAATACCGGGAATTCGAGATTCCGGGGCAGCGTTCCGGGGTTCTAGGTTGTGTACCTCACGCCACACGGATCTACCTCTTGGCATCAACCATGCTACCTAGCTTTCTAAAGTCGAAACGCCAATGGCAGGGCACTTGCTGTATTCAAGGCAGTCTGTGCTTGAGCCATCAAACGGTCCTTATAGATATAGCTCGCGATCCGGCCGCGGCCAAAGTAGGGCAAGTAGGAGATCACACAGGTTCAGGTGGATCGCTGAGCTACCGGGTCAGCTCCCCAGCATGGGATGCTTGTGATTGTCCGAGAATTGCTTGGCTAAGCCTAAGCCTAAGCCTCTCCCAGATTTGGTCCGCATGCGCCGCAATTCTCGGAAGATCGCCCAAAATGAGACCGCAGCTGGCAGCTGGAGGCGCTTTGGCGCTCCGCGGTGGTCTTGCCCTTTTCAATCTTCCTGCCCAGGTGGGTTTCCTGGATCCCTCAATGGATTCTTGGAAGCGTTGGCACCTGACAACTCGGCTGCACTTGCAAGCATTTCCCGCTAGTCTTTCTGCTTTAATATTGCCTACCTTGGTAATTGTGTTGCAAGGTGCATATGATGCGGGCTCGACTTAGGGGCTGTTGAGCATGGCTCGTCACCATTCACAAGTCAATTTCGACGTTCCGCACACATCTACCTATATATCCATACACGATTTGCAGGTGTCATCATCGCTCTATATGTGAATTGACAAGGGAAAAGTACGTTTTTTTTTTGTTGAAGCAATGTCCACAAGTACCATAGCTTTTCGACATCAATTTATGATGGTCTCGAGTTCTATCAAAAGGCGTTCGTGGTACACTCCTGCTTTGGCACTCTTCCAATTGTCTCGGAGCATATGCCAATCAATCTCAGGGGAAAGCAGGTTGTCATGCATGCCAACAGCGACCATCATTGATCCTGTTGTGGTAGTACCATGGTTCGTATTTAATCGATTAGCCAGAGTTAGTATGATGGCGCGCGTAAATTTGATACTTCCATTAGGATTGTCGTCCATGGATGTGCACTAAGGCGAGCCGCTTTGCAATTGCCACAACGTCAGTCAGCGCGCGGTGTTTGGAGAGCTGCTGGAGCTGCAGCTGTCTCTACCAGGAACTGGACAATGCTGCAGTGGACGGCAAAAGGCATTTCGGAAGATGACTTCCATCCGAATGCCGGTTGCCAAACTTTTGAGCTGCTGGCTGCCAAGACTGATTTAGCTCTTCTTGCATCAGCCCGCCCTCTGCCCTTCCTCTCTACGGAAAGACCGCCTGACAATTGTAGCTATTCTCCTGCTGCTGATTACCTAGATATAAGTACCTTCTTAACGGGCTTGCGACCGCCTGCAGCTGCTGCGATCCATCCAATCTACCCACGTACCTGCAGGGTAGATTGCACGATCAGGGCCGCGGCTCTGGCAAGCTCACCTGCAGGAAACGCCGGCGGGCTCATCTGTGTGCTGCAGCACGCGGCAGCTGCCACTTTCCCAAATTCTCTCCAGCGCTCTTCCTGACAACAGAACAGAAACGCCTCCATCCGGGCCACCATGTCAGCCAACGCCTGCGTGGTTTCTGTCTGTCTGTCTGCGCCAGCGTGCTGGAGCAAGTAGGGCCGATTGAGTGTTCTCTCCAATTTGCTTCCTGCCCCATGGTCTTCAGACTCTGCTTCCTGCTCTTGAGCTGACCAGACACCCACGCTCGCCAGGCGAAGCCATACTCCAGCGTCCTCTTCGTCATATCTAGGTCAAAGCGCAGGCGCATGGGATCTTGCACAGTAGATGTGCGGCATCGCTGAGACGTGACTCGTCGAGCACAATGCTGCACCGACTGTTCAGTGCTCAGAACCACCGTCTTTCAGAAGCAGATCTCCGATCGCACCTGCTGCTGCATGGGGAAAATAGGTGAGTAGTTCGAGTAGCCAGGAGTGACATGTTTTAAACTGGCGCAGTGAAAGAATTGGCTCATTCGGTGGTCACGACATAAGGTTGATTATCGCGCAAGACCTTGGCGAAAAGGCCAAGGTGGTCCTCCTCGACACACAGCACTCACCAGAGCGGAGTGAACAGAAGCAAGAGTGCAGCAGCACGCAGAAATCGTCAGTCTTCAATGTTGGACCTCGGCGACCTCCAGGACTTCCTCCTTCGAAAGAGAGCGTCTCGAATCCCGAGCTCATCACCGAGCTCATGTTTGGTACTGCACCCCTGTCGTATCGGGGGACATCCGTGAGGTTGCATCCCTTGCCCTCACACGTTCCAGGAGACACTCAGCGCTCATTCTTGTTCACCAAAGTCTTTACGGTGGACTTTACAGGGGCGAATGGTGCAGATACTCCTGACTCTAGCATTGCGTCGCTCTCATCTTCCTATAGCAGCGCGTCGGGTATAAGAGCCGAATATCCGTTTCCTACCATGACTCCGATCCAGGACGAAAGAGCCACGGGCACGACCTCTGCGAAGGATCACCGAAGTCGAGACTTTGGCACATCTCCTTCTCACGCAGTCCGTGGGTATATGTCATCGCACGCACGTCCCGTCTCTGCCTCGACCAGTCGCACTCGACAACATCAAAGAGCGCCATCTGGCGGCAATAGATCAGACCTTGGTGATGCCGCTCCCTATGTTCCCTTCACCAAATTTGACCACAGCCAAGCACAAGACGACCACTTTCCAGAATGGGTCCCGTCCCCAGGTCCAGTCCTGATTCGTCGGCGACAATCCATCGACACTAATGGTAGTGCTTCACCAGGTTCTCAAGCGGCCGGAAGTTCTCGTTTTCAGGCTGCGATGTGTGGTATAGGCATAATCTTCTCCGTGCCCGGAAGCGGGCAGGAACAGTCTGAGTGCGCGCTCATGACGCGATGTTGGCAGATGATGACACGGGCGACATATGCTCTGCAACGAGTTATATATGACGAGCTCGAGTTGGCTTGCAGATTTATGACTGCTCATGGAGTCATTCAGACTCCCAGGTCACGAAACAAGGTACCGAAAGGCGAGGCACAAGTGTACCAGCGTGGCAAAAAGTTTTACGTGTCCCTTGGGCAGTATTCTCTGCACTCAAATCAACTCGTGGCCAATGCCGTGGACAACTTTCGTGCGCGTCTCATGAGCGGTGTGAACTTGCCTGAGATACAGCATACACCATTGACTCAAGAGGCCGATATCCTCGTCGATGAGCTGCGATTTGTGATGAATGCACTGGACCACAAGGACGCGAAATTCATGTTCTCAACGCTAATTTCATACATGGTGGAATATGTCACGACCATGAAATACGGTCTGCCTGATAGGCATCTTCAACAGCACAAGAGTCTCCGAAACAGGATAGTCATTGTCTCTGACAATGTTGTTCTCGCTCGTCGACTCATCTTCTGCATAGCTCGCCTCTTTTTTCGTGACCACAACGAGCACTTGCAGTCCGCCGTTGACTATTCACTGGTCTGGCCGTCGAGTGGAATTCTACGCATGCCTAAGAAGGACATAATGAAACGCAGACAGTCTACTCTGGCGGCAAAAGCAACGAGAGCAAATGATGGCTGGGATATTCCGGGACATGGACGACCGCTTTCTTCTAGTGCTTATAATTTGCCGCTGATATCTCCTTCCATTTATCATAGGCCGGCAAGCACCGCTTCTAATGCATCTTCTCGTGGTTCGAGCTGGAAGCCTTCTTGGTCATGGTTCGCAAACAGCTCTCGAGCAGCACTTAGTGGCGACGATGGCGCTCGTAGTGAGACGCGCACGGTCCAGACGAGTTGGACTTCGTCAGACTTTTCTGATATGCCGAAGTCACCCAAGGCTAGGTCCCCGCGTTCCTGGTCGCCGGAAGCTCATGCCGAAGGTATTTACCAAGGTCAGCCCGCCATCGAGGACTCTTCCACGGACGATGATGAAGACCGTGCCGATAGTGTTGACACCGCGGTACCTCCACTGCATATCGAAGCTAGGAGAAGCTCCGACGGAGTCGTCGATGTTGCCTTCTTGAGTACTGTCGCAATCTCGACAGACACTGAAGTTGCCGAGGTTGGCCAAGTCGGTGAAGCACATTCCGAATTCCCGTTGACCGGAGTGCTATCGCGTTTCCATCCTGACATGCTTCTCCAAGCCATACCACAGGCTGCCTATACGGATACTCTCTTCAAGGAGTATCTAATCGAAGAAGATTTGTATATGCCCAAGAGACACGCAGTTCAGAGTGATGACGGAGCCTGGATACGTACAGCCAGCATCACCATTGCCGAGCTTGGACACTCCTGGCGTCTTCGCAGATTGACTCGATTCGTGCGGAACGACGTCCCACCCTCGCATCTACCATCGCTAGAAGCTGGCGGGCTAAACATCTTCAAGACATCAGAACCACCGCCTCGTTCCGAACAGGAATTCTGGGAGGATGAGGTGCTGACCGATGTCAACGAAGCCCTCATACAATCCATCACAAAGACCATATCAGAGTATTCAGCGCTCGGCGATAGTGCCTGTGTGCAAAGCATGGTCGACTCCCTCCTCAACTATTCGACACAATAATGACTTCTTTCACTGACTATGATTGTCTTTTTCAAATCACTATTTCAGCGACAGCGTTGCATCCTGAAAGAGACCATGTAGTCACCAGCAACATAGATGTAATCTCTTTCGTGAATGAGGTAGTATATTTTGGACAGAGCACAGATAATCAACAATAATGATAATAACAACGTCGCACACTCAGTTCTCCACTTACACTCACACGACACTTGTCTTGCAATTCGACACACTAATATCAGGAAATATCGTGATGATAATAATGGAACGTATATGCAATGAACTCCTGATTCTGACTAATCTGATACAGAGGAGATCAATCTCATAACACTCGCATCTAGTAAACTTCGAGGACGTAACGATGACTGTCCTTGAGTTCTTCAATCACCTTATTCGACTCGACCTTGACTCCCTCGCCCTCGGCGTGTGCTCTGATGGCCTCCTCGAGTACTTCCTGGACATCGGGCACGGGCCAAGTCGGCCCACAGAGATAAAAGCTTCCTTCCTGACCAATCAATGCCGTCTTGATGTCGTCGAGCGTGGATCGCATAACGTCCTGGATGTAGACTTTCTTGGGCTGGTCTCGCGAGAAGGCTTGGCCCAGGGTGGTGATGATACCTGCGTCGCGGTACGCCTCCCATTCCTCGCCGTAGAGGTACTCCTCCTTCTGATGACGACTTCCGAGGTACAGCATGACGGCACCAATCTTCATGCCCTGTGCCTTTTGCCATGCGCGTTCCTCCACGAATGCGCGGAACGGCGCGAGACCGGTTCCGAGACCTGCCATGATGATTGGTTGTTCTGGACGAGGTGGGAGTTTCATGACTGATGGTTTGAGCGAGACGGTGACGAGTTCGCCAATCTCGAGGTGGGAGAGGTAGCGAGTACATTGGCCGAATCTCTCTCGATCACGCTGGTCCTTCCAGTCTACTACGACGACCAAGAGATGGACGCTGTTTGGGTGGACTTTTTGCGAGGAGGAGACTGAATACTCGCGTCTTTTGGTAGGCGGGATGAGCTTGACGAGTTCTTCAATTGGTGGCCTGGCTGATGTGAATTCTTCCAATAGGTCTGCATACGTCACCGTCTCAACTTCAGATCGTCTCTTGAAGTCCACAGCACCCTCAGGTGTGCCCAAGGAAGTCAACAATTTCTTTTGACTCTCGTCTTGAGCCCAGACCGAGAGGTCTTCGTAGAACTTCTTAGCAGGTCGACCAAATAAGTCCACATTCTGCTGTAGTGCTTGGAAAACTGTTCGGGTTTCCATAACTGAAGGGTCGAATCTGCTCGGAACCTGGATGAGCTCTTCATGGTCTAAACCATAACGTACCAAAAATTCCTCCACCTGTTGACCGTCATTGTGAGCGTGCACTCCCAAGGATTCGCCAAGCTCGTACTTGAGATCTGTGCCAGTGGTGTCAAATTCGATGTGGAAGATGTTTCTGTCGTAGTGACCCGGTGTCAATCGTCGATTTGCTTGGACCTTGACTTGCCAGGTCTTGACAGCGACATCGGGTCTGAGAGCCGCCTGGAAGTCGTAGGCCTCCTTGAAAGCAATGTGCTTGGCAGCTGTCTGCCAAGCAGCTTTCTCAGTATCTAATGGTACTGTCTCTCTTTCAGTGTTTGCACTGAAGGAATTTGCAGTGACAAAGCCTGGCAGCTCGGTCTGGTCCTCCAATGCACTCCACTCAGCTGGCATCTCGTATGGTGTCAGGGCCTTTTCCATATGCTCTACTAGCGCCTTGAGCACCTCTTTAGTCACGTCAGAGTGCATATTGGCACTCTTGTCTACAACCTCGGAAACGGACAGATCGGGTCTCAGAAGCCGAAGAGCGACCAGCTGCAGCAAGGCAGTCTCGGTGTACTCTCCAGAGACTGCATCGCCATAGTTAGCCCCATTCAAGAGAAGCAGTTTGATAGACTTGGCAGCGACCGCTCTCTTGAACCATCCTGGCAGACTCTTCTCAAGCTCTTCAGGCTTAGATTTGTTCTTCAGCACAAGAGTACCAGCAGTACTGATGCTGCTAGTTACATCGTAAGACCTCAAGATTTGTGCATCAGCAACAATTGAAAGGGCTGCAGCCTCGACTGGATATGATGCATCAAGTGTCTTCGACGATATTTTGATCTCTGCGTGGTGCAGACCACCTTCGGCGTAGTTGTCGTACGAAGTAAGGACGCTGATATTTGACTTGCCTTCCATCGCAAGGATACAGGCTAGTCTTTCAACAGACGCAGAACTGTTCGAGGCATCAAGATCCCATTGAACAAACTGTTCAGCATTGATGCCAATATTGTCGATGGATTGCTGTTCAATTTGAGCGACATCAATAGTGGTGCCCACGAGAGCCTGCTTGAACACGGCAGTCATGTTACCAGCTCGCCATTGCGTCTCTCGGGTATATTTAGCATCTACCACAGCGGGCCTCTTTGTCGACCACTCGTCAGACATGGCAAGTGCACTAAGGACGTCTGAGTACAGGATTGAGTTGATGGAGGAGTCCGAGACGTCCTCGGCTGTGTATATTTGTCCAAGCACGACAACCTTGGTCGTGGTCTGAGGCAAGACTGCAAGGAAGTGTTGTTCGCTGAAGGGCCGGTAAACACGGACGTTCACAAGTCCAATCTTCTCCCCAGTAGACGACAGCTGAGATGCTACAAGCTTAGCGATGGCTGCCTCTGGCGAGCCGAACACCACCAATACAGTGGTTGCATCTTTTGCACCAAAGTACTCGAAAAGACCATAGTCAGTGCCCAGCTCAGCATTGAGGTTCTTGAGCAAGCGAACCACTTTGTCTGTTTCGTCCGCTTTCTTGCTGATAGCTTCTTGGTTCTGAAGGACGTTGTCGTAAGCCTTTTTGAGAGCGCTTTGGTCAAGCACATCCACCACCCGGGTATCCTCCCGAGCGATTCTGAGACCATCATATGTGTGTACTGTAGGCAATACTGATGAAAGTATCGTCGCAAACAATGCCATGTGCTGAATCTCATGCACTGTCGACGAGCTCACCACAACATATCCACCTTCTCGACTGATGGCTAAGGCTCGGGTGTAGTCCGAGACAAAGTTCGAAGTTACAGGAGAAAGATCGAGTGATGACACATGTGCGACAAGAGGTGTAGCACTAGAGTAGAGTAGAGACAGCTGGTCCAAGACAGGCTTCATTGCAATCAATGAGGAGGACGTAGCCAATATCGATGCTGGCACATTCTTCTTGATGAGATTGAAGTCTCGAGAAAAGATGTTGCCCAGGATCATCGATGCAGCGCCGGAACGGGTCTGCATCCTGGAGAATGAAGACACCTTGCCAGATGCATTCTTCTGCTCTCCGTCTACCCATGCCGAGATCGACTTGTCGAGTTCTTCACCTTCTGCGCCGTAAGAATATATTTTATCGCTGAGAGCATACGAGACATGCTCGACAAGAGTCTGGCCAGAACAGTACAGGGGACCTGATATCTTCGAGATATCCGAGTACAGATGCATACTGTCAGACCGCTCGACTTGATCCGTCTTAAAGTGCAAAGAAGACAGAAAAGAACTACAGAAACGTGCTTAAGTATGCTTGACCACAAGCTACAGAAAAAGTTACCAGGCAGGAGGCGAGGCGGGCAAACGATTGCGCGATCAAGCTCAAGGCCGTGGAGTCCGGCGTTGCGCCTCTCCCGCATTCACACTCGCACAGAACAACTCGGCTTTTCCGGTTCATGCAAGTTTGTAGCATTCATTGTCTTCAACTGCCTGCGACCAGTACTGCAGGAGTGATGAATGCAGCTACAGGACTAAATTCTACCCAATTCCTGGGAAAGTCATGCTGGAAATAAAGAGAAGCCATGTATCTTCTCCTCGTTCAGTCTATAAAGAGCTCAGTCATACCGAGAGTGCTCTCTTTCGTGCTCAATCCGTCTCAGTTCAGCCGACCCAATCTCATACTTTGCCCGGCTTCGTCGAGACGACTTTCTCGATCGACGATGATCGCGTGATCGACGATCCCTGTCCTTTGGCTGGTCGTCTCCCATCTCTTCGAAGACGTTGTGATCCTTCTTGTGCTTCTTATTCTCTTCTCCATCGTGATCAGCTGAGTTCTCGTGCTTCGAGCGGTGATGTCTGTCATTTGAACGAGACCGAGATCGTAACCTGCTAGACCTTTCCTTGCTCGTTGAGCGATTGCGGCGATGACGGCGCGATGAGCGGTGACCTCTGCTACGTCGTTGTGCAGGGGATTTGGATCGGTGTCGAGAAGGCGAACGTCGCTCAATTCTGTCGGCCAGAGCCCGGCCCTTGATCTTTATACTTTTCTCCGGGGCCGTGGACCGAACCACGTCTTCCGAAGCTGACATCTTTGCGTCGCGCGATGTCGAGGTGGACCTGACTCTACGTGATCGATGTCTATGCTGTCCGTGATTGTGATGGGAAGGCGAGCGCGAGGACGAACGTCGCCTCTCCGCCACGTATCTGCCTCTCTGTTCAGGACTTCTCGAGCGATACTGCTGGTGTCGTGGCGAGTGACTCGACATCTGAGTGATGGATCTTGTCGCAGAGCGACCTCGTTCATGCTCTAACCTATCACTGGATTGTGTCTGTTCGTGGTTCGTCCTGGTGTCCATCTCGCGATTCTCGTTGACAGCACTGTGGTGGGTGCTTCCACGTCCTCTCCCATTCCTAACGCGTGAGTCATGACCATTACGCATTGCGGAAGGGCCAGTGGGCGCACCCTCAACAACCACGGGGGCGACAGTAGTAAGACTGGATGAATGTGCCACGCGCCCACCACGAAACGATGCACTACCTCTTGGAGCGTATCGACCACGATACCCTCCACGAGGGTGATCATTCAATGACGGACCTAGAGGTGCTTGCTCAGAGGAATCGCGGTCTTGTGTATGCATATACATATTTTGCTGTGTATAACTGTCCTTAGGTTCAGTATTCCAATTCCCTACATACCCGTAACCTCCATGATCGATGTTCGCAGTAAACTGTGGCATCATCATAGAACTGATTGGAGCCATTCCAAAATCTGTATTTGTCAACCATCAAGAAGGTCAATTAGGTAGCCGAACTTACTCGACATCATGGGGAATCCCATGTTCATGCCATGCATGCCCGCACCGTAGATATTGTTTTGCTCATATGTACCACCATAAGCACTCGTCTGTTGATTAGATCCTGACAGATTCGAGGGTGCTTCGCCCATCATGCCCGTCACATGTGGTTGTCCGGATAATGTGGAGCTTGTACGCGGCATGTCGTCCTTTTGAGTCAGTACATTGATAACGTTAAGAGCGCCTCACTCACATGTCCTGTTGTCTGACCATTCTCGTCAGGAGTTTCATTAGATTGTCTAACGTCCTTCGACGATTGTACTAAAGTTATACCAGGTTGCGCTTGTGCTGTGCTGGTTCCCTTCTCTTTGGCTTCTTTAGCTAGAGCATCGTTGTAGCGCTTCTCGGCATGTCGCAGAAAGACGGCGATAGTGGTTCGTAAACTTGTTGATATAGCACAACCAGATTTGTCAAAGGGTGTAAATGCACAGATAGGACATGCATCCTCAGGTAATGTGTCAAAGCCTTGCTAATTGTCAGCATTCTGATGCGAGTCGTAGTTCGAAGCACACATACATTGTCCGCAGACGATTTGGTCACAACAGGGTAACTTCCATGCATCTCGAGCCAAAGCTGTGCAAAGACTGCACTTGAGCCTTTCAGGAATCGCACCAAGAGGGAATGGCTCTTCTGTTGCAGTCATTCGTCGCAATTGCTCGGTCTATAACAGCATTACTACGACCATAAGATCCCGTTACTGTTCATGCATTAGCCGCTAGACAGATTGGTATAAAAGTCGACGCACATTCAGCATCGCTTGGACCAAGGATGTCCTTTGTACAATTAGCGAAGCGAAGTAGAGCAGCAATCGTTAGCTTGTCGATTCTCGCCTCTCTCGTTCTGCGCCGGCTCCATCAACCATCATCAGCCGCAGCCGCGTTCTCAGCTTGCGCTTGCTGCTATTCACACGTCCTGGAAACTTGGCATGATGGATACTTATAGTCGTATGTGGTGATACGCCGAAACGATGTGCTGACGATGGACGCTTTATTAGCTTCAGCCGCGAGATACTCTGCGGGTCTCGCTATCCGTAGTGGCATCTCGATCGCTGGGGGCTTCGCGATTCGCCAAGTTTCAACTTACATCTCGAAAGTCCCGCAAAACTTACACATTCAAGAATTGGAACTCATATCGAAACGGCTGGATCAGAAGATCAAGGCGAGTCGCCTACATTCGTGGTTCCTATGTCCTCTGACAGGTCTTAGATCGTCACACCTGCAATCGATCTGATAGAAATTATCGCAGCCAGGGGTAACACCACCCTGAACAGCACTGTTCAGTTGACAGTATCGCTTCGTAATGACATCAATGCCTTCGGTCAGCGTATGGCAGATGTCATGTCAGAAGACTCGTCGGCGAGTACGAATTCCAAGGATGCCACGCGCAAAGTACTCGACGATATGAAAGCCCTTCTTGCTAGGATAGAAGACGCTGTTCCACTGATTAGTCTGGCACTGACGACCTCCGGAGCCAATTTATCTGCATCTTTGCCAGATACGGTGTCTCCATCGAGACTCCTACAAGCCTCTGCATTCTTGCAACAAGCCGATAGACAATTTGATCTGAAAAGTGCGCACGAAACACAGGTCGGTCCTTCTTTTTCCTTAAAACTATACACCATCTTCGAAGGCCATTCGCGCCAAACACAGGATCCAAATTTGTCAAACATAACATGGCAAGAAACCTATGCGAGGTCGATATTGGAAGTAATCCGAATGCCAATGCAAGCCGATGCCAAGCACGACGAAGTGCATGCTCGAGATCACAAACTGAATTATCTGTACCATTTCCGCGTGACTGAAAACCTGGACGATGGGAGGTATCACGAAGAGCTTGAGAATGGTGCATACAGGAAAGACGCCCAAGGATTTATCAGAGGAGCTTCCAGAGACATTCCAGTACATAACATAGCTCGTCTCTTCTTCAGCGCTTCTGGCAGATTGCTCAACATTGATGAGGCTCGAACTCCAGTACTAGTGCTCAAGATCAATCACGGACTTCGAGGACCTTCGGCCATGGTGCGAGCTATCTACACTGGCGAGACAGATGCGGATACTTCACTCACCGGTGCTGATCCCAATCAAGCCGAAGAGGTTTCAGCGGATGATCTAGAATGGATTGCGTTGGAGTTGTGGTCCGACAAGGACGACGAAGATTCCGATCTCGACAATTTTGACACAGCGTCAGAAGCCTCCTCAGAGAGCCAGGATGGTCATTCAGTGGGCATCAGTCGTCCTTCAACTGGTGGCTCGAGCGACGTTGACGATCTTGCGATGCAATTGCAAGTACTGGACATGTCAAAATCAAACACAGTGTCTATAGATACTGGCAAGTCTCAAATCAACGTGGCTAGCTTATCGCTCTTGGAATATATTTTGAGATTAAGTGCTCTACAGACATCCGAGCAAGACTCCGTCTTGTCTATATCAGATGAACGAATTTCTCTCTTCCTACGTGACGAGAACAGCTCGTCACGTTCCAAGACTCGACAAGAGACTGATGCTCTTCGTCGTCCTAGTAATGACCGCTTTGATACGCCGGCATCCTCTGTACATTACGACGAATTCATTCCGGGAACACAAGCCAGGATACGAAGATCCAGGAAAAGTCGCCAGCATACACCTTCAAGCCACTCGAGCACACCAGTGAATACTCAGTCACGCAGAAGAGATCGATCAAAGCTGTCAGAGTCGCAGTTGACTCCGCAGGACCCGCAGATAGCTCAGTTGAACCTGGTCCAGGGCTCGAATTCGCGTCATTGGCATCACTTGGAGAAGAAGCCGAGCCATGAGTCCTCGAAATTAGTGGATAGTCCACTGTACACAAAGCAAACAGTTGGCAAGCAGACATCGAATCTATTCCAGGCTTCGGACGATCTCCAATCAAAGACAAACAACGGGTTTTCCAGTCGACTACGGCATAGTGTTGAATCCTCTGATCCACTCAAAGACACAAAAGTGCGAGACACAAGTGGCCAAGAAGAGGCCACTGCAGGAGACGTGAACGGGACCTCCATCAACCCAGAACATCGAGAGTTCATGGCGCAGGCAATAGAAGAGGCCAAGAAGAGCGTCTACATTGCGAGCGCCTTTTGCGTAGGTTGTGTCATCGTCAAGGATGGACGCGTCATCTCGACCGGGTACTCGAGGGAGCTCGAGGGCAACACGCACGCGGAGCAATGTGCGCTGGACAAACTTCCCGACATTGGGCTCGCACAGGACGCAGACATGTACACGACAATGGAGCCGTGCAGTGTCCGCCTATCAGGCAATGTCCCTTGCGTGCAGCGCATCATCGAGGCCAAGATTGGCGCAATCTATCAGGGCGTCAAGGAACCCGCGGACTTTGTTGAATGTAACGGGTCGGAATTACTGAGGAGGGCAGGAATCGAGGTGCATACGGTGCCAGGTTTCGAAGCGCAGGCGATGGCGATTGCGAGGGGCGAATCTCAACTTTAATCGTGAGATTGACTTTTTCAAAGGATTGTATATGATATAGGAAAGCAAGGTAGGCAGCGCATCGCTCACGACTTGAACCTCATCTTTACCTCCTCCCGCTCGCGTCTGACGGCGTCGACACCCGGGAGTGCCATCATGTTGGTGAACCACTTGTGCACGGCGGGATACTCCCGCTCGAGACTGAAACCCTCGCCCATGACGGGTTTCCAATTGACGACGACGTCGGTCCAAATGACAAACGCGAGATCCGCCACGGAACACTTGCCACCCACCAACCACGCTTCCTTGCCGTCACCGTCCCCGCCGCCGTTCTTCTTCAAGACGCCATCCAGGACGCCGTTGATGCGTCTCACTTCGTCGCGGTACCGTTCGATTACCGACGTCAGGTTTTTTTCCTTGTGGTAGTACACGAACCAGCTCGCCTGTCCAAAGTACGCTATCCATCCATTAGCCTCATCATCCGTGCTACCTTCTGATCTCCATCGAGTCGAGTGGAGTCAAGTCCAGACAAGACAAGACGGGACGAAATGACTTACGTCCTTGTCCGGAGGCCTGGTAGAGTAACCACTGATTCATCTCGGCCGTCTCCCGCGTCCCGGAAAACGAGTACCGATGCGTCTTGGCATCGTACTTGGCCACGAGGTACTGAATGATGGCAATACTCTCCCACAACACAAAGTCCCCGCCTCCCTTTCCATCACCGTCCCCGCCGGAAGACAGGTCGTGGTCGACGATGGCGGGGATGCGGCCGTTCGGGTTGATGGTGGCGATGTATTCGTCCTTGGGCATGCCTGACCCCGATCCAAAGACGTCCACCATGATGGTCTCGTACGTGACGCCCAATTCGTTCAGGACCATGGCAACCTTCCATCCACTATGAAGTATCCGTCAGCCTTCCTTCTACTTCAATCTCCCGCCGTTCTTCAGGGGACGGGGAGGATACGTACTTTGGTCCCAACTCATCCGAGTAGAGCGTGACTTGTTTCTTGGCCGACATTTCAATATTCACCTGTCTTTCCTTGTTTCTCTGCTTTCGTAAATGTCCGTTTCGACAAGACAAGAGTAAAGGCAGTACTTCGAGGACACTGATCGAGTCTGCAGTAAAACAAATTTGTCGAAACGCGGGGATAATGATCTTCCAAACTGGATTTTGATCAGATGACGGAGGATTTTGTGGAGAAGGAAACCAGAAGAATCGCCCCGATCGTCATTTTCTGCTTCATCCCGCCAGATCCGCGGTGATCATGCTCCACTGACGCTGCTGCTGATACTGTACCTACCTATATGTCCTTTACATGTGTCTAGACATACGTATACACGCACACATGAGCGGTGCTTTAAAGGAAAGGCAGGTAGGTATGACAGATGACCAGTTGCAAATTCCACATTATTTCCTTCTAGCCTATATGTTGCAATCTAAATTGCATGTCACCATAGAATAGCTCCACTTCCTCGCGACTGTGTCGGGGGAAAAAAGATTGGAAAGGAAAAAAGTCTATGACTATATATATGACAGAGAATAGTTCGAAAGAAGGAAAAAGAAATTGCATCAATCAAATCATGACATTGGTCAGAGCATTGCCAAAATGCTCGCTTGCTTCCTTCCATGGTCTTTCAGAAATCTCGCCCATACATACGCAACATGAAAAAAAAAAAAAGTCAATCTACTTTTTGGCCGCCTCTCGCGCGGCCAAGATCAAGGGGGACAAGGTCTTGAGTGGTTCCGCCTTGCGGAAGAAGGGATGCCGCAGGAGTTCCTCACTCGAGGGTCGCCTCTCCACGTCCACCTCCAGACTCTGCTTCAGGAAATCGCGAAACTCCGCAGACAGCGTCTCGGCATTGTTGATCTTGGGTGTCCCGTTGGTGGCAATCAGGTAGAGCGCCCGCAGTGGGTTCTCGTTCAGGTACGGC
Source organism: Taphrina communis (assembly GCA_005281525.1). Taxonomy (NCBI): domain Eukaryota; kingdom Fungi; phylum Ascomycota; class Taphrinomycetes; order Taphrinales; family Taphrinaceae; genus Taphrina; species Taphrina communis. Next base: position 418,172 of record RHGI01000001.1, on the reverse strand, counting down.
GGCTCGCCCTCCACCATCTCGATGGCCATGATGCCCAGCGACCACACATCCACCTTCGGTCCATACTCCTTCCTCGTGACCACCTCCGGCGCCATCCAGTAGGGCGTGCCGACCATCGTGGTTCGCTTGCTCCCTCCCTCGGTGATTTGCGCACAGAACCCAAAGTCGGTCAGCTTGATTTCTCCCGTCATCGAGAGTAGGACGTTGTCCGACTTGATGTCCCGATGAATGACTCCTTTCGAATGCAGATGCCGCAGGCCCTCGAGTGTCTCCTTGCAAACGGCAGCAATCTGTCCCTCCGTCATGATGTTGGCAGTCACGACATCAGTCAACGAACCACCCTCCATGTACTCCATGATGACCCATAGATCGCCCTTGAACAGGAATGAGTCGATATAATTGACAATATTTCGGTGTTGGCTGCTCTTCATGACAATGATTTCATTGATGATGAGATCCTTCTTTGGCTGCTGCTCCAAGTTCATCTGCTTGATGGCCACGGCTCGATCGCTCGAGGTCTGATACGCTGTAAAGACACCACCCGATGCTCCCTGACCAATCTTGGTGAGAGACCTGTACAGTTTGGTTGGGTCGGCAGGGTTGCAAATCTCGTTCAAGCGCGCCACCACGTCGAAGTCAGCCTTGGACGGCTTCCTCTCTCGTCTCCTCTGCTGTGTGGAGGAGACAGTATCGGACGCTGAGGGCGCTTTCGGTATCGGAGGCCGTGACGGAGCATCTCGCTGAGCGATGCCCAGGCCTTGCACGCCATCTTTGACCGGCATCACTAGCTTGCTGTTGTTATTGGTGCTGGAGATGTTTTGAGTAGTCGTGGTCGCGTTGGCATTGATTCTCTGGCTGATCTTTCGCGACAAGGACTCGAAATGCCCGACTCGATCTGCCGTGGCTGAGGAGCCATTCTGATACATGGGAGGTACCTTGATGTCCTCCTCGCAGTGCTGCTTCGAAATTGCCGCCGGTGAAGCTGGTTTCGGCGGGGCGCTGCGTTGAGGAGGTGGTGGGATACGAAATGGCACTTTGGCAATGGCCCTGTCATGCGACATCTTGACAGTATAATTTGACGGCGTCTCTGGCGTCGAGGGCGAGCCTCCAGGCGGGACTGGAGGAGAGCGAGGATTGTTGAATTTGCGCAGAGTCGTCTCGGGTGATTCGGGAGCTTGCCACTGATGGAATGGCACGGTCTCGTTGGTATGTTGCAACTTTTCCCACACTTGATCGTCTTCCTTTGTGGTGGTATCCTGATAAAACTGGACAATATCCATTACAGCCTGGGGGTGCTGCTGCTGTTCCGTCTGGGAGATGCCCGATTCGGCGAGGAGCTTCTGCCATTCTTTCGGCAGCCCTGTGAATTCGCCAGACTCAAAATTGAAGCCTACGTGGGTGACGTGGACGGCGTCGTAGGGAGTGCCAATCTCGAGCGTTGCACGACGCGAAGGATTCGCCGTTAGGGCGGACATGCTATTGATGAGTCCCTTGATGCCTCTCGGCTTGCCCTTAACCGAGCCCGAGCCATTTGGCGAAGCTTCATCGAATCGCGTGGAGGTTGAGGAGATTGATGATTGCCCTGATGGATGTGTCCGTGACGTGCCATTGCTGGTGGCGACGCTCTCGGCAGGGGTGAACGGTCCCTGCTGGTATTTTGGACTTCCCATGAGTGGGCTGCCGAGGAGAGAGGCAGGTCTAGAGCGTGGTTGACCGTGAAGTCCAGGGGCGACGTTCTCCTGATTTGTGTGACTATCTTGGCTTTAGCTTCTTATGCAGTTCTCCAACAATCCCGACTTACTTTCTATAAGCGTCCGTGTCCGCGTATCGAGCCTTGGACAGGGACCCGTGACGAGCAAGAGAGGAAGAGCCAGCGGGAGAAAAGGAAGTGTCGTCCTGCAAAGACACACTATTCTTCCTGCTCGTGGTACCCGATATTGGTGGACCGGGAGGTCTAGGGGCGGAACGTTGAGGTCGAAGGTCCGATAGCGGTAGGACGGCGATTGCCTCGCGGGACACTTGCTCAGTCTGCAGGGCTGGCATCAAAGGAGATGAAATCGACATTTTCGAGTACTGTCGCCGTTCGGGAGCGCCTGATCGAGTCTTGTCCAGCTCGTCAACTGACTCCAGCATCGACCCCGGCGTTGTCGAAAACAATGAGGCTCGTCGCATAATGCGCTATTCGTGTATTGTCGCCTCACAGAAAGGTATCTTCTTAGTGCATAGTGTCGCGGCTCGTTGCTACTTTCCGTCCAATATGAATTGTCTCAGGGTGGGAAGCAGTCGACACGTCCTTCCGCGGGGAGGAGAGACCAAAGTCTATGGTTTCAGGCTGTGGGTCGTGTTGTCAAATGTCGACCCACTGTCCAGGAGGAAGGAGAGTGGTTGGCAGGTCGCTGTCAATGGTGGGGAACAATTGCTGAAGGGTGAAAGCCGTCCTGAACAGGAATTCGGGCTTGGTCTGATGTGAAGTGGAAGGAATTCCAGATGGATAGCCGCCGCGCACAACACCTGCCCTCTTGTGGAGCACCTGAAACGAATTGCGGGTTACAATCGCTCGACACGATCTTGAGGTGCAGCAGCACAGAACGAGACAAGAGGGCGACAAAGAGGACAGGCAAGCAGAGATGAGAAGACTTGGGGGGGGGGAAGGATATGGGAGACGCTACAGGATACGTACGTAAGAGGAGGAGGGCAGCCTGTCGATCGATCGCTGGAGGCAGGCAGCTCGCTGCTTCTGCTTTTGGGAAGGTGCACTCTCTCTCGTCCTCTTGGGGGGGGGGGGGATCCGGTGAGTTTTGTGCGCGCGCGCTTCCTCCTGAGTACCGCTCGTGCAGTTTTGCTTTGCTGAGCTCCTCTCCATATCCCTTTTCATTTCTTGGTTGCAGCTCCTCCTTCTGCTTTTTGACGGGCCGGCTTTCCTGATCAGGGGTCTTGACAATTGCCTGCTTCAAGGTGATGCTGATGCAGCTGGTATAGCTAGTGGTCATGATAATCTAGCTAGCTATTCCCACCAACGACTGTGGTGAATTGCAATTGTCAAGTTACAGACCTTAGTCTCGCTGCAAATGGCTTGCCTTCGCACGGTACTGGCCGGGTCAATTCGATCGGGAATTGCCAAGCGAACAACTTGCCACGCTCGTACCACAAGAATTGATTCTCCATGATATCACGCTTGAATCACTCGCTATACACCAATCAAGGCATAGATTCCCGATACACTATGGAGTCGAAACCTTAAAATCCGAGCTGGCCGCGTCACGCGTGCCAAGCGGTACTTGACGCAGCAGATCCACGGATAGATGGCCAGCTGTACATGTGTTCAGGCGACCTCGAAGATCATGTGGCAGCGATCACCGGCAAGGCGCCCATGAAAGTCCGAGCAGATCCCGAGAACACGATGTAGTGCACGTGGAATGAGACCTCAAGCACTTTGTCTGCGGCTATTCTTCGGTACGAATGACGAAACCTTAATTCTGGAGCCGTCCTGGTAACTCGTCTCAAGCTACCAAACTATCAATATAATCTCATGCAGAGAACAAGTCAACAACTCAAAGATCCTCTTACAAGAATTAGATTCTGTAATCAAAAAGTTGAAGGAAAGGGTGTCTAGATAGATTCTCAATATTCCGCCGCGAATCACTCCTCGTCTTTGGGCAAACCACAGACTCGTCTCCACCATGTCAATGTTTAAGCCGAGTCCTCGCATCGTCGGCGAATTGGCACGCAAGGACGTGTGGAGTCTGGTCAATGAGGCCGCGGCGCAATGCAAGACGCCGCCGGTGAATCTTGGCCAGGGTTTCATGGACTTTAATCCTCCGCCATGGTTACTAAAGGCCGCAAAGGAGTGTCTCGACCCCGTGCCCACGAACCAGTACTCGCCGACGAGGGGACGCCCGAGACTCAAGTCTGCCATTGCAAAGGCCTACTCCCCCTTCCTCGGACGGGAACTCGATCCCAACACGGAGGTGCTCATCACGGCCGGCGCAAACGAGGGCTTCTATAGCGCATTTGCGGGTCTCCTCGATGCCGGCGATGAAGTCATCGTCATGGAGCCGTACTTTGATCAGTACATCTCCAACATTGAATTCAACGGGGGCGTGGTCAAGTACGTCTCCCTCCGTCCCCCCGCGCGGGCCAAGACGCACAACATCGAGGCGAGCGAGTGGCGGCTCGACATGGACGAGCTGCGGGCGGCCATCACACCGCGGACGAAAGCCATCATGGTCAACTCGCCGCACAACCCCATCGGCAAGATCTTTACGCGGGATGAACTGCTGGAGATTGGCGCGCTCGTGGTGAAACACAACCTGATTGTGCTTTCGGACGAGGTCTACGACCGACTAGACTACAAGCCGCAGGTCCGGATGGCCTCGTTGTCGCGCGAACTGGCGGACCGCGTCATCACCATCGGCTCAGCGGGCAAGACGTTCGGGTGCACCGGATGGCGGGTGGGATGGTTGATTGCGCGGCCGGAACTCATCAATTACTGCGCGGCCGCGCACACGCGCATCTGCTTCGTGGCCAATAGCCCGCTGCAGGAAGCCACGGCGATTGCCTTTGAGCGCGCCGAGGCGGAGGGATACTATGACCGGACGTGCGCCGAGTACAAGGCGCGTCGCGACCTGTTGCAGCGCACCTTTGACGAACTGGGTCTCACATATACCGTCCCCGACGGCTCCTACTTTCTCCTCGTCAACTTTGCCAAAATCAAGATTCCCGACGAATTCGTCGCCACCGTGCCGGAGAGCGTCACCAAAGGACGCGCCAGGGACTTTCTCCTCAGTTACTGGCTCTGCTCCGAGCTCGGCGTCGTCGCCATCCCGCCCTCGGAATTCTGTACCCCGAAATCCGCCCCGATCTTTGAAGAGTACCTCCGCTTCGCCTTTTGCAAGAAGCTCGAGACCCTCGAGGCCGCTCGTGAGAAGCTCCTCAAGCTCAAGCCATACGTGCAGAATTAAAGTGACACGAAAGATCATTAATTTTCAAGGTGTCTGCAGACTTTTAGACGGAAAGGAAGAAGGATTAAAAGTACATATATACAACTCAATTGCATTACACTGATACATGTTCCTCCCTGTTTTCATCATTTGTGATTTCCTATTTCGCACCTCGCTTCTCGAAGCAAAAGGCCGCATAGAATCCACAAGCCTCCTTTTCGTCGCCCTCGATACCTCTGCTGCCATCCTTCTTCACCACGCCCATCCGGTCCAGCAGCATGCCGCCATCGAAGTCGTTGCAGTTCTCCTCAAAGACCTCGTGAAAGCCCTTGTGGTAGAGCAGCTCGAGATTGTACTCCTCCGCCAGGGCCCGAAAGGCGTTGAAGGGCACCACGTACTCTGGCACAATGTCCACGGCGTCCTTCAGGTAGAACGTGTATCGATGTCCATAAGGCGGACGAAAGACCACGTCGGGGCCCGGGGGAGGTTGGTTCTCAAACTCGACCCGGTAAATGTCGTTGCCCCACTCCTTCTTCTGTGCGGGCAAATTGTTGATGTGCGCGATAATGGCATCGGACGAGGGGATGGTTCCCAGAAACTTGCCGCCACGAGGCAGCGAGCAGGCCACGTTTGACAGCATCTGACGCGCCTTGGCCTCTGACTCAAAGGCATAGTGAAGGCAAAACTGCATCGAGACAATGTCAAACATGCGCCGATCAGGCGGCAGTAATTGAGTCAACGGTCGATCGAAGCAGTCGAATGCGTAAAAGTCAGCATGGAATCGAGGGTTCCTCATCTTTTCATAGCGACCTCGTGCCTGATCGATAGAAACTTCCGCCAAGTCAATGCCCGTGTATGAGCTGATGTCTGCCTTGTCCCACTTCATCAGGTCGCCACCCTTGCCGCAGCCCATGTCCAGCACACGAATGCGTTGGTCTCTTGCATCTGGCGTGAAGTTGCGAATCAGGGTCGACTTGATCCAGTTGTTGAAATTCCGAAGATTCACAATTGGCGACTGATTTCGCTGTTGGCGCCCTTGATTGGGTCGGGCATTGTAATGCGATCTGACCACTTCACTACCACGGTGATACTGATTCCTGAGATTCGCGGCTTCTCTGGCACGTCGATCACTCTCCTCCTGCCGTCTCAGTGTTTCTTGACGTTCCCTTTCTGCTTCTGCTGGATCGCGGCGCGCGCCAGGCCTTTTCTGTCGTTTTACGGGTTGTTCTTCACGATCTACTGGCGGGATTGCAGCATTGTCCAGCTGGACATCGCGCTTAGGAGTGTCCTCATTTATAGGAGTGTCTCCCTTCACAAATTCCTTGTCGGCGCTTCGTGCGGGCGATCTGCTCCTAGATCGTTTTCGTTGTTGTATTCTATCACGATCATCACTTCCGTCATAACTATGATCGCGATCATCCTGGCGCGGCCTGAACTCTCGCGCGTGGTCGACAGAGCGGTACTGCCTTTGCTTTGAAGACTGAGCTCTTTCCGAGGCAAGTTCAGCTGGGTCTCTCTTTTTCATCCTGCCAATCTTGGAGACACTGATCGGTTTACGTTCTGCTGCCACGCCATTCACTACCATCGGAGAAGGAGGTGCCTCATTGACACCATTCGCAGCAGATCGATCATCATCTTGAGCATCACGATCTGTCTTACTTATCTGTGTACTATTTGGCACATTATCCGTGAGCACTGGGGAGTCATCGGTCATGGCTTGCAAAGTCACTGGCTTCAAAGCTTCACCGTGTTATCCACTTGAGGCTCGTTATATCGTCACTCGATCGTATTCGGACGATAAAGAGAAGCAGACGATTTTCTTGTCGTGTCTCGCAAAGTGATCTTGCAGATAGAACAGCTTGAAATTGCCTACATCAACCTTGGAAGTCTTGAGCTTGTGCAGCTCCTGGAAGGTTGTGCACCGGCACGAAGAATGATTGCTCGGCAGATTTGCTCAAAAGAGTTGCTCCACACCAAGAGTGCGCCACGATGCATCGAGGTCAGCCATCTGAAGCTCTACAACTCATCTGCAATAATGCTGGCTAAATCTTGCACCCTCCTAGTAACTTCGTTTCTGCTGCAACTTGTTCTCGTAACTTCTCAAGCGATAGCGAGAGCTTCGGTAATGGTGCTGTTCATAATGTCCAAGGCTTTGGCTTCCGCGAAGATCTCGATCTCTCGAAGTGCATCGCCGCGAGGGCCTATATTCGACTGCAAAAGATGTGCTTCAAATTACAGGCGTCCTAATTATGGTGGCTACTATACGACCATGATGGAGGTGCAAGTTCCCAAGTATGACCCTGCTGGTGATAATACAGACATAAGGATGGAGGACAAGAAGGGTGGAGTCATATTCTATTCTCGACTAGCAGGTTATCCTGAGAACCGTCCAACACCAGACAAGGCAAAGATGTATGCAGGTGTGGTTGTGCCAGCAAAGCCCGACGAACCATTGAATTGCTGCCAGTCCGGTTGTGTACATTGTGTCTGGTATGCTGTCTTCCAGCCCTTCATCATGTGGTGCTGATTTGCCAGGGACATATACCGGGAAGACATTGAAGACTACCAGGCGAAGAGGGACGAGGCTAGACAGGCGCTTGTGAAAATGGGGGAAACTATTCCTGTCGAGCTCGGAGGCTCAGGAGAACAGCCAGACATCATTGGACAACTCGATCCCTCGTTGCAAGCATTCATCAAGCTTGAAAAAGCCCTGAAAGAAAAGAGGTTGCAGAGAGAGCAACGATGATCTCAGGAAACGACAAGAGTGGTAGACCATCAATTGCTTTTAGCGTGGGCGTGTCTGGGACGGACAATCATGATATGGGCATTTTCATAGGTGGCATGATGGAAGGAAATGGCGAGGTTGCCAGTGGTGCACACAGCTGTAAAGGCAGAACAAGCATGCAGTATGTGTTTTCGTATCGATTGAAGCAATCGATGACCATGATTGATAGCTTGGGAAAGTCTGGCCAGCTGTCTGAGTAGCTGCAGTGTATGTATATATATACGTATATAGTACGAATATATGGCGCAGACTTTCGAGATTTCTGGCCGGTCTGCTTTCTGCTGCTGCTGCTGCAGTTTAGAGTGCCGCACATCTCCCGCGTTTCGGCTACTTTTTACGGTTGCGCTGCCCAGACGCAGCGCACACGCCCTGTCAGCGGCTTCGATTCAAGCCCGGGCAACACTCCCATGGCTGGCAAACAAGGTACAATTGACATGTTTTTATCGTTCCTGGTAAGACGCTCGGCTTGCTGCTTCGACACACGCCGTGCTCTCTGAGTGGCTACTCGAGGTACAGGTCTAGTCACTTGTCCTCTCATTATCAGACTGGACCACAATTCTTGCGGTGTTTTATGTCCCATGAGACGCCGCAGAACTTGAATTGGTCCACGAAGCGTCCCAGGACCTTTTCAACGCCCACGAGTGATCACGAGTTGCCTGCACGACCGTTCAGCAGGGAGGCATCAATGATTCGAGACAAAGACGAGGAGCAAACGCGGGGAGCTGGAGCCAGGACAAGGCCGACGCCGGGAGTCCAGTATCACGACTTTCAACAGGCTCAGCCCAAGACGGAAATAGCACAAGCGTCAGCTGTGCCCCACTATCTGATTCCTTATACGTGGTATCGAGATTTCATCGCTTATGTCCAGGATGGGTCTGGTGTACCTCCGTCTGAGCTTCAACTTCATGAGCTCGAGGAATTTCTCGAATCAGACGATACCACAGTTATCCCTAAGAATGGACGTGACATCAAGATCTTGCAAGTCGAGCAGTGGACATTGTTACAAAGCTGGTACGGACAGGAAGACGAGCAATGCGTACGACATTCTTATAAGCTCAAAGATGGTTCATTCGTGCTTGAATACCGACCAACACAGTTCTACTTCAGTTTATATACACCTCCGAGCTCTTTCACAGAGCTTAAGCAGATCTCAATGTATAAATATAAAGATGTCGAGGGATTGTATGAGAAAGTCCGTCATGCTTTCGAGATCAGCCCTGCGTATCAAGTCCGGTTCTGGCACACGACAGAATCAGCTGGGCTCACCAATCTAAACAATGCTCGGGAAGCAATCACGAAGACATATGACCGCGTGAGCATTGGGACAGTAACAGATGGATCAACGTCATTCATCGTTGAGACGAGGAAGAACGCAGCAGAGAAATGGCAGTTGGAAGGATGCAAGAAGGCTCAAATCGAACGGACCCGTGCTACAGGCACGAAAGGATTGACCAATCTTGGCAATACTTGCTATATGGCTTCGGCTTTGCAGTGCTTGACGCATGTCAAGGAATTGTCCGAATACTTCCTCTCGGGATACTACTCCTCAGAAGTCAATACAGATAATCCCCTCGGTTATGGAGGCAGGGTGGCAACCTCTTTTGCAAAGCTGCTCAAGCAATTGTATCACGATGATGGCCAAAAGTCTGTTGCCCCACGTGAGCTCAAGACGGTTCTCGGAAACATCAATCAAAGCTTCGGAGGATATCAACAGCAAGATTCTCAGGAGCTCTTGGCATTTCTGCTTGACGCTCTACACGAAGATCTGAATCGCATCGTGAAGAAGCCTGCTACTGAACGGCCCGACATAGGGGATGTTGATGATACAGAGCTTCTGCGACTCGGTGAGGAAGCCTGGCGAATCCACAAATTGCGTAATGATTCCGTGATTGTTGATTTATTCCAGGGCATGTACAAAAGCACCTTGGTTTGTCCTATCTGTTCCCACGTCAGCATCACCTTTGATCCATTCTCGGATTTATCTTTACCCTTGCCCTTTCGGTCTTACTGGGCCCATGACATACATTATGTTCCGATACGAGGCTCGATCATCAAGATGACTCTCGAGTTCGAGCAGAATGCATCAATTGGGCAGATCATCGCCTATCTTGCCAAACGATTTGAGATCAAGCCAACCTTGATCGCTGGTGCAGAGGTGTGGAAGCACAGGTTCTACAAGATCTATGAGAACTACATGCCCGTTACGACGATTGAGACATCTGACGAGGCCTACTTCTACGAGTTGGATGCACCCGATCCCCGCACAGACAAAAGCTCGACAAGTATTTGGGTTCCGATATACACAAACAGACGATCACGCAACCAGGAGAAGGCAGAAGAATGTGGCGTACCATTTCCTATCATCTTTAACCAAGACGAGACCACAAGTTTTGCTACTATACAAAGCAAACTCATGAGAGTCTACGCTCGGTTCACAACCTCTTCTGACCTCATGAGTTCGCAGACAATCTCAGCTGAGGATGCCTCAACTCCGTTTATCATCAAAGTTGGACCACACAAGATTGGTACTAGCTTCTACGGGGGCACTGAGCCCATCCCATTGCAGCAAAGATTAGCTCAATCAAAGACTGCAGGGAATACTTTAAAGGATGACAACTCAACGACTGATCAGCCATCACTTGATGACCTGCCTTCCTATGATGAAATCGCATTCGGAGAGCGAAGAACCCTTAGCATCTCTCCTGCTAGCGATGATGACTTCCGCAGTGCTCAGGAGCCTGGAAGTTCGGTTATGCCCTCAGTAGAAAGTCTGCCAGAACGCAATCTATCAGATTCGGAGGACTTTGGTATGGCGGACGCAAGTGATGACGAAAGTCGACATGGTGCAGATACTGCACACTCACAGAAATTGTCATTCGAACGCGGAGAGAGACCACGCATACCCATGGACGCTCTTCCAACTCCTGAATCTACTCCCACAACGCCCGTGAGTGAGGAACTTCCGAGCAATGATCAGAAAGAGGTAGTTCTAGTGGGTCCCAAGGATGCGCTCTATTGTGAATGGCCAGAAGTCGCCTATGACGAATTGTTCTCCGAAGACCAAGACACCATTGGAGGAAAATCTCGTTGGGAGGAGTATGATTATCAGGTTGACGAGGCAATGGACGCGCGCAGGATTGCGCGTGAAACGTCGAAGCACAACGTCAAAAGTCTCGAAGATTGTTTAGATGAGTTTGCGAAAGAAGAGCCACTGGACGCTGAGAATACCTGGTATTGTCCAAAGTGCAAAGAACATCAGAGAGCCAACAAGACATTTGAACTTTGGCGGAGCGGAGACATACTCGTTTTCCACCTCAAGAGATTCAGTAGTTCGCGATCGTTGTCTGACAAGATCGATGCTGAGATTCGCTTCCCTGTACGTGGACTCGATCTGCGTGAGCGCTTGGGTGAACGACGTCTCAAGGTACTGAGGGGTGACACAAACCTCCAGGATAGCATATATGACCTGACCGGGGTGGTTAACCACTATGGCGGTCTCGGCGGAGGACATTATACTGCCTTTGCCCAGACCTTTAGCCAGGAAGGCTATCAGGATTTCCACAACTTTAATGGTACATTGCACGTGTTGAAGACGACTATCTTAAGCTAATAGTGCAGACTCCTCTGTGAATCCAATGGATTCCGAAAACTTGGTATCGTCATCGGCATATCTCTTGTTTTATCGGCGAAGGTCCTCAAGGCCTCTTGGAGCCGATCTGCAAAGCAAGCTTTCACAGTACCTCGAGAGGCGACAGATCCCCAGGTCTGGGGCTTCTGATACCTCAGACGAAGATGACCTGGTGCAGCGACAATCTGCCAGCGTGCCATATCAGTCAGAGGACTCTGTTTCCTCGCCAGCAACAAGCGCCTCGGCGGATTCGAAAGCGGCTGCGTATGTGCCATTCATCGGGCCTGGACATCAGCTTGGAGGAATTGTTGGTGACGGCTACAGAGCGTCGCCGGCCCCGTCCAATCCCTTCAGCGGTGGCACCTGGGGAGCACATGCAGCGACGAGATTTGGGACGACGAACAGTGAGACATCGGAGCGTCCCGAGGGTCAATTTCCCGAGAATGAGACAGAGGACTCTGTGAGCTGGAGCAATTCGGATTGATGCAAGAGCAGAAATTATGAGTGAAAAGGAGAATATCGTACTGTGGGCGCACGAATAGAATTGGCGTGCAAAAAAAATAAAGGGCTGTACATTATCGGAAGGAAGAGCATAGCGTGGTAGGTATCAGCATAGAATGTCACAATCGACACGCGTAATTCATCACAAACAGCCAGAAGATGCCGTGGAAAGGCATGCGAGTGAGTTACGGTGTATAGACAAGGTGAGACTAGGTAGTACTGAGTGGATGAACTTGTGCACCAGCTTGTCAGGGATACGCAAGACTCATTTGCCAGAGCAAAAACACTTGCAAGATCATTATTGGTAGGAATATCGTGGAGATTACCTGGTGGGCAGCTTGCTATCGGCCCGACTCGTCTTGTCGATCACCCAGCCCTGGAGGGCAACAAAAATTTGACGCCACCCAGTCATGCGTCCCGTGGATGGATAATTCAGATCTCAACCGCGATGGCCCGATTCCCACCCCGAAGTATCGCCTGTCCAGGTGCTGGCATGCGAACGTCCCGACATGAGAGATCTCTAGAACAATGAGACATGACCAACGAAGAGTATAGCATCACTTGCTGCTGCAGGGCATACATGTATACATACGTATATATGTAGACACACCTGGGCGCGAGCTTGTGATGGACAGTAATTGCCGGTGGCAACATCATCGATTGGACAACCACGCAGCCGGCTAAACACCCGCGATGGTATTCCAAGATGGCTGCATGATGCACCAAGCCTCCGAAACCTGAGAAGCAAGAGACCCACGCAATTCTCCCAATCAGGCAGCTGGGAAGAACGTTGAAAGGCGAATCTTGGCAGCAGATTGCGAAGATCCCTGCCTCTCAAGGAGAATTCATCACGCGCCCCGAAAAGGACAGACACCTCACCAGCTGACCTGCACTTTCATCTGATCTCCTTCTGATCCATGCAAGAGTCAGATGGACGATCGGGCAGGATAGATAGACTTTTTCCGCACTTCTTCTCCTCCTCCTTCTTCCCCAGACGTTCTGTCCTGACCCCGGATTCAACTTCTCCTCCTACAGAGTCATCAGGCTACTTCTTATTTATCCCCATAGTGGTCAATTCTCGAGAACGCTCAATGTCTGTGAGCCGGGGAGTTCAACAGGAGCGAACGATGAGCAGCGATGCCTCTTCGCCCGAGGAGTCGATACACGACATGCCCAAGCAGAAGTCATCTAGGGTACCGCACAAGTGGGCTCTCATATTCTGCTCCTGGGCAGTGCTTGGAGCACTACTCTATGGATATGACGGTATGAGACAAAGTGAGGGATGACGAGTGGCCAGAAAATTGACATGCTCAGGGACATACTTTACTGGAGTCCAGGCCATGGATGCCTTTCTCGAGAAATTCGGAACCAGACAAGCAGATGGAACATATACGCTGACTTCTGGTGCTCGATCCGTCATGACTTCCATCGTCTATGTCGGAGAACTCATCGGATCGCTCTCGGCCTCTTTTGTTCAAGATCGACATGGAAGGAAAGGTGGACTCTTCGTCGCCATGATTGGCATCATCGTCGGAGTCATCATCCAAGTTGCAGCGAGTGGCCAGCAGGGAGTGATTATTGCTGGTAGAATTATCCTCGGATTCGGTGTCGGTATGGTTTCGAATGCCGTGCCACAGTACTTGTCCGAGGTACCAAACACCTCGATCCGTGGCTCTGTCGTCGGATCCTGGCAGCTGGTACTTGCTATAGGCCAGGTTATCGGCGCGTGTATTGCGCAGGGCACGAAAGACATCAACTCGAGTGCAGCATACCGCATACCCATGGCGCTTCAACTATTAATCCCCCTGGTCGTCTACACATTCATGCCGTTCGTACCGGAGTCTCCACGTTGGCTCGTCACGAAACATCGATATGAGGATGCAGGGAAAGCGCTGCGTAAAATCAACAAGGAGAAACTGCCGGACTACGACGAGACCATCGAATTGAACGCGCTCCGTGAAGACAATGATAGAGAGGAGAATGCGAAGGAGCCTTCGTCGTGGAAAGAGGTCTTTGCGAATCCGATCGAACGACGCAAGTTCTTTTCTGTCTTTGGGATTCTGGTGGCTCAACAAGTCACTGGTGTGCAATTCATCTTTTCGTATGCGACTGTGTTCATTCAGGATGTCGGCCTCTCGGATGCTTTCCTGTGGACGATCATCATTGACATTGTCGAGGTATGCTGAATGAAACTTTGCTTCACAAGACACCAGCTAATGCCAAGATAGGTGCTTGGTGTCATCGCCTCTTTCTTCGTGGTCAATAGAATTGGCCGAAGACCATTGCTGATTTGGACATCGATCATTATGATTATCTCCTTGGTAATTGTTGGCGGACTTGGTACACCGGCAAATCCGTCATATGGCATGAAGATTGGCATCGTGGTCTGCTTGATGATCTTTGTCTTCTTCTTCAATCTGGCATGGGGTCCTCTAGCGTGGTGTATTGCAGTTGAGATGAGTCCAGGTGTGAACCGCTCAAAGATCATGTCTGTAGGAACAGCTGCATTTTGGGTCATTGCATTCCTCGTAACATTCACTCTGCCATATCTCTATGATGCGGACCAGGCAAATCTCGGCCCAATGGTTGGGTACATATATGCAGGAGGTTGTTGCCTATCCCTGGCATTTGTATACTTCTACATTGGCGAGACTCTTGGGCGATCCCTGGAGGATATCAATCAGATGTTTGACGATGATCTGCCAGTCATGAAGTGGAAGACGTGGCAATCGACAAAATTAGCCGCAGGCGAACACGTGGAGACGTCCAAGAAGGTCAGTGATGATTCATATGGTCTGACACAGTATCCTACCAGTGCCAAGAAGGAAACTACAGGCGAACACCATGAGATGGAGAATGCTGGAGATGCAGCGAGACCGTGAAACAGCGACTTGAGCACCATTCCTGTAGAACCAAATTGAACCTCATGCCAAGGCGACTCTGAATTGAATGCTTGACTGCATGCATACCTATGCACAGAATCCAATATTTCCCCTTGTGGAGATCAACCGCGTCGTGCTCAAAACTTTATTTAAGCCATGGCGTGAATCACAACGCCAAAATTAATTTAGTCATTCCTTTGCTTCCAAGGTTGTGTCGAAAAGCGAGCCTTGCTATCGAGTTCTGACTTGAAACCGCATTTTAGGTCATTCAAGTTTACAAGTCCGCTGAGCGTCTACACTTGCATATGGGCTTTAAGGGAAGATGAGGTCAGTAGACTGTGCTTGCTAAGGAGATCCTCTGCATGTCGACGGTGCACATTGAGAATATCCCGAACGGCAGTCTGGTGGGCATAGACTTGGTGTCGTGGACGACGGGTCCGAACTTCCGGGGGGTGCGCGACATTTCGCCGGGTGTACATTGCTTGCACGTCACCATCAGCGGCGTCTCGGTGACCAAGTTTGCAGTCTGGTTCCTGGCCGGTCCTCAGGGCCTGATGTTGGCGTATAAGTGGGACACGACGCGCGAGACTCTCGTTTCGCTCGACACGTCGCCGTACCTTGTCTCGTCTGGCGGCGGCGGCGAGGGAGTGAATCCCTTGTTCTTGCTGGGTTATGTGGATGAGAAGGACGTGGAGTGGCGGCGCAATAGTCGGCATATGAGTCTCGACGTGGTGCAGGGTATCGTCCCACTGGGCGCGGTCGTGGTCAGTACCACATCCTCAAACACAGACTTGCATCAAGAAGATCTCAAGCAATTGAGTAGTGGGAGTCGGACGAGCGATGACGGCGAAGTGGAGTACAAGTTTCTGCCAATCGATTTGAAGCGGTCATGGAAACCAGGTGCACTTGGGCGGGACATTACGCGAATGTCGCTGGACAAGTCCTGGTTGTTGACGGACAGCATACGTCGGGCGGGCGGCATGTCCTCGTTCCTGGGTCAATTCGAGTTTTGCTTCCTCAGTGTCCTGCTGTACACGTCCATCACGGCCTTTGAGCAGTGGAACACCATGCTGCGGCTCGTCTGCTCTTGCCAGTCGGCGATACCGGAGCTGCAACAATTTTACATTGAATTCATTGATCTTATTCAGGTAAGGAAGGACCTCACGTACGACGTTCTCCGCGCTTTTTTGGTTGACACGATAGGCTCAAATGGAGCAGGTCCCGGAAGAGCTCTACGCGGACATATTTGAGGTGACACTGCCACGCAGTCTCAACCTGTTGGGAAGCAACTTGGCAGAAGTATCGGGGGATGATGGCGAGCACGGTGCGATAGGGCCCGAGCTTCGAGACAATCTTGAGCTACTCATTGCCAACCATGTCAGGCATACGGAAATGGACGACGAGCATGCGCAGTTACAGGCGATATACCCCAGCGATGAAGCAGGGTACGAAGCACGCAGGAATGGGAGTGAGGAGGAGGAAGATGATGAGGCACCCGTGGTGGTGGAACTATGATTGGTGTGCACGACTTGCTTGCCGTCATGCTTAGAAAGGGGCAGCGAGTGGCCAAGCACATGCGAGGTATATGCCTGTCTTCAAGCACTGTTGAAGAGCGCTGGTTGTATCTGATGAAGGCCTGGTTGGGCAAGGTGCACATGTATATATCAGCAGGCGTGTTATCAATTCCAAGGTTATTACCGTACGTACGTTAAAGGCAACTACAAAACATGCAGCGACAGCCTAAATTCATAATGCGTAACTAATCTGCGCCACATGATCCAAGATTATGTGTCAACTCATGTTGAGATGCGCTTCTAGATCTCTTGCTTGGTCCTTTCGTAGATCTGCTTCGAGTCTCTAGCACAACGAGAACTTGAGACGGTGCACGGCAAACACGACATAGGCAGACGAAGTAGACCGGAAGGCGATCGATCATCATGACATTTAGTTCTGTACTCTTTCAGGCGTGATCAGTCATCTGGTATAGCCTTTCGAAGTCGCCCGGGAACGCATGGCCAACAAGCGCAAATTGACGATTGACCTGACGTCCTCGAGCCCAGCCAAAGGGGCCTTCGATCCGAAATTGCTGCTCAACCCGCGCGCGCTTCTACGCAAGCAGGCAAGCTCTCCGGAGAAGGAACTCGATGCGGTCGGTGCAATCGAGCGCATCCATGGCGTACAGGAGAGACGAGGCCGGGTCGAGAAGCGTCAGAAGAAGGAAGGCTCGCCGACCAAGGCCATGGCGAGGCATAGTGGAGGTATCATCGGAAAGGACCTGCAGGAAGCGTCGAAGAAGCAGATTGAGATTAGCAGGGCCGCCGGGCGTGCCACTGGCATCACTCCAGCAGACATTATCGACATGACAGAGGCGGGCGATATGCTTGAGGACGAGCAGGAGGATTTAGAGGTCGTGCCTACCGCGGTATCGCAGCAAGTCTGCTTCGGGATGCTAAGGGCTAGTATAAATGCCTTCTCAATTCCTGAAGCTTCGTCTGTCCTGCCGAACCAGTGGCCGCGAATAGACTGCGAGATGGAGAGGGGCAACGGGAACATTATACATGTCAAGCGCAAGGAGAAGAGATTCGGAGTGATAAGCTCAGACACTGCTGCTCCGCTCAGCAGATTGATGCAACTTCAGCTCTGTCGTTGCGAGGGCCGCATTCCCGCCCGACCAAAGTTTGGAAGGGACGGCGAAAACTTGTCCGGTGTCAGTGCCGTCTTGCCCTTTGAGATTATAGTTTACGGTGAAGCAGCGAATCAGGAACGAATCGGCACGGTGCTAAGTCAGAAGAATGTCTTTCTCATCCAACCGACCGCATATGATCAAGCATATGCCTATGTCAATCCACATGTGCGGCAAACCTTCAAGACTGGCAGTGCCGCGGCACAGTACGGGACTTCTACCTTCAAGACTGCCGAGGAGATCAAGAGTGAAATCGAGGGACTCTTTAATCGCATACAGAATTCTGCAAATCTCGAGGAGCATCGAGAACCCGAGGGCTTGACAACGACTCTGCTGAAGCACCAAAAACAGGCTCTCACATTCTGCTTGCAGCACGAAGATACCCAGACACATCACGAAGAGTTTTCAGTATGGAGAGAGGTCACAAAGGGCGGCAAATCCACCTGGCGCAACAAGATCACACCACAAGTCTTGTACAAAGAGCCTACGCGCGCGTCTGGAGGACTTATTGCTGATGAGATGGGTCTCGGCAAGACGTTATCCTTGCTAGCTCTCATCTGTGCTACGAAGGATAGATCAATTGCATTCGATGACAAGAAACAACGCATAAAAGGTACGTTGATAGTCTGTCCCCTGTCTGTCCTCAGCAATTGGACTGAACAGATTGCGGCGCACACGGTACCAGGTTTCCTCAAGGTCCTGGTCCACCACGACAAGTCGAGAACATACTCGATGTCGGAGTTTCGAAGACACGACGTGATACTCACAACATATGCCACGGTTGCGAACGAATTCAAGCATTTCAAGGATGGAGATAAGGATACAATCATTCCGGAAAGTCAATTTTATCGCATCGTTCTGGATGAAGCCCATATGATCAAGGAAAGCTCGACCCAGAGCAGCCAGGCTGCCATGACTTTGCAGGGTCAGCACAGATGGTGTCTGACGGCGACGCCTGTGCAAAATAGCCTGAACGATTTGGCTGCACTGTTTGCGTTTATGAAGATCAGCCCATTCGATTCGAGACAGATTTGGAATCAGTACATCTCCCAGCCTATGAAAGGCGGTGACTCGATAGCCGTCAGCAGGTTACAAACGTTGCTGAAGATGCGAGTACTCCGTAGGACAAAAGATCAAGGTCAAGATGCCGACAAACTTCTGACCCTGCCACCCCGGATCGAAGAGATTCGCACGCTCTCCTTGGAGGAAGGAGAACAGAACATCTACAATTCACACCTCGAGTATTACCAGAAGCGAACGAAAGGGCTCGGCAAGCGTGTCAGCACGATGAATGTGTTGCAAAACATCAATCAGTTGCGACAAATCTGCATCTCTCCAGCACTCTTGCGAACCTCGGAGGTAGCCGCTGAAGAGGAAGGAGCACATCCAAAGGAAGAAGTTTTGTCCCAGGAAGAGCTTCTCGAGCTCATTGATAGTGAGGTATGCGCAGTCTGTCAAAGTGTCATTGAGATTGGTGAGGACGAGCCGGAAGCATATTACACACCGAAATGTCTTCACTTCTTTTGCAATGAGCACGGATCTGAGCAAGATAAGAAGAAAAATGGCTGTCCAGCTCCGGGGTGTCGTGGTAAAGGATCTCTGGTCCCCCTACGGTCTCGTGCTGCAGTCGCGCCGGATTCCAGATCATCCAGGCGATTGAAACCTGTGGAGAGTCCTCCATTGAGTACGAAGCTCAAGGCATTGCTTACCGATATTACCACGATACAAGCTGAGCCTGCTCCGGCAGACGACCCTACCAAGATTGTAGTGTTTTCACAATTTACTTCGTTTCTCGACCTCATCGGTCTGGCACTGGCAGACTTTGGCATACCCTATGCACGACTCGACGGCTCGATGAGCCGAGACGAACGTACGAAGCAGCTCACACATTTCAGGGATGACAAGACACTCTGTGTGATTCTCGTATCAACCAGAGCCGGAGGAGTCGGCCTCAACTTGACAATGGCCAACAAGGTCTTTTTGATGGACCCGGCCTGGAACCCAGCTACGGACTCGCAAGCCCTGTCCCGTGTACATAGAATTGGACAGCGGAAGGCCGTCTCATATGTTCGATATATTGTCGAAGGCTCAATCGAGCAGTCCATGTATGTTATACATTTCCCAACCAAAGAGCGAAAATCACTAATGCATTCAGGCTTAAGTTGCAGGGACAAAAGAATAATTTGGCCAACTTGTCACTCAGCAACAAGTTGGGAGGTGATGAAACGCTGACCAAGACTTTGCTCGACCTCAGAAGGCTCTTCTAAATACCGTGTCATGATATCCAGGCACATGTACGCATACATAATACTATATACATGCATAAAGGAGAATTGATCCATCACAAGCTCAAAGACATGAGTGATCATGATCACTTTGAATGTTCGCATTCCATCTCATGATGTAGTGTGAGCTCCCTCAGCTGCGGCTCGATTCCATCATCGTTACACACGAATGGTCAGACTATGGGGTATTCGAGCCATATTTGACAGACTGACAACAACAATTCAACAGACTGTCACCACAAGAACGGATATCATGATGAAGGCTTTCGGACTTTCAAGGACACTGTTTGTACGACGATCATTCTCGACGCTTCCAGCACTCCGTGCGGACAAGGCGAGCGGTGGATTCGGCGAAAAGGCACGGGAAGAGGTCGGCAACGAAGCAGTCAAGGACTCTGCGTAAGTCGATTCTCCTCGAGGCGTAGTATTGCATGATAGCGACTGATGGGGGTGATAGGCCGTACCAGAATGAAGTGACAAAGAGCGGCACCAACAGCGAAATCGCACAAAACGACGAATCCTACTCGTCCAACACGAACCCGGAAACCTCCAACGCGCGACAAGGCGAAGCACTGGACAGTTCTCCGGCGAATAGTGACGCGTCCCGCGACCCGACCCCGAAACACAGCAACAAGTCGACGCAAGACAATAGTGGCGCTTCACAGATCCATCAGGCAGGTACGAAGAATGGCAACGTCAGCGGCAATCATGATGCGTCACAGGCTGATACGTCCAAGAGTAAATTTGAGAAACTGAGTAAATCGCACGACGACATTCAGCAAGTCGGCGACCGTCAAGTCACCAATTGAAATTTAGACTCGATGCATATCCACTGGTGGTGTCGAAATGAGGCAATAACGTTGGTGGTAGAGAGCTATTAGTTGATGAAGGTGAGGAGTTTATGGGGATAGCATTATGGTAGGAGAGCATGTGGTGCAGAGCGCCATTATTGTAGCAACATCATGGCTACCGTTATATGTACGCTTGCATCTGAGGCTGCGTGCTTTCTATGTTTTTCCGTGTTGCGATTCGCGAGCTTCCGTTACTCCCATGTTGCGAGTCGTCTGGAAAGTAGGCTGAATATTTGTGCCATGCATACCGAGCAGTCTAGCACAGAAGCCATTGTCCAGCCTCATGGAGAAGAATGAAGATCAGTAAACTCCGTCATGTCAATACCTGCGTCCACGACCCCTGCCTCTTTGCCGGGGAGCGGAGGAATAAGAGTCTTGTCGTCCATACCCGCGGTCTCGACCGCCATAGTCGTGTCCATTGTCGCGACCATCGCCACGTCGTCGATCGTCGTTGTCGTCGTCGTTGAATGCGCCGCCGCGCCTGAACTGGGATTGGACCTGCGGCGGGGCGATACCGAGGGCGCGCTTCTTCTCGATGACGCGGTCATTGGCGTCGGCGGCGGTGCGCATGCGAAAGTATCCCTGATGGAGTTTCCCGCCAAAGTGGTCGGCGAGTCGTCGGTCATTGTCGAGTTTGGAGAGGTACGCGCCGCAGACGTCGCAGACCTGGAGTTTCTGGTGGTCGTCGGCGCCGGAGTTGATGTTGGCGAGTTCTTGGGCGCGGGACTCGCGGTCGACGCGCAGCTTCTCGACGGTATAGTACTCGTCCAGGGCGCGCGTCACCTGTCCCAGTTCGCCGAGCACGCGGACCTCTTGCAGCGTCAGGTCCATGGATTCCTCCAGCTTGGCCATCTCGCTCGTCAACGCGTTGGCTTTCGCGATCTCCTCGGGACTGCGTTCCAGACGGCGCTGCGCCTGCTCGATGCGGCGATTGCAGTCGTCGACGTACTTGGCCAGGTCGCGCTGGTAATCGTACTCGTACCCGTACTCCTTTGTCTGCGACGCTTGCTGGTAATCAATCTTGAGTTGCTCGCTATGAATCTTGGGACATAGACCTAGATCCATCTTGGTCGCCACAAACATGTCGTGCGGGCAGTCGCCCACGAGGTACGAGCGGCATACTTTTGCGTCTGTGAACTGGGTCGCCTGGGAGCCCGACGAGGTCATGATATTGGCACCCATCAGCTGCTCTAGCAGCTTTCTCTGTTCCGCCGCCATGCTGCCCAGAAACTCTTGGATGTGCCAATTCTTCAGAGCAGCTTGTTAAATGCGGAAGCAGGATATCGACGACATGTTACTGAACATGGATCTATGTTTACCGTATGTAGACATCAATGAGAAGTGAAGTAGTATTTCAATCTTCTTGAGGCTGATATTTTACATCGGAATTTCCGTGTGCAATACGCCACTATTTTCAATTACGATTTCACGAAGACGTACCTATATGCTCTATATGGCTGCACAACATCATGGGACAACGAGGATACCTTCCGATGGAGCTGCAAGTGGGGGCACTATCCACGTCACGTCCTGAAAAGCGATCACGCAATAAGCAGATTGTGAAAACTTGATTATCGTATCAATAAGCATCTACAGCTCCTTGTGCTGCACGAACAGCGATGGAGTATGGCACGATATCGTCAAGCCGCAAGATCAAACAGCTTATAGCGGCTCATGATTAGTGAAGCACTTCTGCAAGGGTTGCTCGCCATGCTCGCCGGCAGTCACTCGAGCTCATTAGCATCGCTTTTACCCTAGATCAGCATACTGGAATAGATTGGCAGAAAATGTCCATGGAAGTCATGCTGCAACGACTGCGAAAGGACAAATACTTTGATCCCAAGTCGCATCGATTTGTCAGTCCGAGGATGCATGAGTAAAATGCAATTCGTGACAGGAGAATATGCAGCAAACAGCAGTAACTTATTCTGCCAATCCATATAGTCGGCCATCAGCTTCGATAATTGTTTGATATTGGTCCATATGTTTGCCAACCAGAGTAAGCTTAGAATCGCACTATTTCGCTTTGTGCAATGATCATCACGATCCAGGTTGTTTATGCAATTGAATCTGGTCCAGCCTCTCTCCAAGTTTGATAACGGAATGTCGAAGCACCCTAGGATCCAGTTTGATCGTTAGTGAGACGTCCTTCTGTGTTCGCGCTACGCGTCTGAGCAAGTGGCTTGAGTCATGCAGGTGGTGCTTACGATTTGCGTCAAATCTCATCAGGAAGTACCTAGCCTCGTCATGTTTGGACTGGTACTTTTTGATGGGTCGCGGGAGTATGCGATGACCCCAGTCTTCTACACTGCGAACAACTCCACCATTATTTATGACGGTCGCTCCTGCAGTCTTCGCTATCTCACGCACGGTCGTGTCAGCCAATTGTGCTCTGGTGATGCAAATTAATTCGTAGAGCACCATCGATTATAGATGTTGAGCTGAAGCTGCAAAGCAGAGTGAACTAAGCTTTCGACCACAGCACGTATCAGAGTATATCAAGAGTAAGCTATGCGTAAGTTGCCAGCAATATCTTCGAGGTCGTACTCATGCACGTAACTGCTCGCTCAGTAACATGGAACAGGTACACAAACCCATGGACGGGTAATGCTGCCCGATGAAGCAATGATGAGGTTCAGTTGTGAGAAAAGCTCTTTTGAGAGGAGCTCAGAAATTTGTGCGGGAAGACTGCTGCTGATCAGTGCAAAACAGAATTTCTCAGTTGGCTGGAGCACTACCCGTGTAGCAGTTCATATCAGGGACCTACTATATAGGGATTGAAGACGCTGTCCCGTCGAACACCCAGCGAAATGTAGGTCAATCATGAGACGTAGGAGTTCAAGGTAGCGAGATTCTGATGCGATATGACGGACAATCGGCTGTCTTATGAGACGCGATCTGTACACCGTGCGGTACTCGGTCACTCGTCGACTTCTGTGATTTTCGCTACCTTGCTACTCAAGCGTCATTGTTCTGGAGACGAGTTGTTGATGAAGTAGATAAAATGGCCATCAAACACAATAACGTCCTCCCCAGAAACCATTTCCGCAAGGACTGGCAATCTCGTGTGAAGACATGGTTCGACCAGCCCGGCAAAAAACTCAGACGAAGACATGCTCGAGTTGAGAAGGCTTCGAAAGTCGCTCCACGACCAACTGACTCCCTGCGACCTGTAGTCCACTGCCCGACTTCGAAGTACAACATGAAAGTCCGAGCTGGACGAGGTTTCAGTCTCGAAGAGCTCAAGGCCGCTGGAATTCCACGTCAATTTGCCAAGAGCATTGGAATTGCTGTAGATCACAGACGTCAAAACCGATCGCAAGAGTCGATTGATGCTAACGTTGCACGATTGAATGCATACAAATCTCAGCTCATTCTTTTCCCACGAAAGCACGGAAAATCCAAGAAGGGTGACTCCGACGCTTCGACTATCGCTGAAGCCAAGCAGAACTCGGTTGCTGCCACCTTCCCCATCTCACAGCCAAAGCCTGATCTTACTCCACGAGCTATCACATCCGAGGAGAAGGAGGGATCACGATACCACGATCAGCGAATGGAGCGATCCAACAAGAGATTGGCAGGCAAGCGTGCAGCTGCTGCCAAGAAGGCTGCTGAGGAGGCAGATGCAAAGGCGAAGAAATAGGTGTGCCAAGGATTTGTTGATGAAATGTCCAAACCATAGCGTCTTTTTTCTTTGTTCTCATTACGGCCATGTCATCCGTTCAAGTCGCCAGATCAAGCGGCGATCTTTGCACGTTGCTGCATCAGTTGAAAAGATCTTCAGGAAAGCTACGAACAACCGTAGAGTTCTCAATTGATTGTTCAGCTATAGCTAAAATATGGAAACTAGGCTTGCTCAATGCCTCTTCACCGCAATGATGTAATCATGAGTTTTGTTGTCGTTCATTGCCTTGAGCAAACAGTTGTCATTCCACAACCGTCCGTTCGATTTGTTCATTTCGTTCCACTACTGTCCGTCCAAGACAAGTTAGCCATGCGGCGACCAAACACCTCATACGACCCGCTATGTGTCGAGTGCAACCGTTCTGATGTTGGCCAGCAATGCTGCGAGACTCTGTGAGCCGCTCTGTCGCAAGTCATGTTTGTCGGGATTTACTTGCACTGTTACCATATTAAATGCAAGGACTAAATAGATGTGCAGGCAGCCGCGCACGGGCACAAAATATCTGCGGCTAGTGCTGCCTCTTTCGTACCGGCAACCACGAATTAGCCTTGCGATGAATCTTGGAATTGCCATCCAATCCGTGATGATCGTGGTGGACAACCCAGGCATGCAGCGCAACAGGCAGGCATGTAAATTGCAGTAGCACGACGATATGGAACAGACGTTGAACATGTTTTAGTCCTGTTCAACTGCTCGTGCACTTGGTGCAATTGTTTTGCGCGACTGTTGTTAATCTTTGTATTGACCACAATCGCAGCTCGAAATCATGGCGAGCACTGTGGACGAGGACCTCTGCAGGGTCTGTAGAGGCGAGGGCACAAACAGTGACCCTTTATTCTATCCCTGCAAATGTTCAGGCTCGATTCGCTATGTTCATCAGGATTGGTACGTCTCAGCAGACTGGACAATAGCATCCACTAACTTTCGTCAAGCTTGATGGAGTGGTTGAGCCATTCTCAGAAGAAGCACTGCGAGTTGTGCAAGACTCCATTCCGTTTCACGAACTTGTATGACCCAGCAATGCCAAAACGCTTACCTGTAGCACAATTACTTCGAAAACTGTGTCTCGATGTTCAACGAGCGATACTACTGACCTTGCGCTGGCTCTTTGTCACAGTAGTCTGGCTGGGTTGGTTGCCGTACTGTACTCGGCATATTTGGCGAAGCACGATTCGAGCAGGAGATCATTTAACAACAAATTCCGCAGGACATCTTCATGATCTTGCCAATGTGACCATGACGAACCATACTTCAACTGAAAATAGCATCGACATCGCATTCAACACTACACAATATGCCAGTGACACATTTCTCCCATCATCCCTAGCTCATCTGACGAGTTCATCCTTGTTGAACAAGATCTTTACACAAATTCTGGAAGGACAGATCATCACTTCTATTATCATCATCATTTTTGTCGTGGCGTTTCTCATCAGGGAGTGGATCGTACAAAATAATGCACACTTACTCGACGAGTCTCCCGAATTTCTTGGTACTAGCACTTTACCAGCAGACGAAGCTCGTCGGCAAGCAATGAGACTAGCAGCAGCTCCTCCCGATATTGTTGCTGACAATAACGCTCAGCTTGCTCGTGATGCAGAGGTCAACAACATCTTGCAGGATGTTGACTCTGCCGATCAAATCACAGCTGCAAGTGCAGCTGAATCTGCGCCTTCAGGCAATTCTGCGGCCCCTACACCTGCTGTCCCTTCACTGAACTCTGACTCTGGAAGCAGTAGTGATTGGGAAGTATTGAGAGCACAGGCTGCCTCCAATGCAAGGCGCGCTCAAACACGATCGATGGTCCGGAGTCAGCAAGAACCTTCTTCAGAAGCTCGTGCCGAGACGAGTCCTATGAACAACGACATGATAATCACAACGGACTCGCAAGATGCGCCATCACCATCCGTATTCACAGCTGCAGAACAAAGAGCTTTACGGCGCCAGGCTGTACTCCAGGCTGCAGCTCAGCGACTACGCGCAAATGACCTTGAACACAGCGAAGTAATGGAATCATCGGACGATCGCCGACGACGTAGAGTAGAAGACATTGATATCCAATTGGCCAATGAGGTCGGTGCTCGCAGTCCTCGAGATCTTCGTCACGAGCGTGCTCGACGTCGTAGTCTCGAGCGTAAGATGTGGGAAGAGGCGGAACGATCAACAACCCTGGAATATCCGGATTCGCCTGTACCTATGCCAAGAACTTCAGATGTGCCTGGCTTCCCCGATCACAACGAGGACTTGACTCTGGACTCTGGACTCCCATCGAATGCACAGGACTCAAACTCGTCTGTATCACTTGATGAGTCTTCCCCCGAAAGTAACGGAAATGCTGCACAACCCAAGGTCATGCAACAGCAATTCAACACGACTGAGATCGAGGCCCACGAAGCAGAACAGCCTTCCACAAGTGCTGAACATGTGGTCATCAGTGATGAACAGCTTGAAGTTCTACTGACTCAAATACGTCTTGCTGACTCTCCGGTGGATCGGACACGAGCTGCGAATGCGGCAATTCAAGTATGTGTGGACTTAGCCCTTGCTGCCACCCCTCAACGGCCCCTTGATAGACTCGACCCCATCTACCGTGAGACTATAAAGCATGTCGGCACAATCGCTAGAACTGCGAACCAATATGGTATAGAAGGTGTTGTGGATGTACAGAGAGCATTTCGATTGACAATGGATGAACCTGGTCTTGATCCCCAGCATGATTCGACTCTGGCCGACACTGCCATGGCAATGGTTGAGCCTGTGCCGAACGATGTACGTGAGCTCCAGGCTGATGTGGACAATGCAGAAATCAATGCTCTCGCGCGCGGAGATATGGACGAAGACATTGATGGTCTTTTGGAACTCATCGGAGTTCGTGGGCCTGTCGTGGCTTTGCTCCAGAACTCAATGCTAGTAGTCGTTATGGTTACCAGTTTCATCGTTTTCGGAGTCTGTCTACCTCATATGTGTGGGCGAAGTGTTGTGGCAATTCTAAGAGACCCATGGATGTATCTCCTGCACTTACCGCTTGAGATTGCTCGAACAGTAGCGCATCAATTCGACAGTGTAGCGAGAATAACTTGGCGTGGTGCAAAACTCTTGCTGAATCCAGTCATGACTCACTCGAGAGTCGTCAAGTATACGACACTCTTGCTGCATGCTTCATGGCGCAAGATACTGGGGTTGCGCATCTTTGGGATTGACTGGAAATCATCATCGACAACGGCGTCACATGGTTTCAAGGTATTCTTCGTCCGTCATTGTCCGTGGGTCTCGACAACAGGTGCATGGCTCACGAAACAAACGCCTGAATTCGTTGGAGTTGTGTCAAAGCCGCCGTCGACCATACCAGAGAAAGCGATAACAGTGCTTTGTGGGTATGCTACACTCATCTCGTTCGGCGCTTTGTACATCAAGCTCAATTTACGCATGACTACAGGCGAGCAAGGAAAGAATATCGAACTCATCGTGCGTTCCGTACTACGACAGGCAGGCTTTGTCATCAAGTTCGTTTCGATTCTCAGCATCGAGCTAATCATATTTCCCTTCTACTGCGGCATTTTGCTGGATGGAGTCTTCTCGCCGTTCTTCTCTACTTCTACATTCATGGAGCGATTGTCGTTCTTTGTGGATTATCCATTTACGAGCGTCTTTCTGCATTGGCTGTTTGGGACCATCTACATGTTCAATTTTGCGTTGTTTGTCTCCATGTGCAGAGAGATTGTCCGGCCAGGATTGCTCTTCTTCATACGAGATCCGAATGATCCCACATTCAACCCTATCAAGGACATACTAGAGCGTCCTATCCGCAATCAGATGCGCAAGATTGGCATAAGTATCCTCATCTACGGAGCACTGATCACCTTGGCGTCTGGTGCCGTCGTTTGGGCTCTATTCCGTTGTCTTCGAGGCATACTTCCACTAAGTTGGAGTTCGACTGAACCCCTGTTCGAGGTGCCCTTTGACCTCTTATTATTTCAAATACTTCTGCCACTAACATATCGCTACACAAAGCCACACAAGCTGATCAAGAATATGTGGTCAGTTTGGTTCTCAAGTTGTGCCCGAGCGTTGCGCCTATCGTCCTT
Source organism: Taphrina communis (assembly GCA_005281525.1). Classification (NCBI taxonomy): domain Eukaryota; kingdom Fungi; phylum Ascomycota; class Taphrinomycetes; order Taphrinales; family Taphrinaceae; genus Taphrina; species Taphrina communis. The sequence continues at coordinate 389,847 of RHGI01000001.1, read as the reverse complement.
CATCATGGGAGAACGTCACGCGGACGAGGAAGGTTATGTCAAAGACCGACCTTCAATTTTGGCTCAGATCTGGTTTAGAGCACCAGATATCCATGATCCGACCTTTGTCAAGAGCGGTTCGTTCCGGAGAGTGCCAGCGACTGATAGTCTACCGATGCGACATGGTCAAGATATGATCTTAGTGGTTACGGAGGACAACAACCTACAAAGTCCTACAGAGGGCGATGATGAGACTCGAGACGACCCGAATTACACAGTCGTGTATGCTCCACCAAAACTGCGGCTACGGATTTACGCATTTCTTTTCCTGATGTGGGCATTCGCTGCTAGCTTATGTCTCGGGTCTGTTGTGTTACCACTGCTAATTGGCCGTCGAATCTTTCGTACAATCTCCCCACAATCTCAAGTACACGATCTGATCGCATACTTGTATGGGATATATGCTGTTGGCATAGCTCTATGGATTGGAAGCAAGTTCAGCCGAGCCGTTTCCTTCAAGGACAACGTGACGAGAGTCTATCGAGATATGCTCGCCAACCCCGAACAAGCACTGGCCAAGGTTCGCGAGGGTCTTGTCCTGGCCTTGAAGTGGCTCTACCTGCTCGGTTCACTGTCGGTATTGATTCCTGTGCTGCTAGGGCTTACATTGGAAACATATGTGATCATCCCTCTCGGCATTTGGTTGAATCCTGCATATGTGCCGACAGTGCATCTCGTACATGACTGGATCGTGGGTCTTGTGTACGTCAAAATAATTGGCAGGACCGCCTTAATGATGCCGCCCAATACGGTCGGCGATGCGCTCAACAACACAATGCGCAATGACTGGCGTAGAGGATGGAGGAATCCCGACCTGCAATTAGCAACACGACGATTGATATTACCGATCACTGCAACCCTGGTCGCAGCCTTAGTCATGCCGTTGAGCATTGGCGCCTTGGCAAAGCACGTTGCTTATCGTGATGCGCCGAAAGACAGCTCGGTTATGCTCTATCGAATGAGCTATCCCGCTGCATTCATGTCTGCAATGCTGATCTTGATTGGTAGAGCTGTTTGTTCATTGGCGGTGCGTTGGCGCGCGACCGTTCGGGATACGCTCTACCTCAAAGGTCGAAAGTTGCACAACTTTGGCGAATCTTCACCACCTACCCTGCCAGCACCGGTTGTGCCCGCCGCTGTCGAGCAGTCTTTCGCGGGACAAGCGATTGACGATGAAGACACGATTCGTGAGGAAACGACACAGGCACTTGACAACGTCATGCAAGCAATCGAGGATGAGGAGGAATTGGCGTCTCGTGCCGTGCATCTCGCCCTGGAGGATGAGCAGCCATTCGATGCTTCCCAACCCGGTGCAGGGTTCAGAGCAAAGGTCATGCTTGACAGAGCACGACAGGATCCACTCGAGGGCGAGCAGCAATCTACAAATCGCACGAACAATGACCTGCAGGGCCCTGGCAGCTCTAACGAAGAGGACCACATCAATTGACGTTTCAACAGATCTGAGACGAAGAATTGGACATATCATTCGAATCCGGTCATCACTTCTCTTCGACTTGCGGCGGCCGACTGTGGGATGAGATAGAGTATTGTTCTCTTATGCAGGTTGCCATAATGACTTTAACGACTACATCCTGCCCGTTGTTTCATGTCTGTTCATAAACACCTGCAATGGTGGTGCTCCAAGGAGCTCAGTGTCCACATCTTGCTTGAAGAATACCTCAGGTAGCTGCGTGATCTAGCTAGGCCCGTAGCGGAATATTTCGTAGTGTCATGCTTGCGGACACACCCGGCGGAATCCATGCATTGCAGTCCATGCAGTCAAGCTACCGACAACGTGTCCCAAGTTCCTAGATGCGTACATATCATTGCAACATACATGATGTATAGAACGTGAATCATGCTTAGCACGTTCGATGCCATATGCCCAAGGCATCACGGCATCTGCGCACGCTAGCTAGCTAGATAGCTAGTAGCAGCTGTCGTAAAAAGTCGAACGACCTCGGGAGAAATAGAACTGCCGGCCAGCAAATGCATAGGTATGATCCGTGACCCACGTGATGTTCACATGACAGCGCGGGAAGTGGCGCGGAACTCTGCCGGCTGAGTCTTGACGCCTCTTCGCCTAATCAGCCAATCATTCAACACGGGATAGACGAGATGTGACCAGAAACACGGGCATGGGTACGAAAGAAGGTTTGACGCCCGAGGGATGAGTCGTGCGGATGTCTTCCAAGACCCTCCACGTACCTGCATCAACTGAGACACTTCTAGCTCGAACCTTGAGCTGTTTCTACACGCTAGGTACAGTTGGGCCCCCTCCAAGTCCCGAGGAGCCGCCCCTCCGCCCAGACCTCCCCGGGGCTGCTCAGCGATCCAGGGCCAAGGCATGCGCAGTAATGACGCACATCAAGTCGCTCGACGCACCACGTTCCTTCGTCGGCCCTGACATTGACAGGATGGGATGAACTCTGCTTTGCATGGTCTGGACCTTTGCGATGATTTAGTGAGGAGGAATGAGCCAAATATTCTTGAGGACTCATCTCCAGCTTCCATAAATCTTCCATATAAGATGATCATGATCGAGCATTGGCTGGCGCATTACCTCCATCATGACACGTAGATCTGATGGAAGATCTGAGGGCGGGAGAAAGCAAGAAGCCATGTTCGCTAACGACAAGCCAGAGCGGGTGTCTACCGACCGAAAAAATGTCTCACATATGTCTGAGCCGGAGAACCTGCCAACATCTGGGTGAGACATGCTGTCACAGACACGTTCGAGGAAGGGAAAAGTTATAATATACTTATGCCACGCGAGCGCATTTCTGTTTTCCCGAACGTCGATCACAAAACTTTCGACAAGCCTGTTCATTTTCGCAAGAGAAAAAATTCAAGGACATTATCTACCGGGCGATCGGTAGAGACATCATTTTGGACTCGAGCTACAGGGACCACTTAAAGAAGCGCATGCGCACAAGTAAGTCATCACAGCAATAGTAAAGGCCGCGAGGAATAGAGGATGCACGGCGAGTCCAAGGTCTGTTCAGCTGCGTCTGTGCAAGCATGAGCGCCCTGACTCGTCGCGCACTTCCTCGAGAGTCTCGAGCTCAGAGATGAACCAATGTTCTAACAAGTTTATAGAATCAAGTGATCAATAGCCACAATTTCCAACGAATCATCACAGCAGGAGGGGCAACGGCGCATGGGTTCGCGCATGTCGATAGCTTCGATGATTACGACCAACGAAACGCCGAGAAAGAGGCGGGTCTCGTCATCGGCCGAAGCAGCAATAGATGAAGAGCGCAGAAGCGAAGCAGCAACGACATCGGCGTCAGCGTCGACGTCGATGTCGACGACACCTAGTGTGCGGCATCGATGGAAGAAGGGAGAATTCGCCGCGCTGGAACGCTCTGCAGATCGTCCGAGCTCCAGCAATAGATGGCCAATGAAGCTGGGGGAATCCTCATCAAACACGACCACACAAAATTCATCCTCGCGCAGTTCGCGTCAAAATTCCGTAAGCCTGCAGACGGAGACTGTCGGCGGCGCCGCAGAGGATCAGCGGGCGCGTCGCAAGGCACTGCTGCGACAACGCAGATCGCATGGTACGGCGGCAGACTCGTTGGAGGAATCTGAGCGCGCGGATGAGACGGAGGACGTAGAGTCGCTGGACGTCCCGTCATCGCCCTCGGCATGGTCAAATACCGCCTCGTCCCATCGTCCCGAACCAGGGGACTCATCCTTGACTGGACAATCGGCCACGGGACGGGTCGGCGATCGCGAGTACTGCCTCACGCTTGTTTCCGTGCCGGTACAGTGCACCACCAGTGGTCCGGGATACTGCTCCCCTCCGCTCGTCGCGCAATTATCCGTCAAGAGTATCTCGTCCTCCTCGTCCTCTTCCGCCGTCAACACGGCTGCCGCTCCAGCATCGTCGTCATTGTCGTCGTCGCCTTCCTCGCACTCGACGGCGCGCTGGGTCGAGCCGGGCAGCTATATCTTGGCAGAAGACGACCTGCCGTTCCTGAGGCTCCACGTATCACTCTGGGACGCGAACGGGACCTCCGAAATCAAGTTTAGCGGCGGCGGCAGCAGCACCGCTTCTTCGCACCACTCGTCCCCTTCCATGGGCAGCGGTGTTGCAGTATCAGCAGCAGCGGCAGGGTTGAGTGTCGTCGGGGCGACGAGCGTCGCGGGGCACTTGTATAAAGACACCCACGGTCGACTCGGCATCTTCTTCCACTTTCCCAATCTACAAATCACGCGATCGGGAAGTTTCAGACTTGGCCTCACGCTCTCTGGGTCGTGGCCCGCCAATAGTAGCACGGGCAGCTCAGGCAGTCAATCGATGTCAACGACGGAGATCCTGTCCCTCAGGTGCGAAACCACTACGCTCGCGGTGCCCGAGCAGTCACCGCTCGCAGTTGGGGCCGTGCAAGTCAAGCCAGAGGTGGTCAAGCTCCTGACCGCCTTGAGACGACAGGGAGCGCAGATTTGACCCAATACTAAAATCAACTTAATGAATGACACGTAAAGAAGGAAGGAACAGGGAATGTATGAGTAATGAAGTGAGTCATGTTTTCATAGTACAGAGTACGGTGCCAGGTAAATTATGCATGGTGCATCATCATAAGATAGTGTAAGGAACATATGCAGATCCTCATGAGATATGTCTGACCTTGTTGCAACTTCAAATTTTGGCATGGCAGGGTGCCATTACTTTCTAATTTGTCGCTTGTCCTACCTTGCGTGCTCGATTCATGTCGTAAGAGACCACTTGGCTTCAACCTCAATGCCGTGCACACTCGCATAGCATTCATCTCAGGGAGTCCATTCATCTTGTTTTCATTCATCCTGACAACCAATATGGTCATTATCGCATCTGACTGGCATCTGGCTTGTTCCATGCAAGCGGAATATCCTTATCTGCAAAGAAATGGCGCTCAATCGGTGCATTCTTTAACACCGCCATACGAATGACACCTCCACTACTGCCATCGCGTTCCATAGCCAGGGCGATGGCATGCTTGAGAAAGTCAATCGCTTCTTCCTCAGTCATGTTTTCGCGAAAGTTGGTATCACAATAACCATATATGTAAGTACTGCCAGAGCCACCGATTGCAATGTCTTGTTTGTGTATGGATCCTCCCAAGGGTATCGAATACACTTCACCTCCAGTTCGTTCGTCGTAGCCTGCTACAATCAAGCCAGCTGATAAATTGTCCTTGTTGGAATAAAAGATCTCAGCAGCAAGATTTGCAGCGACTTTAACTGACGGTGGTGCACCATTTTGAGTTCTTTTGTCGTGAGCTTGTGCTGATGATGACGAAAGGATGTACTTACTCATACATCTGCAAATAGTAATGCAGGATATCGGCGACTGCTTGAGTGTCTGCAGCGGACCCGCTCCTGCAACACCAGATCTTGTCGTGTATTTGTGTCAATTTGTCTGTCACACGATTGGCGATGTACGAGCCAGTTGTCGTTCTCGAGTCTGCGGCTAGTATGACTCCACCATTGAACTTAACAGCAGCGATTGTGGTCCCCATCGAGACCTCGCCAGTCTTGAGTGCCTGCCAATCCACACTGATCGAACTATCGAGAGCCACATTGCCAGTGACCGATGTCGTTGTTACCATTGCGTCCAATCGAAGTCTATTTCGCCTGGTCTCGATCGTGCAGTTCAAGAGCTCAGTAGAGGCCGATGGAGAGTAGTTGTCAGACTAGCTGAGTTCTGCTTGGTAGTCGTAAGCTTGAAGACGTATGCAAGCCTGTGGAGACTTGCGTGAGAGTGAAGACGCGGCACTCATTCGACTAACGGTGGTGGTGCGGCACGTGGGGCTAAAGTGCAAGAACGTCGACGTCTGAGACTCGCTCGAGCGTTTGTGGAGCGCTCGCTGCTCGTAACCACCAACTCGTTCGCCAGACGCTTGAATCACAAACATACGTCTCCATTCTAGACATATATCGTAAGGACCGTAGAGGAGGGAGGTCAGCACATGTCCTGGGAATTGCATGCGGTGGTGATTGTTATCGTCGTTGCATTTGCTGCTCTTGCCTTTGCAGGTCACGTAGAACGACAAAACAGAGAGAAAAGAGAGTAGAGACTTTGAGGTCGACGGTGGCCATCGACAATCAGCTTTAGCCATAATAGGACTCGGTCATCCCTTGCGAAGCATCTCTCGTCGACAAGATGGTTATGGTGAAGAGGAAGATTGATCCTAACGAAGATCTCAATCTGAAGTTCAGTCAATTCCAGCCCATTGCACCCATCAACCAGAAGAACTTCTACACGGAATATCTCAAAAATGACAATCAATATTTCGCCAACAGACAGATTGCAGAAAATGCGAAAAAGGCATTGCAAATGAAGAAAGCCAAACTGGCAGAGAAAGGGACGACTGATGACGGAAAGTCGGGTGTTGTTGCGAAAGCGTCTGGCGTAAACGACGAGTCTGATGATGAAGATGAGGAAGAGACCGGAGAACGTGCTGCTTTGGGATCAAAGACAATCGTTCTGCATCTCGGATCGAGCAACACAAGACTTGGGCTCGCTTCAGATCCACATCCCAAGGCTGTGCCTACTGTCTTAGCAAGAAAGGTCGCCTATGCGCGGCAGAAGCGCCCTTTGTTACCTCCCAATACGACTTGTGGACCGGGAATGTTTGGTGAGAAATATGAAAGCCACATAAAGAAGCTCGAACTAGACATGCGAGCAAGAATGAGAAACGCTAAACGTCGAATGGTTCCAAATGCGAACGATCTTGTCTCTTCGTACAACAAAAGAAGTGAATTTGAGGAAATAGTCGATCACAACGATCTGGAGCGCTTTGACTGGACCGACGTCTCGAGTGCGCCGGTTTACATCGCTGGCAAGGCTGCATTGCGCATTCCACCTGATTCAACCCCTCATTATGAGCTATCTTGGCCCATACAAAATGGTGTCTTGCACGAAAAGGCTTACAAATCGCGAGAACAGTTACTTGGCGACCTTGGGATCATCATCTCGGAAGCGATTCAGAGTGAGCTCGGGATTGCGAAAAACTCCTTCTCGGATTACTCTATCGCCCTAGTTGTACCTGATTTGTATGACAAGGCTTTTGTCGAATCACTCTTTGTGATCTTCTTCCGTGATCTCAGGCTCAGTAATGCTTTGATCTTGCAGGAAAGCGTTTGTGCAACATTCGGTGCTGGCATTTCTTCCGCATGTGTTGTCGATGTTGGTGCACAGAGTACGACGATCTCGTGCGTTGAGGAAGGATTATGTGTTGGTGATTCGAGAATCAGCATGGCATATGGCGGGGACGATCTCACAAAATTCATGGCAAAGCAATTGTTGCGAGTGTCGTTCCCCTACAGAGACTTTGATCTCTCGCGAACATTTGACGTCCTTCTTGCTGAAGATCTCAAGCTGAAGTTTTGTTCTTCCAACGAGGCTGAAGCTGCTGTGCAGCTATATCAGACCTTTCAGAGACAACCTGGCCGGCAAACCAGGAAGTATAATTTCAAGGTATATGATGAGCACATCACATGTACAATGGCTTATTTCCATCCTGAAATCTTTGAGAATGACGAGAAATATAGTGCCCGTCGGACTTTGTTCAGCAGAAGCATGGATATCTACGAGGACCAGTCACAAGAACCAGAGTCCGTCATTCAGGATAGGCTCCTATATGGAAAATCCGACAGAGAACCCAACAATATCTACAATGTCAATATCCGACCACAAGAAGTTGTGACTGTCCGTGGTGCTCGAGCATTGGCTTTGGCGGCTGCGGATAGTACGAGAGCTGATACTCCTTTGGATGTCGACTCGCCCATGGTGGATGCGGCTCATGATAGCAAAAACGATGTGGAAATGGCGATCGATGAGCTAGACAAGGAGGTTGACGCTGTCAATGATGACCTGGATCGCAATGACGAGCTTCCCTTGTTAGCGCCACTCGACGTCGCCATCATCTCGTCCATCACTTGTGCTTGCGAAAATGCTCCGAACCCTGAAGAACGTCGTAAGTCAATGTGCTCAACAATCCTGATTGCCGGTGCAGGCTATAACTTTCCATATGCTGCGTACTACTTGGAAGAGCGTTTGAAAGCATTGCGCCCAGCATGGTCTAGCATTGCGATTGTTCCTCCCCCACGAGATATGCAGCCCGAGATGTTGTGTTGGAAGGGGCTGAGTATCTTTTCGCGAATCAAAATTGCGACAGAATACTGGGTATCCTCAGCCGAGTTCGATCTGCTTGGCAGTAGGACGCTTCAGCAAAAATCGCTTGGTCAATTCTGGTTGGGTTGAGCTCGAACATGTTCACGTCATCTCGTCCGTCTCATAATCCGGCAGGTCTCCTAGAAGACTCCTTATGGTGGTATTGATTGGCCGATGCAACGGAGACTTCAACTCGCAGCGCACTTGGTCCTTGTCGAAGTATATGTTACGAAAGAGCTGTTCGAATCGAGCCAGGTTATGTGCCTCCTTTTCAGTCGGCTCTCTTTCGGCTGCCGGGAGATTTCGCAGGCTTCGTAAGAGTATGGTCTCTTCCAGTCGGTCGTAGGCAATGTTCAGAGCTGTGTACATGCTCTCCGTCACACGACACATCCTCTCCTCTGGTCGTATACTTAAATATGGAGGTGGACGCTCTACAGCCATGCTTCGATGGCGCTTCAGATTCTGCGCAAAGTCTTATAGACAAACACCGTCTTCGTTTTTGATGGGACAGAAGTGACGAGGACAGACAGGAGAATCCGTGGTTCGCATGAGTGCAGCAGATAGAACGAATTATCACCAGCCACTCTTGTAACCTGCCATCTTTCGCACAATTCGATGGCTTTGAATCCTGCGGAACCCCACAAGTGCGCCTAAATTCATGTCCGTCTTCATTCTTTGCCGTATGCTGAAGCCACAAACTGCCTCTACCTTTCAAGCTTGTTCTTGTCCTTGTGGTGTGCTAAAGACAACTACATGTTAACATTAGAACAAGTGAGTCTCTGAGCTTGGCTTGAACCAGACGGACAAGTCTTCGAAATGTCTGATGCACAATTACGCGCAGTGTTGGGAGGTACGACTCGTACATACACGATCGTCAACAGTATAGTGTACTGATGGACGATGACAGAGATTGAAGCACGGGCAATTTCTTCACAACGGGAGATGTCGCAGGTGAAGCAACAATTGGCGGCCAAACAGCGACAGACGCGACTCCTGGACCTGACCCTGACGGAACTGGACACATTACCACCGTCGACGCGGGTCTATGAGGGTGTGGGCAAGATGTTCCTGTTGGCGCAGCAGGAGGAAGTCAAGGCGCGGATCGGGGCGGAGAAGAAGGGTACGGAGGGGGATGCGGCGGCGTTGGGCAAGAAGTTGGAGTATCTCTCCAAAACATTTGAGAATGCCAAGATGCATATCCAGGCTGCCATGGGAGGTGGTCAAGGTGCATGATGCAGCGGCCGCGACACGGTAGTCGCAACTCTACTTGGACCAGTTGCACACCATGGGATATCACGTATATCGAGAACATTGGTCGCTGAAGATAGTGCAAGATCAAGCACAAAGAATGGAGCACGATTGCCGTGCAGTAGCCGTCAAGGTCAAATTTCTAGCCAGGGTAAGAGCATGGCCAAATCATAAGGCAAAATTAATCGATCGAGTGATGGCCATATTCATGTAAGGGCCACTCACACGAGCGGCAACAAGAAATTTTCCTCGACTGATGCACCAGCACAGCAAATCACACAATCAGTTTGAGAAATGATCAAAAGATATGTACATTGGTTGATAGTCATTATTATACAGTACACCTCGAGACCTTGATTTGGTCACTTGCTACTGAAATCGCAACTAGAAGATGTGGCGAAAGAGCAGCCAAGAGACCACAGATTGGGAGTATGTAGAGTTGGGTTGTATGGTACAGGGCTTGCCGACGAGAGAATGGCAGAGTGTGTTTATCCACCGAAACCATAGATGGTCTTTCCCTGGCGCTTGAGGGCGTAGACGACATCGAGCGAGGTGACTGTCTTTCGCTTGGCGTGCTCAGTGTAGGTGACGGCATCCCGAATGACACCCTCGAGGAAAGTCTTGAGAACTCCTCGCGTCTCCTCGTAGATGAGACCAGAGATACGCTTGACACCACCTCGTCGAGCCAATCGTCTGATGGCTGGCTTGGTGATTCCCTGGATGTTGTCTCGCAAGATCTTTCTGTGTCGCTGTGAAAAGAGTCAGAATTGATCTTAACATGACATGAGGATAAGAACATACCTTGGCACCTCCCTTTCCTAATCCTTTTCCTCCTTTACCACGTCCAGACATGTTTGCTGCTTTACTTGTTGATTGGGGTGAGAAGAGTTGGGTGTGAGAGTGATAAAAGTAGTGGTGGTGGTGGTGATGATGATGGAGTAATCTCATGGTGGGCGCGGGGCGGCGCGTTTATGAATCCGAATTTCCCGAATTTCCATCACGGGACACGATCAGGGTTCCATCACCAACCCTAACCGCAGATCAACAGACGTCAAAACACTTATCAGTGCACGTGCACGTGCGGTTGTTTACCTTTGACGCGGAGAACTCGAAATGCGCGGGAGGAAATGAAGTCTCCCAAGCAAGAAGCGCTGGCAACTCACGAGGAAAAACAAACACAAGAAGGAAACGTGAAGCTCCCGCATGATGCACCGCGCCTGCCAACTCGCATCCTGCACCAGGCGTCCACAAACACCCACCGGAAAGCGCGACACCTAGACACAGACATCGTCACACGTTCACAGGACAAGACTAATTGCAAGCCACATCCGACGTGCGCAGACGAGGTTGATCGCCGTACTGCTTCAGGCACACATGGAACGGCGAATGCAAAGCATGAAGCTTAGCTAGGTCACCGACACTTGGCAACAATCGACCCTCGATTAACAAAAAACATTGCTGCTTTCACTCTGACCTCGAGGTTGAGCATCTGAGCATGTCGTTCTCGTCGCAGGAAGTACTCTTGACGGAACACCTGACTTTCGCGCCCTTGTCGCTGGTGGACGACATCATCAACACGGTCAACGCGCTGCTCTATAAATCCGTCAACGCGATGGAGCAGCTCCTGACGGGTCTGCCGTCCGAGTCCCTGCCGGACGAGGAAGTCGAGACGGGCATCCATAAATTCGAGACGCTGCTCGAGAATGCCGTCGACCGCAACTTTGACGCCATGGAACTCTTTGTCCTCCGCAACATTGTCAATATCCCCGAAGACCTCGTCGGATGGGTCAGACTCCGTCACCACACGGGGCTCGACTTTCATCTCGATGGCGGCGATGACGAAGGCGCCGAAGTCGAGGTCGAGGAGGACCTGCAAAAGGCCCGCAAGACACTCGCCGCATCGCGAAAAGTGGCCGCCATGATTGAACGCGAACGCATCGCCAATGAAAGGAAGCTCGCCTCCCTCGATGCCCATGCCACGCAATTGCAGTTTCTCGAGGACATTGCGCGCGCCAACGATGTCGGCTCCGTCAAGGACTCGGCCGGGTTCTTGCGCGAACAGACCCTCGCCCTCCACGCCGCGCTCGAACAAAACACCAAACTCTCCGGCAACCTCGACCTCGGACTCGACGTTAGCGACCGCAGCAAGTACATCGAACAAGTCCTCCTCACCACAGTCAAGGAGGGCTCATGGGAACGCGAAGCGGCGGAGACGTCACGGATCGGCAGTGTGGACGACATTCAGCGTGCCGTCGCCGTGCTCAAAGGTCAGGGCAACAATAGCTGACACCCTAAAAATTTATTCAAAGGCTATGCAAGACTGTTTTCGAATACGACCATTGCCAACGATCGATCCAGACGTATGTCGATCGAGCGTGCTTCACAAGGTGGAAGCATTACGTCCATTGATAGACAAGCCGAATCAACTGTGAGAGGTACGAAGGTCCGCGCTCAGCAGGTGTGTCGCTGGCCTCTGGCGCATCATCGAGGACTGCAATCATCTGTCGTTTGCACCACATGGATAATGGTGCGGGGACCTGCTGATTCAGCGCCTTGAGGCAGCTCTCATGTAAGGCCGTCTGCGAATTCAGCAGTTCCTGAGACAAGTTTAACATGTCCTCGATACACTGAGCCTGGAGAACATGCATCTCTGCAAGGATGACATTCAAGATCGTGTCACAACGACCCTCTACATCCATCGATGCCTCGCCTGGCTGGCTTCTGACCCATGCCAATTTTTGTGTTGTTATGGAATGCACCTTCACGAGATTCGCCCAGCCTGAAGAAAGGTGCCTCCACTCGTCGAGCAATGCGGCGGAAGTAACGCTTTCATTGGCACACATGTTCTTCAGTTCCTGCCCAAGAGTGAATTGTTTAGAAGCAGCTATCAACAGTGAATCCGTTTCACCTTTTTGGTCGAGCAGTAGGGAGGTTTCATTCATGCTAGCTTCAGTGAGAGCACTTGCGAGCCTCGTCATCGTCACAGCATGCTGAGAGACTGCTGCCTTACTCGACTCCAACGAAGCTAGCAAGGACTTCATATCACGCAAGGTGCTCTCGAGTTTTGTCGAGAACTCCTCTACCCTACTGGTATCTCCATCTTCATGGTTCCATTCCGGGTGTAGCACAAGATCAAAAAAGCAGCGTGCACTTGTCTCTTTCACATTCGTTCCGCTCACTAGATATGTTTCCTCCGACAGAAACTCAGTGACAGCATCACTGCACCGTAATGCAGGGTGTCGAATTATTCGTTTCAAGTATCGCTCTAGAGCTTTGCTCCTGTTCTGCAGGAATTCGGAGTCCAAGCACGGGGTGATTGTCTTTGTCGGTAGGCTCGGTATAAGCAGCAGAGGGAATTCTCGTATGAGGCGGTTGTGCAGACCTTCAACATCTCGATATCGACGCGCGACACAAATTTGTATCTCTTTGATATGCTGAACGAATGCGGTATGGATGTAGTAGTTTGCATATGGCTCGCAAGACTCTGCATCCTCAATTTGAACGGAATCGATGCGAACCTCATAGTGCTTGATCACTTCGTGCCAGGCTGGACCATCCTTGACTATTAGTGACGAATAACAACGACACGGCTGCGAATCACCTCGATGTAATACGTAGGATGAGTAATGGCTTCTGATCCACTACATTCTCGTGTACGTCTCAGGTGTTTTGATGAGGACAAAGTTGAAGCCCGGATGAGGTAGTCCTGCTTGTCAATTATGGGGCCATTCACGGTCTACATGTCGTACCTCTACTCCGGATCTGACAAAGGTCGAGAACCGATTTATTTCTTTTCCTCCGAGCAGTCTCGTGTGGTCAGATTTTAGCCCTGCGACGGATAGTTGTGCTTCAGAATTATCCAGGATAGTGCGGTTGGCAAGTGACGATTCGTTATCTGGACAAGTATTGGTGGTCGTATCACTCTTCAGGCTCAATGTATCCGCACTCGTTGCTGGTTCGATGCACGCTTCTAGACGTATGGACTCGTCAACGAGTTGAAGATATTCCAAGGGTACTAGACCTCGTTCACATTGTATGTCGCTCGAGCGAGTCGCAATTCCCCAGGCTGGAAAGTCGGACTGGATTGGAGTACATTCGAGACTCAGGTATTCGCCCGTCGTGAAGGATAGCTCATGAAACTGTGCCAAACCTCTGTCGGTCTTAGCGGCTGTGAAGATCCTCAGTTTAGATGTAGTACTCAAAGTCATACAGTGCAATCGCACGATTCGTGTATCTAACATTGCCGTGATTGACACATCTCAGTGTCCTCCCAAGGAATGCTGGCTTTGGTGGCAGTGGAGGGCGCTGCTTTCGCTGATTTTGAGCCATACTATACTTGCCTTGAAATCTCTCTCTTGCCCGTCACATCAGGTAGAATTCTATCGACTGCGATGTAAGAAGGAACAGCATGGGAGAAGCGTCTGAGCTGTGCTTTGTTCTAACTTTGATCAGCCCTGCGCACTGATCGCCTCACACGGCTGATCACGCGAAACACTCTCCTTACCACTTACGGAGCTTCACTGTGTGACACCTCTCATGACTTTCAGGATCCGTACACGTGGGATACATGTACGTCGACTGACGTGCTCGACTACAGCTTGTGTTTGTCCTTGAGGATGTCTGAAGTCATGCCTGATAAAGATGTGCTGGTCCATGTCACTGAATTGCTCTCTGTACAAGTACCAAAAAGTCCAATCTATGGATTCCTCTTCTCCAACCTGTAAAATGAGTCTAGCATGATCCTTGACCTTTTCAAGCTCATGTATGGTAGTAAAATCACGTCTGCATCTACTGGCGATGTCGTTGCCGAATTGGTGCTCGCTTCGGAACACGTAAATTCTCGCGGCTCGTTACACGGGGCTGTGTCTGCCTCCCTTGTAGACTTGGTGGGAGGACTTGCAATCGCTTCTGCAACAGGAAAAGCTCAGACAGGGGCCTCGGTCGATATTCACGTCTCCTACCAGTCTACAGCAAGTGTAGGAGACGTGCTTCGAATCGATGCTACCTGTCAAAAGGCAGGACGAAACCTAGCATTCACAAAGATTGAGCTTAGTAGGATGAAAGGAGACCAAAGGATCATCGTGGCCAGCGGCACACACACAAAGTTTATACAACTGTAAGGTCGGAGCAAGCATGAGGAGAAGATAATACAGAATGAACTCTAAAGAATGAATGTGAAATCATACGGCAATGGCAAGCTCGGCACCAGCTTTATCCTTGACACTCCTGAATTCTACACAGCATGCGGCCAAGACCGAGACCGCCGCTGCAACGAGAGCGACTTTGTATGAAGACGTCAGACTGTGGATGTACGCATCATAGATCTCTGGCAGATATGAGGTCTCAACGACTTTCCTGAAGCCAGTCGCGCCAGAAGAGACAACAGTCTGAACAACGAGAGGATCGTCGATTCGACTGTGCAGCCCCTTGACAAGATTGTTGGAGAACAATGACTGCGCAACCGCAATGAAAACGGCTCCTCCCAACGATTGCGCAAAGGAGATCAAGGCGGTGCCCACAGGGACGTCCTCGAGATCGAGGACGGTCTGCACGGCAATGATAGGTATCTGAAAGCTACCTCCAGCTCCTAAGCCCATTATCACTTGGTAGCTGAACCATATGCCAATGGGAGAATTGACTTTCCAGCTCGTGACGAGACCAGCACCAATAGTCAAGAAAACTGCTCCACCAATCAATATCGGTGTATAGTATCCAATCTTTGTTATGACCCCTCCCCAAAAGATGGACGATATGACAACAGAGATCATCAGGGGCAATAGCTGTAATCCCGACTTTACAGCGGTCGATCCTTTGATTGCCTGGAAGTAAAGTGGTATGTAATATGCCATGATGAAGAACGAGCCGCCGAACGCGGCAGCAAAGGCACAAGACGCCCAGACTGATCTGTTGCGAATGATCCTCGGGGGGATAGTCCCTCTATCTTGCAGCTTGAATTGAACAGCCGTGAATGTCAGTAAAAGGAGACCCGCCCCGACAAAGAGACCAATAATCTTGGACGAATTCCACGGATAAGTGTTTCCACCCCACTGTAAAGCGAGCAGCAAACAGATCACCGCGGGCAATAGACATGCGGCGCCAAGAAAGTCAATCATCTTCAATCTTTTCATGACTGATCGTGTCTCTTGTTTCTGATTGATGTGCACGAGCAGGATGACGCTCACTATAGTAATGGCGCCCACGGGCAAATTGATGTAGAAGCACCATCGCCATGTCTGTAATGTCAGCTCGAACATGACATATGAAACTCAAGGTTGACTGACGATCCGCTCCGTAAATACTCCTCCCAGCAAGGGCCCCGCGACAGATGCAATACCGAACATTGATCCAATGATACCTGCTTTGTTAGCAAGTGAAAATGAGTCAGGCTGTGTGATATACCCATATAGGCGGGACGTTTCTCGAGAGGTACGGAATATGCAATGATTGTAAGACCGCCAGAGAAGATGCCAGACACACCGAGCCCAGCTACTGCTCTGCCAATGATGAGCACTTCCGAAGACGGCGCGACACCACATATGAGCGACCCTAATTCGAACAGTGCCACGGCGAGGATGAAGAACCACTTTATCGAGAATGTCTGGTATATCTTTCCCCACGTGGGTTGGAGAGCACAGGATGTCAAGAAGTAAGCAGAGCCGTACCAGCCAATATCATTGATTTTCCGAAATTGGTTCGAAATGCTGGGAACTGGCAAGGTCAGATCAGAAAATTATCCACATGAGAAAGTGTCTCTTACTCGCCGTGGCTATGATGGTCTGGTCGAGCGCGACGACGAAGATTGAACAGGCCAGGCCAAACATGATTCCAGCCAATTTGAGACCGGTGGGATATATCTGCTCCACATCGCTCGACGGCGACACTGGATTCTCGCTCAATGCTAAGCTTGCCTTGGTCAGCCCAGGCGAGCTTGGCTCAATCGCGACTTCGACATCGCCGGCCTTCTCAATATTCGTGGCCACTTTGTTACTCGTCATCGGTATGCCATCGCGTGTGTCCTGTCGCGCAGCCGTCACGCGCTTTAGTGACTTGAGCATTGTTGTTCAGGGGAATGTAAGCAGGTCTGACTACAGGAGGCTTCTCATGCTAAGTAGTGGTCCGCATCGGTTAGATGTCTATTCTATGCACCGATAGAGACGTCGACGCTCAGGCGATCGGTCTCTGCCGGCCCGCGATGTCCCACCTGGTCGCCCTAGGTGGGTATACCCCTAGCCCGCGAGTAAGCGCGAATCGATTCGATCGGGCTTGAGCGGTGGTCGGAATTGCATCTACATGCGACGCTCAAGGTGGAGCAAAGCGGCGGAGGAGCGTGGAGCAGATGGGGAAATCGAGGGCCGCGAAGCCTGGAAGCGAAAATTCAAGCTTCAGAGTTGGCAGCCACTTCTCCAGCCTCAGGACGGTATCTGATTGGCTGAAACCCGCAGGGCCACAAATCCAAACCCAGACGCCAGCTTCTCGCTTCGAATTTCGTGTTGGCGTTCGTAGTTGCGATTCCTGCACGGGAATCAAATAGAGTATCAATCTGGCAACGAGATACTGGAGCATGATCGGGGTTACCAAGACCGTACTTTGAGAATAGGGAAATATATGCTCGTAGTGCAGACTTACACAGTTTGGAATCTTGGTAAAGTGTTTGGTCATCTTACTCTCCCTCGATTCGCAGCGCTATTTCCACGTCATTGACATACAATGCACAACTGTGCCGTACATGTCTACTGCCTATGCTAGTCTCTTTACTACCTTTGTCAACAATTGGCTGCTTCCCTGTTCAGAAATGCCTTTCAGTTTACACTGATGCATGAACCATATGCATGCCAAGGAGAATTTGTAATCTTTTGTTAACCAGGACCACATCGGAGCTCCTCTTGCGCGATCTGGTTCGCTGACCCAAATCAAGTTGCATCTGAAGCTTTACCTCGAAGTAACAATAAATATTACTGTCTCTAAGTTCATTGCAAGGAAAGACAGCATTGCCGACCATGTCGAAAGAATTCACTACCGAAGAGGTCAAGCAGCACGCCGATAAGAAGGACCTGTACATGGTCGTTCATGGCAAAGGTATGCCTGTTCTAGTGTGATGGCATTCTGTGTCTGACTCAATACAAGTGTACGATGCCTCGAATTTCCTGGATGAGCACCCTGGTGGAGAAGAAGTCATCATAGACGTCGCAGGTTCGTCGCCCCTCTTCGCCTTTGCCAGGTCGAAGTCGCTCATCTGACAGGTATGGACGCGTCGGATGCTTTCGAGGATGTTGGCCACTCAGACGAAGCGCGCGAGCAACTCGAGACAATGCTGGTGGGCACATTAAAGGTTGACCCGAATGCGCCAAAGGTCACAAAGACAGCTCAAAAGACTGTTGACACTGCTACCGCTGGATCGTCCGCGAATCTTGGAGTCATGGTCTTGGTGGTTGCTTTACTGGCTGCCGCCGTGTACAAGTTTGCCATATAATTCTGTCCTGTGCACTTCCTCGTCTCGATTCTTTCACCATGGCAGCAGACCATTCTTTCTTTCCTCCCGGGGCGAGAATACTCAACACGACTTACAACCGACCCTGGAAGCTTAACTGCTTGTGGCAGGTCATACCAGTCTTAGACCCGAGCTCCACTATATATATACAAGTTGCGAATCTGCATTAGAGCTTCAAGCGAATTTTTCTCAATAGCTAAACACGCCTCGCAATGGCAATCTCAATCATCAAACGTGGAAAGTACAGTGGATATGTTTATTCTTTCATACACGATTAGCAAGCCCTCTATCGAGCATTATGCTGCAAACATTGTGCTACGTTGTACTACTTTGTGTGATGATAAGCTAGGTATGATGCAGGTTGGCATAACGCAATGGTGCAAAGAATGACTAGAGCTCAATTGGCTACTGATCATGACCTATTGATTGCAACTGCAGGGCCACCGTGCATATATCCTAGCCCAAGCTCGGTCAAGACGACAAACCATCCTGCATTCTCTTATCATTGCTCGGCGGTCCATGCTTGTAGCAAATGTAAATTCCAAATTAGCGAGCCATTCAGGTGTGCTCCCAACCACGCAGCAGGAGATGGCAATCAATCCTCAACTGCAAGTATAGCCTTGGCATGAATAGCCTGGAAAGAGTGGCTCCGATGACTTATTTTGGAGCTCTCAAGGTTAGCTCACGTGCCCACAGTCCCTGAAAGTCAAACCACCGAAAGTGCGCCCAAGCTCGGCTGTGTCGTAACTGCAAGGTCACAGCAAGCGCTGCCGAATTCTATTGAGTCTACAAATTGGCGAAAAATCACATAGATTGAACAGTGTAGGAAAGAAGTAGAACTGAAAGACTCGAAAATGGCAGAACAGGTCAGAGTCGTTCAAGTATCCGAGACCTTCTTCATGCTCATACTTTTGTAGGTACAGACCTTCGGCAAAAAGAAGACCTCGACAGCTGTCGCTCTCTGCAAGACTGGAAAAGGTCTGATCAAGATCAATGGATCGCCCATCTCCCTCCTTCAGCCAGAGATTCTCCGTCTGAAGGTCTACGAGCCAATCCTCATCCTCGGACTCGACAAATTCGCCGGAGTCGACATTCGATGCAGAGTCACTGGAGGTGGTCACGTTTCACAGGTGTACGCCCTTCGACAAGCCATCGCCAAGGCTATCGTTGCATACTATCAGAAGTACGTCGATGAGCAGTCCAAGAACGAGCTCAAGAAGGCATTGATTGCGTACGACCGAACACTCCTCGTTGCCGACCCTCGACGATCAGAGCCAAAGAAGCCCAACGGAAAGGGTGCGCGATCCAAGTCACAAAAGTCTTACCGATAGACATCCATCATGTCGCTTGTTTGCATGTGGGAAAATTTCAAGTATTAGAGCATTCAGCATTACATTACGAATTCTTTGACAATGTAAAAATCAAAAACATGAATAAGACGATTCAATCCTTCTATGAAACTGAGTTACAGGAGAGTCACAACTCTCTTGGAGGCATCAGGGACTGCATGACGATGACGATGACCATTATTGGAGCTGTCAGAACACAAGCATGTTGAGAAGACATTTACGCTTTTTACCGAGTCATGCAGTTCAGGATCATGCCTCTACGAGGATGCTAGGATATGTCACCAGTCTGCATTTGTCTCCATCCGTGCCTGTATAGAGTAAACCATGTCCGGGATTGCCAACTACGTGTCAGAATCCTGCTCTGTAACAACCATGAGCTTAATGCACTGCGTTTAATGTATGCATGATTATTGCAAATGATCTACAAAGACAGAACGACTCAGAGGGTCCAAGAACTATGTAGCAGATATATCGATGAAGTTGCGAACGCTGGTTTGATCATGATAGAACGGTGCCTTCTCCGGCTTCCACGTCAGCAAATCAGTCTATCTGGCACATAAAGCATTGTCAATCTTGAAGCAGCAGCAGCAGCAGCAGCAGCAGCAGCAGCAGCAGCAGCAGCAGCAGCAGCTCCAATCTACACAGCCAATCCATGGCCACCACAAACACATTCTACACTTTATTCCAGCTGCAGTGATCCCCAGTTGGACACAGGGTCGCGCACAGACGCGGGCGCATATACCCGCAAGAAAGTTGCCAGCCTGGCAAAAGGTGGAGCTCCACACTGAAATTGTCTAAGAGATTTTTTTGACATCCCGCGCTTGGGCCGCGCCCCCTTTATCCCTGTGGGCGTCCTTGTCTCCCTTGCAGCAGCTCAGCAGCAGCAGCAGCTCAGCAGCAAGAAGCTTGCCGCTAGGGCCTCCTTTCTTCTCTCCCCGGGGCCCTCATTGCACTCTCGCTTGCAAGGGAAGTTCTTCACGCTTTGTTTGTCCTCCAAATCTATCGTGTGCACGTGCAGGAACTCTCCAACGTTCGAACGATTTCTGTGAAGCTCCATCGTGCTCTCACAGTGTGGAGTCTACCAGTTGGTTGTGCGCTTGTCTCTCTCCCGTCTCTCTTTCTCTCTACCTGCCACCGATCGACCCGCACAGTGCGCGTCTCTGTCGTGCTGGCCACTTTCCCTTCCCTTTCCTTCTTAAGATCCCCCCCTGTCCTCTCCCTCTCTCACACCCTGACCCCAGCTCTGTCTGCTATTCTTCTTCAGACTAGGACGTTCTTCATCAGCTTCAGTGTCTGATTGTGTCCGTCCAGCATGTTCAGAAGCTCTCTGGCTGCGGCCTTCTTCGCAGTCTTTGCACTGCTGTGCATCTCCATACAGGGGTCTTATGCCGCTGAGGAGGATGAAGCAAACTATGGAACCGTCATTGGAATCGTGCGTCACCTTCTCTTGGCACGCCCCTGAGCATGCTCGCTAACAGTTGCTAGGATCTGGGAACCACTTACTCATGTGTTGGTGTGATGAAGGCTGGAAAAGTCGAAGTAAGTCGCGTCAATTGAGATGAAATCTCAATCAAACTTTTTATTATTCGTATTGCACTTGCTGACTGTGCCTTCAGATTCTGGTGAATGATCAAGGAAACCGTATCACGCCATCTTGGGTGGCCTTCACTGATGATGAGCGACTCGTGGGAGATGGAGCCAAGAACCAGGCTCCTTCCAACCCTGAGAACACCATCTTCGACGCGAAACGATTCATGGGACGAAAGTGGAACGACAAGGACATCCAGAAGGACATGAAAGGTCTCCCATTCAAGCTCATCAACAAGAACAACAGACCAGTCGTCGAAGTCACCGTCAAGGGAGAGAAGAAGACCTTCACACCTGAGGAAATCTCCGCCATGGTTTTGGCCAAGATGAAGGAGGTTGCCGAGACCTATTTGGGAAAATCTGTCACTCACGCCGTTGTCACTGTTCCGGCATACTTCAACGACGCTCAGCGACAAGCCACCAAAGACGCAGGCACTATCGCCGGTCTCACTGTCCTTCGAATTGTCAACGAGCCGACCGCAGCAGCTATCGCCTATGGTCTGGACAAGAAAGGTGACGAGCGACGAATCATTGTCTACGATTTGGGTGGTGGTACTTTTGATGTCTCGCTTCTCTCCATCGAAGATGGTGTCTTTGAGGTGCTTGCCACTTCTGGAGACACTCACCTCGGAGGTGAGGATTTCGACAACCGAGTCATCGAGCACTTTACCAAGGTTTTCAACAAGAAGCACGGTGTCGACTGTTCAACCGACAAGAAGGCCATGGGTAAATTGAAGCGTGAGGTCGAGAAGGCCAAGCGTACTCTGTCTTCACAAATGTCCACTCGTATTGAGATTGAGGCTTTCTACAAGGGCGAGGAGTTCTCAGAGACCTTGACCCGAGCCAAATTCGAGGAGATCAACATTGATCTGTTCAAGAAGACCATGAAGCCCGTCGAGCAGGTTCTGAAGGATGCCGGTGTAAAGAAGACTGAGATTGATGACATCGTTCTTGTTGGAGGATCCACTCGAATTCCTAAAGTTCAGGCTCTTCTCGAGGAGGCTTTCAACAACAAGAAGGCATCCAGGGACATCAACCCTGATGAGGCCGTCGCCTATGGTGCAGCTGTTCAGGGAGCCATCTTGTCTCGTGAGGAGGGTGTCGATGACATTGTCCTGGTCGACGTCAACCCACTTACCCTGGGAATTGAGACTACTGGAGGTGTCATGACCAAGCTGATTGGCCGAAACACTGTCATCCCGACCCGAAAGTCCCAGATCTTCTCGACCGCCGCGGACAACCAGCCGGTCGTTTCGATCCAAGTCTACGAGGGAGAACGATCGCTGACCAAGGACAACAATTTGCTTGGCAAGTTTGACCTTACCGGTATCCCACCTGCTCCTCGAGGTGTACCTCAGATTGAGGTCACATTCGAGATTGACGCCAATGGAGTCCTTAAAGTGTCTGCCCAAGATAAGGGAGCTGGTGGTAAGATGGAGTCCATCACAATCACCAACGACAAAGGCAGACTCTCGAAGGAGGACATTGAGAGGATGATTGAGGAGGCCGAGAAGTTTGCAGATGAGGACAAGGAGACCCGAGAGCGAATTGAGGCCAGAAATGGTCTCGAGAACTACGCCTTCTCACTCAAGGCTCAGCTTGCGGATGAGGAGGGTCTCGGCGGCAAGATTGAATCTGACGACAAGAAGACCATCCAAGACGCCGTCAAGGAGACTGTCGAGTGGTTGGACGAGAACGGCTCCACCGGAACCAAGGAGGACTTTGAGGAGCAGAAAGAGAAGCTTTCCGCCGTTGCATATCCAATCACGTCGAAGCTCTATGGATCTTCCGAGGGATCTGATTCCGCTGGAGATGCCTACGACCACGATGAATTGTGATCACCCTGCATAGCATCAAGAAGACGAGATGTCATAAAAAGTCATTGTTTAAGATAGAGACGAATATCAAGAGATTTTTGCACATTTCATGATTTTTTGCTCAACGAATAGTGTGTATGTTGTTGAAAGATGATATCTCGACGAAATGAATGCTAAAAGATGCCAACGCCCAGAACAACCATCATATACTCCAATATATACGTTTCCTTCTTCATCTACTACGACGACGAATGGATTCAGACTTGTATGCCGACGTACATGGCCAGATCTGCGGGCGAGACATCATGGACCTGTTGTTGCGCATCATATTCCTCGTACCCCGTCCCGTCTGTGTCTGCGCGCGAGGGGGACAAATCAATGGTCGCGAGCTCGGCATACGCTTCGTATTGTTGTCGTTTGCTGGGCTCGAGGGTGCCGAGTGTCTGTAAGACGCGCTCGACTTCTGATTGCGTGCCGTCGTCTCCGTCGTCCCCATCGTTGCCATCGCCGTTGCTGCTGTTAGTATTGTCTTCGTGTACTTGACCATCATATTCATGTTGATGTTCGTGCCGATACTGACGACTACTGGGGGTGGACGACACGGTCGATGGTGGGGACATGCCAGGGGACATTGCAGAGGTGGCAGTAGCAGCAGCAGCCGCGGCGGCGGCAGCAGCAGCAGCCTGTGGTGCACTGGCCTTGTCGTAGCTGGCATGACCTAGCCAGCGGTGCAGCGATAACTTTGAGCGGTGCCCGTTGGTGGGCTTGGACTTGACTGATTTGGCATTACTCAGCTTTGTCTCGGCCTCGACCTTGCGTGCGTGCGGCGACTTGATGACTGTTGCGGCACCGACGGGCACAGTACCACCACCACCACCACCACCACCACCACCACCACCACTGGCATTACTGCTGCTGGAGGAACCAGGGGCGCGGACCACAAAAGGGCTGGGATCAAAGGTGTCGGCAGCCGCGGCCTTGCCCGTGCTCGGGTGGTAGTTGACCGTGTCGTTCATGTGGAAGCAAAAGTGCCGTTTCAGGTGGGAGTGCAGGTTCATGCGGTAGTACTCTTGCCAGTACCGCACGTCCTCCGACTGGTCTGCAGGCTCCAGCAGAGGCTGACAATGTGCTGTCAGACGTTCCAGGTGCTTCGGGGTCCACCACCGGCGGTAGTCCCGGTGTCGCTCCAGGACGGAGGCGTTGTTGTAGTGTAGTCGGTAATCATTCTCCATGTCCCATAGATTCTGCGCCCCAGGTCCGTCGGCGATCCTAAAGTTGCCGAGAAAGACGTTGATGGCGTCCTGTCGTTGCGCATCCAGGAATGAATTGTGGTAAAAGCGCCGGATGCTCTCAATCATGTCGCGGGAGTGGCTGTGCCATTGATTGAGCTTGCGATAAGTCTCCATTGTGTTTACGAGATGCGAGCCGCCATACTGCAGGGCAATCGTGTCGCCGTGGTCGTGGTACATTTCAATCATCATGCTGACCGCATCGCAATCGTACTTGACATCACTCGGGTCGGGCACGAGACCTAGTGCATGAAGTTGCATCGACATGGCGTGCTTGCCAATGACGAATTGCGCGGCATTGGTCCGGTCCAGACAATCAATGCAATTGGTGCGAGAGACGCCAGATTGTAGTTGCAGATTTGCAACACCCGAATGGAAGAACTTTGTGTCTATCATTGCGTCATGGGCAATCTTTTCCAATGTACCAATAACTTCTTGATCGCGACTTTTCGATGCTCGACTCATGTCCCAGGCAACATAACGGAGTTTGTGTTCTTCAGGTAGAAATTGATTGAGATATGTGATGGCCTCGGTGAATTCCTTCAACAACAGGGTTTCCCTCGGTGTTCGCTCCCGCGCCTTTACAAGGTTGATCACCACGACTGGAGTGCCATACCGTGCAAACATGTGGTCAAAATGCAGGGCGGCTGCACTGAAGAAAGGATCCACCACGTTGAGTTCGATAGGTGGCTTAGGATTTACACCGTCCTGTTTACATTAGCGATTGTGCAAAGAGAAGATATCCACGAGAAATTCATACCACAGTCTGTGTCCAGTTTAGAGGTATCGAACCACGATGTTGTACGAAGCTTGTGTATCGATCACACAATTCACCGCGAGCATTATGAAAGGGTGTAATGAGCTGCTCAGATATGATTTGCTCGGTCTCCACATCGTTAGCCACAAAGCCCTTCTCGTTCGCACCTCTCTTTAGAAATCTAGCCCCAGCGAAGTGACGGGATCGTCGTGCAATGAGCGTGATGTACACTGATTTACCGAAAATTGAAAGTTTAGCTTGATCAATAAAGCCATGAATAATAGGTACACACCACTTTGAATGTCCTCTAAGGTGCGAAAATGCAGTCTTGAGCAAGTAATGATTCCAAACAAACATTTCATTGAAACGACCCAGGAAGGTATCCGTGGTCGGCTTTTCTGCTGTAAGGTTGTATTGCAATGAGTGTGTAATGTCGTACGTGTTGGAGAAGTAGAACGTCTTGCCAATCTCAAGACCATTTAATATGGCAAGATACCGTGCCTCGTCAGCCTGTCGTTCGCTTCGTCGGACCGAATCAACAGAGGTCAGTGAGATGAGCTTGGTGTCGTCAATGTGATACACATAGTGACCTCCAAGCAGGGCGATGGCAGTCCTCTTTGTGATGATAGAGAGATAATAATTGGCAGTGAAACGAATGAGCCCAATCAATCCGCAAGATGTCTCCAAATGCTGTAAGCCGCCGGAGGCCGAATTTCCAGCAGCGAGCGCGGACAATAGCTCCTCGATCTCGACTTTGTCATAGACAGCTTCATCCTCTTCCAGCACAAAGTCCTGCTCAGCCACGGTCCGATCAATCTTGACGATGGAAAAGTGCAGCTCGTCTTGCGTATGGCCAATGATGTAGTATCGCGTTGCAGTCTCATATATGCGAAAGCCAGTAAGACTTTGGTTCATGCCCGCCATATGCCTGTGGACGTCCTATGAAGAAGCTCGCTACAGATAACGCCGCTAACAGGGAGACGTTTGGCTCTGGTGGTCCTTCAACAAATAGGAACGATCAAAATAAATCATTGGCCAGAACTGTGCAGGGAGGACGAATGTGCACGCAGCGTGTGTCGACACAGGCCGGCGGCCGGTGAATCGTGCTCACCGCTGCATACGCGGCACAGAATACCCAAGGAACATCTAGGTCTGTTGCATACAAGATCATCATACACAGCCAGTTGTCATATTCTGTTGCAATTGTTAGAAGTGGAAGCATACTGTTTCCTGTGGCGCAGGACCGCGATCCGCCACAAGGAAATCACCTCAACTCTGGAGCACAAACCGCGAAAATCTACGCCTTGACCTTCTTTTTCTTCATATGCTATGTGCGGCATACGATCCATGCATTCATTTGCGTACTTGAGTTTCGACGAGCCGCCGTGTACCATCGAGGTTTGTGGACAGCGCTCGGGGAATCTACAGAGGAGATGTCTGATATTCAACCACACTCGTCCAGTGTGCTATCCACTTTGAAATGGCTATCACCGTGCTCGAATTCAATGTAAAGCAAGACGACAAGATCTGCCTGCTTAGACGATGTAGACCTGAGAAAGTAGACGCGACCTTGCTACATCTAGAATGTCACGGGCCTAAAATAGTAATGTTTGTGATGCAACGTGAAACATGCGCATGATGCGTCCTGACCACGGTGATAGGAGCATACTTGATTTCGCTTCTGCTGCAATCGCTACACCAGCTGAAACTCTGTCCCCGTACAGTCTTATACTTCATTTGTTCGATACAAGATCTGAACCTTATTCGCCGATACATGTCATCAGACTATGGATTTTATGGATTCGAGGTCGGTCAGGAATGGCCCATGCCCTCCACGTACAATCGATACCGGCACAGCAGGGGGACCACTACGGTCGTGCCTGACGAAGCATCAGCAGTCCTTCCGAATCATTCGCCGCAACAGCACGAGTATTCAGACGGCTTGAAATCCTTGCTCTTATCTTTGCAGAATGCTCGACAAAAGACATATCCCAAGGACAAGTCATCATGTGCACACAGGACGATCTGGGCAGCGATTGACGACAAAGGAAAACACGAGGCCGTGACAACCTCGAAGGAGGAGCACTGAGTGTTTCGTCACTGACTTGATGTCATCAGGAGAATCGGCAAGACTACTATACGATTGAGACGTGCCGTGCCCTGTCTCAAGGTTCGGCACCATCCGAAGTGCTCACATTGATTACCTTGAGGCACGGCGACATGTCTCAAGGCCAACCCAACTTCTTCTCGTGAGCATAGAATACCTGCATCCAGTGCTTCGGACACATCATGCGCGATATAGCATCAACGGCGCTCTTTCCAGTGACAGTGGTAGAGACGCATTCGACATCGCGTGTAGCATGACGAATCAGCCACACTTGCGCCGACTACCGTGTCGTAGCTCTGTCGGGAACACAACTGTGCCTGTAGCCTGTCGTAGTGATGTAGTTGACACCGATCATCGATCCTTGAGCAATTTGTTTCGCTTTTCACGTTTCCTCATACGGTCGATAGATTTCTGATGCATCTTCTCCTTTAGTTTGTCATATCGTTCCTTTTCAGCCGCCTTCTCCCTCTTTTCCTGAATGGCTTTCTTTCGAGCTTCAAGTTCTGCAATTTTCTCTGCCTTCATCTCCGCTTCCTTCAGCTTGACTTCTTTGGTGCGCCTCGCTTCTTCCTGCCGTAACTCAAAGGGTGCTATGGAGTCAACGTCCACTCGAGCAGCGCATTATGAATGATGACTCACTCTGTCGTGATTTTGGCAGCTGCGATCGGTTCGTGGCAGACTTCTCCAATTTCCATTGTTTACCACCGACGCGGATCGAGCGTGGTACAGGTACCGGTGCCGGTGTAGTCATGGCCGCCATTGCCTGAGATCTCGCAGTCATGTCGGGCGAGCGAGTGATACCTCTGAGCAGACGTCGCTACGAGCTGAAATAGCACTTGTAGCTAGCCAAGCTTTGCATCCATGCGAAATTACGTGCAGTGGTGCTAGCACGTGCAGACAGAGGAATTTTTGGGGCCAGCTGGAGATTGTCTGCATCTCAAAGCGCGAGCTCGCACGAACGGGCTGAGAAGCGCCGCTGCAGCTGCTGAACTTGCGCGATGTGATCCTTGCCTGCTCTACCGTAGTCATTCGTGAGGACAGATGGCGGAATGCTGCCGTCAACATTCCGTTACTGAGTATCGATGCTTGAGACAGACCAGGATTGACCTGAACAACGAGATGTGTGCTTGAGAGAGTGTGTCTGGCATCTATAGGTAGTGATCTGTCTCTTGTTCTTTAGAGCTAATCTGCTGCTGCAGCGCCGCTAGCTTCCGTGCCGGTGCACACCTGCAAGTCTTGGTCACCGCGTCTAAATATCTCGAGCGCACAAAACTTTGCTCGAGCGCGTCTTTAGCCAAACTCACGAGCGCGCTCAGCTCCGTAGGCTGCAGCTGCTCTCTCCAGCCTAGACATCCAAGGCTGCCAGGGAGCTTTGCACTCTTGACATGGGCAACCATGGCACGAAGCAGGTAAGCTAAAGAATCCCTGCATATGCCTGCATCATGTGTCGCAAATCAGAGTCCCGTGGCTAATGTCATGTAGACCGAGGACTCAGATATTGACAGGTCGGCCGAATATGTAGCGTTTATGAAAGACCTCGCGAGCTACCATCAGCAGCGAGGCACGCACCTACAACGAGAGCCTGCTCTGGGCCCGCGAAGGATATCTCTTCTCAAGCTCTACAACAAGATCATCGGCTATGGTGGCTACGACAAGGTCTCAGACACCTCCCTTATGTGGAGACGTATCGCCGACGAGTACCATGTACCACCGATGTCGAATGCTGGCATGCCTGGCTACCTGCTAAAGTCCATGTATTACAAGAACCTGGCGTAAGGACAGCCGGAGACAACGACATGGAGGACAGGCTGCTGACTACCCTAGCGCATATGAGATTGAGCGACATTGGGGCAAGAAAGCTCCACCACCTGAACTACTGGAACACTTGACAGCTCGTGGTGGTGCGATTCTGTCTCGTCCAGGTAAGCAGGCTCAAGCACTGACAGCGAGCCAGCATGGCAGCTATCTAGTGCGTTCTCGCAGGATGACATCTAATTTCGGTCTCAGAGATTGCAGCACCTACACATCCACGGACCGCTCCATTAGCATATCCACAGGTCAAGAACCCCCGAACCACGCCCATGCCTAAGGTCATTCAACAGCAACAGCAACAGCAACAACATCAGTCCCACCAACAACACCATCAACAACAACACCATCAACAACAACACATACCTGCACAGCTTATGATTCCACATATGCCTCCAGTCACACAAATGACAGACTACCTTCGACCTCCTGTACAGTCCGAGTACGTTCGAGCACTATACCCCATTACTGCAGGACAGTTCGGTTCAAGCACTTTACATGACACCTCTACAAACCACCTCATCCCTCTCATATCACAATCTTTCATCGATCAGCATAAGCCAGAGGAAAGGCAGGACGAACGGATGACGCTATCCTCTTTGTACCGAGCGACCATGTCACTCAAAAGTGGACTCGAATCTGAGACAGGCTGGGCAATCAAGACACTGGTCAGGGCAAGTTATGAACTAGCCGACGACCTAACGCTTGAAAAAGTATCCGGACTCGCTGAGGTACTCGTGGCAACCGTAGACGAGGTAGTATCTGCTTTATACCAAGGACAAACGAAGGATACGGAGATCAGTGGAATGAACGACCAAGCCTTGATCAAGTCATCGAAACGCGTTCGTCTTAGTACAGGACGCTTTGGAAACCATAAAGAGTCTTCATACTCGATAGCATTAGGGGCAGCGCTCGTCCTGCGCAACATGACTTTTCACTCCGAGAACGCAAAATACATTGCACGATTGCCGGTAACGACAAAAATGCTCAGAGCTGGATTATTGCTCGAAGACGACGGAATAGCTATGGAATTGAAGGAGTATTGTCTGGAGTTGTGCGATGCCGTCGTTCCCGCTTTGCAGATCCATTCGGAGGAGGATCCTTTTTACCTCACCTTGGCAGGACTTTTGAGAGCCAATGACCGAGCACAATTACTTCTCGGTCTAAGAGCCTTGAGCAGACTTTCCGTGGCTGATGAACACAACAGACTGCTCCAGGATATCAATGCCGCCGTGATCTCGAGACTCATTGGCTTTATACAGCTCGAGGACGTCGAACTTGTTCATGCGCTCGTTGCGTTCTTTTTCCAATTCACAACCTATCAGTCGAACACCTCCCTGCTACTCAGGAACGTTGACCTACCCACTCTACTTCGACGACTCAACGGTCTGACCATGTGGAATGCACAGGAACGGATCGAGCAGATAATGATCACACAGCCTCAAATGATTATGCGCGAAGTGTCACCTCCTCCTGCAAATCCACCACAATTATCTGATGAAATTGTCAGGGAGTTGCTGACATTTCAGGAGCCTGAAAGAGCAATTCATTGGATGCGCGCCTGTTTTGAGGATGACAAAGAACAATCCGTCACCCAGATACTTTTGTGGCAATCCTATCGAACACTTTTTACACCATATTCACAACCGCAACAAAACGGGACCGTAGTTGTCAGCGGCAAGCCACTACTACAGGCTGCAGATGTAATCAAAATGGTAGGAAATGCATTCCATGGCGCCACGGCTATGGTGGTCAACCATCCCACTGAAGGTCAAAAGTTCATCGTTCGTGGCATTCGTTGTCGGGAATATCCCTTGGCACCGTCCGGTAAACGGTATGCGACCTGTCAGTGGTTGACTGATAAGGAGAATAAAACCACCTGTGCTGCTCCTTTTGCGACTCAGAAAGAATTACATGCGCATATCATGGTAAAGCACGTCAAGACGACAGAAGGGCCCATCTTTTGCCACTGGGGAGCTTGCAAAAAATTATCTCCGGAAGGCGAAACCGACCGAAAGAAGTTTTCAATCCACCTTAGACTACATACCAGTGAAATGTTCCCAGCACGATCAATGTCACGCACTATAGAGGGTTCTAAGATCAGCATCGCCAATCAGCATACGTTACAAGACGATAAGGGCGAGCCCGCCGGTCTCGCACTCAGCGCTGCTTTGACGCTAAGGAACATCTTGTGCGCCGAAGCACGCACCAGAGGCCAACAGGAACTAGCTCTCGATCAGTTGCGGCATGATGTTCTGCATTTTTTGACAGTCAATCCAGTAGTGGCTCCTCGATCCGCTGAAGTTCTCGCAGCACTCTGATGAATGTACATCACCATGACTGAGTCCTATAATCACAATCTCACAAGCATCTCATGCCAAGTACTCCGTTCAGTCCTGGTTGCGACGATAGAAAGCCAAATGAGCTTGTGCGCAGACTTGCTAGCATATGACCGGTAGCGATCTGAGATTGGTTGTGTTGGCCGACAGCAGCCGAGAGCGCAAGGAGTTCATTGAATCTGCGCATGTGTTTGTTCTGCGCGGCAACTTCGATTAGTGCAAACATTCCATCAAATTTGTGGCACTTCACTGGTAAAGTCCTGAAAGACGAATGGTGAAGAAATCAAGTGAGATACTCGCTATGTAATGGCTGAATATTTTGCCAAAACTCCCAGGCATGATATCTATATAGAAAACTGCCCGCATTGTGTACAATTGTTCGCAACACATGCGCTAGCTCTAGATACCAAATGACAGGCACGAACACATCTGGAGACCTGGCCAGGTTCAATGCAGCTTTGTACCAATTTGAATTGCTGTATGAGTCCAACTTGATCTCAGATGATGATCCTGGTTGTGCCGTGAATCTTGGAATCGTGCGACCATGCACGTATGTCTCGTGGTCATCAACATATGTTGATAGAGACACCGAGACACTCCAGCTGAGTAAAGCTTGTGATCAGAAAAATCCAGATTGCACAGCTTGACTGGATCGTGGCACAAGACATTTGGCATTACTAGCCAAGCCCGTATGTGGTCATAGCTTGCCATAGAACGTACGAGGATATGCCACTGTACGAGCGCAGTGGACAGTATGATATAGCATTCCCCGTCAATCCTGAAGACACTTGAGAACATGTCAAGTATAAGCGTCCTCCGTGTTGATCAATCCAACCTTGCGAACATGGATTCCTGGCAAGACCACAAGACCAACAAACCTCTTGTCAGCTATGAGGACCGATCAGCACCGGGTTGAATTATAAGTAGTATTATGAAGACTCACTGCCTCTGAACTCTTGCGTCTCGTTGAGGATGGCCGAACCGTCCCTGTCAGTACAAACAAAGGTGCCCATAAAGATCCTGCCGTCCGAAACAGTGAATTGCATCTGTCGATTCAAGAGCGACTCGAGAAATCGCTTCCCCTCCGTCGATTCTCCTTCTGGAGCCATTGCTGGTCACGAGGCAACGAGCAGAAAGTAGTGACGCCTATCTTAGATGAGCTAACAATCCAAGACGAACGGCACGTTGCTTGTTTGAGCGGATTCCAGAAGTTAATTTTGGCTTTAGAGCTCCGGCAGTTGTCATCTTCTATCCTTCGGCAAGGTTGTCCATATCAATGACAACCATGCTTCTCCCTTCCTCGTCGCTGGACATGTCGTAGAACCGAGCTCATTCAGATTTCTAAAGTTCAGCTTGATCTCGTCGAGGCTGTGCCGAGAGATGTCTCCTGGAGAACCTCCGTCGACGAACCCTGCCGTCGCTGATGCAAATCCCTTGAAGAAGGGCATACCGAAACGACCACGACCGCGCGAGTATGAAGGATGCAGCTCATTACAGACTTACGAGACCCTGGAGAAGATTGGAGAGGGAACCTTTGGGTATGTATAGCGACGCAAATTATGGATTGCGTGCCAATAAGTGCTACAGTGTGGTTCACAAAGCTCGACACCGCAAAACAAAAGAGCTTGTAGCGCTTAAGCGTATCCTGATGCATAACGAAAAAGACGGAGTAAGAACAAAGGCTAGTCACAGTGACGATGGTGTCTAACATTTACCAAGTTTCCGATCACGGCTCTGCGGGAGATCAAGATTCTCAAGATGCTCTCACATCCCAATGTGATTCGTCTCTCTGATATGACTGTCGAGAGAGGAGACAAAGTAAAGAAGAAGCGTGGGTCAATTTATATGGTTACACCATACATGGATCACGACCTTTGCGGCCTTCTCGACAATCCCAAGGTGGAATTCTCGATACCTCAAATCAAGTGCTATGTCATGCAACTTCTCGAGGGCACGCGATACCTTCATTCCGTACGCCATGATACACTTTGCCGGCACATTCGCTGACTTTTGCAGATGCACATCTTACATCGAGACATGAAGGCGGCCAATCTTCTGATCAGCAATAAAGGCATCCTTCAGATTGCCGATTTCGGACTTGCACGAATGTTTTATGATGACCCTCCTCCAGAGTCAAATGCACCACGTAGGGAATATACAAATATGGTCGTTACGCGATGGTATCGGCCTCCGGAATTGCTGCTCGGAGAAAGACGTTACACGCCTGCAATAGATCTGTGGGGAGTCGGATGTATCTTGGCTGAGATGTACAAGGGCAAGCCGATACTCCAGGGTCAAAGCGACATCGATCAGCTCAACCGGATCTTCTCACTCTGTGGTACTCCGACCGAGTCGACCATGCCTGGATGGACCTTGCTACCAGGCTGCGAAGGTATAAGGAGTTTCAAGACCTTTCCTCGCCAATTGGAGCAGAGCTATGAATCTCATGGCTCGGAGATGGTTTCCTTGCTGGCCGATTTGCTGAATCTTGACCCAGGCAGACGTGCCACTGCAAGTACCGCTCTAGACCATGCCTATTTTCATGCCGAGCCTCTCCCCGCAAAGCCAGCAGACTTGCCAAATTATGAAGCTTCGCATGAATTCGACAAGCGCAAGCACGCTGCACAGAGACACGAAGCACAGGCCCCGAGAGCGCCTGATGCAGCAGGCCAAATGCTAGAGGGGAATCAAAACAGTCACGCCATGGCTGCGCGAGACTCACGGCCTCCCACGACCTCGACAGTGGATCGCCGGCGAGAAGACAGTGGCTACGAGCACGACCGTGCCTACAAGTCTACGCACACGCGTACAGACAGGGATTACTCGCGCGACCATGGTGCAAGGCACGATGATCGTTCCTGGCGGGACGATCGCGGTCGTGATTACAAGTCTCGGGAAAGGAACTCCTACCACAGCCGAAGTCCTCCTCGGCGAGATTATTCCAGGGATGCGAGGGACTATCGAGGGCCGCCCAGGGACTATTACGATGACAGGTCATCTTCACGCAGATATGAATACAACGACCGTGACGACAGGTATAGGCGGGACGATAGGGACCGTCGAGACGATCGTGACCGGAGAGACGATCGCGATCGCGATCGCGACGATGGTCGAGCTGCAAGGGAGGTCAGAGATCCGAGGGATCCATCACAAAGATCTCAAGCGAGACCCGCGGCGCGCACGCGATCAAGGACGCGATCGAGGTCGAGGTCGAGATCAAAAGAATGAGCCGTGAGTATGCGTGCAAGCTGTACGTGGCATCTTGGCTGCCGCTAGCATCACAACATAGTACATACATGTATATATAGGCCATGCTGCACCAATACTGGATTCGCCTTTGTGACTGAGTGATTTACTGATCGGGTGACTGACATGTGATGTGGTGGAGCCGCAAGCAAGCGACTCAAAACTCTATTCAAGACATCAATGAATAAACTACAAGTGTATAGGAGGACGACCGAGATGTCATTCGCCAAGTTCAACGTCGAGTCCCAGATATTCTACCGGTCGACGCGCTCATACGGCCTGGTCAACTTGAAACCGATCGTCCCGGGTCACGTCCTACTGATTCCCCGCCGCGTGGTGCCGCGTATCGCCGACTTGGCGCCCGATGAAGTCGGCGACCTCTTTCTCTCCGTCCAGCGCGTCGCTTCCGTCCTCGTCCGTATCCTTCCCGATCCTCCTTGGGATGTGTCGAATTGATGTGGTATAGCAAAAAGCATTCGATGCGCAAGGAACCACCATTTCTCTACAAGTACGTCAGCCGTAACCTCTCTCCTCCTGTTTCTGAAACAGGGGTTCACGACATGGATGATATAGGCTAATCGAAGGATAGGACGGCCCGGTAGCAGGTCAAAGTGTTCCGCACGTCCACGTCCACGTTCTACCACGTAAACATGGAGACTTGCCGCACAACGACGACGTCTATGCGCAATTAGATGAGCAGTCGGCGAACATGTCTCGCGACTGGGCACTCGCGCTCGCGAGACGGACGCCCTTTACCGCCGTCGACGATGAGTCGAGACAGCCTCGTACGATGGAGGAAATGCAGCGCGAAGCCGAGTGGTTGCAGTCTTTCTTTACCTCCACCACTACCGATGATGACCACCACCACGAATCCACCGAACCATCTGCCTAGTCAATCGTCGTCGTCGTGAATCAACGAATCATGGTGAATGTACGAGAAACGATATCAGTTCCACCATGAAACAGGGTATACGCGACGCAAACCTCGATACGGAATAAATTAATTGGACATATCCACTATAAATGTCCTTCTTTTAATGTCAAAAAAGATTGCCAAAGCTAATATAATCAAAATAAAAATTCGTATTTCATTCGGCATGTTCATCATATGTTGTCCAAAATTTGAGTGGTATTCATAACACATCGCGGCAATCATCGCCTCATTGGCAACGACGACGATAAGTGCTGAAGGAGCAAGAAAAATGATTGTGGCGCAGTGATTGCACGTATCTGATCCACTAAAGTGGAGCTTGTCTCTGGCTCCTCTTTGCCATTGTCTCACAGGAGAGACTTATCTTCCCGAGCCGGGACATGCTCAACTCATGGCACTGGCCTGAAGCTTTTCCCGCTGGGGGGACTTTGGCGTGATGGGCATGATTCGCCTGGACGATCGCTGCAGGGTCGGATCGCCACTGGAGTTGAAGGTCAGTCGTCTGCCAGGCAAGTGTCGGTTCGTGTCGAGCGACTCTGTGTGGTCCCCTTCCACCAGTGAATCATGGGACGATCTTCTCCTTTTGGTGTCTGATTCCCTGTGCCTCCGTCTCGATTCGGTGCCGAACGCTACGGGCGAAAGGAGTGGGCCAGATTGCGGTCGAGGTGAGTCGTTGCCACTCGAGTGGTCGTGATCACGGTCCCGCAGCTGCGCGAGACCTGCGGCATCACTGAGGACATCTAGCCCGCCGTCCCTCTGCATACCGTGGCGAGCGTGCGAGGGCAAAAACTCACTCTGCGCAGATAGCGCTCGCTGGAGATGCTCAATCGAGTGCTGTTGTCGCTTCGTGTCCTCAGTCAGCTCGGCGACCCTGCGCTTCGCCTTGATGTGTCGGAGGCGAAAGGTCTCTTCGTCGACCATGGTCTGATCGAGCTTTTCGCACAAGAGTGCCTGGGAGGATTGCATGAGCAAGTACTCGACTTCCGCTCGTTTCGACTGTTCACCCTGCTCCGAACGCAACATCTCATGGTTGAAACGATGATGCGACGCCTCGAGACGACTTTGGCGACAGTCCTGGTGGAGCGCATGTATTTTTTTCGTGGCCAACTTCAACTATACATAAATGTCAGTCATCTGCTCTATCGTCCTTTTGTCGCATGTGCGCGTACGCACTGCGCAAGTGGAACATACCGATGAGCGGGCAGCGTCGCCTGAGAGTGAGTCTATATGTGCCGTCGTGAATGTATCCCAGTCGATTCCGTCCTCTTCGACCTCCATCTCTGCACTTGTCGCAGATCGCTTAGTCGGGATCCGCCGTTCAGGTGTCTTTGGCGTGAGCATCTGCATCGGCGTACCGGGCGCTGGAGTCGCTGGAGACCCGTCGCCCGTCTGCTCAGACATGCGAGCGTCGGTAAGTGATCTGTGCCGAGTCGTGGATCTGTCGAAAACTTGTTGATTTGCGACTGCAATGATATGTGTCGCACTCAATGTCGCCCCTGCAAAAGGTTGTCGGCAATGTGCAAAGACTGCAAATGAGAGAGGGTGTGGATACTGCCGTGTAAAAGAGACGAGGTTAGAGGACAAGCGGAGACTCGAGGGAAGAGGGAAGGGGGGGGGNGGGGGGGGGGGGGAAGGACGAGAAGCGCAAGCACGGCAGAAGGGGCGAGGGAGAATGGAGAGGGAAGACGAGAGAGAGAGAGCGAGCGAGCGAGCGAGCGAGCGAAAGTGGAAGAAGACAAGCTTGGAAAGCCTTGCTGCTGCAGCAGCCATTCCAACGGGCGGAGGATTTCTCGCCCAAGCGCTGGAGAAGAGCGTTTGGCAGCCAAACGGTCTCCCCGAGTCGAGTCACCCAGAAGAGAGACAAGCGCTAAAGGGAGACAGCGAATTGGGGGCGAGACGACAAGCTGGGAAAGTCTGACCAGCCACTGAGACACTCCCGCCGCTCGTCTCGTCTCGTCTCGTCTCGCTTCTCCAACCAAATTTGCTGGACTTCCATTTCGTGGGTTGAGCCGTTGAAGCCGCAGCGACTGCAGAAGTTTGGCAGCTCCCTCCAGGGCTGCTTGCTGCACTGTCGATCAGACACACATGGACAAGTACACACCAGCCACGATAATCAATCAATTGATTAGCAGACAAACAAGTCATTTTGGGGACATTGATTGTTGACAGTGCATGATGCATGATAGATTGCAGAACTGTAGCGAGCACTCACCGATAGAGTGAGCATCGATACAAACAGACACACAAACAGACACACGATTGTACCATCCCTCGTGTCTTTCTCCACGTTTCAAGTGCAATCACTCACTCTGCGCATGTCAGCGTTGATAGCGTGAGTCGTGCTCTCTTCTTGGAGCTCGATCAGCTAAGGTTTCTTGTCCGCGATTGCAGGTAGCATCAATACATGTCTATATATACCACGCGTGTGTGCACATGTGCATGCAATGCAAAGAGTCTCAGCACCCGTCTCTACAGCCGTCTTGCAGCCTTGCAGCAGCTGTAGGAGAATCGAATCCTTGCACGATTGATTCATCGAGCTCGAGTGGTGCTGAATCTTCTCTCTGAACCGACTCGTCCATCACATGACACGCCTTTAGCGATTCGCGAGATTGCTGCAAGCTTTGTACGTCTTCGCAGCGTCTCTGCAGGCCGACTCTATACGAGGTTGCCACCTTTTTGTCAAGTCGTATTTCCGGTCGTGCATCGGCTGCTGCTGCAGCCCTCAATTGCAGTATTGGGCGTGGGAGGGCCAATTACGTTTGATACGTCCATGCATGATCGGGTTTTCCCACTTGACACCGGCCCATCCAATGGCGATACAATGATCCAGAGCCATGCCCGATCTGAAGTACTGGAAAATGCCTATACTCAGACTGACGGCGATAACTCGATATCCATGGCACTGGAGAAAAGGCTTTCTCTAATGTGCATGGATGCATGTCAGGGATCGGCCACCGCCCGTGGGATTCGCTTAAGCCCTCCAGGGCTTGGAGGTTCCTCTCCTATATCAGCCACACCCCACACACCACGATCATCCACACTTCTGACGATCGATCATCATGATGGAGCATGCATATTGGGTTGACGTTGACTCTTGCATCGACACACAAGTGATCATATTCTATGATTCGTCAGACAATGTAGACTCGCGGCGAATCAAAGGCTGAGTTCACTGCCGAATAAATTAGAGATGTACCGCATTGAATTGTATTGCCGTGCTATGCTGTATACAGGTGATCAATGTCCGGTCGTGCCTACGCTACGCTGCAAATGATGGAAAATGCTTCATCCTCTCGTCGCTCTGGCAAAAACGGCTCAACAAAAGGAAAAGATGCTGGCCATGTCCACATACCGGCGCCCACACTTCTTCAGGTAACTGTCCAACAGCGACCTCGTCTGCTCAAACCTCAACCGGTTCTGCTCCGCCACAATCTTCATGCGCTCCAGCTCGTCACTGCCGGATGTGGCCGCCTTGACCTTGTCCACATCGAAGAGGTGGTCGAGGTAGAGCAGCTGATTGTATAATGCCTGGTCGGAATACTCATACTGCATCTCTCCTCGGCACGTCCCCGAGAGACAACGTCGGCCATACACACCGCACTGCTGCGTCCGTGTCCGGCACTGCGAGTCGTCGCACACCAACCAAGCCTGATAATACTTTGTGATGTACTGCTGAACCTGTGATTGGAGCTGTGCATTGATGGACAGCTGGCTTGCCGGCTCCTGGCAGGTACAACGCATGCCGTCCGCACTGATGTGTTGCGGCGTCTCAATCATGCCCTTATATGCATTTTCTGCATGACAATGGCGACACTTGAAGGTGAAAGGCAGCGCATCTGCAAATCTGTCTTCATCCGAAATTGTCGCCTCATAAGTTGTTATCTCGTTTGTTGCGCTTTCTTGAATCTCATGTATTCGATACTTGTGAGGGTCAAGTCCCAGACAATCCGCAATCCTGGAACGGTCTGTACCTTCAATTGGAGCACACAGTCGCTCGAGCGGCGGTAGGATTTGATGGGCGAGGTAGTAGTCGTAGTCGATAACCAATTCTGAACCTGTCCTCGTGACATCGGATGCAGGGTATGCTCGATCGGCCACATGTCGTTGGTCACTCTCAGAACCCGTTATTATGTATTGCATCACATCATTCACCCTGATGATATCTCCTTTCGCTTTACGCTTGAGTGCCACTTGTACGTGCGGCATTGTCTTTCCATTAGGATAAGCTTCAGGCTCTTTCCCGAGCTTGTTCAGAATGATGAATTTGTGCTTCGGAAATTCTCCTGCCTTCATCTTTCCTGCAAATTCCCGAAGATAGTCATGTATCCTCTCAACCACAGTGTCAGTCTGCTCTCCGGACAATATTTGATCTAAACAGTATTGCGAGGCTTCCTTGGAAAGCGTACAATACTCTCTGCGCCTCATATCAAGTCCCTTGACCTCGATTTTCGTTTCTAATTTGCCTTGAGCTTCGAAGAGTACCAGAGCAGCATATTTCTTCTTTGCATGCAGAAGCATACGCTGGAACACATTGTCAATGTCGATTTCAAGCAAGCGATAGCGCTCGTTGACATTCTTCTTGAATTCGTTACCAATCTTAATAGCATCGAGGTAATTGTCTGCGTTAGTGTTGATCATAACAGAATCCGTATCACCATAAATGACCTGCAAGCTCTGTGCATCGGCCAGTTCCTTGGTATTCGTCAGAGCCTCTCGGCCTTTGAAAGTAGTAAGCATGGCTAAAGGTCTTGCATAGAATCTAGACTTTGTGTACCCAAGACAGCCGTACATGGAGTTGGCAGTCAATTTGAGCGCCTGTTGCCGAATGTCCCATTGTGATCGCTGTATGTCAGTCGTGTCTTTTCCCTTCATCAAGGACTTGACCTGTCGACGCCTGTTAACCAGATTTGCAATAATTTTTGGCAAAATCCCTTGAGGCATCTCTCTTCCTGGTGGATCGGGAACAACTTCCTCCAGCCCATCACTCGCAACTTCAACTCTCTCGACGGTGGTGAAGCATATGTTGTATTCTTGTATAATGGACGGATACAGACTATTGAAGTCCATCACGAGAATGAATTTGTCGTATAAGCCTTTTTCTGGCTCGAAGACCAGGCCTCCCTTGAATTTGTCTTTTTTCTTGCCCGGCACAGGCTCTAATTCGTCTTCGTCCTCATTCAAGATAGCTGTTTTGCTTTTCTGCCATACTTTGTCGGGACAGATGAATTTGTTCTTGGTGAATTCATGAAGTAGTATGTATTCGTTTCGTTGCGCTCGTGTTCCTGACATCGTGGCCGCCCAGGAATTTCCAGCAAGATTGGTTAACTGCTTAGACAGTGGCAGAATCTGTACTTTGATGGCGATCGCAGCTTGCAGATAAGTGTCGACATTGCAGTGCATAGCAAAGTCGATCAGACCTCGAGCAGTCTCAGTCCACGCTTGCAAGGCCTTCTCACTGTCGATATCCTTTCTGTCTTGTCCGAGCTCCAACTTGCAGAGCTCAGTAAGCGTCCATGACTGAGCTTTGGTCATTAAGGATTTGCCAAGGTCATTCGATAAATCGCACATCAGTCTGCCAACAGCCAGGGACTTCTCCACGAAAAATCCGCCACGGCCATATACTTTTGGCCATTCGCCTCGCTTCATCCTTCCGATGCGATGCCAATTGGAAATCTTTCGCTCTTTCAGTCGACTGAGTAGGGTGCCATAGTTTACATTCTCCCAGTCGTGACCAATGATAATATCAGCGTCAGTGTTCTGCCACTTAGCCAAGAAGGCATTCAGGAGAGCTGTCTCACTACGCTCGAGGATCAAACCTTGACGTTTCGCTTCCAACTCAAAGCCATTAGGAAAGACATTGCGAAGTGGTCTTATAATGGTAAAGCTGTGACATGGAAGACTTTCTGCTGGGGTTGGCTCATCCAGGTTTACATCGTGGTAAACCCGCGCACTAGCTACAACGATTTCTGATTTGTTCTCCTGTTTGTTGAGTATAGTTCGGAATGCTACAGACATTAGAGTAACGGTCGGTGTTTCCGGAAGGTCATGCATAGCGATATCAGATATTGGTGTGATCTGTTCAGGATCGCATACTCCGACTTCCACCTTGCACCAGGATGAATTCATGGCTGCTCGTAGATCAGGATTTTTGATCTCTAACCAACAGGGTCCCATAATTCGTCGGTGTAGAACGAATTGCTCAAACATGGCTGTATTCGTGCCGAAAACATGACTGAAGGTATCTCCAGTAGTTTCCATGGACAATTGGACATTCTTATAACCGTAAAGAACTTTCAAGTAGTCGCTTTGTTGTGGTATGTCAGATAGTTCGAAGGCGTACTTGCGATTACTTGCCTTGGCCTTGAAGTGCTCAATCTTGTTATTGCGCATCAACTGCGAGACTTCCTGATGGACATCTGCCATCGTAACCTCTTGATCTGCAGTAGAACGTTTTGTCTCTCGAGGCAGGAAATACAAGTTCCTCATGATGCCATCAATCCTACAATAAGCTGACACGTACTGTCCAGTTCGCTTGTTTCTGACTTTCCCGAAAATTCCTAATATCCCGTTCAATTCGAGGTAATCAGTCCAATAGAATAGTATTGATCCATCAGGTTGCAATGTGTCAATCGCATCGACCTTAACAGTACTAGAACGAGCGGGGGTTTCAGCCATGTTGAGTGTCTTATTTACAGCCATCCATGACGAAGCATCAATCGCGTCTGAACTTAGAAGGCCGCTGCTCGGAGTCGGCATAGCTGTATTCATGTCTTTAGCCTGTGGACGAGACGCGGAGATGTTTACGGCGGCTGCATGAGTTCCTTTGAAGGCTATCGGTTTTCGTACAGCAAACTCATCATCTTCCTCAACATCAAATGCTCCTGAGCCTAGTGGACTGGCGGCAGACTCGACCGTTTTCAGCTGGACACGATCGGTTGGCGAAGACGGGATATCAACATCGGGCAACATGGCAACCGGCATGTCGGCATCGAGCATAGTATCGTCCAAACCGTAGTTTGTCTCGTCGGCTGGGTCTAACTCCATAGTCTTGGTCGAATTATGCGAGCTCATCCCATTAGCTGTTGACATTTGTCGTTTGTGAGTACTTTGTCTATGAGGAGGCGAATTCAATCTCTTGCGAGAGACAGTACTACTTTGTGCGGTTCGCGGCCTCTTTCTATCCACACTCCCTCGACTTGTGGTGACATCTCCCAAGATGCTAGCCATGAAATCGTTGTCCTGTTCGGTCGTTGTCTGTGAGCTTTAGTTCTTATTCATAGTACTCCACGGGATTCTTACTGTTTTTATCTGTGTTACAGAACTTGGAGCTTTACTGAGGTATTTACTAATATTGTCCGCTTGACTGCGATCATCTCTCGGATGGATCTTGCCCTTCGCATGTCGATTGGACTTCTTGTTTTCTCGTTCTTCATCGGAATCGTATTCTTGTCTGTGCTCCCATTCGTCCATACCATTGTCGACGTACCCCAAACCGTTGTCATCCACTACGAAGTCGTTCTGATCAAGCCGATCCCGAATGACTTGCTTGTAGCCATCCTCGTCAACCTCTTCGTAGATGTCATTGTTGTCCGGTGCCTTGTAAGTGTCGATCCTCTTCTTACCGGACGCCTTCAGTGCCCTCAGCTCTGCAAATTTGCTGGCAGTATCCTTCTTGGACACAGCTCGCTGTCCCCGGCTCGACATACGAACTGCTCAATTACCAGCGATAGAATACTACTTCGAAGAATGTCCAAATGCTACGTCATGTCCGTGTTGAATACATCTTGCGGCGCGTACGAGCCTACTCGTACACAAAGCTGCCCGAACGGTGTATCGAGACTGTAGGCCTAATCGTCTTACCGTAGCTCAATTTGGGAGCTGACGCGAACGAACGAGTCGCGTCTGAGGCTTCGCGAGCTCATGAACACGAATTTACCAGATTCGTGCACGTGTTATAGACAAACGAGCAGAACGATGAATTGATACCGGATAACCCTAAATTTGATGATCAGGGTTGCGAGGACTCGCTTTTTTGCAAATTGGGCAGCAAGCAGAGGCTTGCCGCAGGTGGGAGGACTGGCTGGATGGAAGGACTGGCTCATGCACCATTCACAAGATTTTGCACACTGACTCAAAAAAGTTCCCTGATACCTGCACACTCAGCTCATAGCCAAATCAACAGAGATGTCCAGCGCCGCGTATGTGATCCTCAAGTCACTGCCTTGCGATATTGTCATGAACGAATCGGGCTAGAGAGATTTGCCTATACGAAAAGGACATCGATTTGCATGAGTCTCTCGAGACTTATGCCGTTGGGATATAAGACAGGAACGCATGATTGAATCATGTACTGTCCTTGTCCTGAAATGCAGACGATGCGATTCAATGTGTAAATCCTACAACTAGTATGGATTTCTCAGTTGACAAGCTATTCTCGAGGCCTTCACGGTTATATTCTGATGAGAATTCTCGGGGTGTTGTTGCATGAGAGCTACTGTCTTCCTCACAAGGTTTTACAGTGCTCCCTGCAATTAAATCAATTCGTCGGTCTCCGATATCGCATATCGGCCATGATTCCGACGTTACAAGCAGGCACACTCCTCCAAGAGGATGTAGCTAATCAAGTTAGAGCCGTTCTCAACCCTATCCCTGTGCCAGAGTCTATTCTCAAAAAGAGAAAGACCGCTGACCAAGCCGCTACTGACCGAAAAGCTGCTCTTGTCGAGCGAAAGAAGGTAAGCAAGTATCTGGAGAAAGTGTTGGCTTGTGATTACAAAGTGCAATCATAGTCATTCATGCAGACAACACAACTTTAAGTATACCATCTTTCGGGTCTGAAGCATGACACTTTCTCACAACTTCTAAGTTGCTCTTTCTCATATCATTCTAGGCATCTAAGCAAAAGCGAGAGGTCATCTTCAAGCGAGCCGAGAAATATGTCCAGGAATACCGGGAGGCAGAGCGTGAAGAGATCCGACTGAAGCGAGCCGCCAAGAAGGATGGCGACTTCTACGTG
Source organism: Taphrina communis (assembly GCA_005281525.1). Taxonomy (NCBI): domain Eukaryota; kingdom Fungi; phylum Ascomycota; class Taphrinomycetes; order Taphrinales; family Taphrinaceae; genus Taphrina; species Taphrina communis. Next base: position 345,661 of record RHGI01000001.1, on the reverse strand, counting down.
CCAGCACAAGCAAAACTTGCCTTTGTCATTCGTATCAAGGGTATCAACAAGATCCCACCAAAGCCAAGAAAGATCATGCAGCTGCTCCGATTGTTGCAGATTAACAACGGTGTTTTCGTCAAACTGACCAAGGCCACTTCACAGATGTTGACGCTTATTGAGCCATATGTCGCCTATGGAGAGCCCAACCTCAAGTCAGTTCGTGAGCTCGTCTACAAGCGAGGTTACCTCAAGATCAATGGACAGAGAATCCCGATCTCTGACAACTCGATCGTCGAGGAGCAGCTCGGAAAATTCGGTATAGTCTCTGTCGAGGACATCATTCACGAGATTTTCACCGTCGGCACGAACTTCAAGCAGGTGTCAAACACTCTGTGGCCTTTCAAGCTCTCCAACCCTCTTGGTGGTTGGAAGCCAAGGAAGTTCCGTCACTTCACTGAGAACGGAGACGCAGGTGACCGACAAGAGTTCATCAATGCTCTCATCCGATCGATGAACTAAAAATAATCAAGTAATTTCTATAGAAATACATGATTCTGCATAAACGATGCTCCGAAGGCCATGATTCTTGATTTTTCAGTGGAAGACGTGTACTTCATGCCATGTACGGTTGTTTAGGGAACTGCACAAACATATCACAATAAGTCTTTCGGTGAGAGTGAATGGAATGCCTGTGTTAAAATGCTAAATGCCCCGCCACTTGCTTATGCTACAATACCCATTATGCATTATCCAATACCCCATACCCGATACCCAAACAACAATACTTGAAACAATTTTCGCAAAAATTAGTGTTAGTGGGCAGCCTCGATCTGCTGCACACCATCGGCATTCCGTGTGACGCGTCCAAAGAGGGACAAGAGTTCGCGCAGGCCGAGCCTGGCCATCTTGCCACCGGTCTCCGTTTCGCCGAGCACCAAGCCGGCCGTCTTGAGCTTCTCCTCCTGCAGCGCGAGGATCTTCTCCTCAATGGTGCCGGGGCAGTATGTGCGGATGACGACGACCTCGCGCTGCTGTCCCATGCGATGGCAGCGATCGATGGCCTGGCTCTCGCACGCGTGGTTCCACCAGAAATCGAGCAGTAGGACCTTTGATGCGCAGACGAGGTTCAGGCCCACGCCGCCGGCTTTCAGTGACATGAGCAGGATGCGTGGTCCCGTGAGGTCCTCGAACTGTGCAATGGTCGCCTCGCGTTCGCGCATGTTCATGCTGCCTTGGTAACGCAGCACCTGCCAGCCGCACCGCTCGCAAATCTTGGCCAGCAAGTCGAGGGCCTTGACGAATTGCGAAAAGACAATCATCTTGACGTCCTCACCTTCCTGCTCCATCCACTCCCTCAACTGGTCCTCCACCGCCGTCAACTTTGTGCTCGGCAGTAATTCACGCTTCAACAGTTCCTGCCAGCTTTCCGCCTCGGCCTTGCGCTCTTCCCGAGTCAGACCAGCCCGAGCACCATCCTCCATGTCTGCCGGGTCGACTGCATAACGTGCACGATGGGCAGACACGGCGCTACTTGCCGTAGGCAATTCGGCGCCACCGACCGATGTATGACCTGCAGAGATTATGCCTTGCTGCGACGGCATCGTGGCCAATGGCTTTGAGTCCTCTATTTCCTCCTTGATAGGACTCATTGCTGAGACGCTCGGACCTGCCAGATGAGAAGGAGATGGAGATGGTGACGAATTCCTTGACGCACAGGGTGGTGTCACTGAAGGCGACTGAATCTTCGGCACCTTCCTGGGACTCATCGACATAGCTTTTGTGCGCATCCTCGATTGCTTGAGTGGACTCACGCTCTCACTCTTGATACGATGAGCAGCTATGGCACTGTGCACCGTCAGGTCTGGCAGGTACTCCTCATCACTATCGGTTAATAGAGAGACAAGAGGCGGCCTTGCAGGTGGAGAGCTGGGAACGACTGATAAGTCCTCGTCGGTATCATCTGGCTCGTTCTTCAGAGCGAGACTAGATTGCAGAGATGGCGATGGTGACGCTGTGTCAAGCTCGGAAATCGGCTCGAGCACTTCGTTCTTAATCACAGCATCAGCACTTTGATCTTGTATGGTCATAGGAGCCAAAACATGCGAGTCTGAATTGTACTGCTTGAGCACACCGAGTGAGACTGAACAGACAGGACACTTTGACTCCTCGTTCTCAACGACATCCTTGATACACATTTTGCAAAAAGCGTGCCAACACTTTGTTGAGACCATGGCCTCAACAGCCTCCGAAGAACATATGCCACAGATAGCCTCAGTGGACTCGAAGAGTGCGCTGGTGTCCAACTCGCGTGCATTATATTGCGCAGCGGCCGTGCCCAAAGGTTCATCCTGATCTGCATCCTGGGTAGCCGCTAGATGTTCCAGAATCAGATACGGATGTATACAGAGTTGGCGAAGTCGTAAGACCATGATGAATATGTGATTGATCTTCTTCACTGCAGTACCTTCCAAGAGGTACTTGTTTATCTCATTTACCATTTGTGCTTCGACTTGTCGATACAATGCTTGCTCGCTTTCATCTAGTTGCAGATTTGTCATCCTGATATGTTTTTCTGGCAAGATGAGTACCTGCTGACCGGCAATCTTGTCGTCCTTTTTGCGTCTCTTCAAAAATGGCGTGAGGACACCTCTCAACTTTTCTGCGCCGCCCTTTGCACTCGATATCTGCTGCCGGAATGTAGGCCGATCGCTAAAGTAAGGCACTCGAAGCATGCTCAGAATCGGAAAGATGTCGTCGAGTTTGTTCTGCAAGGGTGTGCCAGTCAGGCACCATTGGCGGACCGCATCCACATTGCAACATGCGACGCTGACATTGGCAGCCGGATTCTTGATCGTATGTGCCTCGTCAAGGATGATTCGAAAGAATTTTATCCTAAAGAGTGGGCCTTTGTCGCGCTCGATGCGTTCTTCGTCCTCGAATTTCTCCTCAGCACTCAGATTCTTTCCATGCTTCTTCACGGGGTATTCCCGGGCTAATGTGCCATACGAGGTAATGATCACTTCCGATTCGCGTAATTCCTCCACCGTCTTCATCTTTGTTGCCCCGTGATGTATCCGAACGTCCTTGAAAAAGCCAGGAGCCTTGCTCGTAATCTCCCTCGCCCATTGGCTAGCTATGTTAGAGACTCCGGACACTTGAGGTGGGACAGCAACTTACTGAATAAGCGCCACCGGGCAAACTATGAGCGTGGCAGTCGGTTTGTGTTTCGCTCGATTCGACGCTGCGCGTTTGGCACTTGCAGCCCTGGCTGATGGAGTAGGAGGTGTATTCTGCATCATTAAACCAAGCGCCTGTACAGTCTTGCCCAGGCCCATGGCATCAGCTAAGAGACCACCTCTGACCTTACTGCGAGCACCATCGTCCTGTTTCTGACTTTCCCGTTTTGACATCCAAGCAATTCCAATTACTTGATGTGGATGTAAGCTGCATGTAAGGCCGGGGAATGAGAACTTTCCGTTCGGAAGTGCGACGGCCTGCAAGGATTCTGCAGCTTCGGCCACCTCCTTCGCAGTATTGGTGCCTTCGTCCTTGTTGTTGTCATCCTCTTGCACCTCGTCTAAGAACCTTTCAAAGTCTTGTTCATTTGTGAGAGGTTGTGACCCTGGCAAGCGACTGCGATTGTTTCGAGATTCCTGTATGGGAGCGCTACTTTTACGAAGAGAGAAAACGTCCTGAAGTCGTCTCTGTAGACAGTCCATCTGCAGGTCTAGACTGAGGTGTGAGAATGCTTCAATCTGTCGAAGCGCTAAGGTTTCTAGATACGGCGAGCTGCTCTCCAACATGGGCAAGCACTTGCTACTGACGATGTCACATTCTCTCCTTGCTTTGACATTTTCTTTCCCGGCACGAGCACGACGCATGATGTTTTGCGAATAGGCCATACGTTCCTTGAGTCTATCATCAAATTCCGTCGACACTTGTCGAATGAGGTTGCGACGAGCCGATCTCTTCGAGATGTCGTACAGGGTCATGATTTGTGCTTCAAAATCCTGTTGACCCAGTTGTAAACACAAATGAGGTTCAGTCTCTAAGTATATTCTCATCCTATCCAGTTGCAGTTTGGCTACAAACACGTTGAAAGAAAAGAAATCGGACGTTTCGGAATCGTAGAAGTCCCTGGAATGAATTGAAAATGCTGGTCGAGGATGAGCTCTCGTATAATCCTTCATCCTTTGCCAGATCTGTTTAAGAAGCTCCTGTCGCCTCTCGAAGCGTGCCAAGCTGTTTTCCACTTCATGACCCTCTCCGACAGCATACGATGCTGAGCCGTGGCTGGATGCCTCTTCGTATCCATGACTTTGCGAATTCAATGATGGACCTGGTGGATAGACTTCGGGCTCCTCCTCTCCATGAGAGGTCTCGGGTTTGGTTGCGGGTTGAAGAGAATTGAGCGAACGTGCGGAGTGGGTCTCGAATTGTTGACGTGCCTTGAGTCCCGGCGTCGACGAGGGCGAGTCGTCTTGTATCTCGATCACTGCCTCACTGTTTCTGGCATTCTGCCGGGTAACAAGTGAGTCATCTGTGAGATCGATAGTCTCCAACTTTCTTCTTTTAGTATCTGGTGATGCAATTACCCCACCTGGACGCTTGTGAGGGGTCATCTGTGCCATCAAACTCATTGATTGTTATCTTTCTTATCTTTTGAAGACTTCCTCTGGCACAGCACCATGGGCCGCACTTATCATTCGAGCTGTCGATATCCAGAGAGTGTCTCCAAGCGCGTTATCTTCGGCAGTGGATACTGCTTGCTTTATTTATAGGTGTACCATGGAAGTCGGTCAGCAGTGAGCGCGAGGTGTATGAACCTCAAGCAACCACAACAGAGGAATTCATATCAGTATCAACGCCGACGGCTTTGAATCAATTAATTCATAATTTAATTGCATCGCAAACGCGACTTGACACGTGGACGCGTTTTGCCGTTTACCTACAAAGCCACCCGCAGCCCAATTTCATCCCGAGGGCTTCGTACCAAGGACGCGGTCAAAGCTAGCTTGTTTGAGCTTCATTCTGCAGCTGCGAAGATCAAGTTGCACTCTAGCTGTAGAGGCCTAGGATAATGGTCGCACGGCGCACAGACGTCACTTCAGCGCGATTGGCCGGTCACAGGCATTACTCACACCTAGCATAAGACTGCACGCTAGTGAGGACTGATATCTATGGTGCTTCGAGCCACTCTTTGCGGGTTCGCTCCAATCTGTGATTCGCTCATGCTGGGCATCCCAGTTCGCACTGATTATTGACGCTGGAGGACCACCTCCGTCATCCTTGCTTGATTATCGAATAGGGATGGTGAAACGTGTTAGAAATGGCAAGCTTTGGTCCGTCAAAGCGCACTTTTGTGCAAGTTGCGACTTATGAAGGCTCGATCTCCAGGTAGTATGGAGCGGATTTTCTACAAACAAGTTTTCCTGTGACCTGTTCTCCGTACTGACTTGTAGTCCTAGAACAAGTTGCACACCTTGAGTAGTGAGCAATGGATCTTCAGGAATACTCTTTGCGAGCAACATCGCACACGCTTGAACGGTCACCGTCGAATGGTGGTTCTACCGGGGCCAGGAGAAGGAAATTCTCTGCAGCGACCGTTCATGAAGTAATGACCAAGAACAACAACAAGACTACGATGCCGACTGCTAGCGCTTCATCCGGAAAGCCCGGACCAGGAACGAGCTTGCCAAAGACTGATCGAAGAATCCTTAGGGCGTCCTGGGTGGCACTAGGACAACCCTGCTATGTAGAGGCAACTCACTATCGAGACAGCTTAGGCGATAGTGATTGGGCTGATCGTGAACATTCTATGCAGAACATATCAAACTGGCCGCTAGTGGACTACGTTGCTTCTGCAGCTGACTCGAACTTATTACCCGAATATGAGACCAAGGTACTGACTAGAAACACGCTGGATCTGTGGACCATCTCAGAAGTCTCGACTCCACTGGAGACGACTCCCCGCAAGCAAGGGCATACCAAGCAATCCGCCAGTTGTGATTCACCAACTTCCTTTCAGAATTACTTTCAGAGTCCCCGAATGGCACCTCGGACACCATATGCATCGCTCCACGCCCACGCTCCACCACAGGACTTCCCATCCTTTTCGAGGCCTTTGGGTCGGCAAGTCGTCGAATCGCAAAAGCACCCTACGATGGCTTTTCGCAGCGATATCAAGCGCTTTCACAGCTTGAACGAGAGGCACGGGCGGACAAAACCTTCCTGGTCGCTCACCAGGTCCGTCAGCAAGAGTAAGGCTTTACGAGCGTCCATGAACAAGGAACTGCCGGATCCGCTATCGCAACCAGCACCCAAGCCAGTCTTGCAAATTCCTCCGCTCCATCAGACGCAGGATATCGACACACTGCTGTACGATTTGCGGATGGCAAATGCAGCACAATGCACGACTGCGTTGTTTAGTATGGCGTTCACCTAAGGTGCCTGAATTTCATTGTTATCATCAGTGAAGGTGCTGGACGGATTGACAATCGCTTAGAAGACAAGACAAGACCAGTCACCGCAATAGTGGTGGAGGTAGGCTGCTCAATAGTTCTACATACAATATTTGATAGCACTCACGATCTCAAGGACAAATTGTATACACAAACAACTCATTTGTACATGGTCCTGGGCTTGCGTGCGTGTGTATGTTTGTCTCGAATGGATATGCTCGTATTCTCATTATACAATTTCTTTCGTTCGTTAAAAACTCTCGCTCATGTCCTCCTATCATGTCTATCCACTCTCTTATGTCCGCCTATCCAGAGATTTTTCCCCCTTCGGAATGCTCCTGCTGCTCACTCTTTGTATGTCCCTCAATGATCATGAATACATGACACTCACCATTCACAGTTCCCCGCATCAAGTCGCGGACGATGCGCTTGAAAATGTTTGGGTCCTTCAATTGCAATAGGAAGGACTTATATCCTGACGCGCGTCCCTGCCTTCATGGCCAAGACGCCGCGCGGAACGACAATGGGTTTCTTGGGCTTGCCTTTGAAGAGGCTATGTCGGCCCTTGGCGAGCGTGACGTTCACCGTCTCTGGCTCTTCCGATCGCGCACGGCCACCGTCCTCGGCGGCCATCATTGAGCCGACGCCCTCACTGTTGACATAGTCCGTCTCGGCGACGACGGCGATGGTCGGGGGTATGCCGACATCACTCGTCACACGATTCGGCAGGTGCAGTGAGCCGAGGGCCCCATCACCGTCGTCGTGTTGCTGCACGGTGGTAAAGTCGAAATCGGTAAAGTGCTTCTCCATCAAGTCGTACATGTCGCTCTCCGCCGCACTCTCCAGCGTCGGCCGCTTCTTGTTGTTGGGCCGGCGCGACTCGAGCGGCGAGTCGTGCAGGAGAATCTCTTCCAACTCCCACGCGGCATCAAAGTTCTTGCCGCTGCCCGGCACATAGACCGGTTCGGACTGTCCCTGCGCCAGGAGATGCCAATCGAGCTGTGTGAAGAAAGGCACGATGGCCACGGCGGACAATGTCTGCACACGCTTCCCCGGATCGCGTTCGAGCAGCGCCGAAATGGCGTCCTGGCATTCGATCGACACCGCGGGGCTCGTCTGATGCTGCACAAGAGCATGTCCGCATACATTTTCGGAGACTTCGACATTCGTCTTCCCGCTGAACGGTCGATGGCTATAGATTGCCTCAAACATGACGACGCCCAGGCTCCAATAGTCCACGGCAAAGTCATACACGAGTCCCTGGTGCACTTCCGGCGCCATGTAGAAGAGCGATCCACTACGCGAGTGCGGCAGGATATTGTTGCGGATCTGTGTAGAGATGTTGAAGTCTGCCAACTTTGTATGGCCGTCCGCCGTCAGCAGGATATTGTCCGGCTTGACGTCCCGGTGAACGATCCCTCGACTGTGACAGTAACTCAGTGCGGCCACCGTCTCTGCAATCCAGTGCCTGACCGTGTCCTCCGTAAACGTCTTGCGCAAGAGGTGGAAGCGCAAGTCGCCGCCCAGCATGAGATCGGACACGAGGTAGAGGTACTCTGTGTCCTGGAAGGCGAATCTCAGGTTGCACACGAGCGGGTGACACAGGACCTCGAGAATCTTGCGCTCGCGGATGACGTTTGGCCCGGCCTGCCGGGCGATACAGGCAGTCTTGCTGATGTACTTGAGCGCATATGTGTTCTTGGTCGCCTTGTGCACCACGACCTTCACCCTGCCAAACGCACCTTTGCCCACGACCCTGCGCAATTCAAAGTGGGAGAGGTCAGGAGGTATCGGAATCAAATTAACCTCTTTCGATACCGAAGTATATTGGCTCGCGTGCGATCCCTGCTTCTTCTTCCTCTTCTTTTCGTCGTCCTCATCCTCATCTGTACGCTGGCTGGACAGACAAGCGCCCATGCGCACGGACGATTCTAAGACCAATCGATGCTCCTTGACCCTCTATTGCTCGCTGACTGAAGGAGGTGTCGTACAAGTGTAGTAAAAAGGGGACGATCTATCCCTCAGGCGAGCCGGCGATTGAGGACACGCAACGTGGAGTCGGGCATGGGATTCTACTCACGTCTGTAGGCACAAACAAGGAACGTAAGACTCCAATCTCCACCGGATTTCCTCTTCGCAACGCGCTTTGTCTCCGCTCTGCTTTGCCCGCAAGCTGTCCAGTCTGCCCTAAACAGCACACAAAGACGACAAGATAATGGCCGACCGAATGTGATTGAACGACCAAAAGGGAAAGAGGGACGCAAAACGCCTTCCCGTTACCAAATCCTTCTTTCTAAGAAAGGATGGGAGGGGCACCATCCATTTTCCTTTCCCTGAGTCCCGTCCCTTGGCCCGGGTTGAGCAGTGCATGGCCTGTCAGACGAGGTGTCAGGGCGCGGGAGGTGTCAGGGGAATGACAGAAAGACAGACAAGGCTCGGGACAGCGTGGGCGAGAATGGCGATGTTTGAGATTTCGGGAACGCTCTCTCTTCTTCCTCTCCTGCAAGGCTTGTTTTGCTTTCTGCTTACTAGATCGGGAGGACCTTGAGGGACTGAATCGGGGGTCCGGTGTAGGATGGCTTGCGATGATGGGGGGCAGCTTCAGATGGGTGGATGGACCGATGGATGGGACAGAGAGGTTGCAGCCATCTGCTCGCCATCTGCTGCCAAAAGCGCCGCGCATCTGGTCAAGGCCTCTGATGCCGGCTTCAACTGGACTCGGGATGTACGGGGCTCCACCGAGCGCAGCCCCAGCATGCCAAGTGGCGCCTTGGCGTTGCTCAGAACTTTGGGATGAATACCAAGATGGGCAAGTAGTGCCGTCAGTGTCGCGCATCTAGATTCTTGGCAGAGCCACGCGAGCTCTCGTACACTTCATTTGCAGCCGTGCTTAGCGAGCACATCGTTTACTGTCGTACAGGTACTCGCTTCATATTGACCCGTTCCCGCTTCCATACGGCAAAAACGACAGAATCATGTCTCCAAGAATTGATGGAGTTACTACGTCCTGACCTCTGCGCTATAGTCACCATCTTCCTTCATATTTATTGTTAGTCCGTTTGGCAAAAGTGAGTGTCAGTCAAGTTCTGTGAGTTGCTGGCACGAGGTAGTCTGGAAAGACAAATATCTTTAGGTCTGAAGGTCCAGCATGTCTGAGCAACCACGAAAGCCTGTGCGGCAGGATTATATCCTGCGCGTACGATACTCCAATACTTTACCTCCACCGCCGTTCGAGCCCAAACTTCTCAAATTACCTATGTCCTTGTCGCAGTACACCTCGGTCTCATTCCTGTCAACGCTCATACAAGAGCAACCCATGAAACTCGAGCTTGATCGAGAGCTTGGGATGCCACTGGACCTGTCACTCCTGCCCGGCCTTTTCGAGGGCGACGAATCCGTCCTCTTTGCTCCAGCGGAACCGGTCGAGCTGGACCCAAAGGATAAAGCGCTGCTCAAGGGTCCGAGCGACACATTCTCGGGTAAGCCTATGGCAGATTCGGCGTTCCTGCGTCGTACACAGTACATCTCCTCGGAAATCACGCAGACAAACAAGGCGAAACAGCAGGAAGCAGAACGTGCCAAAAGAATTAAAGCTGCACTGAAGATTGAGTTAGACCCGGTCGAGCAGCTTGCTGCGGTCGAAAAGACGTTTGACACGGTCACGCAACCTCTATCTGAGCTGAAACACCCCGCAAAGCGTGGCCTGAAGGCCGTCGAGGCTTGGAGCGTACTACCCAACTTTGAATGTTTCGAGCATCAGTACGTCAATGCCAAGTTTCCATCCAATCCCGCGCCCAGGACGAAGAGCAACACGGTGGCAGAGGACGAAGATCCGCGGTTGGAAGTGTCGTGCATGGTGCCGCGAATCGTGGACGACACGATCGATGCACCGGACAACGACTACATTGCATACTTCATCACGGACCACGAGTCTGCGCTGTCTCTGAAGCGCAAAAACGCGGACGGGGACGGCGCCGGTCACCGATCCCGTCACAAATTCGTGCGGGAGTACGATGCCAAGAAGGACGACGGGGCGGCGGAATGGGCCATCACGTTCGAGGGCCAGACGGCGCAGTACCTCGAACTCGGCTCGAGGATGAACATGCGCGGTCGTCGCCGCGGCACACAAGTCACGCAGGCCAACGAGGTGATTGAGATGACGCTGCGCGACCCCGTCGAGGCGGACGAGCACCCTGAAGAACCGAGTGATGCGCTCGCGGACTTTGGCAAGGATCTGGCGGACAAGGTCATCGAGGAGACCCGTGCGGAACTCGATTCGCCGAAGCCGCTCGATGACGCCGACGACCGGGAAGATTACCCCGGTGTGGTGTCCTACAACCCATCATAGACGACTTGTCGTCACTTGTTGTTTTCTTAGGCGAGCATTGGATAGCGATAGGCACTTTTTGAAATGGAATATTATTCATAGATATGCACATGCTGGTATAATTACACCTGCTCGAATCCCACAGGAGTCTCGGCGCGACTCGTGACGGCCATGACTTTATAGGCCTTGCCCATGCCTCCACTCTCGACCAGCCGGCGGTACTCGCCCTCGATGCGCTTGCGGCCTTCCTCCGTCTTGGCATTCTTGGCCAGTACGGTGGCCCGCGCGCCGATACCGAGCTTGTGGAGCCAGTCGCCCTGATGAACAGGGCCGTGGACGTGCAGGCCCTCGTACTGATTGACTTGTTGCGCGATGCCGGCGAAATCGACGTCCACGGAGAGGTCCACGCTCCCGGGTTCCTGAAAGGGCGAGACAATCTTGTGGTGCTTGATGCCGCGCAGCGTGTCGATTGGGATCGTGTCGATGGGTCCATAATCCACGATGAGGGCTGATCCGCCACCTGTGCGAAAGGATGTCGGTTGTAGCAGACTGGCCATCTTGTTGGCCACGCCCTGTGCTTCCGGGCTCACTTCGATGCGATTTGGGGGCACGAGTTTGGCGTAGCGCGGGGACTTTGTGAGGCTCAGCGCAAGAGGGGTGGCCTTGTTGGCGCGTGTGAGATGGAAGGAAGGTGCTGCAGACGAACCGGGACCGGAGGGACCTGCTGGCATGAGGATTGGCGAGTCCTTGATGTCTACCATCAATTCCCTCCACCCGTGCTCGGTGCACTCGAACGCGTGTGTCGGCATGGCATCGAAAAACTCATGCGCCAATAAGAGTGGATTCTCCAGGTTGTTTGGTATCGAGCCAATGTCGCCGTGCCAGCATATGCGTGGACCGTACTTTGAGTCCGCATACCATAGTTGATCGTCTCTCTTTTCGAATTGATTGTTGCCGCACAACTTTTGGCGCTGGACGTCCCGTAACTTGTCACTGGCCTCGAGCAGATGGATCTCCTTCACAGAAGACTTGAACTTCGCAAATTTGGTGGATGCTCTCAGAAAATCGTCCAGCAGAGTGGCCTTGCCTGGTCCCAGCTCAATGATGCTGGTGACAGCTGGTTCTCCCATGGCCATGAATTCAGTCACAAACCATATACCGACCAGCTCGCCAAACATTTGTGAGATCTCCGGAGATGTGACGAAATCACCAGGCTTACCGAAAGGAGTCTCTTGTGTGTAGTAGCCCTCCGTGGGATTCGTCAGACATTGGCGCATGTATGCCGCTAGACTGATCGGTCCATTTGTCTTGATGACCTGGCTCAATTGCTCGGGCAATTTATTCTGTCTGGAGGGTGGTCCTGTATGTGTGACAAGTCCTCGAGCAGCACGAGCAACTGTACGGCATTGTCCTGAAAGCCTGTAGGACTGGCGAAGCGTTTGCAGCATCACGCTGAATTGCACTGGTCAATCTGCTTGATCTACTGCACAAGATTGCAACCCATATTTTATTTGGTTGCTACACGCTTCTCACTGAGACGAAGTCAAAGATGGATGAGAGATCCTCTGTAGCTCAGCCGTACTTAGCAGGTATCAGAACACTCCTTTAATTGGAAGCAAAGAAGGAACCTGATGCATCAATCGCAGGTTCTGCCCACGATGACTGGAGAACTGATCATGATTTCATGATCAACTTCGTGCTGATCGCCTATCTCTCGTATTCCTTCGTACTGACAATCTGGTGGCTACCGTATCTGTCGTAGTGTATGCGCCCCCGGCGTTGCAACAACAAACATCATCTCAGTCACCGGTGCACGTCGCCCATGCACTCTAGTGCAAATTTGAGGACAACAAGAGGGACTATATACAATTAGTTACAGTACTTTCGATTTTTTTCCCCGGCGCCAAGGTCTCTCCTTTCTGTCTAGAGTGGCTCTATAGCGAATCGTGATATGGCAGATCAACTTTGCTCCTCTCTGCCACTTCCGAATGGACGCAGATTGTCGTCGCCTACGAAGGAAGGACATTCAGTCCCCGCAGTGGCCTTGAAGGAACAGACGGCTGCCAGCCGCAATATCAAGACCAACATGCCTGCGCCAACAGGCTTCATCAAACCTAAGCCAGAATCCCGCAAGACTCTTATCGAAAGGCAAAGTGCAGCAGCCAGAGCGATCCCTGCTTCCACGTTAGTGAGGTCAAAATCGTCAACGAGCCTTTCTCATGGAAGATCAGCTTCGATAACGTCGACTGCTGGCAGTAAGGCGACGCTGACCCGCAAGCCCTCAACCTCATCTGGCTCGCGACCGGGAACGACTGTGTCCAGGCCGAATAGCGTAAATGGAATGCGATCAACCAGTGCAACAGGATCCAGACCTGGTAGTGCCACTGGCACAAGACCTGAAGAGGCTAGTGCTCCGGTGAAGAAAGTTCGGAGGGCAGCTTGGGACACAAAGGGGAGACTCGAGGATATGGAAGAGGCATATAAAGAATTGAAGGACCACTTCAAAGAAGTCAAGACCACGGCTGTGGTTGAGAGAGACACGATTTCTACTGAATTAGAAGACGAGAAGGCAAAGACAGCAGATTTGATGCTTCAACGTCAAACAATGCAGGTCCAATTCGATGCGGCTAACGAACAAATCGGGAAGCTCACCGGAGAGATGCACATAGCACGAATGGAACGAGAACAGCTCTTGCACAGACACAAGATGGACTTGGAGGATGAGAGAGCGACGGCTGCGCGTGCCGAGCAGCAAATTCGTCTACAAATATCGGATCGTGAAAGAGAGCTGGATAGTGCCAGACGAGACGCTGAAAATATGAAACGACACTTCGAAGCACAAATTGAAGACAAATCACGCGAGATCAAGTTACAACAGGGAACGATCGAGGACTTGGAGGCTGCACTCGCTCGTGAAAAGAAATCTAACCATTCATTACAGGATCAATTGGCCGAGCAGAGCACTGGCGCCATGACTCTTCAACAATTCATAACATCACTGAAAAGCAAGATTGAGAGAATGGAAATTGAGGCTGAAGAGCTTGCAAGCACTATTGAAACCAAAAACGCTGCTCTGGAAGCCACTAACGCAGAGAAAGATGAGTTGCGCGCCAGTCTAATCAACGAAGAGACCCAGAGACGAATCCTGCATAATCAGATTCAAGAGCTGAAGGGCAATATCAGGGTCTTTTGTAGAATCAGACCAACACTGCCACACGAGCCAGAAGACACAAACTCCATCAACACTACAGACCTGCCGGATGAGGTTGAGGTCACCGGAACCGGGGCTGAGATGAGCTTATCTGGCAAGGAGGATAAGACCTATGGATTCCACTTTGACAAGGTGAGCACAAGTGAAGAGAAGATGAATAAAGCCAAAGACAAGAAGGATGGTTTCCTCGTGCAAACCTCCGAATGATTGTTCAACTTGATCTAATATGATTCTCGACATTATTTTTCAAGAACTCACGCTGACATGTACAGGTATTTGGACCCTCGAGCCAGAACAACGACGTCTTTGCAGAAATCTCGCAACTTGTCCAGTCAGCGCTAGACGGCTATAACGTTTCCATATTTGCATATGGACAAACAGGTTCTGGAAAGACACACACAATGTCATCACCTGACGGCATGATACCTCGTGCGGTATCGCAGATCTATAAGGCAGCTAGCGACCTGAAATCCAAAGGATGGGAATACTCAATGGAAGGTTCTTTCCTGGAGATATACTGTGAAAATATGCGTGACTTGCTCGCGTCTCGCAGCACGCCCGTCAAACTCGACATCAGGCACGACGACAAAAAGAAGTCTACGCAAGTCGATGGCTTGACAAGTGTACGTCTGGACTCCCCATCAAGAGTGGACGACATTCTGGAGATGGCTGCCAAGAACAGGACGGTTGCTGCCACTGCTGCCAACGAGCGAAGTTCGCGTTCCCACTCAGTCTTCATGCTCGCACTCGAGGGAAGAAACGAAGGCACGGGTGAACGAAGCCGAGGCGTCTTGAACTTGATCGATTTGGCCGGTAGTGAGCGACTCAACTCGAGTCATGCCGCTGGTGACCGATTGAAGGAGACTCAAGCAATCAACAAGAGTCTGTCCTGCTTGGCGGACGTCATTTATGCTCTGGGCAATGACCAATCCCACATCCCCTACCGAAACTCCAAATTGACATATCTGCTACAGTACAGTCTCGGTGGCAACTCCAAGACGCTGATGTTTGTCAACGTCAGTCCACTGAAGGAGCATGTCGGTGAGACTTTGTGCTCGTTGAGATTTGCCACAAAGGTGAACTCTACTCAAATCGGCACGGCAAAGGCGCAAAAGACGAAGTAAGGCGTGTTTTCCCTCGCCACTATCGCATTTTTGTCCTCAAGAGCTATTCTATGAGGGAACTCTCACAGAGTCATGGACTGTCTACAATTCTCAGCGTATCTGCAGCCTCATGGGCGTTTCTCCTGCTAGCTTCTCGCGCATCACTTTCACCATGTATAATTTCTCTCTGTTAACATAATACCGATCAATAATTGCCAATGCGATGCGTGCTTTCCATGATATTTACCATGATGCGGTCAATCTGGTTCATGTTGATGGAATATTGATGCGCGCACTGATACTGCTCGAAGGTCGCGGCGTGTTTTTGTGGAGGACTCAAATTGATTTTCAGATTGATCGTTTGTGGAGACGTGAACTTTGGGCAAGCGCATCTTCTTCACACGCCATGTACCTCGACTCGATCGCAAGGGACGGCTCGAGATAACAAAAGTCTCGATACATGCTCACTGCTTATCGTCGTTCACTGCATCGAGGTATACAGAGCGTCTCTCACTTTCGCGGCATGTCTGGCATCACGGGCGCCACGAATCAGCAGCAGGACAAGTACATCTTTACCGGTGGCGAGCGGGAGCAGTACACGAAAGGACGGCTGGAAGCATCGGACATTGATGCCTCCTCGCCGTTTCCCACCTTTCACCGATGGTTCAAGGAAGCGAAAGCCGAGGGCATCACCGCGGACGCCGTCTGTCTCTCGACCGCCGAGTTGCCGAGCGGCAAGGTCTCCTCTCGCATGGTACTCTTGAAGGAGCTGGACAAGACCGGGTTCGTCATATACTCCAATTTCGGCACCTCGCGCAAGTCCCGCGACCTCGCCACGAATCAACAGGCCTCGCTTTGTTTCTGGTACGAGAAGATGGAACGATCCGTCCGTGTCGAAGGCATCACGGAACGATTGACGGACGCCGAAAGTCAAGGTACGTGCCCCTAAAGGCATGTGCCAGCGTAAAGGAGTTCCGCGCTCACGATTTATTATAGTATACTTTGACACGCGACCGGTCGGCAGTCGCATCGGAGCATGGGCCAGTCCGCAATCGAGCGTCATCGGTGATCGTGACGAACTGAATCGTCGTGTACAAAACGTGAGGGACAAGTTTCAAGTGGACGAGCACGACCAGACGAGTCAAACGATTCCCGTGCCGTCCTTTTGGGGAGGCCTCAGGATCGTGCCCCAGCGTGTGGAATTCTGGAGTGGCCGCAATAATCGCCTGCACGATAGACTCGTCATGACCAGACGCGTTGGCGGACAAGGTGACCAGGGCGAGTGGCAATTGGAGCGACTTGCGCCGTAAAGACGTGACAATATAATGGACATCACACGCAAAATGGCATGTACAGCAGCGATAGCATAGCAGACCGGGCAAATAAGTACGATGTACTAGGAATTACTTAGCATGATTGGCGTACTTGTGTGAGAGGTGGGATTGATTAAGTTATAGATACAAATTAAAAAGTGACCCAGACGTCTATGACAAATCTGCAAGAAGCGCCAAAACTCCCACCAAAAGTTTCCCTTTTCATAGCTTGATCATTATTCATGCTGCCGAGCCCATGAGCGCTGCGGCTCGATGCACCACTGCATCCGGGTAATGCTGGGACTTCAACAAGTCTAGAATTTCGACACTCTTTTCCGGTTGTGCGGCTGTATTGTAGGCACGAATCATGGACTCGTACGTTGACGGTTCCTTGCCCCACTTGCCAGCACCAGAGGTGGGCAGCTGGTCAAACATCTCCCTGGCGCGATCCAATTGCTCGCTATCTCCGTAGCCCTGAATGGCCAAATTGACGATATACGCATTGAGTTCGATGCGCTTGAGGCTCATTTGTTGTAGGAGGTTCTGCATGCCTGAAAAGTCCTTTGCAAGTACACAAGCCTCAATCATGCTCTGGTACAGAACAGCATCCCCAATAACCTTTGGCTGAGGACCTCCAACGCACCATTCAAAGTACTTTCTGGCGGCAGGCAAGTCCTGTAGCACGACCCCGTACATATGTATGATTGCGGCATGATGAATGGTTTCGACTTTGACTCTGTTGGCCTGCATCATACCAATGACTGATTCTGCTGCAACCGGATCAACCGGCTGCAGGTGTCCGTGAGCTTCGATGAGCAGTCGGTAGGTGTGAGGTGTAGGTGGTATGGCGCGAGATCTCAGCTTCTCCCAGTAGTAGAAAGCCTTTTCTCGATCTTTCTTGACTTGTATGAAATGTTGTAACAAGGTGTTGTAAGGTGCGATTCTACTTTGATGTCGTGGCAACCCCTCCAGCTCTGACAGGAGTCGTTCAGCAGTCTCAGTCTCGCCCACACGACAACAGGAGTTGATCACGGTACCGTAGGTCACTGCGTTCGGAGCTAGACCGGTGGACTTCATCTCTTCAAACATAGCTAGCGCTTCATCATTCCTTCGTGCTTTGGCCAATTTTGCAATCACAGTATTGAACAGATACTCTGTGGGTTGGACACCCAATTTTTGTGCTTCCTTGAATAGAATCACAGCTCGCGTGGCCATATCGCGATGGACGCGCTCGTCCATCTTTGCTATGAAAGAGGCATAGGCAGTAGCATTTGGAACAAAGCCCTCGTCCAGAATCTTGTCGTGATATCGCTGTGCGTTCTCTGGATCACGCAATTCGTTGTAAGTGATTGTAGCAGAGTTGAAGAGAATTGCTCTAGCAGCCCTAAGCATAGAGCTTGACTGTATTATTCTGGGGAGCAATTCTCTGATTCGATCCAGAAACATAGGAACCTCTGTTGTCAGCCCAATACGACCAAAGTGCTCCAGTATTTTGAGCAGAACCGCGCCGTCTACGAAACGACCATCATTTGTCGAGTGCTCGATCAGCTTCAACATCCGTGACGTGTTTATCCTCTCCGTCTGTCTGCTCCTTCCGAAAATGCGTGATTCGGTCTGAACTACAGCTTTCGAAAGTTCTGAGCTCAAAGTCTGATTAATTCGCTCATGTCCGGGACTCAAAAAGACTTGGTGTACTAAAGGTAGTTGCGAAGGACGATCTGCAGACGCTTCTGCAGCAGGACTTTCCTGGATTTGTGACTTCTCCAGCTTGTCATGCAATTCTCTGAAACCTCGTTCATTCAGTCCCTGTAATAAGAAGTCGATTCCTTGTCGCTGTACTGCAGACTTCTGACCTTCAGAGCTCACATAAGCTATAGTCTCAATCAGCCACGTGAGATATTCTTCTTCATTGAACATTTTCAGAGCTTCACTTGTTGACTCTGCGTCAGAGGAAGGTCTGAAAAGTCTGCAAGACACGATGCAGAGCTCATTCAGAAGACCTGTACGAGCAAGCCAGTCCTCCGGAGTCATGTACCTTTGGATGTTGGAAAGAAGTTGACTTGTTATAGAGACCTCCACATGCTGACCAAGCATGTAGACGAAGTGTATGATTTGTGGGATATTCTCTGCATTCAGATGGCCCAGTCGCTCTAGATCTGCAAGGAAAAGACGAATGAACACTGAGGTCTTGGCCTTGATGAACTCTGATCGATCGGTCACGGCACGCCGCTCACCGACATATTGAACCATGGTGAATGCCTCTTTGAGTCGACCGGCTTCCAACAGCTTGGTGATGAGACTAGACATGTGGGCTAGCCTGAGCTCGATTTGCTCACGAACACAACGGTTCACGAATTCCGTAGCCATGTCCAATTGTCCTTCTGAAAGCAGCACTCCTAAATAACCCCATGTAGCATTCGGTATTTCGTCGAAGGCTTTCAGGGAATTGACCTCTTTGAATGTCGATATCACAACCTCTGATTGATTCTGTTCACTTGCTTGTAAAATAACGATTCCGAGCGCGCGTGAGAGTGCTATGTCCGTGGAAGCCCTTCTAAGCTTGGCATACGAGACAGCTTGCTCGAACAGGCCCTGCTCTGCCATATAACGAATAAGGGATTCGTAGTTCCGAGCTTGGGTACCTCCATTGGCTTTAATAGCAGCCTCGAAGAACTTCATAGCCCCGTCATGATCTCCTACCGCAAAATAACAACGGACTAGAGCATCATAAATTGCAAAAAAATCATGCTTAGGCAATTGATGGCACTCTCGCTTCCAAGAGTTGAAACACTCAATGGCCCCAGGCAGGTCACGAACCTTGGCGAAAACTTTGAGAAGTGCCCTGTAGGTGTGCGCAGATCGTGGTAGGCCCAAGACATCAAAATGGTCAAAGATCGCAATAGCATCATCGATTGAGCTGGTCGCTAAACAACTCGACAACAATCGATCAAGAAATCCCTTTGTGTACTGCGTTGGCTTCACGCTGTTGCTGGCCTTGAAAATATCAAGTGCGATTGTTGAGGCATTGACCTCCTTGCTCTGCCGTAATAGATCCCGCTTCGTTCGATTGAATGCTTCTTGTGGGGTCCCAATCACAAAAGCTGTGTTTTTCAGGTACGTCTCGAGATCAATGATATCGGAGCTGTGACGTACAAGGACTTCGATGACGAGTTGGTAAGTGTTCACGTCGGGCAGCAGACCTTTCTCGAGCATAATCGAGTAGAATTGCAACAATGTGGCAGGCCCCGTGAATGGTAAGACTCTTTGCACACGATGCTCTACATTAGGATCAATGTCGACTACGTTGAGCGTCTCAAAAACAGTATTGAAAGCAGGAACGCTGAGCGGAGCATGTGATTCTATTGCCTGAACGAATGTTTCGAGAACTGAGACATATTGTTTCGCGTCGAAGAGTTCCCATAAGTGAACTTCGAGTGCAGATGGTGTAGCGGCTGAAGACGTTGACTCTGCACTTTGTACAGTCGTTGCAGAATCACTAAAAGATCCTTTGTGAGCATTATCACCTGCAGAGGAGGTTTCAGTTTCGGCAGACTCAGGCTCTGTCCCGACAAGCTGCAAGGTTGGTTTATCATGGATCTGCTCAGTGACGACCGAAGTCCCTGTAGAATAACGTCGAATCCCAGCAATTGACCGGAATTGCTTTCTATGCAGTCCCAAATCTCGTTCCCAATTCCGATTGTCGTCACTACTGACAGCGATCAGGACAGATTGTGACGTCGGATTCCCGGTAGCATTACTCGCAGAGCCTCCGTTACCACCCCATGAGGAAAAGTATGCTTTCTCAGTGGCGATCCCAAGCTTGGGTTTGACGCATGATAGAGCAGTCGGATTGGAACCAGCGAGATTCTGTGTGAAGAAGGATTGCTGTCTCGAGGCACGGATCACATGCGAGAGCAACGATGACTTGTACATGATTCGCTGTGCCAACCTGGATTATCTGTGGTTCATTTTTGCTGATCGCGTAGATGCAGCATCATTGCTGACTAGATATGATATTGGCGCAGTATTGTAAGATCTCTAGGCACAAATTGTGTGTCCAATGCGAG
This sequence comes from Taphrina communis, assembly GCA_005281525.1. Lineage (NCBI taxonomy): Eukaryota > Fungi > Ascomycota > Taphrinomycetes > Taphrinales > Taphrinaceae > Taphrina > Taphrina communis. Next base: position 325,197 of record RHGI01000001.1, on the reverse strand, counting down.
CACTTGTAAATGTACCAAGCTAAACGAGTTTCTAGGATCACCCAACGAGGCGGTCTTTGTGGCTAGCGAGCATGGATGCGAAACTTCCAACTTTCTCCGGAATTGCACGTTTTGAGATATCGTTCAGCTCGTGACTCTTTCTATCGATTGTCGTTTGAGTGCTCGTATTTGCCTGACAGGATCCCCGGCTGATTATCGGCACGGTCTACAAGATGTGGGGTCATCGATGGGAGAACGTTGCACAACCTCGAAGGTCACTGCAGGACCACAGCCAATAGCTATACGTTCGTGATGGCCATGGATTTATTAACGCACAAGGACAATCTGTGGCTCTTCGGGCTTGCTCATATGAACACGTATCACAATGACATAAAAAGACGATCCGAGTCACAGCCTGTTGCTTTGTCCAAACGACGGCGTCTCTCTTGAGTAATCTTAGTAAACTCAAAGATCAGATTCCCTCGATGTGACGAAGCCCGCAGGCTTGGCTCTCTTCTGCTAAGATACTGGCCTGAGACGATCGGAGCAAGAATGAAGTTGCTTTCCCACACTTTGGTCTTTATTGGTGTCTGCTATGTCGCCGCCAAGCAGGTTACTCTTACTCCTGCATGTCCAAACTATGCAGACTATGCTCAGCGGATTCATCAACCACTCTCCCGAGGCAAGTCCGGCTTGCCTTTTCAACGGCCAGTCGAGCAATGTCGCTCATTCATCTCAGAAGCTGTAGATGCCAAGGTCGAAGCCATGAAACTAAGACTGAAGGACAAAGATGTTGCCAGACTCTTCGAGAATTGCCTGCCCAACACTTTGGACACCACAATACGGTGGCATGATCCTGAATTGCCCGCTACCTTTATCATTACTGTATGTCCTGGATCGATATACGTGTGAAACGGTCACTGAGGGTTTAGGGAGATATAAATGCAATGTGGCTTCGAGACTCGACGTTTCAACTGCAACCATATCTCCGATTTCTTGATGATACAAAATTGCAGAAACTCGTAAATGGTGCAATTCAAACACAGGCACTCTACATCAAGCAATTCCGATATTGTAATGCATTTCAGCCGCCGAAGCTATCAGGTTTACGTCGCTCCGAGAATAACCAACAGGACACGGTTTCGCCCACCTATGATCCGGATGTCGTCTTCGAGTGCAAATATGAAATTGACTCTCTAAGCTCTTTTTTAAGACTGTCGCGACAGTACTTCGAAAAGACCAAGGACTATACCATGTTCACCGATGACTGGATACAGGCGGTGCAAGGCGTGAGTCTTCGCTCTGATTCGTGGCAAAACTAACATATCGGTCCAGGTGCTTCGCGTTGTGCAAGAACAATTGCAACCTTCTTACGATTCAGAAACCCATTTGTGGAACACACCACACTACACCTTCAGAAGACACACGGATGCAGCCACAGAGACTTTAAGCTTGGGTGGAGCTGGATATCCTGTCAATGCAAATATTTCGCTTGTCAGGTCTGCATTTCGCCCTAGCGATGATAGCACTATCCTTCAATTTTTCATACCCGGGAATGCTATGCTGTCAGTTGAACTCGAGCAGCTCTCCGCACTTCTCAAGATGGTACATGGCAGAGGTGTGGACGGTGCACAACATTGGGCCGACCTGTGCGCGTCTTTGGCAAAATCAATACGTGAGGCTGTATACAAGCATGGAACGTTTGAGCACCCACAATTCGGTCTCGTCTTCGCTTACGAAGTGGATGGCTATGGTGGAAGGATCATTATGGACGATGCTAATCTTCCTTCCTTGCTAGCATTACCTTTGCTCGGTTTCTTGTCAATTGATGACGAGGTCTATCAGAATACTCGCAAGATGGTCTTGTCGACGCACAGCAACCCCTATTATTTGAAAGGCTCGGCTATACAGGGTGTCGGATCGCCTCATACACCAACAAGAAACATATGGCCAATGTCTTTGTTAGTACGAATGATGACGACGAAAGATAAGGACGAGATCGCGTCATGCCTCGAATTGGTTGTCCAGAGCACTGCCAACCTCGGTTTGATGCACGAGTCTGTGAATGTAAGTCGAGACTATCATGCATTCGTGCAAGATGCAGAAGAGCTGACATCCAAAGGCCTGGCGCCCGACTGACTTTACCCGTTCCTGGTTCGCATGGGCCAATGCTTTATTTGCAACTGCTATTCTAGACCTTGAGGATCGCTTTCCCGAGCTGATCTTCAATTGACAAAAAGCCAGGTGGGAGAGGTCAAACTCTTTCGGGATTGTGAGATGACTAATGATGTACGAGTGAGCAGGTCAAGAGTCCTAGGCTCTAAAATATCAGATGTGAACTGCTTTCACTTGTACATGAATCTATAGCTATACCGCGAGTGACTTGGCCATATGGACTCACCAGTACTGCCAGCTGCTGCAGTGACACCAGTTGTGAGCCACATTCGGTGCGCCGCTTGTGTTTGTCGCACCGCCAATTTTAATCTTGTGTGCCAACCTTGGCGTGGGGATCTCGTTGCACCTTGCCTACCGGCCTTGAATGCCAAGTACAGCTAGTATATATGCTCATATACTTGCACGCCATCCTGCACTTCAGTGCGGAGCTAGCGTCTAGATTTTTCTTCTCGTAAGGTGCTGGCATTCTCTGACGGGCTGTAGCGAGCTGCTCGACAATCCATTGAAGGTTGTCTGACTCGCGGAAAACCTTTACCAGGCTTAGCATGCTCTAGCATCCAGACCACCACCACCACCACTGTCAGCATAGTTCTGGCATCGCCACATAGAAATGTCGTTAGAACAAAGATGTACGGACATTCTTGATGCATGGATCTCAGTGGATAATCGCATCGTGACGTATAAACTGCTCAGTCGCTTGATGCGTATCCGAGGCGAAACAGCAGTGGAGCTAATGGCTCAATGGCACAAGTCGCACAGGAATTCGCATGCCACATATGTCCTTTGCGGCGCAAATCCCGTTGGTGACCAGGAGCCCTTATCACTGAACTCAGACGTCATGGCAAGGTCTTCGGATGCCTCTTACGAAGGTCTCGTGCCAAGCAAAGGCGCAACGAAAATGATACAAACCATCCGACTTGTACCTGAGGACGATCTCGAACAGATTAAAGCACAATACGAGACCGTACTTGACTGCCAGATCTATAGCCTCGAGCCTGGTAGGCTGACTGATTTGGCAATGTTGACAAGCTGCAATCACGATGTCAGGGAAGCCATGGCTGGCCAATCTAGCAAAATAGCAGATCTGTCAAAGATATATGGGATCATCTACAATGCCGAAGTCAACGAACTAGACAACGATCCTAATTTTCGACAAAAGTCTGCACAGCAGATCAAACCGATTGTCAGGCCGCCGCTGTCCAAGGATGAATCGAGCGGTGCCTCAACCCTGCCATCTGCTGCTGCTGCAGATGTGATGGAACAGCGTGCTCCGATCGTTACAAAGACAAGTGCAGTCGTTACACAACCGCAACCACCAATGATGAAGAGAAGCGCGTCAAGTAGTCTAGCTTCCGCGTTTGCAAAGACACCCAAACCGAAAGTGAAGCCGGTCACTTCAGACAAGGCCAAGCAGGAGACAATTGGGGATGTGAAACCTGAAGTGAAACCTCCGCCGCCGCTGCCGACGACGACGACGACATCCGGCGCAAATACAGCAGCCCCAGGAAAAAACACCGCAAAGCAGGACAGCACAAAGGCCGAATTACAGGCGATGATGATGGAGGAGGACGAGATTGTGCAGCCAAAGACAAACTTAGACAACGAAGGACATCGCCCCGCCGCCGCCGCCGCCACCACCACCACCACGACGAAGGATGACGAAGAGATGCTCGAGGCCGAAGACTGGTCCGCATCCGACACAGAGATGAAGGAGGTCGAAACTGCACCGGCCCAGCCAATCACCGCACCCGTTCGTCCACGGGGTCGAAAAAAGGTCAAGAAACAAGTTCACACGAAGGATGCAAAGGGATACATGGTGACTCGGGAGGAATGGGAATGGGTGTCGTGTGATGAGGACGAGGTCCCCGTCCCGAGTCTCGCGCGACAGTCTTCCACCGCTGCAAACAAGAGCAAGGCACCACCGGCCAAGAAGAAGAGTGCCGGCGGGGGTATAGCCAACTACTTTACGAAAAAATGATGTTTATGCGTGTTTAGCGGGACTGATGTGATTGGCTCGTCTCTAGCTGGGACGAAGCCGTCATTGGCATATAGATAGACAGATGCTACATCGATCGAGTGTCTTTTAGATCCTGTACATACCTTAATGACGAATCGTAAATGTAGCGCGTCCATCCGTAATGGTTATATATGGTGACAGATCTTGCTACACGCAGTGTAGGGGCCTGTTGTGCAGCTTTAGTCTTATAATCCAATGTGTATTATGCCCCGCTGTGCAACAGCACGGATCAGAAAGAGTCCTTGCGCCTCGAGTCAACGCCGTCGACATTGGTCAAACTTCCAGTTATCCTATTTCCAGACGTCCTAAGGAATTAGTTACAAGAGACAACAACACTTTCAGGCATACTTACACTTGTGCTGTAAAGATCATCAAAGGCAGAGCTTTGCTTGGGTGGCGCAGGAGTGCTCGATTGACTCTGAAAACTGGACCAGCCATCACCGTCGTCATTTCCCCACGGATCTGACGACGACGCACTAGACTGAGTTGGTCGTGACGAATTCTGAGCCACGGGTCTTGTCGCAGAATATGCTGACGACGTTGGCTGAAGCGTTGGCACACTTTGTACTCGCTGAGTTGACGAAGCAGCCTGCACATTCATGCCACCAAATAGTCCATTAAGGTCATCAAAGGCACTTGCAGGCTTTTGTGATACTGTATTGGATGGATAAAGGTTATTAACAGAACTTCGAGGCTGCTGATATTGTTGATGTTGTGGTTTAGGTGCAGAAGCGTATAAGGACATGATGGATGTTTTCAGATCATTTCGTGGTTTTGCATTTGGTTGTGTCGTAGGACGTGCTGTGTCATGTGATGAAGGATCGGATAACAAGGACAGATTGCTTTGCGGTAATTGAGCGGCCGTCGGAGTGTCGACAACTTTTGTTTGTACGGCCGGCATAGGTGCAGCTGATCCTATCGCAGAACCACCGCCGAAGTCCATACCAAGCAATGAATCGATCTGCTGAGCCGGTGGTTCCGTAGTGCGTTGAGTAATTTGTGTTCTCGAACTTCGTGCTCGATCTGTGGGACGTTCCGTTTTCACATCAGCATGTTGAGACGTCGCCTGCTTTGCAGCTGTCGCAGCTGGACCTTCTTCATCGCTGATGTCCTCTGGGTCGGGTCTTTCTGCTGCTGCCACCCACCGCCTCGACACGTATTTGGTTTTTACGAAGTTGTCTATTTTGCTTTCCGAGGGGACGTGGCTTTGCTCTAGTTTGGATTCCCAGTACTTGTTCGCTTTCTGATTTCCCCATTTGACCATTGATTGTGTCTGTTCATCTGTCCATGCATCAAGATCCACCGATTTGACGCGCGATATGTGTGTGCCCATGCTTCTGTGTATGCCTGAACAACGAATGCATAAGAAGATACCAAGATTCCATGATGCCCAGCGTGGATGATCGGCCACTTTACAATCACAGCAAAATTTGTTTCCCTGATAGAAATTTAGCTATCATGTCTTAACGATAGAGTCAACAGAACATACCGGCAACTTGAGCAGACTTTTGAGCAGCGTTGCGTTGATCTCTGCCTTAGATTTTGATGTCCTAGTAGCCATCGACTAAATCAGACCGCCTCTGGTCTGCAAGCACGAGAAGAGTACGCTTCCAAGTGCTGTCTCTTGTCGTGTCTAGTTCATTTACTGTCTTGTTAGGCTTGTGGTGAGCAACCGTGCTGGAAGTGGCTTTGTCTATGACCTTGTCGTATTACATTTACGACAGCTTTAACACTTCTCTTTCGAGTTGCAGATGTGCACAACCTAAAGAGTGCGGGACTTGGCCAGTTGCGAAGCATGACTCGCCACGAACTGTAGACGTGAATCCTCTGTCTCTGCTGAGATTGCGCTGCGCTAGACACGACAGAATCTCAGGAACAACTGCTCGTTGTTATTGCGTAAATCGACAGCCGAGCACATGACCAGTCGTCAACATAAAATGTGTTCAACATGACTCTGGTCACATTCGAGCCATTCTCTTGATTGGTGCCATAGGGAGGGCAATATCACGAGCTTCACAATTCAAGCGACTCGTTGGCGAACACGTCTGAGATGAGTTCTCGAGCTATTTCTCCAGCAAGCTCAAAGAAGCGCTCCCGTCCCTCGAAGCACTCCCGTGACGACTCGCTGTCTTCGGAAGCTGCCTCACGTCTTTATCACAGCAACACAAAAGATGTATCGACGCCTCGTACTACTGGCACGAGATCGGTCTCTGGTCACACACGGGCTTCCACCATTGGTGGTACGCATGATAATGATGCGGACGCAGATAGTTCAGATATCGACGAGGCAGATTTTGGTATGGAGACTTTTGCGAACTATCAAGAGACTACAGCAGAGAAGACACGGATGAAAATTCTCTTAGATTCCTTCAATTCTAGTCAGATGGCTCGATACGAAGTTTTTCGTCGTGTCAAGCTGAACACTCTGAGCGTGAAACGTCTCGCAAATGCCATACTTTCACAAACGCTGCCTCAAAACATTGCAGTTGTGATTGCAGGTTCTGGGAAGGTCTTTGTAAGTGAGATTGTCGAAAGAGCGAGGCATGTGCAGAGAATTCGTGGACAGACAGGACCGCTGACACCTGAGCATCTTCGTGAAGCTTATCGTCAGTACAAATTGGAGACCGGATTGGTACCCCGGACTTGCAAGAGAATTCTGAGATGAAGTCTCTTGCTGCTGATCTCATGTGGCATCATCGATGGGTGCGCGCTATCCATGAGAGCAGTGATCGTGGTCGGACACCCGCATAGAAGAGCTCGTACAGGATGTATCTCGAGACCAGAATGGCATTGTCGATAACTGCACTGCTCCTTGGTGAACATTCAGGCACCTTTAAGGTTATATTTCCGGCGCTCGAGAGCGATGATGTGTCGTTCTGTCTGAGCCGCCGAATATCGTAGAAATGCCGAAATCGCAAGCAAAAGAATAGGCACCACTTCGAGACTCATCCCTATTTCTAGCCATGATCGATTTCGACTTAGAATGAAGCGAGCCACAACCAATATTAGGATTGCCAAAGCGGCATTCATCATGGGAAGGTAATTCGCCAGCGGTCCATCAAAAGTTCCGTGAGGGTCATTAGGCAGATAGTGGAGTGTGAAACAAGTCATCGCTAGACTGGTTATGGAGAGCATTGTGACCATTGCGCGCTTGCGGTCACAAGTGTATGCAAATATCATTGTCATTAGGAGACACAATATAGAGGTTGCGACACGAAACATCTTGCTCGCGGTATGATTTTCATGCCTGAGATCGGCTATAACATCTTCCTGCTCTTGTTCATCCAGGATGTCTACCGACCTGTGTTTCTGTGCCCTTTGTCGCATACTCTTTCGTTCGTCGTGCAAGAATAATTACTCCTGCGCATTCACTCGCAATGACGATTATCGATCTTTTGGCTGAGCTCTCAAATCGCTGCCCCGACTCACAGTCTGAAGTTCGTCTGCCTTTCTTTGGCAGTGAACTCATTTGGATGAACCCTTCGAAGTGAAAGACAACTCCACAACGCGTCCTCAACTCTAAATTGTGGAGCTCTCATCAGCGGCGTGAGCCACCGGAACACACTTCCCGTACTGGCAAAGGCGGCCATCATTACCCCGAAGGTAGGCAACCTTGGAAGTCAGTAAGCATCCTCTCGCAGCGCTCTACTGCAGTTTCATGTCGATGAATGCCCCTGATGGCTATGAATCGTCAGCAATCCACCATATTCCTCAAGGCGAATTCCAGGAGCGCCTGACACGGCGCTTGGACTAATGTTGGGTGTCATTGCAAGCCTGAATATCCATACTATGGCTTCAAAGGGTTTAGACATTCTTTAGTCGACTATCGACTCAAATCTCCTCGAGCAGTTCTATCGTCTCATTCCAGGCATTACACCAAACAATCGTCATGAAGCCAGGCATTGTCGAATAATGGACATCTCTGGCAGTCCTCTGTCGAGGGTGACCAAGCCCCTGAGATGCACCTCTCTGCATCAATCGACCTTGGCCGCCGAACCAGTCCTTAAGTCTTCCTCTCTCACTTGCGATGCAACAGACTACTCTGATTCGCAAGATTCTGATGGCGATGCTTTAGAATCTGATGACAGTTCGGGAGATGATTGCGCGCGTGAAGTTCCTGGTGAGGACCTCAAGGTAGACCTCACAGAACTGAGGGGCAACAGCACATCCCAGGAAAAACGCCTGAGACGAGCCAGCTCTGGCAATACTTTGCGGCCAAAGCGCAGAGGACTATCGTTGAGCTACACGTCCCCAACAACGACCGCTCGGGCCATAAATGATGTATTCTCGAAGCGAGATGCTATTGTGGAGGATCCTGCTCACTCTAGATCTCCAGAAGCCGATCGTGTAAATTTTCTGGCGGAATTACCAGACGCTATAGCCAGAGCTCGTAAAGTTCACTACCGCCGAGAAGCATTACTGCCAAAAACCAAGAGCTTCACCCGAGTACAGAAGACACTGCAGGAAGACAATGCCCCATTCGAGATCGATCTCAAGAAAGAGGCTACCCTGGCTGGCATTCTCAAACAAAAAGCTGTAGATACACAAGGCGGCTTGGTAACAGGAGAGCAAACTGGTGCGGTCAAAGAGATTGTTCCTCGTAACACACTCATCAGATCTCCCTTCCGGAAAAGTGATGGTAGTCCTGACGCCGAGGATTCGTCTCTTTCAGCGGACAAGGACGAGACTCTCTTCAATATGGAGGAGCTCGGGACCGGTTCTGTAGATCATGCAGGCGAACTCGGGACCATGCAGGATCACCGAAGTGCTCGTGGATTCCAGAGGAGTGGCCGGCCCACAAAACGAAAGAACGAAGAGGCTCGTTATGAGCCATATACCATGTCTTTCAACAAGCGACGGGCAATCTCGCCCTCTCCTAGCAGCCCTTTGGGCTCTCCAAATGTGAAAGGAAGCATATTTCGTATCGAAGATCTCTCATTGTAGACCATTTGTCTATCACGACGGTGATGCGATATACTTTCCGGTTGTACTTGTAGGAAATCCTGCAAGGATATGATGCGCCCTGACAGACGTCTTGCGACAGGCTTTTTTTAAATGCCTAGTGATGAAGTAATGTCTCAGAAGTAAATCACTCCTCGTACGAGGGCTTATGGTCATCCTTCTGCCACAAATCTTGCAGGATTTTCGCAACATGATTGGGAATGGTCTGCGTGTCTGCGAGCCCACGATGTTTCAGGTCAGCAGTGCTCTGGCTAGTTTTTGAGGTTTTGCTCTCCGCGAGCTGCCCGTGGAGTGCCGTCTGCGTCATCGTCCGTCTCAATGGCGAAGCCGTCGAAATCGCAAGACCCTTGGCATACAACCGAAAGGTTAATTCTTTCAGGGGGTCTCGGAATCTCTTTGCGTTCTTATATTCCCGCGATATCCTGTCAAGCTCTTTCTGACAGCGAGGATGTGAGAGATGATCAAGTTCTCCTGTCTTGCTATCAAGTTCGCCATTTATGTCTCGAATACTCGATGCTCTCTGCAGTAGTAACTTCTGTTGCGTCCGCGAGGATCCGAGCCCAAGATTGGTCGTGGATCCATGTGGACTGTGGTGTAATTTCGGCATCGAAGACTTCTGCGCAAGTGTGTTACTCAAGGATATGGTGGCATTCTCTTTTCGACCAAGGTTCGAGGGTGTGAGACCAATCGTTGGCATGCTATCTTTGCGAGGGGATTCCAGGAACCGAGAAGTCAATGGTTGGGAATTGATTGGCGTGTTCTGTCCTGACCTGGCTGTCATTGACCTTATCGTCCCGGGACGTTCTTGTATCTGGATGTCTCTGGACATCGCAGGGTCTGTTGAAACCTGCGGGTCAACAGGCTTCTTTGTTTTGCTATATAACAATCCAGAAGAGCCCTTCGTGGTTGTATCGTCCGTGAGTGGACGTGGATCATTTCCTTTGGGCGCATCGCCTACTTGCTCGGCTGCATCGCGAGTTGTCGTTCTGTCTTTGGACTGCTCAAGGACTTCATCCTTCGTATCGTTTCGTGGCGAGATGGAAGTCTCCGCCGCGGGTGCTCTGGTATCTTTAGAATCTTCGATATGTTTCTCGTGCAGGAATGCCTCCTTGGCAAAGGACGAGGCAACGTCGTCCGCTTCGTCCTCATCCTCGTCCTCATCATCCTCAATAATGAACGTCGCTCTCTTTCCATTAGCAGTTTCTTTCCGCATGCTGTCTTCCTTGTCCTCCTTTTTGCTCAGATGCCTAGAGACGCCTTCGGCACTGATCTTCGATGAACTATTCATCCTCGTCATTGGCTTCAAGCTTGTTAACTTGGCAGTGCTTCCGTGTTGGCTATTTGAGCGACGCAACTTCTGCAGGTTTTGCACGGAGCTATTCCGCTTAGAGCCATCAGCCAAGCTTCTTTGGCTCGAGGACCTATGAAAAGAGGCACGACGAGTCCCTTCCTGAGGCGCTGTTTCTAGCTGGGTCTTTGGTTCGGTGCTTGTCAAGGCAGTCAATTTGCCAAGCTGATTCAACTTCTTGCCATAACTGGGGACGCGGTGATGACTCTTCGCTGCGCCCACCACAAATGACTTACGATGTGGCTTCTGCTTGCCCTGTATTTCCTCGACTTCGCTCGTGCTCGACTTGCGTCTGGGAGCCTCTGGTCTTTCCATGATCAGAGTACACTGAAACCCGGTGCTTCAAGTTTGTTTTGTAGTGGATTCGCTGGGTCAAATTGAGTTCCTAACAAACTGGACGAGTAACTCAATGTCGCTCATGTGCTTGCCTTGATTTCAGACCCGGACACTGATGTACTTCACGTATCAAGAAACCCATGAAGTGAGCTATTCTATACATATATCCTTGCATTAGCAGGCATCTTTGGCATCATATATATGCCCTGCGTACAACTCGCATGACCATAGAAGCGCTTGTTATCTCGTTCAGATCGTGTCAGATGAGCCAAATCATGGAGCCGGCTTACGGCCGCGGTTGCCGTAGCTGTCCAATCAGATTTTTGGGAATGTCCTGCCACAAGATCTCGGTTGTAGCTTCCCCATCAAGAACGCAACCAGAACGAGTCAGCGCACATCTGTCCATGAGGTGCTTCGCTACTGCTCGCAAGGACTCAATTCAATAGCACTGTCCTATGATCTGTCCAAGCTGCCACTCGATCGTCGGGAATCCGTGTCAGTCCCTTTGTCACATATAGCTTGGACGAAATCACTGTTGCGAACCGCCGAGGGATGGGACTTCATTCAGCAGCGCTTCGTTACACATGAGTGCTTCTCGCTCATAAGTGTCGATTCAACATTACTGCCACAAGTCAATATGCGAGTACAGCCTCTCGATCAAGCGAACCATTGTCTACAGCTAAAGGGATCACTTCCGTAAGGGCATCGGTATGCCGGAAAAGTAATGTCAATAATGATGTTCCAGATGGAAAGCAGCATCTGCATTCACAGTCGGGACTGTCGGCATCCTATCGAAAGCCTTTCTTTACTGTGGTCAGCGAGTCACGACGAATGGGCAAGCCGACTTTGTGCGACTTCTTGAGACTCGAAATAGACCGATCATCACGGTGTGCAACCATATCAGCGTGTATGAGCTTCAACGCACAGCATTCTTCATTGATATCTAATTTGCTTAGGGTAGATGATCCTCTCTTATGGGGTTTGATGCCTGCGCGAACGCTCTTCCGGCCGCACAATGTACGTTGGTCTTTGGGAAGTGCAGATATATGTTTCACAAATCGGTATGGGATTCCTCGATCCGATGTAATGTGCTGACGCTTTGATTTTGCAGAGTCGTATCGACCTTCTTTTCACTCGGTCAGACACTCTCAACCTACAGACACGGAGTCGGCATATTCCAGCCTGCCCTCGACGACGCGATACAACTACTTGGCCATGGCAATGCTTGGCTCCACGTTTTTCCGGAAGGTCGAATACGGCAAAGCAAAGATCTTTCGAGTAAGCACGCGTCTTTGGTCAAGACAGTTATATAGGATTAACTTGGTAGTGCGTTACTTCAAGTGGGGCATAGCTCGGATAATATTGGAAACCACTGCAATATCTGGTGCACAACCAATCATTGTACCGATGTTCCTGGAGGGTATGGATCAAGTTATGCATGAATCTCGAACCTTTCCTCGATTCTTACCACGAGTGGGTAAGCACGTTACATGCACATACGGCGCTCCGATCGACGAAAAGCTTATTCAGCCGTACGTGGACCGCTGGCACGACCTGTGTATCCGAGCTGGAGAAAAAATTGATTCGAGCATCACGAACGCGCCGAACGACGAAAATCAAGATCTCTTGGATGGCGAAGTGGCGCAGCAAATTCGACGAGAGCTTACCAAGGTCATTCGTGATGCTGTGGTAGAGCTCAGAGCACAAGCAGGATATCCGCCCGAGCATCCGTTGGCACATCACGCGGAATTTTATGATAGCTCAGAAGGGCTCAAGTATGATGAACTCTCGGGCATTCCCAGACCAGAAATCTTTCGCAAGAAGATTCCAAGAAAGACAAAAGTCTATGAGAAAGAAACCTCTACATAATAGCATTGGACTTTCATGGGCTTCCGCTGTCGAGTACAGACACCCAGAACGATTGTACAACACTCGACTGGGCATGAAAAGCAACAGAACAACATAAATGGTCGTGCTATGAGCGTAACATTGCCAAGAAATGGATCTCGCATGCGCTACAACTTTGAGCTTTGGCCAGTCAGCGCTCCACTGCTCTTCTTGATTTGTCGTACAGCCTCAGACATCATCTCATCAATTATTTGCTTAGCCGGCTGCACGTCTTTGATGGCACCGGCGACTTGACCCATCTATAACAATTAGTAATGTGTCGTGTTATGAAATTGATAATGTCAGGAAATCCTACCAAATAGGGTCGTGCATTCATTTCTGTCTCCTCATCAATGTCGCCCTGCTTCTCTCGCTCATCGAGATCGTGGACTACAGGAATGATGCCTTCATTCACCAACTTTTTGATCTCGTCCGGCTTGGCCTCCCAGCTAGAATGAAGCATAAGTGTCTGGTCGCAGCCAAATCTTTCATGGAAACTTACCTCTCGATGTAAGGATTCTTCCGAACGCGCAAAGGTCGACCGGTAAAGATGATTGTCCTCAAAGTATCCGTGTAGTCTGCAGTCACGACGGCATCCTGATGTCCCTTTGGCGCCCCAGCTTCCTTTGCAGCTACAAATCTGGTACCCACCCACACGGCCTCCGCTCCATAGGCGAGGGCGGCTGCCAAGGATTTGCCGTTGTACATTGCACCAGCGGCGACCACATGAACCTTTTCTCCCGTAAGTGGCGACTTGGCCTGGTTACAGATCTCCACCACTTGTGGTAGAAGAATGGAGGTCGGAATGTCCCCCGTGTGACCACCACCTGTCGTGTCAGTCAATCAAGCCCGCGAGTCAGTGGCAATTTGCAGGACTCATACCTTCTCCACCCTGTGCACAAATGATGTCCACGCCGGCAGCGATAGCCTTGATCGCATGCTTCGGATGTCCAATCATGTTCATGACTGGAATGCCGGCCTTGTGTAGCTTCTCAACGACTTCCTTCGGTGGTACTCCTACAGCAGCCACAAACAGACGAGCTTTGCTGGCAATAATGACATCGATCAAGTCTGGCAGTTGACCATGTGTATAGTCGTAGTTGGTCTTTCTAGCACCAGCACCGACTTGTGGCAAAAGCAGATCAACGCCAAACTAGACCATGAGCTAGAGTCCTCCGAATTATTACCATGTACTCACCGGAGCACTCTTGTCATTGAGACCGTTCTTCAAATCTGCAATCTGCTCGCGCAGCATCTGCGGAGTGTATCCGACACCTCCAATCACTCCCAGACCTCCCGCATTAGTGACAGCAGCAGCAAGGTCAGGGCCGGCGGCGACATTCATCCCGGCAAGCATGATTGGATGCTTTATGCCGAAGAGCTTCGTAAGCGGTGTGGTAATAGTGGCCATTTTATAGTCTCAGATGTAGTCCTTGATAGTCAAACTTGAGCGCGTATTCAAAGGAATCGTCGACCTCTTGATAGTGTTCTTGTTCAAGAACGTAAAACAACTGTCCACACATGCAGAAAGTGGGGACGTGGTTGAGCAGGTCTTTGCGGGGAGCAACCGAGTGCTGATGCGGGGGACGGCGAGGTCCGCCACCAAGATTTCCTTGGAGGTCGTTTTGTGGACATCCGTGGGTCGATCTGTCGGCTCTACGCCGAACACAATGATCGAGGACTCAAATTTCGAGTTAGTGAAAGCTTAAGGTTGCAACAATTCATCATAAATCTTGATGCGCTCTGTCTGTACTCGCAATCGGGCGTCAAAATCTGGGTGGCGTATGACGAGCATCAAGTGTGTGTCAGCACTAAGTACGGGAAGATGATCTTTGCAAGGTGGTTTGAGTCTTGCTATGTGGAGCGGACTACATGAAGTTATGTACGAATTGTGTAAGCATAGCGATCCACCGTCAAAGATGCATTGGCGCCCTATTACAGTAGGTCTGACAACCTACACTCATCACGCGCATGACCAGTAAGGCTGCAGCACAAGTCGGCCCAGGTCATGCATAGATATGACAACAATTGCATTCGTACTGCGATGTGATGACATGTTGAAGTCTCCTGCTTGTGATTTGTGCTGTCGATTAGCACGCGAGAACTAATCTGTAGTTATGCAGTGTTCCTCAGGACTAGTATTACACTATCGCCACGCAGAAACATTTTGCTGATATAACGATCCTTGTTGACAGGTTTTCCTTTCTTTCCGTCCTTATTCCTTGGAGTCTCTGTCCATATTTCCTTGACATTTTCCAAGACCATGTTCGAGTGTCGATCAAAAGCCTTGACCCGTGCTAGAAGTTTTCGATTGTTCCGACAATTTATCAGGACCTGATTTCTGTTCTTCGCAGCATTCAACAATACGCTCAATGGCCCTGTCTGAAACTCGAACTCTTCTAATTTCGCTAGATCTGCTTCGGACAGATCAGCCCTAGGTTTCGACAACAAGTCCCTGAGTATGTGAGAAAACATAAAAGAGGTACAATATCCGCCAACACTCACGCCATATGTGACTTTGCGCCGCCTTACTATAGGTTGCGCGGACTCGAGCCGAATGTATAGTCTAACCTGATGGGAGAATGTTACAGGTATAGAATGGTGCTTTTGCACAGGACTCAAATAGTTGACAATGAACCTATATTTCGTGCTTCGGAATTTACGTATGAACAAGAGACCAGCAAGATGTTGTTGACGATCCTGATGTAAGTCGCACAATCACAGACTCTGCGAGTGCTAAACATTATGTGCTATGATATATATACCTTCAGTGGATGCACAACCAAATCACGAACACGAACGCTGAAGAACGGCTATAAATTGATGTCCATCTCCAGGCTCTCGCAGTGTCCATTCTCACGTGCCTCAGCTGGAGACTTCGAGCTCGAGCGCTCAGATTAGGATTTTACCAGTTGCGCCGCACCGCGCCACTGCTGAAAGTTCTCCATAATTATCCATGGCCAATGTCGTCAACATGCATATATACACCCAGTTTAATACTCGAGCGCAAGATTGCTTCCTGCAAGGACAGCAGTGCAATCTGATGCTCACGTCATCTCACTCATGAACCACACAGCGATTCAGCTTCTCAATCTCAAGCGACGGCAGGAGTGACCACGAAGCGCGGTGGTCTATTTACATCATTCTTGATCTCATCCCCGTTGGTCGAGTGTCACATTACAATTTCTTGGGGTCTGGAATCGCGAGTCTGTGTCGAGGATCTTGTAAATTCATGTTTCAACATGAAGGTTCGGTTGTATGAATTACGAATGTTTGCATTGTCGCAAGAGTCCTAGGTCGAATCTTGATACGGCGTCTGTATTACTACTTTGCGCTCCTGGCACTCAAAGCACTTCAGCATGGATGAACTCCCCGATCTATATGCGCTTCTAGACGCGGATGAAAATGCAACGGAAAAGGAATTACAAAAAGCATTTCGACGACAAGCGATAAAATGCCATCCAGACAAGAACCCAACGATACAAGCTGCAGAACGGTTTCACCTACTGACAATAGCTATCGAAAGGCTCACGAATGTGTCTACGCGTGCAGAGTATGATAAGAGCAGACTTCAGAAGCGGGAAGCTGCCTCACGTCGTGAAAAGATCGATCAGGAACGCAAGACATGGATAGAAGAGTTGGAGAAGAACGAGAGGACCGCTGCAGGAAGAGAATCACACTCATCGAAACGCAAGTGGCGGAGCACTCTTACAGAGGAGGAACAAATAGCTGCAGATGGGGCACGCCTTAGAGCGGAACTACAAGCGAAACGAAGATCAACAGAGCCTGCGGTTCCGAAGAATCAAGCCGTTTCTGGGCACGGGCAGGTATCTGAGAATTCGCTACCAAGGGCGGCTAAGCATAGTAGCACCACCGTCTTGGTCCGTTATCGCGGAGATCTCGTGACTGAGCAAGATCTACGAGAACTCTTTCAGGCGTATGGTACGGTGCAGGATATTGTGCTCAGAAGTGCAGGTCAGAAAACCAAGCTAGCCGTGGTTGTATTTGCAACTGCTCGTGCTATCAACACTATCGCATCACTAGATCCTGTCAAGCTTTCGAATGCGCACATTACAATTCGACAACTGAGTATAGTCGACAACGATGACTCAGGAGAACGTCCCAATAGTTCGGAAACGCGAACACAATTGCAACGGGACAAAGCAGTAAATGATACAAAGAGCCACGATTCAGCAACACCTGCCGCAAATCAGGAACCTGATTCGTATGAATCATCAGTATTGTTCAGAATGAGGCAACGCCAAAAGGAGAAAAACGATCAGCACAGATGAGAGGCACGGCATATCCTGTTAGCTTAGCTTTACGCAAGTATAATTGTGTGTGTATGCTAGCGCGAGTGCTTCACAAAAAATTCTGTCTGACGTGCCCTACCTGAGCCGGATGCGCGATTTGACCTTCCAAGCGAAATCGCTGCGACTCTCGCATCGTCTGCGTGCGTCTCGCTCTTGTAAAACTGCTTGTAAATCACTTAAATCCACGTTCCTGTACTTTTTTCCTCCAGCATTACTTGTTCAGCACTAAATTATTATTAGCCTTGAGCTGGGCATGCAAAGCGGGATACATACCAACACCATCGTATTTGTTCTTGAACCATTTGATTGTATCCGACGCAACGACCTTGTGAGATACTCCGATCTTGCCGTTCTTGTGTTTTCTGATGGCTACGCGCGCACCAGGCCTGCCCATGCAACAGTAGAAGTCCATGCCATAAATTCCGATGCTTGGGTCGTACTTGATGTTCAAATCAATGTGCTCTTGGATACCAAAACCGAAGTTTCCAGTGGCAGAGAAGTTCGATTTCTTGAGTTCGTATTCTTTGACCTTCAACCCTCTCTCGAGAATTTCTTCTGCTTTTGGCCCGCGAATCGTGACGTGGACTGATATCTTTTCGTTACGTCTGATACCGAAGGTTCGCACAGTGTATCGGGCTTTTGAGTAAACGGGCGTCTGACCTGATAATTGCTCCAGTACTTTGGCGGCTCGTGTAAGACGATCTCCGGACTCTCCAACACAGATGTTGAGGACTAACTTCTGAATCTTGAGTTCCCTCATGGGATTGTTTGCCTTGACTTCTGACATGCTTGCCGTGATAAAGATTGATAGACGGAAGTCAAAAGTGTGGTCACAGTGTATCAAATTTGTTGTAGCTCTGAAGGACTGTAATTGTCGAGCTCGGGAGGACTGTCTGGCTATGGTCCGTGCGCAGCTGCCGAACATGGACTCCAGTGTTGATCATGGGAGAAAGTCCTCATCTTGGAGCTCCGAGCTTAGAATCGTGCCGATGAATACGAGCTGTATCGAGTACTGGTGATTAGTAGTTTTTTTCTCTGCAATTCGAGACCCCTGGTGCTCAGACACCGTGCAAACGCAGATATGTGTATATATACATGTTCCATAATTACGCGCATATGGAAGAATTGCTATCGGCAGAACAATGAAGTTCTGCAGTGTTAAGCGTTAAAATTTTACGTAGCAAATATGGCTGCTCGATCTGACCTCTCAGCGGAAGACCATTCCATGCAGATTGTTACGGGTCGTATTTAAAACTCGCGACGGGCCTTGGAGTCTATTGAGATAGGACGTCAATATGATCCTACGGCTCAAGGATAACTATGTACAAGTTGTTGGGGAGTGATTCGAGAAATGCAGAAGTTAGACACGTATCCAATATCAAGTATCATGACCCAATAGTAGCTGCTCTGTGCGGTCTTACCTTGATCCTGGGACGTGAGCTGTTTTCAGAGGCTCCTGTACCGCGCTCTTTTGCCGGACTCGTCGATGCTGACAGGTTGTCGTCCTGCTTACTGGTCATCTCCTTTGGTAGTGAGTACCCTCTACTAGGTCTCACTGACTGTGTACGGCGCAGCATATAATTCTGGAGCATATTGGGATCAAAGAGCTCTAGCAAGAACTTTCGAACTCCGAGCTTGTAGCCGTAGTGCGAAAGTAGATGGAAAGCTTTGTCATACACGATACAGTCCATAAATTTGTTGGGATATTTCTGTCTCAGTCTATAATTCCATTAGTAATAATATCGATATGAGTAGTTGTTGGGCCTCACTTCAGAAGTGTTTTCGCAGCCTCATTTGCGAGAATATGGTTGCCAAGGTTTGACATTCCTAGAAAGATCTCTTCTGACAATGGATCTTGCATTGAGTTCTGTTCACTTTCGACCATTACGGTTTTGTGAGGCGTGATTGTCCAGGCTTCGAGATTGAGCACGTCATTTATGTTTTGAGGGACACAAATTCCCGTTGGAGACCCCATATTGGTGAGCACGGCTTCCCAGTGGTATTCCTTGAGCAGGTCGGCTCCGATCATAGTCGTGCTCAACATTCCAATGACCAGGTAAGCAGTGCCTTTCAGAGTAGCAATCTGTGATTTAGTAGCAATGTCAACAATCGACATAACTACTTGACAATCTTTCAGGAATGGTGCCCCCCTTTCTGTAGCGCCAATGCTTCCAATGGCCCAAAGCGCGGCCTTCACTTTGTGAATCACAAGAGGATCAGATGTTTCTTGCCAGTATGACTGCAAGACGTCTACATATCGAGTAAAATGTCCCTTCGCGAGCAATAGAGCAAGACCCTCTTCCGTGGATGCAAGTTCTCCATAAAAGTGTATCGGGATTTCACCCCTCAGTGCAAGTGCATTGTGCGATGCGACAGGTGCGGTCAGGCTGAGCAGGGTGGACTCGAGTTGTGTTACATATTCGTCATTACGGCCCTGACAGCGTGAGCAAGCGCTTAGGTTATCGTCTCGAGATAGCTTACGTGGAACCAGTCGTCCATCTCTTGGTCTATATAGTGAAGTTCCTTCAGATAATGAAAACCTACACTGGTCGCAAGGAAACGCAATAGCAGTGGTCCACCGATTTCTCCAAGATGCTCTAATGCAGGCCTTAATTCTACGATGTACTGCAAATGTTCTTTCGAATTACACGCCGCTTGTAGTACCTTGACAGCCATCTCACAGACCTCAGTGTTGATGTCGTATAGCTGTATGATCAGTAGTCGTATAGCCCATTTTGCTGTCTGTCTGGCATTCTCCGCCGGGTCTATGATCAGACCACGAAGATGCTCTGTCGCAAAGAGCCGGACGTCAAGAAGACCGGTCGTTAAGGCTTTGCTCAAGATGATCCGACTGTGGCCTTCATGTGTGTAATCCATATGAGTAAGAAACAACTTGACGAGGTCGCCCCTGGATCGTAGATCTGTCAAGTGATAGAGACTCGAGAAAATGCGCCATCTTTCCATCATTGCAACACCTTGTGGATGGGCAGTAAGCACTCCTAACATATCAAAATATCCATGGCTGAGAGTATCTTCCAACCGACTTTTCGAAAAGAGCGTATCAGTCGCCGTAACATGGATCATCGGATCCATCTGTGCTAAACACTCTGACAATTGCCGCAGCAGTTTTGAGTCTGTCAAATACTTGATTCCTTCTGGATTGGCTAGTAGTGTTGTAAGCAATAGACAACCAAATTTCACATACTTTTGATTTGGTTTTGTGTTCCGTATGGCTGAGAACCTATGTGTGAATGGTCTATAGAATGCGAGCAGGCGCTTCATGAATTTTGTGGCGCGAATGCTTTCTTCGAGTCTCTTTGGATTCAATAGCGGACCTTGAATAAGCTCTGTCAGAGTGTCCCAGTGCCACTTAGTGTAATTTTTTGTACTCAAAACCTGTGTGTCGAGTAGCAAGTTCCGGAAGTGCGAATCATCAATTTGTAGGCCCATTTTGATTTTGACCTGTTCGACTTGTCTTTGCCCTCGTTTGTCGGGCGAATTGACAATTCGAGCAATGATAGACTTGTTGCGTGTCCTATTCAATGATTCAATCTGAAACAATGCCGCTGTTGCTTCTGATCGTCCTTGCGCCTTGAGATCTACGGCGCTAGAAAAGAGGCGAGGCAGAGACTGTAACGTGCGACATTTCGTCAGTGGTAACAAGGTGTTCGACAACTGCAAGAGCTCGCCAATTAACAGTGTAGCTTTGCGGGCAGCATGCAGATCGAATTTGTCTTGGACTACCATGGCCAACGCATCAAGGACACCAACCTCGAGAAATATCAGAAGTTTAAGAGCTGAGAATTGATTTGTTAAACATGCATATTTGCTGTCCTTCGACGTAGCTCCATCCATGCGCTGCTGTGCTGGCGACCCGGCCGCAAGTGGGGTCCGGCCCATTGTGGTTAGTCTACGTCCTGCTAGAAATATTGAGCTCACATTGCTGAGAGGGATGGCAAGTACATGGAAGAGGAATTCGAGGATCGGGTCTCTGATAGACGATGCTGGCACTCTTAGAGCGTCTACGATACTTTTCAGTCCTCGAAGATTGTACATGCTCAGTCCCAAGAGTCCTGGCCAGGTATTCAACATTCGTGCTACCACAGTAGTAGAAATCAGCAACCGTTCTTCCAGTGCAGGCTGCCTCTTGCCCGAGATGCACTCTGTGAAGGGCGCAAAAACCACTTCAAGATCTTGACCAGCACGAAGGTATGTCCTAGAGGCAGGTTGATCCAGACTATACACGAAAACCATGGCAACTTCATCAGCCAATGTGATAGGACCCTCAATCAGACTGTCCAGAAGGCAACGGTGTGCACCATGAGCGGCTGAAAGCTCTGGCAAAATCAAAACCAGTTCCGCGAGAGTCTGTAGACAGATCATGGCGAGTCTATCTTGCGACTCTGCAAGAGATACTAGAGCTCGGATCATTCCAGGTGTAATGAGCTCGGGTGCGACGCCATAAAGACAGCGAACAAATTTGAGAGCTTGTTCTTTCTCCGTAGAGCACCGGTGATCTTTTGAAAGAGAGATGATAAAGCATCGTTCCAAACCAAGACTCATCAAAAATACAGCAGTATAATTATCAACAGCACAATACCGAGCCATACGATAGCCGGCCCCTGCTATATTTGAGATTGTTGACGAGCAGAAGCGGATGATAGCGAATGTAAGCGCTGGTTGACAAATCTCCTCATGAGTGCTAGATCGATTCTGCAAGAACTTTGTAAACGCATTCGCCCTGGTAATGTAATATGAAGGCTCTTGATCTGCTCGAATCAGATTTGTCAACTGAGCAGCTATGTCGGTTTCCGTATCTTCTATATCCGTTGCGTGCTTCGCTGAAGAATAAGATCTTATCGTCGCTAGCTTGGGTCTATTGCTTAGCTTTTCCTCACTTCTCTGTCTTCTGTATATTTTGTGGTCACTTGAGGCGGTAGTCAAATTCGAGATTCGAGCTTTGAGATTTGCTATCCTGGCATTAGTCTGATTGAGTTCTTCGGTGACCTGGACGCGTCGCGCTTCTCGTGTCTCTTTAGGTGTATCCCGTGTCCTGGTGTCCAGAACTTGTAATAGATTTTCTGCTCCTTCCTTGAGCCGCAGCTCGATCTCAAGACGTCCCAATGCTTCGTCATAGCTCAGCTCTTGTTGTTCAAGGGGACTCCGCTGAATTCCGAGTACTGTGCTAGCATTTGCTTTCACAGAGGAAGTAAGTGAAGTACTAGTTGTGTCGGGACTGCTCATAAGCTTTTACTCGGCTTACATCAACAGAACTTCATCGAGAGAATTTCGCTGGGCGACACCAATTTCGCGAAGCTATTCTGTGACCTGTACCGGAGTGTCCAAGCTCTTGTGGGTATAGGAAGCGTGGTATGCATTACAACACTCGCAAGACATCATGGTTGCCACAGTCCGCATATCTTCCTTCCTCAACTAATCGTACACTTTTTCCGGGCAAATGACGCAATGCGTGGCCTTCCTGAGAGTGTCTAGTTTCTGTCAGACCTCGAGTGATAAAAACAATTGTAACTGTACAAGTACAGATGGCTATAGATGTTGTTCTTTGCGGGGTCGCTGAAGTCGTGCAGGTAGGTGCGCCCCATTTACATTTCATCTCTGGGAACACGAGATGAGCACGAAAATTATACGGCCGACTTTGTTCTCGTGCAATTGTGGTCTCTCTCAATTTCGAACTTTATAGATTTCGAGACCGTGACTCACATCCGAAACACGCATATGGCAGTACGTTAATCGCAGTCGTCTCGATCGCTCAGTAATATGGCACGTCAACAGCAAGAATTGAAGCAAGATTTGCGTGCATGCACAGAGCTCAAGGATTACTGCATAGTCTAGCAACAATCTACTCTGCCGTTGAGGAGTCTCTACAACTTGTGAGTGAAAGGATGAATCTACATATCCAATTACACCTACTTGTGAAGGATTGATTGGAGAAACATCTGCACCGCAAGTGTCTTCGCACTCTTGTTGTTGTAGCTTCTTTTGGCGCAATTTGACCAACAATTCCTGGCGGGACTTGCATTTTTCTCCTTCACACACAAGAAGACAATATGAATCTCTTGGGTATTGTTTACCGTATCAGCGACAACGAAAACTCGTCGGTGCTTAACTACATGGGATATCGGGATCGCATGGCTGATATTTGCTATGCTCTTGTCATCACCAGCCTGCACCATTATAACCGAATTCATTATCAGGCGCGATAGAATCTTCCTGCTGGGCATGCAGAGATGTTGATGCTAGCGGGAAATCTTGCACCTTTGTCAGATCATAAGCTGTATGGCGGCGTTTCAGCACAATCTGGGATGTGGTAGCACCGCCAATAGATTTTTGTTTCCGTTCCCATAATAAGTGTCGGCGTAAAGATTCTGACAACTCCGTAGCCAACATATTCCTCCTGGTAGTCCTTGGTGATATAGATCCTTTTATTGCAGTCGGAGATGCCTTCAAAAGAGGCAAAATTTGCTTATTGTCGTTCTTTGTAGGATGTTTTTGATGTGGTGTCTCTTTCGGGGATGATTTCTGGGACTGTGCTATAGCCGGAGACGACTTCGATTGATGGTTGGACAATCTCGTCATCGGGTTGGTAAGCAGGGTGGATAAAATCGACTTGCGAGACACAAGCCCTGGACGTTGGAAATCAGTGCCCATCTTGTCAAACATAGTCGGCATTTGAGGCGAGTTGACATGACTCTCTGAGCAGACTGAATCCCATTCGTCTTCATCCCCATCTGAAACACCTTTCGTTTTCTGCATTACGCCAGCCTCTCCATTATCGGCCTCTCCTTCGTCTTCGCCATCTTCATCGTCAGTCATGATGGCTGACTCATTATATTGGAGAGCAGTATCGTGCCCGGAGTCGCTCTCATCATCGGTATCAAAGGGGCTCGACTCATACTCTGAGCCTTCGTCTACAATCTCCTTGAAAGACGTCTGCCTTTTACTTGGCCGCGTAGGAGGTGAGTCATGTACCGCAGACAAAGATAATCGCTCTTGCCTCACAGAGGCTCTCGTGTATTTTGTCCTATCGTGTGAGCTCTCGTGATCTGACTCAGACGGACTAGAGTCAATGAAGAACATGCTCTTGTGACCATCTGCTTTTGTGGGGTGGTCTTGAGTCGAATTGTTGCTCTCACCTGGAGTCTGTTTTATAGTCTGATACGTTGGGTTGAAGCCATGTACAACGCTGCTCGCACGTCGCAGTCCACAAGCAGGATGGCCGGTCATTGATAAGAATGATGTGTCATTCTTGTTCGACATTGACCTGAACTGTGCTCCGGAAGCCTTTATGCCTTGTCCTGGTTCTTCATGTGGTTCCTCCTCAGGCGCAAGGAGGGACTTCATGCTCGACGTCCTCCTATGTCGAGCCCTAGAGGTCGTCGCAGCAATGCGTGAATTTTGCGATTTTTGTGGTCCACTCGTAGCACTCCATGCTCTGTGGTCCGATGACTCCTGGCCAAACTGTGTTACAAGTTTATGGAATCTGTCGGGAGTGAGATGGCGTCCTGTGGACTTGTGGCAAATTGTGTCAGCATGTGCCTTGTTGTCTGTCTCCACAGAATTTATAGAGTCAACAGAGCTAGACAACGGTGGCAATTTTGACGTCGATAATGATTCATCTTGTTCGATAGATACCTGACTCAAGGGTTCCTGACACTGATTCGATGCAATATGGCGTTCATATTCAAGGAGCTGACACTCCCTGTACCACAGCCGCCAAGACAAGTTTTCGAGTCTGTGTCCGTTCTCAAGATTCCCAGCACATTTCGTAAATACTATTGCATGATCAATACTGATGGGCAATTTTACAATGTAAGCTTCTTACCTGTCCACAATGATGACAGCCGGTCGCAGTCCACCTTGTCAATCTTACTTATGTTTCCCAGAGCAAGCGACAACACAAAGTCGGTGCGCTGCATCTTTCTTAAGTCTGCTACCACAAGTACCACGCAGTTGTTTTTGGAGCGCGAATGAAATTACCCGCTGGACGATCCCAGACTCGCGCGCCTGCACGTATGCGACTTTAGTCGAGTCTTCAGTATTCACAAACCGTGGGGCAAAGATGTTGCGCGAAATTATGCGTTATGATTCAGCTGGAATCTACTGCATAAGCTTGCGCGGTGATTCTGGGGTTTGCCTGAAGTTCGAACTCGAATATTAATGCAGAGTGATCTGAATGTGAGCATGAGCCACTCCGGATCCTTGACGGGTGTCACGCGCGCGCGGACATCCTTCCGAGCTTGGGATGATTCCTGCCAGAAACGCCCGCCGGTTGGTCCACGCATGTCCACAGATCAAAGACCTGAATTCGAAGTGTACCCTAAATTGGAAGGTCCCGTAAGGGCCTGGCAACCTGATACCGAAGATCAACCTTGCGGCATGAAGTAACTTCCAAGGTTTAGACCTCAATTCGTTGGTGGCGCCGGCAATTATGTTCCAATCTATATGTAGCGTGCTATACGCGTACGGTCGCGCGCGCTCCCTATAGCTACGATACCTATGGGCCTAGGTACAAGCTACAGCTGGAGCTCAATATTGTGAATCTAGATCTAAAATTACTCTTCGTGTACCCCCTTGTGCCACTGCTTGTCTCATGCTCATGATCTAATTAGAGGGTGGTTGAAGCTTATGATGGTGGACGACCACAGCAGCTGCAGTATAGTATCGTGCGATGAAGACTGGCACGAGTGAGTGCCCGTGTGCATGCATATGACCATGGATCCAACTATAGCTACGCGCGATACCGGTTCCGTAGGTGGGTAGCCACCTTTCCTACACAGGGCACGTACGGACAGGATGATGAGCCTTCGCAGCAAATCGAAAATCTGTCCAGGTATTAGACCTAGCTTGTATATGTAGGCTAAGGACGCCTTACTTGATACAATCAAGGTGCTAGATTAGATAGCTCCGTATATACGTATATATATTAATTAGCTCTGATAGCACACGTGTACATGGAGTAACCATTGAACTCTTCATAATAATGATGATGATAATAAAACGATAGGTTTAAGCACTCGATCGAGCTCGGGCTCGAATACATGCACATTACGTGTGTATATTGCAGCTGTAGTGAGCGGGAAATCATGTGATACAAATTCTGCTTCCACGAGACTAATTTCACGAGCTTACTCTCACATTCGGCATTTACGAAAATATTTAAGTCTATGTTGCAGATTGAAGGTGAACGAACGTTGCATTGCGAGGCCTCAAAGCTTGTTTCTACTGCCGCATTCGGCCATAAAGGTTGGAAGTGTTTGAGCTGAAACATAAGATTATCTTGTAATGAGTTGACCTTTGGCGTGATAGACAACAAGGTACATGATTGTTTCGCCCGGTCCGCCATGGGCATACCTCTGTGCATGCGCGTTACAGCCAGGCGATGATTGAGAAAGTAAGATAGGTTCAAAGAAGACTTGTCAGTGCCTCGAGTTCACAAGACAATTCACGGAAAGTGTAAACTATGCTGCTATGTGCCCTTCATCGCCTATGATCTGGAGGAGGACAAGACAACATATCGGTCAAAACCGTGATTGGTCCGGTATTCTTACTACATGTAAGTAATGGCTCATCTCTGACAGAAGAACACACATAACTTTTGGAAAGTAGTGCTTGTTTCCCATGTTCAGTCCGTTCTTCTTTACAACATGTGATCGTTGCTGCAGTCCATAGCTGGTGCTGTCCCAGCGCAGGCATGCTTGAATAGAGAGTAAACATAACATTTGTAGAGGTTTATTAAGACACACTGTTTTTTAGTATTGGTCGTCACCTGTGGAGGTTATCTAGAATATCAGTCTCGGAAATGCTGTAATTAAGTGAGTGTCTCACTGCATCATCAATTTTCAGAACCATTCGACACAACTGTGTTGCCAGTAGTAGTTGCTGGCGTTTCCCAATGAGAGGGTCAATGACGAATAGTTCGCGCATATCATTTGTGCCCGAAGATAGGCAATCAATCCCTAGGCGAGAACAACATTCTTTGATTTGGCGAGATTTGACCTCTGCTAGAGTCTCGATTGGTGACAATCCAGAATTCTCCGCCAAAGCAGCTGGGATGGCGTCCAAGGCACTTGCGAACGCGCGCATTGCGTACTGTTCAATTCCTGGTATCTTATCAGCCTCCTCTGCAACCTTGACGGAGCATGCCATCTCTGCTGCCCCGCCTCCGTACACAATTCGATTGTCCTTGACAAGATTGCGAACAACACATAAAGCGTCATGTAGTGCTCTCTTGGCCTCGTCCACAATCTACGAGTGAGTTAGTACCTACTAAGCTATGGATCCCGATCAAACAAACCATTTTATTGCTGCCACGGACAAACACGGTAACAGCCCTGGGATTTGCACAGTCTTCAACAACGAGCATTCGTTCTCTAAGGGTGCCGAAGCTCAATTCTCGAACAATGCCTGCGGTACCCAGTTTCTCAGCTGTGAGATCTTTGAATCGTGGTACGATGCGGCCGTTGGTCGCGATTGCAATCAGTTCGATTTCCGGGCCACCTACCCATCTTACTGCAGGTAATTGATTCTGCATCAGGAGATGATTGGCTTCGTCGTCGAACCCCCACTGACAAATTACTAGATTTGCCCCAGTGTCCTTGATTTGCTTGATCATCTCTTCGAACTTTTCTTTTTCATATAGCTGTAGCTTCTTGAACTCCTCCACACTAGTTATGTCCAACTTGTGTTTGGTCTTCGGTTTTGGAGGCTCAAAGGGACATGTCAAGATAGCGATTTTAGCGTCCTTAACATAATGAGGCATTTGTGGATGCGAGAAATCTTTGTCCACGACCACGCCTTTGACCAAGACTGTATCTTCAAGAGAACCACCGGTCTTACCATCAACCTTGATGAACTCAAAATCTACATCTCTGCGTGACAAGTCTGCAACTGCTAGTACCGCATCGACAGCTATTTGGGAAAATTGGTCGTGCGCCTTGGAGACGATTTTTGAGCCGAGACATGTCTTGGCAGTCCTGAGCAAATTCGATGTGTTTGCTAAGGAAAATTCGACCTCGTCAGCAATGGTTTCCAAATGCTCCACGGCAATTTTACATGCTCTGTCGAATCCATCAGCTATTCGTATGGGATGTATGCCCCTGTCTATAAGCTGTTCAGCTTGCTCCAGCAATGCACCAGCAAGAACAACGACACCAGTAGTTCCATCCCCAATTTCATCGTCCTGTGATTTGGAAAGCTGAACTAACAATTTTGCGATCTGATGCTCAACATTCATTTGCGCTAGAATTGTGGCACCATCATTCGTGATGGTAATATCACCGTCCGGCGAAATCAGAATTTTGTCAAGTCCGCGTGGTCCTAATGATGTTCTGATAACTGATGTGACGGATTTCGCTGCGTTTATGTGTGATTTCACAGCTTCCAACCCGTGCATGCGTTTCTTCTTCCCTTGGCTTCTCAGTCAGCAAGGGATCTAGAGAATCCTTTCAACTCACTCTCGCACGATAATGAAGGGATTGCCTTGCTCATCACGAGCGATCATAGCACCCTCCGGAAGACCGTTCATGATTGCTGACACTTTCGGCAGCTAGTGCAGATTCTAATAGGCTTGACAAATGCAACTTTGCTGAGACTTAGCGGACAATGCAGTATATACTAGTACGGCCACAAAGTTTTATGGCAGCATTAAAGATACCTTTCGACAAGAAGGCTCTATATCGTTCTAAGTACGGTATCAAATGTTGCGAGTTTCGCCTATCTAAAATTTGCGGGAGTGCACTCCTAAAGCGGTACGCGAGCACCATCGAAACTAGCTATCACAGTTTTGGATGGTTTTTTTGTCTAGCAACTGCTCTCCATTACAAGGACACGCAACAAGCGAGCTGTGAATGAATACCTTTGATATCATGTATTTCTATCGCGTAGCGTGTATATCTTTGAACGATTACTTCTGAGCAACACACGGAGAACATAGGGATCGCATAATAGTTCGACTTCTCTCTGCACAATCTACTTCAGACTGGCAATAGGTGGCAACTGAACCGGCTCGGGCTTACAAAAGGCTTCGGCATTCCACCACATTGGTATCATCTCGCACGATTCAGTCTCTACTGCTAGGAAAAATGCATACGCGTCTCGATGATATTCCATACTCTTTTGAGCTCAAGGACTGATCAGTGGACAAAAACCAATTGATAATGAAGAGCAGGCGGGGCAGCGATCTAGATCTAGATCTAGAAGAATACCAGCGCTATGGAAGGCAGATGATTCTGCCTGTCGTGGGAAAATCGGGGCAACTACTACTAAAGTCATGCTCAGTTCTTATTGTTGGCATTGGTGGCTTAGGTTGTCCGTCAGTCGCCTATCTCGCGGGTGCAGGAGTTGGTAAACTTGGCTTGATAGATGGAGACCGTGTGGAGATGTCCAATTGTCACCGACAAATATTGCACTTTTCTACCTCAGAGGGTGAGTATAAGGTCGAATCTGCTGCTACCTATGTCAAAAGTCTCAATCCAAGAGTGCAGGTTATCACCTATCGACAAAGGTTTTCAGCCCACAGCGCTCGCTCGATCTTGCAAGATTACGATCTCGTGCTTGATTGTACTGACAATCAATCGAGTCGCTACCTCATATCTGACGTTTGCGTGCTCTTGGGAATCCCTCTTATTACTGGTTCCGCCTTGAAAACTGAAGGACAATTGGCTGTCCTCAACTACCTTGGTGGACCCTGCTATCGTTGCGTATTCCCAGTCCCATCACCAGTAGAGACTGTTCAATCGTGTGGAGAAGCTGGAATTCTGGGACCTGTGGTCGGCGTTATTGGAGTTCTCCAAGCTCTGGAGGCCATAAAAGTCATTACTCAAGGTCAAGCACAAACGAAAGGTTCTCTGAGTGATAGAGCGTATGAACCAACTCTTACGCTATTCTCAGCGATGGACGAGGTACCATGGAGAACCATCAAATTGAGGAAAAAGAAGCACGACTGTATTTCCTGCAGCGAAAGTCGTTCTATCACCTTTGACACGCTCGAAGCAGAGACTAACAAAGTTGAGAAGACTTGCTTGCTATCTGGCAAGCGCCATGATACCCTGTCTGAAGGACAACGGATCGGAGCAGCCCAATTGGCAAATTTCCAAGGCATCATCATAGACGTGCGGAATTCGACAGAATATGCTATAGCGTCCCTACCAGGCTCTCACAATGTGCCACTGTCGTCTATCACAACCTACCAAATCCCACCCAATCAACCAGTGTTAGTCGTTTGCCGGCATGGAGTAGATTCTCAGCAAGCTGCGAGGAAGCTTATGGTTGCAAACCCACGCTTGGATATCAAGGATCTTCGAGGTGGTCTCCATGCCTATGCTCAATATAATTCATCCTTTCCGATATACTAAGTTTAGCCCAAAGCTACAAAGACTCTGGCATTCCATGCAATAGAACAGAAGCAGTCCATGCCATAGGGAAATATTTGTGCTAAGAATTATTAGTGCATTGTCAACCACAAATGCTTGTTTATTGAATGAATCTATTGCAGATAGGTACAGCAACCTGAACCGACTTTTTTGCTTCTCTATCTCTCTATACCTACTATCCATGTGAATTAATCTACATTATATCTTGAGCTATGCATAAGTATAAGACAGGAGATTGTATAGAAGGACATCTATTGTGCTAAGTTACTCTTAGACGCAGGGTCAGAGTAGACAATTATTGTCAATAGCTTGTAAAAGTAGATATGGCTGACTAATTCGGTCCTGGTCGGGGACCTTTTCCAGGAACGCTTAGCTATACCGCAATCACGGTATAATCACGGGATATATCTGTAAATTTACCTTGTAAGAGTATGTATAGCCTGCATCTACATAGAAAGATATTGCACCGGCACAAAGTATGTGCAAAGCTATAACCCTTTGCACTTACTTAAGTTGTATAGCTTGTACAATATTGCTTAAAGGCTTGAAGACTCGTATCCAGATGTAGGTTCAAGCTAGCTCAAGATTGTAAAGATTTGTATAAATTGGGACTTTCTATACGTTGTTTAAATTTGTGTAGATTTGAGCAGGTTTGTATATAATTGTAAAGCTTAGTGCAGAGGATAAAATATTCTTTACAAGGTATTAGTTTAGAATCTAGAACTACTTCCTTATTAGTGACGAGATTTATGGTGTTCAAATATAGGCTATAGATATTTATTCACTGTTTTTTGTGATATTCTACTTATATTGCAAGTAGATATGGCTGACGGATTAGAGACATAGACTATAATGACGGCATAGAGAAATCAATTGCTACGCAACTTTTTATTTCATAGATCTATAGCTTTAGTAGGCAATACATTATGCAAATTGATCTATTTACTGCTCTACTAAATATCTATATAAAGTTATAGCAGCTTTAAACTTAACATAGCTCTAGTACAAGTCTCTGTAGCTTTGTATAGCTAATACAAACTTGTACAGCTATTAATTTATATAGATGTATCTGAGTATTTAGTATTGTACTAGACTAAAAGGTATAAAGTACAATAGATATCTAGCTAGCTTATATAAGCTAGATATAATATTAGCTACTGTGTAGAGTGTCCTTACAGTAAGATAGAAGCATAATAATATATCTTTTGTATAGAATTATCTACTACTTAGTATATCCTAGCAAAGCTCGTCTTATGTACATATAGACATAACTAATTAGCCGGGTCCCAGTTTGGAAATTTCCTCTGGTACGGTCTGCTGTACCGGGATTCCAATATAGTGTTTTGAACCGCACTAGACCGGGTCCCCGGTATAGTCCCGGTTTGTATCTACAATTTTACCTAGTAACAGTACAGCCCATAGTTACAAGGAAAAGATCTTGTTATCATTTGCACATAGTAAGTCAAAGTTATGCAAAGTCATGTACATTCAAGCTAGGCTTACGTCACGTAAATTTGTGTAAATTTAAGCCAGCATCACGTTGTGCAATTTGTATAGGTCTGTGTAAATTTGCGTAAATCCATGTAACTTTGAGCAAGCTCTACATTGTGCAAATTTGTGTGAATTCAAGCCGGTTTCACGTCGTGGTTTTGTGTAGTCTCGTGTAAATTCGTGCGAGATTCGAGCCAGCTTGAAAGTCGTGCAAATCCGTGTAGTTTCGTGTAGATATGTACAAATTTGAGCTAGCTCATCTTTATACAAATTCGTGTAGTTTTGTGTAAATGTGTGCATATTCGAGCAAGCTTCTTGTTATGCAAATTCGTATAGTTTTGTGTAAGCTTATACAAATTCCAGTAAATTTAAGCTAGCTTGACAAAGCTGCAAAGAATCAAGCTAGCATTGTGCTTGGCTAGCTTTACAAAGCTATAGAGATTCAAGCTAGTATTGTGTAAATTCGAGCCAATTCAAGCTAGCATTACAAAGAAATTGAGATTTAGGCTAGCATCACATTGTTTAAGCTAGTAGCGCACAAGCCTATCTCAATAATCAGTAAAGCATTTTAGCAAATCAATAGCACAATATGCTATAGAATTATCTTGTATTGTAGATCTGCAGCTTTAGCATGTAACATGTTATGCTACTTTGTCTACGCTTTACTAATTACCTAGACAGACTTCTGTAGAGCTAGCTTGAATGAATTAATACAATGTAAATGCTAAATCTTTAGAGCTTTGCAAAACTGACCAGAATTTGTATAAATTCCGCACAAATTTACAAGGATTTATATAATGTGTAGCTGGCTTGTATTTGCACAACTTACACGGATTTACACATAACTACACAATTGTGCACAAATCTACACAACTTGTAGCTAGCTTAAATGTACTTAAATTTGCACAAACCTATACAAACTTACATACTATTTAGCTAGCTTAGAATTGTACAACACTACATAGATCTATACGGTATAAACTAGCTTAAATTTACCACTACAAACAAGTCTTTATATAGCACTGCACAAGTTTATACAACTTAAGTAGCTTCAAATATTCATACGTTTGCATAGACATGGCCAACTAACTAGGTCCCGGTCCGGGATGATTCTCTGTTACGGTTTTTTGAACCGTACCGGGATCCCGACACGGTATTTTAAAGCGTACCGGACCGGGTTCCCGGTTTAATCCCGGTACGTGTCTGCAAATTCATCTAGTAACAGTATAGCCTGTTTTCACAACAGGAAGATTTTATTGTCACCGCACATGGTAAGTTAACGTTGCACAAAGTCATGTACATTCAAGCTAGTCTTATACCGTATACATCTGTGCGAATTCAAGCAAGCTTCACGTTGTGTGAGCTCGTGTGGTGTTGTGCAATTCTGTGCAAATTTGAGCAAGCTTCACGTCGTGCAAATTCGTGTTGATTTGTATACATTCGAGACAGCTTCATGTTGTGCAAATTTGTCTGGTTTTGTGTGAATTTGTGTAAATCTGTGCAAATTTGAGCGAGCTTCTCGTCGTGCAGATGCGTGTGGCTTTGTGCAAATCCGTGTGAATTTGAGCCAACTCAACGTTGTGCGAATCCGTACAAATTCGTGTCACTTTGTGTAGATTCGTGCGAATTCGAGCGAGCTTGACGACGCGTAAATCCGTGTGAATTTGTGTAGTTTCGTGTCAATCTGTACGCATTCGAGCCAGCTCATTGTCGTGTGGATTCGTGTAAAGTTGTACGAATTCGAGCCAGCTCTTCGTCGTCCAAATTCGTGTGAAGGTCGTGTGAGATCATCTGCTTTTGTGTAAATCTGTATAAAGTCGAGCCGGCTACACGTCTTCTAAATTCGTGTAGTTTTGTACAAATTTGAGCTAGCTACACATCGTGCAAATTCGTGTTGTTTTGTGTTAAGCTGTGCAAATCTGGGCGAGCTTCAAAAGCTAGATAGATTCGAGCCGGTATTGTGCTAATGGTAGCTGCGCACAATTTGGGTGACTAGTGATGCGTTTTGTGGACTGATTAGCACAATATGTTACCTAACAAGGCTTTGGATCTATGATACGAGGTAATTGTGCACGGGCCTCTTCAACCGGGATTCCGGTACGGTTGGTGCAACCGGGACCGTATTCCGGTCAATTAGCCATGTCTAGTGTAGTAGATCATAGCACATTAGTAGTAGGGTAGCTTATATATAAAGAAGGTTATAGAAATTTAATTTCAGAATAATAGGTTTAGATAGAGTTAGATAATCTCTATAGTCTGTTAGAGGTCTTAGCAATAAAAAGGTATGTTACAGCCAAAGCCTTCTACATCCTCTAGAAATTATAGAGCAAGAGCTATATATCTGATTGTACAACAGTTGTGTAAGAGTGTCTACATAGACAATTAAATTAAGATGAGCAAAGAAATTATTACGGTATTGTAGCTAGAATGATACATCCATTACTTTTCTAGAAATTCTATAGATGAACCAAGTAAGGTGATATTTGGAGATTTAAGTCCTAGTCAGTAAAATGTAGATTTGTAGTATGTTAGAAATGTTGTAAGACAAGAGGCAGATATATAAGAACACTAAAATAGAAATGTTAGGTTTCTTAGCTTTAATGTTAACAAGAGACTTTTATCTAGAATGTTTAAGTCACAAAAATAGAAGAAGAGCCTAAGATAATATTAGATTTATTTGGAGAATTTCAGTATCATTCATAAGATTTAAGCTGAAAATGTAGTAGCTACTTCTGCTTGCATGAATAGACCATTGTCCTACATCATACCAAATGCTCTCCTTCATACTGCATGTGTGAGAGCCAATTCGGACAGGTAATGCATCTGAGGCTTGAATAAGTCCGGATGACAGTGGAGCGATATGCTTGAACTCCGTCTGAATCCCTCTAAGAAATATTCTCAATGTGCAAACATGTAAAAAGGTTGAACAACAAGATCATAGTTTCTCCCAACATTACCTTTCAATGCCCGAATCTCATTTCGGCCCTACCATATCGTTGCAGTCCCTGTAGATAACCTCTGTAATTTACACGTCCCGCACGACCAACGTAACATATCTCGCAGAGCCTGATACTCCAAGGAGGAAATCCTGCCAATGTCCTTTCTGACGAAAATATCAGCAGCAGACTTGGTTCTGGTATGGTGCTAGCACTAAGATGTGCGTCCAGGAAAGGGATAGTCACGTCGTCGGAGCACAGCCGCTTTCGCACGCCCAGCGATTCTGGTTGCTGTAGACCATTGTCTGACTTTCGAAGGCGAGAACTGTTTCTCATCCCTGGAGCAGAAGATTCTGAACTTATGAAATCAAGCGTACCAGCATTCTTAGAGCGACGAGATACCTGATATGAAGACTCGTCAGGATGATCCGTTGATACACGGTCATTCGGAGCCTCCACCAATTTGCACAAGCTTCGAGTGACGTCAAGTATAGCTTCTCGACCATCTTCTTCAGATAAGATATTGATTTCAAGATCAGGTATGCTTGTGTCGTCTTCAGCAAAATTGCTTACATTAGTCCCCCAAGCTGGTGTTAGTAGAATGACTTTCTTCATCTCTCTGAAGTATCGACGAATTTTGCGCTTGATAGCAATTTGCAAAGATGAATCCATTCCTTTTAGTTCTCCATTTGCTTCATATATTGTCAAGATAGGAATCGACGAACAGATTGTCCACGCAGCAAGGTCGGCAACGTCGTTGATGAGTTTTTCAGTGTCTTGCCCTTGCACAATCACGGCGAGGTGACTGGGAATCTTAGCCAATGTCGATATATCAGATTTGATCATCTCTCTAGAATTGGAAGTGAGGACAAAACCGGCAAGTGCATCTGATAATTTCTTGATCAGGCTGCGAATACTCCTGTAAGTATGGAATAAGCTGTGAACTGAATACATTACAGCATAAAGTGCAAATGATGGTTGTGTGCTTAGATGGCCTTTACCCGCGCGATGCGTGTAACGTGGCCGAGCGGACGACTCTCCATTCAGCAGAGTACTCATCTCGTTCTCGACGGAGTCAATAAAGTACCGTAATCGCCAACGCAGTTGTGTCGCTCGAGCTGTGTATGCTCGGACGCCGGTCTGCAATCTTTGCTATCTGCTTGACGTCCACCACAAACAGCTATGCAGTTTAGAGCAGTCGAACAACAGCCATAAGAGCCGGCTCTACCAAGAAATACAATGTATTGGCTGTCCTTCAGACTGAACACTATTTCGCACGAATCGCGCAGATGTTCGCGAGTGGATTGACACCTGTCGTGAGAATCGTGGAAAATAACTAGAGCTGTCTGCAGTTTGTGGTTCTATGCTCGTCGATAAGGAATTTTGACCTATTGCACGTCGTGCTTTTCGAAGGAATGTGACTGCATAAGTACGAATGACAACAGAACAAACACTGGCGAAAGCAAAAGCATTTGTGGTACGCTCAATTATGCGCCCGTACGTGTGCAATTATACGGTACCGTATGTATAGGCCGGTATGCATACCGTACCTACCGTATGCATACATATATGCATACGTCCGAGTTGGGACACGTGCGTTAGAAGGTGCGCCTGCATATATATACCGGTATGCATGTACAGCTGATCTCTGGCTATAGCTACGGCCCTCTAACTAGCTATGATGTCTGGCCATAGCCAGTTCAATCTCGTGGCCGAGAATTGGTGATAGACTGTTGCACTGCTGGACGGTCGCCGCAGAGCATGCCTATGCATGCACCCCGAGGCGGTTGCGAATTTGCACCTCACCTGCAGTTGTACCGTGGGAGCGGCCGGTCTCGTATATATTCATATACAGCTCATTTCCATCCTACTCAGTAACTACCCAGGTAGTTAATGAACGACTCTGTTCCCCATCATACACAACATCAGTGCACTTGCGATTCTCGGACGCTATTGTAGTCAACTAGTATAAGATCTATAGCTATTCAAGAACTCCTCCAAATCGGATTGCAATATACATGTCACACATTATTGATTGACAATTGCTGATCCATCCGTAGCTACATTGAGCTACACGAGTGATCTCAACTTGTACATATCCTAGGCTCGGAAATCATGAATGAATATGTTTCGAGAACGTATGCATCTAGCAGGAACAATTTCGTGCGAATTGGAGATTGGGCTCAACACAAGCCATCTCTTCAGTGCTAATTGACAAGCATTCTGATTTTATTTATCACTTGACAACTATATAACAATACAGACCTTCTTTCATTCAATACTTAATTTTCCTGTCAAAGTGTGCTTTTTGCTAGAACAATCGAGGAAAAGGAATGAGTATGTCCATCCAACCTTGTATTGTAGTAGATCACGAAATAGTTTCGTAGAAAGTCCCGAAGAATTAAATTCTACGATTCAGCTTGTTTTTATAGGCTTGAAAACAATGTTGGCCTCATAGAATCGTAGCATGGATTGTGGCAATTTTTGATACACTACATTAGCCTTATGACGACTCTTCGCCTTGTCCTGAGGCCATTCAAGGTAAACATATAATTCGTTGTTCTCGTCCTTCTCCAGTGTTTCGACTGCGGCAAGATTTTCCCAACTCTTCAACTCGAGAGGCGGACGCCAGCTGGAAGCAGAAGTCTGGGACGTTTCCAAGGGAGACTTATCAGCATTAGTGTTCTGCTTTGAAGTGATATTGGACTGAATTTCGCTTTGCTTCCTGCGCTTCGATTGCAGAGTATTGGTTGCAAGGACATCTGCCGAGCTCGAAACACGTTTTCTTTTCGTCGTTGCGCTTGAAGGTGTATCAATCCTGTTCAGATCGTAGCCTCCACGAGGCTCCCAATAGCTGTCCACGAGTGCTGAGGCAGATTCCGCTATATTCTCATGAGGCTCCCATGTATCGTCCTCAGATCCGTAGCCCTCCCATCGGACCAAATAATCAAATGACCTTGACTTTTTGTTCTTCCTGTGCTTCACTATTTGTTCCACAACGTAGACCTACGCATAGCGTTAAATCGATCCAATATATCGTGCAGAGCACTCTTACATCTTCGTCTTCAGATTCGGGAGAAACTTCGTTGTGATTCTCGTTGTCGTCGGACTTCTCGGGCGCGTTGATGATGTTTTTGTCAGTCGTTACGGGTAAATCCTGACATTGCTCGGACTCTTCGTCATCTGACATATCAATCTTGCGAAATGTTACATCCTCGGAACCATCTCGATTCTCCGTGAAAGCAGAAACCATAGGAAACCTTCGCGCAGCACTATCGAGGACTTCACTGAATACAACAACCTCTGAAAAGTGATACTTGCTTGTCCGAGCAGCACAACTTGACCAGAACTACGAAACAGTCAATAGTTCGGACCCACGTCACAGATGGTCAAGCAGGCCACTTTTCGATAGATTTACTGCTCCAATTGTAAGATGAAGTTCTGAGTTCAGGGCTGCGCAGATCACCGTCGTGTCTCTTGACAGCTTTGGCAAGTATTCGGGTTTTCCTAGGTAGTTACAATCGTGCAAGTGGATATATATGCTTCTCTTTCCGAGCAAATGGGCACCTGGGCATGATATCGTTGTTGCCTGATTTAGGTTGATGTCGTTTAGGAATACGAGGATGACCCCAATATGAGTCCGGGGTCCGGGACCTCTCGAATACTGGCGTAAGCACCGACCCGCAGCTACCACATAACAGAATTTATAGCTTACACAAGGTTAACACATCACACATCTGACGATTTGCAGGCATCAGATCTCGAAACTTTAGTCATGCTAGCCAGACAGACTTTGGTCCGTGAGCTTATCACCACAGGAAGGACGGGAAGCCTTCTTCGACGTCCCAATGTTCGTTTCGCTGCCACGACATCTTTGTCACAAGACGAGTCAGTTGCGCTCTTGGAACAACAGAGACGCAGGCGACCAAATTCACCACATCTTACCATCTACAAGAAGCAGCTCACCGCTACACTTTCTATCTTCAATAGATTAACTGGTCTGGCTCTGTCCGGAGGTGCGATCACTATGGCTAGTTCATCTGCTCGAGCTAAATTTACAGGCCTGTATGTCTTCGCTGGCGCTTACTTGATTGCACCTCTCACCGGGTGGCATCTGGACTCGGCTACACTTGCTGAGACCTTTGGCTCGTTAAATGAATACACTAAATTTGCTCTCAAGACCGGTGTAGCCTTGCCCTTTACTTTTCATTCATGGAACGGCATTCGACATCTGATCTGGGATACTGCTTCTGAGCTTAGTCTCAAAGGAGGTTTGTCTTCTCCAGCGAAGTATGCGCGCATCCGGCTAACGGTCAGTTTATCGCACTGGCTACGCTGTGCTCGGGCTCACAGCCGTAAGCTCCATAGGTTTAGCACTGCTGTGATGCAGTCGACATGACTGAAAGAAATGATACATTGGAGCAACCCCTCGCGAACCGCAGATCGGGTAGCTTACCGAGATAAACTATATACCAGTAAGAACGAATACTCATGCCTCTGCACTTGTGTTCTTTGTCAGCTTGACATGCCCCAGAACATGCCATATTTGTACTGCTACTGGAACAAGCGTGTAAAACACTCGGTGATGAGTCAAACGCGTACGGCTGCCTTGAGCCCGTGAAGCTTATATTGCCTTTGGTTCTAGCTAGCCGCCGAATGGACACTGATATACGCAATTTCTATAGCTAACTACGGCTATATCCATAGCTATATCTACATAGATAATACTTGATATATATATGTCGTATATATATATATATGCATACATGCATATGCATATGCATGCATATGGCCATGATCGTATGAATGCATATGGCACTCCTATGTACGCCACTAAATTAATTAGTACAACTTGGCTACTGCGATGCATATGCACA
This sequence comes from Taphrina communis, assembly GCA_005281525.1. Taxonomy (NCBI): domain Eukaryota; kingdom Fungi; phylum Ascomycota; class Taphrinomycetes; order Taphrinales; family Taphrinaceae; genus Taphrina; species Taphrina communis. The sequence goes on along the minus strand of RHGI01000001.1, from coordinate 285,485 downwards.
TTGCTGGACAGTTAGCTAGCACCTATCTGCCAATTCCTCAGCCATATGTGTACAATCATCTTGTGCGCAAATGCATAAATTCGCACGCCGGAGCACAAACTGAATCTGCTTGACTCTCGAGCTTGGTTAATGGCTTTCTGTTGGTGGTCCTGGCTCAAAAGTATCAAGCATACGTAACTTTATGATGACGTTCACCAGCTGTGCGATTGGAAGCTACCATATGATACTCTGCAAGTGCGAAGAAAACGATGGATATGCATCCAAGACTCGAGCAAAGACGGTGCCCATATAGGATCACGAATTCAATGTTCATATTGCAGCGCAGTATCGACTATTGATAGCGGATGCTTATTGTATGTTAGGCGCAGTACGCAGGATCCACTGCTCACGAAAGACGAGCTCAATACAAGGGATCTCGACTAGTCAGTCGCGTAGTTGAAACCTGAAGGAGCATTATTGATATGGAGCAATTACGCAAAGATTCTCCAAGCCATCACAACGGCATGGGACTCTCAGGTCGTGCTAGTGCCTTAGCATACAGCAAGGGTGCAGAAATATCTCGACCAGGCAGTCCAAACATCGCACGCTCTTTTCACAGCGCGGCGCGCCCCGGCTCTGCTTTAAAGAACCATGAGGCCGGCCATAGGAGAGTGATGAACACAGGCGGTATTGCAACAATGTCAGTAGACAATAGACCAGAATCATCTCTGTCCTCGAGAAGTGCGAATTCCGTTGCAGCCTCTTCCATTAGGGCAGTCAACACTAATGTGTCTGTGAGAATCAAGCCTGCAATTTCCGACGTCGTTCAGCGAGCCTGGATCTGCGATCAAGAGAATTCGATCAAGTTGAGTTCCGGAGTACCAGCTCCACCAATTAGGTTCACTTATGATAATGTTTTCAATGAAAATGACAGTAATCAAGATGTCTACGAACAAAGCGTAAAACGACTGGTGAACGCCGTTGTAGACGGATTCCACGGCACTGTGTTCGCATATGGCATGACTGGCACTGGCAAGACCTACTCGATGCAAGGTAGCAGTGCCGAACCAGGAGTGATACCCTTGGCAGTGCGAGATCTCCTGCGCGCTACAACTCGGAACAAGGCTAAAAGTTATGTCCTAAAAGTTTCATACTTAGAAATCTACAATGAACGCATACGAGATCTGCTTTGTGATACTCTGGAAGAGCGTGAGGAAATCAAGATTCGGGACGACCCGAAGAGGGGCATACACGCCTATCCTCTTGTGGAAGTCACAGTGCGATCTGAAGAAGAGTTTATGAGCATTATGAGACAGGGTGAGGCATTACGGCACAGTGCTGCAACCGACTTCAATACACATTCCTCTCGGTCTCATGCAATCATACAGATCGTGGTTGAGAGTACCAGCCTTGCTGACAGTCGAAATGACACACCAGCAGGGTGTCTTAGAACCTCAACATTGAACATGATAGATTTGGCAGGATCGGAAAGAGCTGCTTCCGATGCTGAGAGGAGAAAAGAGGGATCATACATAAACAAATCCTTGCTGACTCTAGGCAGTGTCATAGCCAAGCTCACCACCACGGGGCAGGCGGGGAGCACTGCGCATGTGCCATTCCGTGACTCACGACTCACTCGGCTTCTACAACATGCGCTCAGTGGCCTGAGTTTGGTCAGTATCATAGCGACGGTAAACATTGACGCACGCTTTGTGCTGGAAACAACAAACACACTGAAGTTTGCTTCTCGTGCTAAGTTCATTCCAGGAAGAGCACAGAAAGCGGAAGTCTCTCATGCTGATCTAGGAATCGTCGTAGAGAGACTAAAGGCAGAGATTGCAAGTCTGCGTTCTCAATTGACCAAATCACAAACCCTCATTCTAGAGTTGCAAACAGCAGCATCTATGTCGTCGTTTGCAGCAACGCACGAAATGAATCGTTCGATTGAGTCAAATGCAGAGCACAAATCGCAGGACATGGCATTGGTTTCTCGCATCGAGGTTCTCGAGAACGAAAAATTGGAATCAGATCGCTACATACAATCCTTGCAGGCAAAATTGCTTGAAAGAGGAGACGACTTCGTCGTGCCAGGAAATGCGCTAAGAACAATGCACACTCCAAACAAGAACAATGCTATATATGCCCACAGCAATTTCTCGTATCCTTACGCACATAATGTCACTTCCCCGGTACCACCAAGCGAGACCACGAGTAAGCTTCGACTGAGGACTTACGGCGAGGAAGAGCGTTTGGATAAAGATAAAGCTCTAGCTGACACGGTCCTGGCCAAAACAGTGCTTTCAAAATCTCAACGATCTCGCGAAGAAGCACGAAATTTAACGCTTCAGATTGCACAGCTTAAAATTAGGGAGGATGCGAAATGCAGTCTCGAAGATGATCGTGCTATTCATGGCATACCTCCACACCATGCGAGAGAGAAAGAAAATACGTCGATCGCAGCAGAAGAACTTGCTAACTTAACACGAACCTTTATAAGTCCGAACATTAGGGCGCCGCGAGAGGGCTTCATCTGATCTACAATCATATCGAGGTGGCTTCGTGCAAAACTAATCAAGGTATGTGACAAAAGCGATGAAAGCGACAATCGCTGTAGTGCATAACTAGTGTCAAACACGTAGTAGCTTGTCATCATCATATATATAAATACCTTAAGCTTATGCATGCCTGGCCGAGCCAAGATCGCGTTTCAGCCTTCGAAATTAGTTACTTCAAGAATATAGGCTTCGGAGGAGCTCATCATAACATGCATTCGAAAGGCGCGTAACTGACGCGTCGGAAGCCCATGAGGTCGTACTAGTCTGTAGACCCGTCTACGCAAGACACAACAATGGGTAGCAGAGTATCTTAGCTGCATCTTCGACTTTCGTGCTTTCGGCCCCAAGCATCCACCGTCGTATATCAAGAATCAAGTAAAGCACGCATCTCAGAGTATTTCGGGCACATCATATACAATATCGGAATCCTCACAAGGAGCTATCGAAGTGCACTTGCTAATCGAGCGCTGCGGTGATAGTTGCATACTAATCTAAAGAAGTGACATAAAGGACTCAGCAAGCATGTCACTCTTCAACGTTAAAGAGCTCGCTGACTATAAGTCACAAACAGCACAGATTGTTGACTTCCTACGCAATTTCAAAAGCAAAGCTACTTCTGAGGAGGACGACTTTGATGCTACAAACGAGCCTAGTGCAGAGCCGAAATATATGCGACTGCTGCAACGAGTGGCGGATCGTCAATGTGCTACAGTAATTTTCGATTTGTCTGATTTGAAAGCTTACAGTGAGGACAGACAACTTTTGAACGACATAATTTCAAATACCAAGACTTATTGTGGAATAATTTGTCGAGCTATAGATGAAGCTTTACCAAATCCCTCGGTCGATCTTGGTGACGAAGAAGAGGTTGTAGATGTCATCATGCACCAACGGCGAGTCAGGAATGCAGCTCTACACGCAGAGTCAAACAATGTTGCAACGCCCACAGAACATTTGTTTCCCGCAGATCTGATCCGGCGCTATAACATGTACATAAAGCCTTTGCAATCGGACTATTTAGGACTTGGCAAAGCCTTTGCAGTACGCGACATTCGAGGTGAACATCTAGGCAAGTTCATAACTGTCAGAGGAATTGCTACACGCGTAAGCGATGTCAAACCTTCGGTCATGGTCAATGCATACACCTGCGATCGCTGTGGTAGTGAGGTATTTCAAGAGGTCAAGGGAAAACAATTTACACCTCTGATTGAGTGTACTTCAGACGATTGCACGAAGAACAACGCAAAAGGCCAATTACACTCCTCAACCAGGGCTTCGAAATTCATGCCGTTCCAGGAGGTCAAACTTCAAGAGTTAACCAATCAAGTGCCAGTAGGACATATCCCACGGTCTCTAACAATTCATATGAACGGCAATATAACGAGAACAATAAACCCTGGTGATATTGTTGATGTCAGTGGTATTTTCCTTCCTACACCGTATTCCGGATACAAAGCTATTCGTGCCGGGTTATTGACAGATACATTTCTTGAAGCTCATTTCGTAAAGCAACACAAGAAGCAATATTCAAATATTGATACCACTGCTGAGACAATCTCGATGATTACAGAATTGCAGCATACCGGTTCAGTCTACGACAAGCTCTCTAAGTCCATTGCCCCGGAGATCTATGGTCATGACGATGTCAAGAAAGCTCTTCTGTTGCTTTTAGTAGGTGGGGTATCGAAGTCAATGGGTGACGGTTTGAAGATTAGAGGTGACATAAATGTTTGTCTTATGGGGGATCCTGGAGTTGCAAAGTCTCAACTACTGAAATACATCACGAAGGTAGCTCCCCGTGGAGTGTACACAACAGGGAGAGGTTCCTCAGGAGTCGGATTGACTGCCGCTGTGATGCGTGATCCTGTCACGGATGAGATGATTCTCGAAGGTGGCGCTCTGGTATTGGCTGATAATGGTATTTGTTGTATCGACGAGTTCGATAAAATGGATGATACCGATCGCACGGCAATCCACGAAGTCATGGAGCAACAGACTATCTCCATATCGAAGGCTGGCATAACGACCACGCTCAATGCACGCACCTCGATTTTGGCAGCTGCCAACCCCCTTTATGGTCGCTATAATCCGAAAATCTCTCCAGTCGACAACATCAACTTGCCAGCTGCTCTGCTCTCTCGATTCGATGTGATGTTCTTGATTCTCGATACTCCAGCTCGTGACGAAGACGAGAGGTTGGCACAGCACGTCGCGTATGTACATATGCATAACAAACATCCTGACATGGACTTCGAGCCTCTTGATCCGAGCATGATCAGGGCCTTCATTGCGGCTGCCAAGCAGAAACGACCGACTGTTCCAAAGGAAGTGAATGATTATATCGTTGGTGCCTACGTGCAATTACGGCAAATGCAGAAAAGGGAAGAGGGAAGTAAAAGACAATTCACACATACAACTCCGAGAACACTTCTCGCAGTTTTGCGCATGGCGCAGGCATTGGCTCGACTGCGTTTTGCAGACTTCGTTGAGATTGGTGATGTTGACGAAGCTCTTCGTCTGATTTCTGTCAGCAAGTCCTCTCTGTATGATGACGAAGCTCGTGATCTAGACTCTACATCATCTTCGAAAATTTACAAGCTAATACGAGACATGGCCAACGGGGACGGGCAGAATTTCATCGCCGATTGGAGCATCAGACTAATACGTGATCGCATACTTGCTAAGGGCTTTACAGAAGACCAACTAGCTGAAAGTTTGACGACTTACGAGGAACTTGGTATCTGGATGGTTACAGGGAACAAGCTGACGTTCATAGACGATGCAGGAATCAATTAGAAGTCGTGGTTGCAAAAGATTTCCGGTGCTCGATGAGTAATCGCCATCAAAGTCAATACACGGCAACTCTTCTTGCACGCACTAATCACGAAAGAATGTTTATACGAACAGGTGCCTGAAGACCAGATAGATTCTTTACTTGTAAATACTAGCGACATGACCGCAGTGGTCGTAGTCAGAATCATATACAAAACAATATTTGCGAATCGCTATCGCGAAGTCCACATTAATCACTTCGTTCTTGTGGAGAAAGCGAATTGCCAGCTATAGCTTGCTGCTGTCTGCAGATATTTTTCTAGTAGCTGTAAGTAAGTAATTACCGAGCCATTTGCCAAGCATAAGTTACAGCAGCCGAGCAAAAGATTATATCGACATAGGTGTCACTTGCAACACTTGAAACCCCACCACTGTTATACTTTCAAGCTTTAGCGAACCCTGTGGTAGATCTCTTAAGCTTATGCATTTAGTGGAGGTCGATTGCGATGCGGACAGCATAAATTTCACGATGATATAGCCTAAATTCTGCTGACTCGATTCACTGCCCAGGTGATAAGTTGGTGCAAGGGAAGTGATCAGTGGCTGGTCATACAGCACATGTCGAAGCATGATGGAATATCTCTCGTGCTTAGAATGTACACCGATCTTCAAACAGGTAGTCTCTTAAGCATATAAAAAGTCTCTTCATATAGCATCGCATGTTAGCAACATACTATTTATGACCTCAAAAGGAAGAGACAATATAGAGTCCCATGTACGACAACCAAAGACAAGTATTCTGCACACAATTTGTGCGTGTTTCTGGTGATATCACGAAAGCTGACTCGGTTTTCAGGCACCTTCATAGATTGCTCAGACAGTCACGGCCACTTGACATGTTGCGTTCTCTCGACCAATCGTGCGGAATGTACTTGCTTGGAGTTCAGCGAACCTTTGTGCCAGACGAGTCTATCGCAAGCTTTCTCCGAGTATCAGCCCACTATGGTACGCTTATGCTTATACAGACTGATACACGCTAAGTGCAGTTTCTTGTGCTTTCAAAAACAGCTTGGGACATGAATGACGAACTAAACTTTCTTCTTACTGAGACCTTCCCAGGAACAAGTGTTACGCAACTTGCCAAGCACGATTTCTCAAGCTCAGTGGGTCAACGAAAGTTGATCTTATACGCAGCACCCCAGTATACAAATGTCAGCGATCTCTCTGAGTTCTCAAAAGACTTCTTGGTCTGCTTTGCAGCTTCACTACACTACTTCAATGTATCACTTCGGATCGATTTTGCTCCCCAGTGTTTAAGTCTACGGCACACTGACCACGAGGGAGTGCTGTTCCTCGACAGCAGCTCTGCTCGTGATCTTGAGCTGCTCAATTCTCTGTCTTCGTATTCTCGGGCGTCACTGTTCGGTGTGTACAATGCCGCTTCACACATCACTCTATTCACAGCTTAGCACTATTGAATGCAACTAAAACATCTATGGGTCGCCGCCTGCTCAGACACACAATCTCGCAACCCTTTTCAACTCGTACAGCTCTTGGCGCTCGCCTTGATGCAGTAGAGCAGCTGATCCGGAACCCTGCATTAGTGTGCGAGCTGAAAGGTGACTTGAAATTGCTAGACGGGCTCGAAAACTTATTGGCAAATGTACGTTCGGATTAGCTGCAATAATTCATATTTACACGCCGTAGCTGGTGCTGAAACCGATGACACAGAATACAAAATTTGCCGAACAAAGAATAAACCATGTTCTTAATCTAAGACAAGCTCTGTTACAAGTCCAAAAAATCGCGCAGCAAATGCAGCCATTTACGGCTACATTACTTATTGAGATCTCAAAGGTAGATATGCCAAACCTGTTGCGATGCGGACTGAATAGTCAGATACTCAATTCTGACACCATCAATCAGATACAAGCACCAATAAATCTCTGCCTCAGCGCAGATACGACCTGGACAAAAGGCACTCTAGCTTTACGTCATCAGAGATGTTATGCCATCAAAGTCGTGTTCAGCTCACCTGTGTCTCATACTGACCTTGTAGAGTGGTGTCAATGGCATGTTGGACATAGCGCGTCAGACATATAGAGAAAAGATTGACGACTCTATACACCTTGCAGCAACATATGCGGGTTTGACACGTCTACCGTTGTATACGTACTTGAGACTGACAGGAGCAAGATGAATTCAACCTACCAATAACGACTCACTTTGATACTCGTCGAGGAATGTGTCTATCAGTGCCAGAAAATGATGACAACCTGCCACTACCCTCAACATTTATTAACCGGTCGTCCAAAGCGAATTACATGGTCTTCACAACTATCGAGTTACAGCAGAGAAACGCACGGATGCATGAAGCTCTAAATGAGGTTTTGCTGATGTCCGATGACACTATCGAAAATCTGATAGATTCAATATCAACATTCTTGGGAGACGTTCACAGAATATCAGAAGCGCTTGCATTGCTCGATATGGTCGGCCACACCGAATAGGACATACATTCATTGATACTTCTAGATGATCTCGTTATCCTCGTTTTGTGCTCTCAACAAGTACGTTCGTCCTGAACATGGATCGACAGTTGTCATTAAGCAAGGACGGCATGCCATTTATGAACTCTGCGCACAAGATGAATTCGTGCCTAATGACACTATTTGTGACCAACACGCGAAGTTGCAGGTGATTGCTGGTTGCAATATGGCTGGGAAGAGCATGTATTTGCGTCAAGTCGCATTGGTCATTATTCTAGCTCAAATTGGATGTTTTGTACCAGCCAAGTATGCTTCTTTACCAGACTTCAAACATATTTTCACCAGTCTCTGCAACGATGACGGGGAAGATCTGCATAGCAGCGGCTTCTCTTCAGAAATGAAAGGTGTCGCGCGCATAATTCGTGAACTGAGTCCCTTCTCGATCGGTTTTATTGACGAACTAGGGCGAGGCAGTTCGACTAAAGACAGTCTTGCGATTAATCTTGCGATTTGTGAGCACTTTGTGAAGTGCAGTGGATACGTCTTATACACCACCCATTTTTGGCAATTACAACAGATTCTACAACACAATCCAAGAATACTCTGCTTGTACTTTGAGACATTACAGTCGACCCGTGATCAAGGTCCAGTTCTTGCGCACCGGATCAGAGAGGGAGTGCACGCCAGTGAACATCTGTCAATGAAACTTACAGCCACTACTTCTCTGCCTACTGATCTTGTGCAGCGTGCTAGAAGAACAAGCTGTACCATGCACAACGATGCACAAGAGCAGCACAAAGGTACAGGGTCTGGGTCGCTGAGGGCGCTGCGAAAATTCATCCTTCGACTCAGTGATACATTACAACAAGTCGGGACCCCTGATTGTAAACTGGACGGCAAAGCACTGAAGAATTGGCTTGTGCATTTATACGAACATCTTGCTCAGCTTCTCGTGGTTGCTCCATGTCAGTCTCAGGCTCCGAGCATGACAGCTTTACGAAGCAGCACATAAAGAGCAATATACTGACCAAGCCTCCGGCATGTGCGGCATGTCGTTAGACAGTGACCCATAAGTAATCCAATGCAAGATCGACCCAAATTCTTACTTATTACCCGCACGACGATCCGTGCCACGGCACGCGCCATATTCTTACACAACTACGAGAACATTTTCCAGCCCTTCAGCCTTCCGCTTTCCTGACTGGAATTTTAATCCCTTGGTTAGAGAACTTTCTGGAGATGTCTGTACTTTCGATCATGCCAGGAAACCCTACAGAATGTCAAAATTGGCTCGAGTGCTCAACTCAACTACTTACTCTTAGCCGAATAAACACTGAAAGGATCACTAAAACCAGAACACAAAACTGGTGTGGAACCCTTCGTCAAAAGTGAATGCGAGCCAGTGCTGAGATTCACGAAATTGAATTTGAGTCTGAACGCTAAATTCCTGATCAGCGAGTTTCCGCGCATCGACAAAAGAGACACTGACTTCCCTCTGTACGGACACTTAGATCCTGAAGCACAAACCAGACACCCAATTGCTCTTTTGTATCGTGCAACTTGAATGCCGATGCGACCAGACTGCCGATGAGATTTCGTGTAAAGGATCCCGGTGCATGCTGCAGTGCACCAGTGCGGTGTTGCTGCTGTTGTGATTGTTTGAACCTACCTTGATCATGGAAACGGTTGTCAGGCTCAGGGCGACTTGAAACAGCATTCGCAGATTGTCCTTGCACGGGTTGATAGCTGTGCACAGAGTTTTGGTCGTTGTAGTGATTGTTGTGATGGACTTGTGAATAAGGAGCAAATTCCGAGGACATGGTGAACCCATAAGGTTGGTTGGAAGAGCCGTAGTGCTGAGAATCGCTGTTCCAGACCGCGTATGAGTGAGGCGTGCTATTCGACTGAGAAGGAGATGCATTTGTTGCGGAAAAAACAGACGGTGCCTGACCTGTCGAGGTGGGATGGACCACGAGATTAAGTTCGTTTTGAGCATACTCGTCCCACAGATCCACTGTGAGGACGAAGAATGAGATGTCCAATACACTTGTTGCTGTTAATCGCGAACTATTCGCAGGCATGGGAGAATGACTTACGATACATCCACTTCCTGACCAGTCTTCTTGTCCCTGATTGCAAGTCTGACGCACGGGGGCGGTGTGATGGGTCGTCTGTCTTTGTCTCCGAATCCTACTTGTAAGCATGTGAAATGCTTCGACTAGGTTGTCGTGGACTTACCACACATTCTAGCGCGTTGGGGCTGCTGTTCTACATGTAGAGAGAAGGTATATTGGTCCATGCCAATTTCGCTTCCAAGTTGGTCGACACTTCTTTGCTTTTCGATGTGGGTGAATGCAGGTGATGTTGTTCTATTGTCGTAGCACGCGTGGCGGTAGCCTGAGCCTGGCAAGAATGAAGCAACCCTGACAGGATCCTGTGACACGGCTCAAAAGTTTTGTTTTTGTGTTGTTTGGACGTGCTACTGTGACAAAGTGTGGTGCATGACGAAAGGCCTCAAAATCAGTCGAAACTTTAGCATCAATTGCCATGGTGGAGCTGATGTGGGTCAGTCAGAATAAGCCTGCTTAAGCGAGATTGCGCGTGTCAAACCTGGAGTCGATCCGAGTAACACGACACACTCAGATTTGTCGTTTCGTCTAGGCGGAGCTCTAGATGTCGGGACTGACTGCTCCATACTGATCACAAATTTTCCCGTCGTTGGTGAGATCGTGGAAGGCTCAGTACTAGAAGAGGTTGCGATATCACACGTTCTGCTGTTAGTACACAACACACAATCATGGATTCCTCGAAACAGCCCGTCAAGCTCGCAAAGGTCACCAAAGTTTTGGGTTAGTGGGAAATTTCATACTTATTTGTTTGCGAAGGACATTTTGTTGACTTGTTCAAGGCCGAACTGGATCCAGAGGAGGTGTCACTCAGGTTCGAGTCGAATTCATGGACGACCAGTCTCGATCGATTGTGCGAAACGTCAAGGGACCAGTCAGAGAAGACGACATTCTCTGTCTGCTCGAATCTGAGAGAGAAGCCCGTACGCCGCCCTCAAGTGACACGACCACACGCACTAACTTTTGCAAGGACGACTGCGGTAAATGTGCATTTGACGACTGGTCCGGTCCAGTCGTGTCCCGAGGAATTTGTAGAGAGCGACCCGCCACGGTCATGACACAGGTGGAAACGAATGCGACACCCTATTTTGCATATGCGACAAGACTGCATTTTCTTGAATCTTTCTATTATAGGGAGAAATTATACAACATCAATATGATCCCTAAAATCCGAAGTCTCCTCTCGACTCTCTGCTGTGGTGTCATATGACGTCTTGTATTCGTTCACTAGTATCTTGTGCCTGCCATTGTCCATTTATGTACTTGGCTCTGGGCACCATGACGTTGCGACTAGTCTCGATAGACTGTGACGTTCCCGCGAAGGCGTGTTGTTGAGTGTGATGCCAGATCGTAGGCATTTTACTAGTAATGATCTCTATTATGCATTTATCCTTGATGTATATTTCGTGCTACAGGACTGTAGTGGTCCAGTGCGCCATCATGGCATTGCGGTTTGCTCATGTTTCCAAAAGCTCAGCAACTGGTTGCCATACTTTTGTAATTCTTCCATCGGTATCATGAGGCGAAAGTCGTTCAGCAGTAAGAACTGAAATTCAAGATGATTGAGTTCAGACAGTGGAAGACCCCCGACCTGTTACAGTTAGTGATGCAGTCCCTTGAAACCCTGATGTTTATGATTCACCTTGGCATATCTTGAATTCGTATAGAAGACATCTGAACAGAATTTGCTAGCCACAACTATGCCGGTGATGACCAAGCGATGCACGTTGTAGCTATCGATCGAGAATGGATGGTGCTCATCAGTCATCAGTTGCCTTGTGGACGTGAAGGTATCTGGTTTCGTGGTATGTTCGGCATCTGGAGCTCTGCTCATCCTGTCAAAGTATACCAGAAGGGAAAGGAAAATGTCGCTTGACATAGGACAGTATTTGAGAATGCGAGTGAGGTATGATTGTATGGAAATGCTGGGAATATTACGTGCATGAAATGCTAAAAGAGGAGAGCCTGGATGAGGAGGCGAAATTGCGTTGCTGCCAGAATGTAAGTTGTCGTTCGAGCATGTGATCTTCGTCAGCAAGGACGAAAGCATGACCAGCAGCTCAGTCTGAGAATGTTCCGCAATGTTCAGCACATCCTCCGTCTCATGCTCGGTTACAGCGCCAGTAGGGGCAGTTCTTGAATCGACATCGCAAGGTCGTGAAGCGGTTACTGGAGAGTTCTCGGGATGAACGATCTTAGTGCTTGTGGCACTCGCAAAGATTGGACTTGATGTTTCGAAGGGATTTGAGGTTGTCGCATAAGATGGTCGCTCGCTTGCCGTAGCTGTGTAATCCGAAGGGTAATGGGAATGGGATATCAATGATACATTTGCCGATGTCTTTGAAGCAATTTCTGAAGCACTGACTCTCGGGGAGATGTTCATCAAAGACTACTCGTCCACCTAGATAAAGCGTTGAGCCATTATTGAAGTCGAGGATGACTCCCTGGTCGATTGGAACAAGAGAGCTTCACCTCGGTCAGTGATGCCAAGCGCGTCTCGAGGCTTTACAATCGTCCACAGTCGCCACAGCTGGAACTCGCTCGATAGCCTACAGCGCTAGAACAGCCAATGGCAAGCGTGAGCAAGCGATTTTACGATTGTTTCGTTATTTAGCTATAGAGGCACAGCCCAGAATTCCGGCAAGTTGCGATTTTCCTCTTGTGGATGGCACGTCCGGGCTCTCCGTGGAAGTTTGGTAAGATTTCGGGATGTCAACCCGCTTCAAGGTTTTCCGCCTGCTCTTGCCTACTCTGCAGCCTCGCCCACGGCCCAGCTACTGCAGGCAGGAGGACACATCCTGTCAGCCTACACCAACACCATTCGCTCGACCATGGAACCTGTAAACTCAGGTACCCCGGCCTGCGAGTGGCGACGACTTGCCTTCCAAAATTTGTGTGTGGCTTTGTGTCTTATGCCGTCTGTGTTTAAGCTATTCTTTAAGGTTGAATAGTTTTGTTTACGTCATTGTTGTCGCATGGTCAGCACTGTAAAGTGGCCTTGCTTTTAGCTCCAGACTGAACCACCAGAGTGCTACAGAACGGCCTCGCTTTGCTCTCATCAGCATGTACTCTCGAGACCTCATGTTATGGCAACAAGCTTAAGATTGTGGTCAGCTAAGAGAAGCTTGACCCTACCGCGCCATATGTCGTCTACCTCATGGGCACAAGTCGCAGCAGCCAAAGGCAACAACACGGCCCAGGTTCAGGAAGGCTCGAGCAAGGCAGTAGCGGAAAAGACGACTCACACCTCATCGACAAAGTCCACGCCTGTTTCGAAAGCATCAGCGACGCCTAAGCGCAATGAAGCAGCCTCTCCTCCGATCGACAAATTCATGTTGCATCGAGGCGACAACGATCACAACCCTCTGATCGTGTCCTTGCGACTCGACAAAGAGGTTATGGGCAAACTCACCGAAATTCGGAAGGCAAATTTTCCACCGAAACAGAACAACCTGGAGGCCCACTTGACGATTCTACACGCACTTCCCTCCAATTGTCGAGCTGATATGCATGCATTCCTGAACAACTTGTCGCATAACCAGTCACGGTTCGACCTGCGCTTAGGGCAACTACGAGTCAAACCGAGAATCGTTCTGCTGCCTGTTCGCTCGAAACTCCTGGACCAACTCGTGTACGACATCCAGGATGCCTTTTGGTCGCAATTGTCCGATCAAGATAGGCAGGATTTTCGTGGAGGTCACATCACGTTGTGCAACAAGCTCTCGGAAGAGGAAGTCAGCGAACGAGCGCCGGGAATTGAAAAGGCTATTCATGAAATCAATGTATTGAAATGCCAAGCAATAGGTATCGATATGTGGGTCTACCGCGGCAACAAGCCGTGGCAGCCAGTGTCTAGTTATAAATTTCGGGCATGAAGAGGTCTCGTAAGGGCGTCGTGAGTTCGACAAAGCTGTCTGTCGGCCAAGTTTTCACTTGCCCTCCAATATGGAGCCACCGGTCGACTTCGTTGCGTCGTGGCTCTGAATTGCGGCCTCTACAGCGGCCATTTCATTGAGGTCATCGGACGATTGTTGTGCAACCTTTCGGACGCTGGCACTTCGTGCGTAATGCCTGAAACGCAATGGTCAGCGGCACGAAACGCCTGTTGTGTGAGCAAACTTACGACAGCTGCATACTACGCAGAGGTGCTGCTGATCTGAAGAGTCTTATAGAGAACATGAAAGAGATGGAGATGCGAGCGTCAAGGTGAGAGACGATGGGAGTGTTTGGTTGATGCTCAAGATACGAGGGCTATGCTCTGTTCTTATACCATAGCTACCTAGTGGTCGATCGCACTGGGCTGTTGATCAGAGATAAGCTCAGCATCCCACCCACCCACAAACAAGCCTGGAGTTCTTGTCCGCGGGCCCCAATCTTCCCCCAATCCTCCGCCCGCCGTCCACTTCTGGAGCGTGGATGTGCGCTCCTGCTGCTGCCGACCTCCGATTGGTTCAAGATTGTGGCTCACTTGTCAGATCGATCATCCAGAAGCGGTATCTCTTCCCGTCAGCAATCCTGTGGTGTGGAGACTACTTGGCAAGGTAAAATAGAATCAGAGCAGCTCTCCTTGATGCGCATGCAAACAGCCTCGCAGATATACATATCGATCCTCCGTCATTCATAGTGGGACGGTCAGCCGATCTGGTCTGCACCATGGTCTTGCTCTCGACTTGTCTGTCAGTCTTGAAATGGCTCGCAGCGCTGACGACTGGATCAATCACACTAGTCGGTCTCGGATTGTACTTGTTCCAGACATCAATCATATATCCCGCATCGATTCCGCAAGGCTCTCGCACCAAGGTGGACGACCCCAGTCAGTATGGCATGGCGGACTACGAGGACGTCATGCTGGACACGCCCGACGGTGAAAGACTCCACTGTTATTTAATTATGCAAGACCTCACACTCGCGCCGAACCGTCCTACGATCCTGCTCTTCCATGCAAACGCGGGCAACATGGGTCACCGATTGCCCATCGCCCGTGTCATGCACAATCAGATGAAGTTCAACGTGGCCATGCTCAGTTATCGCGGGTACGGCAAATCGACCGGCACAGCGAATGAGGCCGGCATCAAGCTCGATGCTCGGGCCTTTCTGCAGTACATTCTCGACCACAAGGTCCTTGGCCAGACAAGGCTCTTTGCGTACGGACAGAGCATTGGTGGTGCCGTCGCCCTCGATGTCGTTTCCAGGAACCACGCCAGATTCAGCGGTGTGATTGTCGAAAACACGTTCCTGAGTATTCGCTCGCTCATCCCCAGGTATGTTTTCCTTAGGCTAGGGCATGCCACATTACGAGTTGTCAAAGCTAACTCGCATCTAGTGTGCTGCCGATGGCTGCTCCGATAGCCAGATTCTGCCATCAGAGATGGGATAGCGAAGCCATCGTCGACACCATCCAATTGCCCATCCTTTTTCTCAGTGGTCGACAGGATGAGATTGTGCCTACGGCTCAAATGGATCGTCTCTACCGACTCTGCACTTCTCCGCGAAAAGAGTGGCATGAATTCCCGAATGGCACACACAACGATACCGTGGCCCAAAAGGACTACATGAAACACGTATACGACTTTGTGGTGAAATGCACGAGCTCGGATTGATTGTTCCCCACAGACTAATCAGCTATGCAATGCCAACGCTAAAGGTTCCGAAAGTATACACCTCATTCCTCTCCATCCAAACCTAAAAAGCATATCTACATCGTTGGATAAACTCGTCCTCCTGGAGATTCTTCTCCCATGTATGGGCCCTGTCTTCGCCCAGCAGAACCGACATGACGTCCTCTATCGGTCCGTAAAGGGCATGCTCGAGCGAGACAAACACGGCAATGACTGCGCGTATCAGGAAAGCGTCTCCTTCGAATGCGTAAATGTCAAATATTCGCGACGACACATCCGGCGGTGCTTGTTTTGCCAGCAGCGACAAGAGCATGGGCTCCAGGTATGACAAGGGCGCGATGCCCAGGTCCGTGTGAAGGTGCTTATGCAGCAACGGTAGTCGTTCCGACAGCTTCGTGGTGAAGACGGCCACGAATCTGTCCAGGACAGGTTCGTCTCTCGTGTACAGTGCAAGTGGAAGTGAGCGATTGAGAACATTCACGAGGGTGATGAATGTCTGTAGTGGTGACAGGTACATCAGCAGCAGACCTGCAATGGAATTGACACCCTCCACATACGACACCATGACGTCCTGTCTATAGTACAGATATGCCTTCAAGACCTGTATCAAGGATTGGTGTAGTGGTCCGCCCTTCTGAAAGATTCTCAATTCGACGAACGTCTGTGCCACGGATTTGTCGAGCAATTCGTAGGACTCGAGAGTGAGCAATTGATCAGCATCATCCTCATCATCATCCTGTCTTGCTTTCAGAAGCCTTTCAGTCTCCAGAGACTTCTCCGTCGCCAACTTGAAGGTCTCTGCAGTGACGGACAAGGAATTGCCCACACAGGTGTACCATACCTCTCCGCGCACTCGATTGGGCAGTCCACTCCACCACAATTGTTTCGTGCGAGGATCTTTCACTGCGCTAGCAAAATGCGGCAATATCTGATTCGTCCATGTGTCTGCACTATTCGTGAGATGCTTGGCCTTTTGTACCATCGCCTTACTTTTGCGCTTCTGTAATTTTTTCTCCGCTTCGAGCGAGCCAAACATGAGTTTTTCGAATTCCTTCAGGTGTTTCTTTTCCTCCTTTCTGGACTTTGGCGGCAAGTAGGTCGGACGAGTACAGGCAAGTATGGCTTCTTTCTCCTTCGAGATTGGTATGGATTCGACCCTGTAATCTATGGTCGGCCTCATGTCCTTAACCATTGCCTTCGCGGAAGCCTTTCGCGCGGATCTTGAGTTCTGTGTGCTCGGAAAAATCAGCGGGCTCGGTTCAGATGGTGTCGGGCTCGTAGCATTGTTGTTGGCAACTTGTCTTGAAATATGGTTCCACTCTGGTGTCGTATCGGCAGTTTTCACGACCGATTCTTCCAGAAGATCATTTCGAAGTTCAGCGCTTTGCCGAGAGGCCTCCTGCAAGCTCGCAGAGTCGATCGGATCTGCTAGATTGGACAGCTCTCTTTGATCCTCTAGCTCTATACCGTGGTATGGATCGTTTTGAGCTTCGTACGCCTGTGGTAAAGATGAGCTCGAGAGATGCGCTTCATGTAAGGAATCAAACTGTGACTTTGCCGTACGTAGGTTCTCCATGGACATGCTATAAGCCTTCTCCTGCTGGAGCGATCGTACAAGGGAGAGTGCATATGGTCCTTCTCGTGGAGTGATTGGACTTATTGGATCTCGAGTCGACCTGACAGAAGAACTTCTCTGCAAACTTGGGCGGGCTCCCGATAGGCTCTCATCAAGCTTGACTTTCCGGTCAGTGAAATACATACACATCGGGTGTAATAGATACCTTCTTCAAAGTCCTCAATGCCAGAAATACGCTCAAGTTGCAGATCGAGATGCCGGCGACCCGCAACAGCCCTACGAATTGAGTTGCTCTTTTTCATGATGACTTGATATTCATGGAAAGAGTTGCGCTCCTCTTCGGAGCATGATATGTACAAGCTCATAGACTGGTCCCTACTGGTGCTCTTACTTGTGCGTGATAGTGAAGCTGACACGAATTGTGGAGCAGGAAATGGTGCGGGTGCGATGATGAATTCTGGAACGTTTGCCTGTGGAGATCACCTCTGCGTGGCACGAAACTACGCACGGTCGAATTGAGTACTAGTACTAGTGCACACTTTTAGTCTTGAACATGTATAGAAAATTTCAATTGTCACGGATTACTAGTGTGCAACATCGTCTTGAAAACTGTACACAAAGCTTTGCTTGCTTTTAAGGCTATATATGCAGCAATGTACACTTTTTCTAACTGTATTTTGACAACTACTGTGCCTGTGGTATTGATGGATATGCTGTAAACACTGGTGAGATGGCACCGACCATTATCTCGGCTTATGTTTCTCTATACTCTTCTTTGTGACAGGACGCGTATATGTATATTGGAGTGATTTAGTCATCCACAGAATCGTTCTGTTCTAGGAATAGGGAGTGTGGCCCTATTGGTTCGGTAGTGCATATACTGCCAATTCTCGAGATCCATTTCTGCCGTTTCTCCAGGAGAGCACGAATGTTGCTTCCAATCCCGACCTTCGTCATGGCGACACCTTTCTCTCCTGGCGCTCTCTTCTTTTTGGTCGCTTTTATACTTCTAGTACGTTTCAGGAAAGCCTGTTCCACCTGCTTGTCAAGATCATCGAGGATAGTGGTATATTCGTCCTTTGCCATTTCATCCGTTGTCAGACTCATGAGACGCTGCTTACGAAAGATGTTGGACTCCATCTGTGCCTGCAGTTGAGCTTGCAAAGATCTCAATTCTGCACTGATTTCATCGTCCGATGTTTGACCCCAATCAATCGGTGTGGAGTCCAAGAGTCCAATGAAATTAAGCTCGGTGTTCAGTCTCTCCTCAAGCTCAGGGTAGTCCATATGAAAGACGCCAGATCTAGGCACCCTTTCCTTTTCGGAATCCTTCTCCTCACCATTTACAGAGCTGCCATCCTCCTTAATGAACGCGGACAAGAGACGAGAGGTTAAAGGTCCACAAGAGACAGCGTCATTCTGTAAATTATCCTCAGTCAAAAGCTCGGAAGACTCTTTTGCTTTCTGTGTTGCTTCCTGCCTCTGTTGCTGCTCATCAGTCGCCTCGCTCCACAACTCGGAGTAATGTGTGCCGAGCGGTGGAATGATAAAAGGTCCCAATTTATCACCATGATCACGCAACCAACCAAGATCCTCTTCGGTGAAGGGCCGAAAGAATGGTTCGATACTCGCCTGAAATGTGCTCATAGCCACTTGATTTGGAATCTTTTGTTTCGAGTAATCCTCCATCGATGGGATTCCGGGCAGCAGATGTGTCAAATCCTGAGTTGGATAATATGCTACGCCCAATCTTCGCTTGAGTTCTTCCGGATCAGAAGTGGTTGCGAGCTCTACCGTGGGTTCGGCGCGATCCGGTAATGTTAAGCTCGGTTTTGGCAACACACTTGGCGATGGTTGACGGAACGGTGTTTCCAGAAGCTTGGATATCGGAGTTGCGAAAGCGATCTCAGACTTTCGCTTCTTCATGAGCGGAGCCTGATGCAAGGTCTTGTCGGATCCCATAGTCTGAGACGATTGTCGCGACATCGTCGTACTCTTCGATGCGGACTCTGCATCATTGCGCACCTTCGCCCGTAGTGTAGAATACGTTTGTTGCAATATCTGTACATCACGGCGCAACGCATCAGCCCGAGCTTGAGCAGCACTTGCGAGAGTCGCAAGACTGTCATTCAAGGCCGTCAGATCAGCACTTGCTGGTATGACACTGCCAGACAAGACCTTCTCGAGGTCAGGCAGCACTAGATCTTCGGGAGCCGATAATATAGGTGGTTTAGGCACCATGTTCTGTGACGTGATCAAATCACGGTTGTTGTCCTAGCTCCTGCCTGATACATATGTGACAGAGCGAAGACAGCTGAGGCCGCTAATCAACACGAGGGGTATGTTTCAAGGTTGAATACACTTCGATTCGGTGTGTTGTCTATGCCTTGGCGTGTCCGGCGTTGGCGCGGCACACAACGGGAAATTAAGCCGCAATTGGAGGTTAATTGCTTGGTGGCTTATACAACCGCAGATATGAACGAATGTAGCTATGCTCGCAACTGCTTGCAACTAGTGGAGCAACTAGTGGAGGACTTGTAGAATACTTCTTCCGAATCTGGTCGTTATACACTATGATCGAAGTCTAACTACGGGTACAATAATGAATCTGCATAGAAACCTTGCCTGCTAAGTCATTGAACAAGTGCCGAGAACTCACGGCACATAGTAGCTATGTGTTGTTTTATGCCCTGCCTGGATGGCTATGCTCAGTATCGACACAACGACAAGAACGGTGTCGAGTTTCGATGACCACTTTCGACATGGCTAGATTCCTATGGTCAGACCAATTTCAGGAGGTGTCCAAAACTGTCTGGACACTGAGCAACGAGATTGTCGATCTAAATCTGATTCTTGACCACGAGCCGACTTCGAGCGGACTCTTTCGAATGAAAAGCTCTGAACTTGTGCTTACATGTCTTTGATCCATCTTGACGCCTACCAAATCTCATTTTGTAATAATTGAAAGAACATCACCTTCGCCAAGAATATGACTGAGGCCGACTCGTTGTGGCCGGTGCTATTGATGTTAACGCATAAGTCAGTAATCTTGAAGGACACTCACTTTTGCCGAGAGACCCCACACGAGTCCATATCTGAACTGTTCAGAAAGTGTACGATGTATCGAGTCACAGGCCTTCTCGACGGTGCTGCCGGATCTCACGATCAGTGCTTCATCGAAATTTGGAATCTCTCCCTTGCGTTTGGTATATATTCTGAGTAGATTAAGCTCCTGCCAGATCCGATCTTTCAAATGGTCCAGATTGAGATCCAACTTGCAACTGATTACAAGCGAATTGGGACGTCGTGCTAGCTCATCTACTGTTTCCAGAGACACCGCATCAATCTTGTTGTAGACATACAAGCAATTGATATATTTCCTATTGCCCAGAACGACATCAATGAAATCGTCAGTAGTGATATCTTCACGGACAAGTACATCTGCGTTATGCATTCTCCAGTCTCCCAAAATATTTCGACACTACTGATCAGTTTCGTTCAACGACTACCATTGAAACGCCATACCATTTTCTCATCAAAGCCCTTGGTTTGTTTCACGGTAGAGTTGTAACTAATGCCACCACCTTGCTTGACTTTAAAAGTGACATCCGGAGGTTGGCGATTCAATCTAATGCCTACAGCCTCTAACTCAGCCTCCAGTGCAGATTTCTGGTTGTCAGACTTGGCGTCAAGAACCATGAGTATTAAGTCGGCTGTCTTAGCCACGGCTACGACCTGACGACCACGTCCTTTACCAGAAGAGGCACCTTGAATGATACCTGGCAAGTCAAGCGCCTGAATTTCGGCTCCGTCATACGGCAAGACTCCAGGTATAGCAGTCAAGGTAGTAAATTCGTAGCTCGCGGCATGTGATTCTGTCTTTGTTATTTTGGACAGCAGTGAACTCTTTCCGACAGATGGAAAACCAATGAAGACTACACGAGCATCGCCAGTCTTTGTCACGTCAAAGCCTTCGCCTTTCGCTGACGCTTTAGGTGGTTCCAGCAGCTGACTACGGAGTCGTGCCAATTTGCCTCGCAAAAGGCCCACATGGTATTCTGTCGCCTTATTCTTTTGTGTCCGCGCCATCTCCTTCTCGATATCCGCGATACGCTCGAGTATCCCCATCTTGGCTTGTACTTCACGATATGGAGTCCGTCAGATAAAATTGGTAAAGCACTGTTGTAAAAGAGAAGCCAGTTCAAGAGTTGACGGACAGGATATCTAGTCGGTGAAGGATGGCAGACGAGACAGGGATTTTGTATTCGTTTGAATTGGTCTTTGTCTATATCCATCACATCTCTAACTAGCTAGTCAACCTCGAGCTCACGACTTTCAAGTCCAGGACGAGCAACGGCGAATTGAGTTTGTGGCTTGTGGTGGCGTCGTGTGCGTCGGCACTTTCATCCCATCTCCATCGGGAAGCGGTTGCTCACTTCGCCCCCAGACACAAAAAAAAGAGACATCAAGAAACCTTTTGTCTCTGTGCTGGCAAGTCGCGATCTTCTGAGACAGCTCAGATGTCGGTTTCTGGTCGTGTCTGACGATTCTGTCGCGCTATGGACAAATGCAGAATAACAGTTTTGCTGTATTCACACGAGCAAGAAAAGACTTGCTTCAATCCCCTGATTGTCGTTGATGCGACACGTACCATCGCAGATTTGGTCAAGAAGGCGCTCGAGCTATATAAAAAAGCCTCGAAACTTCCTAAACATGACTTGGAAGTCGTCACTCTACGCACAATCAATGCGGGTGTCTTGTCCACGATTGCGGATGACGATGATTTGGTTTCTGATATCCTGGGAGAAAGAGCAACCCTGACGGTTGTGGTCAAGGATGCTGTCGACTTGATGGAGCCCTGTGCGGACTCCACTACACAACTGCTGAGTCCTGTACCCTCAAAATCTCCTTCGATTGATCTCAATGCGCTGCAGCACAAGGTACAGAGCCCGCAGATCGCACAGCGTCCAATGACTGGTCAGCACAGTCCGCACGTCAACGCAAAGAAGAGGAAGTACAATGCCCAAGATGGTCCATCTAGTGGTAGGCACAGGGCATCAAATAGACGGGAGAAGCGTCGGGCACAATACAATGCTTCGAAGACTCCTTCTGATGGGAATAAGGCGTTGTCCAAGGCTACAGCCAGCGCCTCAAATACTAACAACACTATCTCGGACGTGATAGAGACTCATTCCAGGACTGGCGATCTGTCAAGGATGAGAGAAAGTCCTTCAATATCACCAGAAGTATCAGAGGACGGCTTTCAGTTCACAAGACCCACAACGGCCACTGAGATCGTGCCCTGTACACAAGATGTTGTTAGTGCAGCTCCTTCATGCGATATAGTGGCAAAGAATTCACCATCAAAGCACTCTGCGACAGTTCTTACAAGTAGATCTGCTGGAGTGCTGACCGAAGTGGAAGAAACGAATCGAGAACCCTCACCAACGCCTAAGGTTGTGGATGACTTTGTGCCGGATTCGATGCCTACACAAGACGTTGCTTCCGCACCAAGGTCGAAAAGTCCCTCACCTGTGCCCGTTTCGAGCCCAAGCGTGGCACTGACGGCCAACAACTTGCAACTGGCTCAACAGCAGATGTCACCTCAGTCACAGTCCCGCAAAACAGACATCATCAGCGTGGCCTCTTCGAGCGTCCACAGCTCGCATATCATGGAATCATTCACGAAACCTGTGGATATCGTGACAAGCACGCCTCGAGCAGTTGTTTCGGATGACTTCGATCATGGTGACAAGGAGCAATCTGCTTCGGAGAGCAGCATGAACTCTGGATTGCTCGAATTTCTGTCGCCGTCTGCCTCTCACGCCGGCAGCATCACTGCTGCATCTCCGGAAAAGGTGGTGCCGGCAGTCGCTGAAGCGGTCGATGACGATGCATCGAGTGCTTCGAGCTCGATGGAGTCTGGCGAGCAATCGTCCAGCGACTCGTCTGACGTGGACGATGAAATCTCTGAGGCGGAACCGGAGCCTGAGCCTGAGACCCGGCCCGAGTCAGAAGCACAACCACCCACGTTCCTCGAGACTGCCCAGTCCAGTCCCGTCACGAGTCAAGTCACCGATCCGTACCCAGAGCTCGAAGCGGACCACGGCGAGTCACACACCCAGACGCCAGGTTCTTCCGCCGCCGCTGCTGTCCACGGTGTCGAGGAGAAGCCGCAAGCGTACCAGCTATCCATGCCGCGTCCGGGTCTCCGGTCGACCTATCGTCCACTCAGCTTTCTCCATGAACAATCACTGCGCGAACGCGACGACCTCTCCAAACTCGCGCACTCACCCTCCAAGATGTCCATGTCGCACATCCTACCCAACAACAACAACAACAACAACAACAACAACAACAACAACGACAAGAGTACGACTGATGGTCCGGACCAAGACGTAGATTCCGACTCTACTTCTTACTCTTCCTCTTCCTCCTCTACGACAGATTCTGATGATTCCGACCATGATGACAATGTCCCCGCCGAGAAACGAGCCAGACCAAGCAAGCGGCAGAGTAAGCGCAAGCGCCAATCACAAGGGGCAAGAGGTCTTTTGGAACTCTAAAAGAATGTTCTATGCTATTCTTTTCTTCTTCTTTTTCTTCTTTTCTAATCTGTATAAATATCTATAGTCTTGGTCAGAAAAACAAGCAGAAAAAAGTCTATCGAACGCTGATGCGGATTTGCACAGGCTGCCATCTAATCTCGTGCGAGCATGATCCTCATAATTTAGCCTTGGCATGAATCTCAATATCTCTCTTTGGACCCTCAATGTCGACTCGCTTGTCTCCTCCCTGCATGCCCTTCTTGAAGACGTTGCCGTGTTTGTCTCTCTGAATACCGAGCTCGATCAGCTTGGCGAAAGCCTGGGAGAAGTGGTCGTAAAAGAGTTCCTTGTCTTCTGCGTACTTCTTCACCCATGGAAGCATGGCGGGGTCCTTGATAAGTGCATAATCAGAAGGCAGCATCATCAGCTCATCGTCATCCTCCATTCCGTATTGCTTGATGCCTTGGGAGTTCGTTCGCAGCTTCCAGTCCTCGTGAATCAACAGCTTAAAGTATGTGTTTCCAAATCGCGTCGGTGAAGGCACCTAGAATGTCAGCGAGGCCAAGTTGCGTTTGTCGCGTAAGGCATACCCAAGGACCCTCGAAGCCAGACCTGTCTCCGTGGCACCTGCCGAGGTTGTGTGCACCCGATAGTGCGACTATCTCCTGATCATTGAATCCCATGCGGTAGAATATGTCTCTCAGATGGTTTGTTCCCTTGGCGCCGTCCGGAAGTCGACCGTTGGGAGGTACATTAGAATCATCTGTGTGGTCGAGACGACCAAACTTGATCGGAATGTCAGGACCACCCATTGACTTGACGGCCTCCACTCCAGCCAAGCACCAAAGATCACCATAGCTGATCCAAGGATGCTCCTTCTTGACCGGCTCGAGAAAGTTGCGCGCATGCTCGAGTCCAGCATTCGCTCCATCATTCGCCTCTATCGAGTATCGCATTGTCGCACCATTTGAGCCTCCCGTGTTCGAGGCTTTGTCATAGGTGCCACTAGCTATGTAGCATCAGCATGGCCTGAGCAGAAGCATGCAAGAGGGCTTACCGTGCCACGCCAGTCGAACGAAGACTGGTCCCGCGCTGCCATCATCATATTCTGGCTGGTCCAGAATACTCCTGATGGACGCTCGTACAGCATCAAAATCATGCTCTCTGGAAGCCTTTGAAGGTGCGCTCATTGTTGCAAGAGAAGATTGTATAATGGAAGAGCACTGGAGAAGAGCTGATATTATGGTATGGTATGGTATGATATGAGAAGGCCTCACGTAAGCCAAGATGCAATCAAGCAGCAGCACAAGAAACGACTTCCGGGGCGATCGTTTGCGCCTCCTTTTCTGTCAGCTTTGAAGCTTCCGATGCTCGGCGCAGAAAGAGAAACTTCCAACGAAAGCCTCCCAAGATCAGCAGAGACAACCTCGGCAATGTTCGAGCCGCCGAAACATGCGCGCTCACATGTGAAGTCCTCTCCATTCCAGGTCCACGTGCACCGAGCGTGATCATCTCAATTTCAAAGTTGATCACTGATCAGCAGCGAGACGATCAGAGCCGCTGGGTGCTGGCTCCTGATGCACGTAAGGAGAGATGTCGCCCTTACTAGTACTGATGCTGGTAAAGACACTTGCAGGTTGGTCCTGCCGCTGCTGCTGCTGCTGCTGCGGGACATGTCAGAGCTTGCCTTAGTTCTTGGAGCTCATTGTCCTGTAATGCCGAATGCCATCTTCCATATGGAAACCTACACCGGGACCTCCAAGGGCGACCAGATACTGCTCACCGTCTGAGCCACCTGTATTCGATGCCGCTGATTGCAAGTCTTCCTCCTTCAATAGAGTAATCACACAACCTCCACCACCGGCACCGATTAATTTTGTCCAACCTTTGGTCTGATTCACCTGGATGACGTTCTCAATTGCCGGATGTGAGACACCAAGCGTCCTCAAGAGTCCCTGATTCAGCCTCATGAGGGTGCCAATTCGAGTCTTGTTGATCTGGGCGTTGGGTAGCAGTTCTTGTGCTTCGATAGCTATTTCATGCATCGCATCCAAGATAGCGTCCACAATCTGTGTGAAGTTGTTCCTCAACTCGGCCACTCCAGCTACTTGTGCTTTCGTGCTTCGCGGAACGCCTGTATTTGTCAGGAGCAATGGAAGTGCCGGAGCGTTTATCAGTTCTATGGGAAGAGATTTCTGGAATGCCACGGCCCCTCCATAGGTAGCCACGGTATTGTCGACTCCGGATGGATTGCCATGAATGCATTGCTCTCCGACATAAGCCCACTTGTTGATCAAATCCAGGTGATCCTGGTCAGGATGTATATCATCTGTGGTTCCAGGCAGCGTGATTGCGCCCACAAGATATAGCAGTGTTGCGGCAATGATGACAGACACGGAGGCAGAAGAACCAAGTCCAGCTCCAATAGGCAGTGCAGACGTGATATGATAGGTTCCAAGCACACTTTTAACGGGTCTTGTTGCTAGGCTTACGAACAGGTAAAGAAATGCAGCGGCAGCAGCTTTATTTACACCTTCGAGCTCTCGTGCTTTCAGGATGACTTCTAGGGCTTCCAGAAGATCGGTATTTAGAGCTGGCAAGGGTTTCCTGGTTGCTGTTCCATCAAGTATCGGCAAGTCCATGATCGGCTCGAGCTCATTTAGTGAAAGGACAAGATGCAGACCAATATCCGGAAAATCCAGGATGATCTGCTCGTGCTTGTTGGGAGTGAATGTGAGAGTTGTTCTCAGCGATATCGAGGCTGCCACAGCCCTTTTGTTGTAGACCACAGAATGATCCCCAAAAAGGATGACCTTGCCAGGAGCAGACACCACTAATGTCATCTTGTTGTTGTCTGACAAAGGTCAGGTCCTCAAGCTCAAAACTTTAGTGATTAACCAGACCAGGCAAATCTATCTTTCCAAGAGTTCTTTCTGCGGGAAATCATGTTTCGAAGGACAGGTGTCGGGTATTGGTGAGAAAGAGAAGGATGCACCTTGTATATGTCCAGCTGAAGCTACAGTACCAGCAAGTAGCATGAATTGTGCATTGAGAGGTGAAGGCGGAGGTAAATGAATAATGGCGCCAACGGCGAAGTGCATGTGATAATTGGCTGTGGAGGTTGGCGCAGCTGCACTTCTCCAATTGAAGACAGCTGCAGTTGCACAACCTTGCTCGAGTCGATGTACAATACATCCTTGTCAGCCTACTGAACTTTCTCGACCTCGTTCGCAAGCTCGCAAAACGATTAAGAGATGTCTCGAGCCGTGGGATTTGAATGCCGATCTTGGCTGCAGACCAGACTTTGATTCTGATACACTAAATGGGCGAACTGCGTAGACAGGTATCGCGAGGTATCGATTACTATCTCAAGCATCGCACTCGAATTCGTTATGGGGTCTGGATAGCCTTACTTGCTTCAGTCACGAAGCGCACGAAAGATTCGATCAAGCATCAAAAGGAAGTCGCCAAATTACGGCCGCAGGGCCACGCAACAGAAGTCGTGGCCATCAACGGAGTCTTCTTCACACGACTTCGAACTCTGATTAGCATCATCATACCTGGGATTCGCTCACAAGAAGCACTGCTACTTGGTACGCACACATGCTTCCTGATTCTCAGAACTTTCATATCACTCTATATTGCTGTGTTGGATGGACGACTCGTGTCTGCCCTTGTGCAAGGCAGAGGTCGGGCTTTCCTTCGAGGCATCTTGTGGTGGATGTTTTGCGCGATCCCCGCATGTTATGTCAATTCGATGCTTTCCTTCCTACAAGGCAAGCTTGCGCTACAGTACCGCACAAACTTGACCAGACACATTCATGAGCATTACCTGCACGGCATCAACTTCTATGCCCTGACGAACCTGGATGATCGTATCCGAGTAGCTGATCAGTTGATCACTACCGACGTCGCAAACTTTGCGGCCTCGCTGTCGGAACTGTATGGTAACCTCGCTAAACCAGTTCTGGATCTCGTCATCTATACCTCACAATTATCACGAAATGTCGGAGGGGAAGGCCTATTTCTCATGGGTCTCCTTGTGCAGATATCAGCGAACGTCCTCGCGGCCATTACTCCCGCTTTCGGTAGATATGTTACCGAGGAAGCCAAGTTCGAAGGAGAGTTTCGCTCGGCTCATTCGAGAATCATTGAGAACAGTGAAGGTATCGCATTCTATCGTGGTCACGAGCTGGAAAAGACTGTCGCCGATAAATCATACTTTGAGCTCATTAGGCATGTGAACAACACTCTTCGCATGAAACTGTTGCATGGCGTCATGGTAATGCCCATCTGTTCTACCGTGCAACCATTCAGCTAACGCCGCGGCAGGAAGACTTTGTGATTAAATACCTCTGGGGAGCGGCCGGTCTAGCTCTCTGTGCCATACCTGTATTCTTCCGCATTCCTGGCTCGAATGGCAAGACTTCCGCAGAGACCAGAATCGAGGATTTCGTCACCAACAGGAGATTGCTCCTATCGGCTTCCGATGCCTTTGGACGAATCATGTATTCTTACCGAGAAATCACCGAGCTGGCAGGCCACACGGCTCGAGTTTCGTCCCTGGTCGAGGTTCTGAATGACATGGACTCGAAGCATTACGTGAAGAAGCTCGTCTCCTCCGAAAACACGAAAGAGCAGGAGGCACTCCTCGCTGGTCGTGGCAGTGTCGAAGAATCCAGCAATATCGAGTTCGAGAATGTACCCATACTGTCGCCCAATGGCGACGTCTTGATTCCACAACTGAACTTTCGCATAGCACAGGGCGAGCACCTTTTGGTCGTGGGCCCAAATGGTTGCGGAAAGTCATCTCTGTTTCGAATACTGGGCGCTTTGTGGCCTTGCTACGGAGGGTAAGGACAACGCCCGACTGTGTCGGGACATGAGCACGGATTACTGACATTCATCATAGGATCGTGCGGAAGCCGAACGCCAAGGACATCTTTTACATTCCACAACGACCCTATTTGCCCCTCGGCACATTGAGGGATCAAATCATCTACCCGGACACACGTGAACAGATGCTCGAGAAGGGAGTGTCGGACGACGACTTGCTCGACATCTTGGACGTCGTGCAGATCGCCGGTATCGTCACGCGCGAAGGCGGCTTTGACGTCGAACGCGAGTGGGGAGACTTATCTGGTGGCGACAAACAGAGGATAGCAATGGCCAGGCTCTTCTATCACGCGCCTAAAGTACGTGTTCCCTTGTCCCCTGTGACGAATTTGATGCAGCGCTGATACGTTCTAGTACGCCATTCTGGATGAATGCACATCTGCTGTCAATCTGGACGTGGAGAAGATTCTCTATACACATGCCAAAGCACTCGGCATCACTCTCATGACCGTCAGCCATCGTCTCAGCCTATGGCAGTACCACAATCACATCCTACAGTATGATGGCAAACGAGGTTATACCTTCAACAAGCTAGACCCCGTGGCTCGGCTGGCACTGGAAGAGGAAAAGCAAAAGATTGCGTTCGCCTTGAGCAATGTGGACACCTTGGAATCGAGATTGGAGGAATTGGAACAGTACTCGAGACACGCTTCCCGTCGTGGGTCAGTCGTCTAATAAACAAAGTCTAAGAAGCAGTCAAGTGTGCTTGGCTGCGTCACTTTTCGCAGAATCTTGTCGTTTCTGCTGCTCACGCAATGGCTTCTTAGATCCGCGTCCAGACGTTCTAGACATGTCTCGTACCCGGCAGGCCTTGTACGTAGGATGTGCCGAAATGCATGCTTACCAAGGTAGTCGACTTGCCCTTGAGTCACAGAGCATTTGGCATCTACATCATGTGTGCCTCGACTTCTGAGAAAGATGGACAGAAGATGTGTCAGTTCCTGAATCATGCCTGGAATTGGTCAATGATGCGCAAGCTATAATCATAGGATGACATACCATATGATCGATCTTGTAAATTAGATCCATGAGCTCGTAAATCCTTGAGTGCGACGACAAACCGCATAGCACCAAAGATACAGGAGCGGTAGATGTTGAGAAGCACTGTATAAACGCCATTAAAAGTTGTGTCCACAAACATAGTTTGACAACTTAGCTTGAGGCCCCTTGAATCATTAACAAGCCTTCACAAGCAGTAATCGAAGACTTACTGAAATATCTTGGGCACTATGGCATCACCTGGAGCACTTGTGTAGTCCATTGTCAAGGTATCTGAGACCACCAGATTTGGATCTTTGCAAAAGTCCTTTCTGATGTTTAGTGTGACAGTGTTGATTGTTGTTCCACAGTACTTAGTATTTTGTTAGTTCCATGACTGCCCAAATGTCATTCCATTTACTTACAGGGAATTCTGCCGTCCCGACAAGCACCGGAATGTGCTCATCGCCAGCTATGACATCAAAATTTGCAAGGCTCTTGGTGCTACTGACGAAACAGCCATACTCTGGGTTGCCGTCGTGCATAGTCTGCAAGAATTTCTCAACTGATTTTTCGTCTGTAGAGATACATAGGAAGTCGTCAATGAGCCTGACGCATAGAGTGTTCTCCTTGTGCATGAAATCGAGCTGCTTAGCCTCGAAGTCGGCGTAGTACATGTTACATAATATAGAGGAGAGAATTGATCCTTGAGGTATACCGGTATCCTGCCGGAAAAACCGTTTACCAATCTTGATCAGATGCATGTTGATATGATCCTTCAGAAGCGCTATCACCTGTTCCTTGTCCTTGAATTGATGAGTTACTCCATCTACCAATATGACATGGCGTTTCCTAGCAGCATACTGCTTCGCAAAAACACTGAAATCTTCGAAATCTTGTTCCGCGATAGCGCGTTGCTCAAATTTCCGGCCAATCTTGCCCAGTGAAGGGATGATAGCACAGAATCTTTGCAGCATATAGGTGTCCTCCATTAGTGCATTCGCAACTATGCTTAGCACTTTCTCCTGCTCGATAGTGTCGAAACAACTTTTAACATCTGCCTTGGCAAAATGTAGTTTGCCTTTGTAGTTCTGCTTGTCAAGCGCCGCACGGAACCGCTTCAATCTTGGATACAGACCACTCACAGAGTTGATGGAAAATCCTAATAAGCTTGGTCGTGTTTGGCATTCATGATTGAGGACACTGTAAACACTTTGCATGATCGAATTGATGCTTGGCAGGAGATAGCCTCGTAACGTTTTGCCCGTACCATCCTTGGTCATGCCTCGCCTTCTGAGATTCGTAATGGGCCGTGCGCCTCGCCCCTTTGGTAGCAATCGTAGGTATGCAAAACCCAATTGTCTTGTTCGTAAAATTGTACTGGCAACTGAGCTTTCAACCTCAGTCAACATTGTCAGCTTCAACCTCGACATTTCTCTATCCGTTAACTGACGCCAGACATCATGTCTGAAATATAGGACACGGTTTCTGTAAAGATGTGATTCAGTGATGTAGAAGTGACTCTTCAGTATAGGAATGATGAAAGAGTCAATTATCCAGTAGATCAATTCCGAGAACAATTCTTCTCGTTTGCGAATGTCGCTGAGGCTGCACCTCGCCTCATTGTCAAGAGAAAGCCACGGTACCTGCTTTACAGCCAATCCATGCATCATGTTGTGCAACGTCGTTGATTCGTAACGTCTTAATGAAAGAAAGAATTGGAGATTATGTGATAATCGTGCAATATTGGTACAGCCAAGCAGTGTAACAGGCACAACCTTGTGCAACACAGCATTGAGGAATCTGGCGACGGATTTTGTCTCACAGGCATAATTTGTGAAGAGTTCTATCGAGTGAGGAAGGTCTTCATTT
The DNA here is from genome assembly GCA_005281525.1 of Taphrina communis. NCBI lineage: Eukaryota > Fungi > Ascomycota > Taphrinomycetes > Taphrinales > Taphrinaceae > Taphrina > Taphrina communis. Next base: position 254,076 of record RHGI01000001.1, on the reverse strand, counting down.
GATGCCGATGTGCTAGTATTTTGTGTTTGCAAGCGTGGTTTGTCACTAACCTGAGTGATGAATTGAGTAGTAGGACGCTGCGGAGGACCCGAGGCTGTATCTACAAGAAAGACATCTGTCTGGTCGGCACAGTAGTGATTTAGCAGTTCGTTGTAGGAGCATCGAGAATGTGCCTGCTGCATCTCCAACAAGGAGGTGACTAAAGCAGAGGTCAACCTTCTAGGGCGTCGCACAGGGCTGATCGATGCATCTTTGCGATATGTGTAGTCCTGGAAGGGTTGCACCGTCGCTTTTCTATCTACATTAGAGCTGAAGACATTGTGAAGCGAGTATTGTAGTGGAAAGATATTTTGTAGAAGCACCTGTGCACGAGTACGCACATCCATTTTGCTCGTCCGATTGAAGACATGTATGTGCTTTAGACCAAAGACTATCGCTTTCTGACTCTTCATCGATGGACGGGCATAAAAGATGCGGGATCGGACTATGGTAATCTCATGGTTGTCACGCAGCTTGATCTTGCCGTAGCAAGGTTTCTTTGGCGGACAGGTTCGCGCCAAAACCGTCGATGGCCTTTTCTTGGTCGATTTAGGTACGCTTTTGTCAATTAGTGGCATTCCGGACAATTGGTAATATGCGTCGTCTTTGATATTGGCATACAGGCTTGCATGACATAAGAGATTCGAAACTATTTGTTGTCCTAAACTTTACTCGTTAGTGCAATACGATCGAGTGGCAAGGTCATATACATAGAAATCAAAGTGATCCATATAGGCTGATTGAGATGAGTGATACTGGAATTGGGAAATTCATTTACAAGCAAGTGTCCAGTCCTACTAGTGAAAGTGACCTGGTTCCGCTCGTTTCCCTGTAGAGAATTAGGCAAGTTCCGATCCATCCTGGCAACGAACGCGCGAATAACCTAACATCAACATGTTCTTCTCTCCCGGATTTGTGTTACGCATGACATTGTCAATGATGCTCGCGATAATCTAGACATCAGCCTGAGCATTGCGTTGAGATTCGTTCTCACGTCTGAATGCGACGTGGCTGATCGAACCACTGTAGATTCAGCAGGATCCTCCACGAGTGAGTCCAAGCAGACCAAAGTAGAATTGAGGTACTCTGACACTTCTTGCTGGCTCGTCTCTACCAGTCCTAGCTCTTTCACTTTCTCAGAATTTGCAATTTGTGACAGATATTCTCGCAAAGTGTAGACTTGGTGATAGTACTTGTCCAGAGCTGCTATTGAAGGAGGTTTTCCCTGTGCAGACTTTGCACTCTTCAGATGGATCTGTGGACTCATAGATTTGCTGTAGACGTAGGCACTTCAAGGTCCAAAATCTCCAGCAAAGATGTTGCAGGTTTTCACTTTTTCGCTGTCGGCTTTTGCTGTTGCATCGTCTACAGACTTAGCAGCGCAACCTCTCGATCGTTCTCTACTCACCATCAAATTGCCTATGTAGTCTTCCAACAATTTCTTCTCGTTAGACAGTCTCTCGTGATCAGCTTGAACCGCCTCGATCCTATCTAGCAATGCATTGAGCCCCTCTTGTATTGAAAGTGTGCCTTCAATTCCTGGGTCCTTGTGCAGCTCGTCTTCCATAGTATCTGTCAGCTCGTTCTGGACGCCAGAATTGCAGCTAGACAATGTGCAACACGAAGGTGATCTAGCTGGACACCACGAGCGACAAGATACTGTTTTATCGAGTTGTCACAAACGGTTGAGACTGTACCCTCAGTCACAGCAGCAGCAGCAGCAGCAGCAGCAGCAGCAGCAGCAGCAGCAGCAGCAGCAGCACGCGTCTGTCTTGTGATCACGCGAGACGACCCAGAACTGATCACGTCTGGGAAGACCGTTCGCCTCCGAGACGTTCAGACCGGCCGAGCTTGAAAGGCTGGCAGCCCTGGACGCGGTGGAGCGCCCAGGCGCCCGTCTCGTTGTTGTGGAGCAGTTCTTCCCCAGCCGCCGCGAATTGCCTCGCACCCATGCACAACCTGGAATGCTGCTGCGCCCGCGGCCGTCACGCCTTCCATGGTTGCTTTAGTATCTCGAGCCCCTCTGGGTGTGCCCGACAGGCCTGAGGCTCTCACACGTCGTGAGTCATGCTTTATAGTGCTTCTTGATTCAGGCTTTCGATACTTTGGATACGATAGTCTATAACAAACCTGGATCAAGATATGACGGCGACCGCGATCAGCCCACCGCCCATTGTCTTGGTCTCTTCTGGCGGCTCCGAGGAAGCTGTCACGGACGCGCCAGATGAGTCCACCACTGCTGCTTCAGAGCAGAGACAAGGACGAAGTTTAAGGAAACGTCTGTCACTGAGTCGCGCTACAAAAGGCATAAGGCGAATGATGCGGCCCAGTCATTCCTCTGTACGACCCGTCCTTGAATATTATGATGTTTGTCTTCGACAAGAGGACATAGACAACTGTATGTGCTTGCGTTGCGCGGAAATTTGCTGCAGCGAGGCTGACTGGTTCGGTAGTGAAGGACAATCAATGGCTCCAGGACTCCAATATCGAATTCTTCTACGAATGGATGGAGAGGGAGAAGTTACCCAAGACAGAAGTACAGTCTATCTTCCTGCTGCGACCCTCCATCGGGTTCCGTGAGTCGATGTACATCTTGCAAGAGGCTTCACACTAATTTCCACAGTGATAGCTTCGATTGCGCAACAAGGTGGTGTTGTCGACGAATCACTTCTCCCCACAGGATTCATAGATGCGAAATATGTTTTCATTCCGATCACGGACAACGTTGATCCGACCAAGGCAGGTGGCTCTCACTGGTCTCTTTTACTCGTAGGGGTGGCTGAAAGAACAGCCTGGTATCTGGATTCTTTGCCGACCTCTGGGGCCGATAAGTTGACGGACGCGAGATGCTACTCCAAGGCGATCGACCAGGTCTTCGACTGCCATTTCGAACTACTCTTCACTCCAGCTCCGAAACAGGTGAACGGGTCCGATTGTGGTATACATGTCTGTATGGAAACAGATGTCCTACTGGGCAGGATACAGGCAAGAAAGGATAGATCAGAAGCTTCCTTTGACCCTTCACTTGCTACACAGTCGATGAATGCCGCTGCATATCGAGAATCCTTGCAAAAATTGATTCATGACATGATACAATACAGAGGCAGAAGAATTGGCAAGGTAGAAGATATCACAGTCTCGCCCGAGCGACGAAGTCTGTCAAGGACACGGCCATCGATCGACCAACGGCTAGAGCCACATGGAGTGCCGGAGAAGATCCCCGAGTAAGGGCCATTACTCGAGCTTGATTACGTGTAGGTAAACTAGGGGAGGAAGCTTTTGTACATATTCTGCCAGTCTATATGAGACTTGCATGTAAAGTAGAGTTCACGATTGCAGTCGTTGTGCACTGACATTTACAACACCGCTTATCTGTGCTCATGTGTCGGAGTGCTATTTCGGATGCAATGCATGCTTGAGTTTGTCCGCAAGACCTTCGTGATGCCCAGTCTGTGATCCATCGACGGGCGTCTGGGTGCCAGACTTTGGAGTGGCTTCTCTGCTTCTCGATTTCGATCTGCTGGCTTTGATGTTGCCCACTCCACCGCGACCCGAGTACTGAGCCGTATCGAGCAACCTGTGATCCTCGCCCCGGCGATCCGGTCCCTCCAAATCCTGTGCTATACGCGCCACATGAGGGCCCATGTCGTTCTTCTTGACGTTGGCAGCACCTCCTCGTCCAGTGCTATAGGGTCCATGCAGTTCTGGTGGGAAATCGTCGTCCTTTGGCAAGTCGTCGACTGGACCACGCCGCGACAACCTTTCCTCTGTATTTCCCGATCCCCCTCGACCACTGTGCTGCAGGTGAGTTGACATGATGAGTTTGTCCGGAGATGGCTCAGTGTCAGTTGTTAGCGCAATGACTTGCTGTGATTGTCTTTGTGTCACAGAAAAAGTCAGCTTCGTAAAGATAGATGTGTAGTCCGGGGAAATTTCCACAAGGTGGCTACACATAGCGCCTTTTGCGGACTAGCGGCTTTTCCGAATCAGGCATATTTTGACGATTCCGCGAAAAAATGCGAAATCGATATCGTTTGCAGTCGTTTTCAATGCTATTCTACTTGTAAATTTGAGGATGAACGCGATTCTTGAGTCAAAAAACGGGCCAGGAATTGCAGGAGTCTATTGAAGTGTTCCTGAATTCGACCAAGATAGACTGTGCTCAGCGACGATGAACGTCTTTAATGAACAGTCATCCCAGGAACGAGGCGAGAATGCTCGTTTGTCTGCCTTTGTCGGTGCCATCGCGGTCGGGGACTTGGTAAAAAGTACTTTGGGACCCAAAGGCATGGACAAAATATTACAATCTGCGAGCACGGGCGAGATGATGGTGACAAACGATGGCGCGACAATCTTGAAGTCTATAGCATTGGACAATGCTGCTGCGAAAGTTCTCGTCAATGTCTCAGTCACGCAGGATTCAGAGGTCGGAGATGGCACGACCAGTGTCACTGTTCTTGCGGCCGAGCTGCTGCGTGAAGCTGAAAAACTCGTCAACGCCAAGATACATCCTCAAACTATAGTAGATGGGTATCGAATCGCCACAAACGCAGCTCTTGCCGCTCTCAATAAATCTTCGGTGGATAATGGCAAGGATTCAAAGGCTTTCCGTCAAGATCTTCTCAATATTGCGAAAACAACGCTGAGCTCGAAAGTTCTCAGTCAAGATAAGGAATACTTTGCAACACTGGCGGTTGACGCTGTCCTACGACTGAAGGGAAGCACGAATTTAGAGAGCATACAAATAATCAAGAAGATCGGAGGAAAACTACACGATTCCTTCTTGGACGAGGGATTCATTCTAGAGAAGACCATTGGGACGAATCAGCCGAAGAGGATCGAAAATGCAAAGATTTTGGTTGCAAACACGCCCATGGATTACGACAAGGTGAAGGTATTTGGTGCTAGAGTAAAGGTAGACTCGACTGGCAAATTGGCAGAATTGGAGCGAGCTGAGAGGGAGAAGATGAAGGCCAAGGTGGAAAAGATCAAGGCTCATGGTATAAATTGCTTCATCAACAGGCAGCTCATCTACAACTGGCCGGAACAGCTCTTTGCAGATGCCGGCATCATGTCGATCGAGCACGCAGATTTCGACGGCATTGAGCGCTTAGCCCTCGTCACCGGAGGTGAGATCACATCTACCTTTGATCACCCAGAGTCCGTGAAACTGGGACGATGTGACTTGATTGAAGAGATTATGGTTGGCGAGGACAAGATGATCAAGTTTTCTGGTGTCGCCGCCGGCGAGGCCTGTACCATCTGTCTTCGTGGCGCGACGCATCAAATACTCGACGAAGCGGAGCGTTCTCTGCACGATGCCTTGGCAGTGCTGTCCCAGACCGTGGCAGAGTCCAAGGTCACGCTCGGCGGTGGATGTGCAGAGATGCTCATGTCCAAGGCCGTGGACGGGGCCGCGACCAAGGAGGCCGGAAAGCGGGCCCTGGCGGTGGAAGCGTTCGCGACGGCACTGCGCCAATTGCCGACCATCCTGGCGGACAATGCCGGCTTCGACTCGAGCGAACTGGTGGCAAAGCTCAAGGCGGCGCACTACAACGGCATGAGCTCATACGGCCTCGACATGGAGAATGGCGAGATTGGAGACATGAGGGAACTCGGGATCCTCGAGGCGTACAAGCTAAAGCGATCCGTCGTGTCCTCCGCCTCGGAAGCAGCACAGATGCTGCTTCGTGTAGATAATATACTAAAATCGGCGCCTCGCCAACGTACGCGTTGAGGGGTAAGCAGTAATTGCATGATTAGACCTATTTTTCACCCGACCATGACCTTGCAACCTCTGAATAAACTATGATCCGTGTCGTTGTCTGCAAAGATAGATGCAGACTCGTTTCTCTCTCTCCTGAATATATAGAGAATTCCATGCTCCGGCTCCACCATTATTGTGGCTTCACGTGGCTGAGCTGGGACTCGCTTAATTCAAAGTATTTCGAAGACTCGCAGTCAAACATTTTCTTATCTGGATGGTACACGAAGGAAAGATATATGCGACAGAGCATCTGTAGTTCTCGTAAGCATTGTCTGCTTGTGCACAAGTGGCAAGGCTAGGAGGTAGGGCGTGTGAGCTGCCCAGGATTGGTGGTGGTGGGACGTATCACCAAAAGATTGCTGACGGCAATTTCCGGAGTTTCCGCACCCGTTTTCCCCGGAGTACGAAAAAACTCTGGGCATCTTACCCCGCGTGTGCAACGTACGTAACGTCGTAATGAATTTGACCCATCCGTAAGTCTCTAAATTACTACTGACATCCTTCAAGCGTATTTCGAGAACTCGTGACTTCAGATTCCCTTGATTCGTCACAGCATAGTACAGTCAAGATGATGAAGGCAGCCGTGTTGGTCGCATCGGGCAAGATTGAGGTTCAGGACAAACCGATCCCGAAAGCATCGTCGGACTCTGCCGTGGTCAAGGTGCTCGAGACGGCGCTGTGCGGCAGCGACTTGCACTACTACAGGTACGTACATCGAAATCTATCGATTCCTTCTCGTTCGCCATGACGTCCTTTGCGATCGACGGGACAATTGAAGAACGAACTGGACTGACGTGTTTTCGCATAGGGGACACATTGATGTAGGAAAAGGCTTCACGATGGGCCACGAATTCACGGGCATCATCACGGAGATTGGCGCCGACGTGAAGAAATTCCGCGTCGGGGACAAGGTGGTCTCCCCCTTCACCGTCTGCTGCATGGAGTGCTACTACTGCCGCGTCGGCCTCACCTGCCGCTGCGAAAAGTCCCGCGTCTATGGCTCCCCTGCCCTCGAGGGCGCCCAGGCCGAGTACGTCGACGTCCCGCTCGCCGACACCACCCTCTTCAAGGCCCCCAACGACGTCGAGGACGAGACGCTCATCCTCATGGCGGTACGCTATATCATATCCTTTTCATGGGAAAGACGGGAACGAGAGGCTGACTGGTGATAGGACATCTTCCCCACGGGATACTATGCGGCCAGCAACGCACTCAAGATGCTCTCCCCAGCAGAACGGGAGGAAGTCACCGTGGTGGTGATTGGTTGTGGACCAGTCGGATTCTGCGCCATCACGTCCGCAAAACACTTCAAGCCGAAACGTCTCTTTGCCATCGACTCTGTGCCCGAACGACTCGAGCGCGCTTCAAAAGTCCACGGCGCTGAAGCACTCCATCTCGACCACGACCCGCGCGCCGCCATCCTCGCCGCCACAGATGGACGCGGCGCCGACGTCGTCCTCGAGGTCGTCGGTCACGCAGACGCGCTCCGACTCGCCTTTGATGTCTTGCGACCCGGTGGATTCATCCACTCTGTCGGCATGCACCACTCTGCCCTGCCCATCGGTGGCTATGAAGCGTACGGCAAGAATGTCAGGATGCAATTCGGTCGTTGCCCAGTCAGACATCTCTTTCAAGAGGTAATTTCACTATATTCCATTCACACGCACTGCATTGGTCCGACGACTAATTATCGTAGGCACTCGAGGTCCTGCAAGAGCACAAGGAAGATTTCAAAGGATTCGTCTCGCATCGCATGCCATTGACGGACGCACCCAAGGCATACGAGCTCTTCGAGGCCAGGCAGGTGCAAAAAGTGGTATTTACAGTCTAGTAGTCGTAGGTAATGCCTCACTCTACCTTTGATCCCTCATCTATTCATGCTATTTTTGATGCTTCGTGTCGTTCTTTCTAATCTATTCCTTCTATTGCTACATTATTTTTGTGTCCTGCAGCAACTTTTTGCATGTGCCTGTAAAATCACTTTTGACCTCACTTGGACAGGGCGGAAATGTCAGACAGGACATCGAGCAAAGTGCCTGACGACCAGGCCTGCGTCGGACTAGAGTCGCCACAGATCTCACCATTCTTGTTGGTGAGCTCAGTCAATCCCGCCCACGGTGTCAACTCAATCTCCTTCTTGTGAGCCTGTAATCGGTTGTGCACATACTGCACAATCTCAGACGTGTTCTTGGCATTCTTTTTGAGGCTGAAGTACAAGAATGCTCTCAAAAAGTAGCCCATAGGGAAGACCCATTCCGGTCCCTGGTGGTAATTTCTTCCCTTTGAGGTGTGAAAGTCACTCGAATCCTCCGAATTATTGTAGTATGGTCTATAATTGTTGTCGGAAGGATCCAAGGTAGCGATTCCCAGCGGACCTCGAATTGCCTTATCGGCTACCGCTAGATGTGACAAAGCATGCTCAATGTTGAAGAGCTCTGGTGCCACGGTCATAGCCATTGGCACTTGTGCTCGGAGCTGATAGTCCTCGTATGGCTTGCCAGATCGGTACAAATCCTTATATATACCTCGTCTGTTGACAATCTCCGTGACAACATCGTACTTGGCATCATCTGCTGGGTCTGTGGGTATGAAGTAACACTTTTCAAAGCTTTCTTGCAGTAAATCATTCCATCTCTTGTAGGACACTTTGACTTGTTCTCCGTCAATTGTTGCGTTGACACCACCGTGTGGGAAGAGCTTCTTGTCTTGCAGCTCAATCAGCCATCGCAGTGTACTCTTGAGCAGACCAGTAATCTCTACGGCAGCTCCGTCACGAGGAGTGCCGGGAACGCCCTTAGATCCCGCTTTCTCGCTCTCTCCCATCTTGTCCATCCAAGTACCGCAGTTCTTCTGGCTTCCACCAAAGATAATCCCAGTGTTCCAATCGACGTCAATGTCAATGTTGAATCCCTCATCAGACATCTGCATGTCGAGACTGGGTCCGGCATTAGCCTCCCGGAAATGAATGCCAGAAGCATGTCTCTGCAGAGTCTCCTGTATTACCTCGATAATGCTGGATTCATGGGCATATGCTTCCGGCGAATCCCACTCAACATATTTATCGTCCAGGGGAAACCTTCTCTTGACTTTCTCTTGCAAAATGGATTCACCCCCGGGCACGAGAGTCACATAATCCTGAATAGACTGCATGTAGAACCAGATCGAGTCACGAGAGTTGTACCGTGGAGTCCTGATCGAGTCCAACAAATTAGGAATCATGCCATGCTTCAGTGTAGTGGCAAATGCCAAAATGTGTTCTCTAGCCTCGTCATGGCGACCAGTTACCAGAAACAGTCCTCTGATGGCAATGAAAATGTCCCGTCCCCAACATCTGGCCCAAGATACCGAGAAATGGGGCAGACCGGCAGCCATGGCAGCTGTTGACTCTGCAGGAGCGAGCGATGCTGATTTGACCTTGCCTTGCATCTGCAATGAACACAAAGCCAGATTCTGGGTGAAACGATCGCCACCTGACACAGTCTTTGCCATACTCTTGATGGCGTGTGAACGTGCCGCAGTATACAGTGTGGACACTGCGATTGCAAAGTACTTCGGTGCCAAAAAGTTTGGAATTTTGCCACGAATTGCGCCAAACCGTGTCTCGAGCCAATCGACGACTGACGTTAAACCGGGGTATGCTCCGTCCGCAGTGTATTTTCTGAGTCTTCCAACGATATAGTCGAAAGCCCACTGACCTTCGCGCAAATGGTTACACAGAGGATGACCGAGATTGTTCCAGCGGATGATGTCCTTGAGCGGAGCCATCCAACCTTGCAATCCGCAGTAAACCAAGGTGCCATAATCAGGAACGGTATATGAGCCATCGTTGATACTATCTCGTTCTTCAGCGTCACATCGATACAGAAGCACATTCAAGTCGACCAAACTGCAGCGGCTCACAGCTTTGCTGGCATCAGACTTGATAAAGCTGTCAAGAGTCCCAGCATCTGTAGCGGAGTCAAATGCAGGCATTGAAGTAGAATATAAAGCAATCGACCCACGGGGGAAGTACTCTGGTACAGTTATATTGGAGTCCCCGTGATCGTAATGTACATGTGGTTCTTTGAGCTCCTTTAACGTGGCTGGGAGTCCACGTAACTCGTCTTTGGTAGATCGATCATCCGTCGAGGATACCTGCAGGACTGTCGCCAATTCAAAGTCAACCTTGGTACCAGTCAATTTGATAATATCGATATTCCCTCTTTCTTCGCCTTTCGAAAAGGCAGTATGAGCGATTAGATAGTAGCCCTTGTGTGTCACGGGATGTACCCTGTGGACGGTCACATACTCGCCCTCGTGATGGATGTGACACTCTGTGTAGCCTTCAAGTGCCATGCGAGCATGTATCTCATTCAGTCGGCCTTTGATGGCAGCGATGCCGTTGTCCTCAGTACTATATTTGCGATCTTCTGCCACAATATCTAGAATGTGCGGGTATATCTCGTCGTAGCCCATGACAGATCCGATGGCTACCCCGGTCATTGCCACAAGAGCACCGTTGGGCAGCGTATCTTCGGCGCAACGTTTTTGATTAGGCACCTCATTGTCATGTGTACAGTCCATGAAGAAGGCATGTACATCTGAAGCTTTGACTGGTGTGATTACTTGACCTTGATCGTCTACATTCGTCACTGAGGTGGCATCAATTGAGCCGATAGGAACACCACCATATCTGTGCACGAGTCGTGACAACTCTGCCGTCGAATGAGCCTGCATCGCCTCACGAATGAGGGATCCAATGCCGAGCTTCTGCATGAAGATGATGTCCATGTCTTCCGATCCTGTGAACAGTTCTGCTACAATGTAGAGATCTGGACGCACTTTACGAGCTTCATCAAGCAAAATCGTGGCTACCGGAATTGGTGTAGAGTGACAATTGTCGATTCTGAAGCCATGGAAAATTGAGGCCAGAGTGGTTGTGTATTTGATCATGTGTTTCCACAAGAAAGGAGAATCTTCCGGCTTCGATCCATATCTCAATTTTACACAATCCGACCAGACTATGACTTCTCGAACAAGGTATGCTTTGCTTGCTCGCCCAGCAAAGTCCTCAAGGGGGTTGGCACCCCACATCCAGCCATTGTTAGCTAAAGCCAAAGCACCTTTAGCATGCTTCGAGGTGCGCTCATTCTCGGGTAACCTCGTGAAATAGGATTCAATTAATGGGGAAGATTTCGTGATTGCGCCCAGCTTGAGTCCACTGTCCTCCACACGCATGTACTTGATACGATTGTACAACTGTTCAGTGATGAGCTCCTGATCGGAATCATACTCCTTGTAGAATCGCAAGTTGATCTCATCGAGAAGACTCGCAGCAACTTCAGCCGCTGGAATTGACGAGTCGCCTACCAATTGTCTCACAAAACGGGAGAACAATTTAGCATCAACCTTCTTGGCGAAACGATCTCCCAGATACTCATAACCTGGCACGACGCCAAGTTCCAATGCCTTGTCGGCTTGCTCCCGTAGATTGGACAAATGGCTGACCGTGCCAAGATCAAGCGAGTCTGTATCCGCAGAGCGTTCAGCCGAAGCAATGCTCTTCAAAGCTTCTTTGGTGTCAACCACGTAGAATTCCCACAATTTAATTTGGCCAAATACCCGACTTTTCATGCCTTCCATGACACGCAACAAGTCGCTGACATTTGTGAGTTCTGTGGGTAAGCCAAATCGCCCAAGGTTCTCACTGAATTCGAGAAGTGCGGTATCTAAAGCATAAGCAGCACAAAGGTGAGGACTATTTTCAAGATTGTATCCAGCATCTGGATGATCCAACAACCAGTCGCTATTGTTTGCGGTGTGGTTCAAAACCACGTCTGTAAGGGCCAACAGACCATGGTCTTTCTCCATACTTTTGATTGTGGAAGACAATTGCTGGAATTTCTCAGAGGCCGATAATTTGTCCCCTTGCTCGAAGAGATCGTCAGCGAGACAATTTTGGTCGTAGAGTGAATAGGAGGAGTTGGAATCTCCTCGTTGTTGCAGTGGCGTGAAGTGCAGCATGTTGTATTTCTTCGTCTTGGATATGTACTTGAGTCTGGGCTGCCATTCCGTGACCGGTCCCATCCACTTGGAGACCACGGACTGAATAGCAAGGGCATTCAAGGGTAATGGCTTGTCATTGAGACGTACCGCAGCCTCAACCGCAAAGTAGAATGGTCCCGAGCTTTTGTTCTCATCATTTCCGAGATTGTCCAAGGAAGCTGTCCACTCGGGAAGAGGCTTGTAGTCGATAGACCAAGAAAATGCACCAGCCTGTCGTATTTCAATGTCAATCTTGACATTCTTGTTCCAATCTGGCTTGAGCTGAATCTGATGAGTCTTTTGCCGCGAGAACTCAGACCCATGAATAGGATAATTGGTAGTGAATGTGCCAGCTCGACAAACAGACGCATTTCCATCGAGCTCGAATCGCAGAATATATGATTCGTACGGCGGCGGAAGTTTGATGTACTTGCCATCTACGACCGGGGCGCCGAGATCGTCGAGCTGAAGGACATGAACTGCCTTCTTGGACTAGGAGCCTTGTTCAGCAATTCATCCACATAATAAAATCTAGCAGGACCACTTACCTGAGCCATCGACAAGGGATCAGCGAGTGAATGAGCGCAAAAAGAATGTCGTCGCTAACCAGAAGAACCCTCAAGCTAGCAGAGAAGGAATGAGAACTGATCCTTGCACCGACGAGAAGCAGCCTGGCTTGAGCGTGTCAGACAAGTTGGTAAAGATTGTCTATCGTCTCTCGAAACGGCAGGACGTGGGCTGGCTCGAAAGACTGCATTCAGCTGCGAAAGTTGTTCGGGCGTTTGTGTGTGTGCGCGCGCGCGCGGGAGATCTGACGTCGCTTCTCCCGCTCTCCCGCGCAGGTTGTCCCCGAGGAATACGACAGGAAATCTTGTTCATGCTTCGTCTCGGCCGCTTGACTCGATTGAATGAGATTTGGTACCACGCATTGCATTTGTTACTCGTCCTTAAGGCAGCCTGAGCAGAGTGTATCACTATCATCTAGAGACTCCAAGTCCAACCAGATAGCAAGAGTACCACGATCGGATATGCTTCGACATTCTCGGTCGTTTGCGACCGCCAGGATCGCACAGTCATATATTGGTTCAGCACCGATACCACTTCCCAAAGAAGTCACGCTCTCCCCTCTCTCACCCTCTTCCTCCGCCGCTAGGAACCTGACCATCACCGGACCTAAGGGCGAGCTGCAGCTCTCCATCCCGCACTACCTAAAACTCTCTACTGCTCGCGGCGCATCCGGCTCAAACGTCAGCCTGTCGATCCAGGACCGCACGGTGAAGCAACAACGCTCCATGTGGGGCACGACCCGCGCCCTGCTCAACAACTCCATCGTCGGCGTCACCGAGGGCTTCACCGTCTCGCTCAAATTTGTCGGAGTCGGGTACCGTGCGGCCATTGACAACACCACCGTCGTCCTCCGAGTCGGCTTCTCCAAACCCGTCGTGCTCTCCATCCCCGACGGCATCACCGCCAACTGTCCCCAACCAACGGCGCTCATCCTCAACGGACGCGACAAGCAGGTCCTCACGCAATTTGCCGCCGTCATTCGCAGTTACCGCAAGCCGGAACCGTACAAGGGAAAGGGAATCTTTGTCAACAACGAGACCATCAAGATCAAATCTCCCGCGGGCAAAAAGTAGGGCCTCTTTCTTCTTTTTACGCACACATTCTTTGGTCTGGCCAGACTCTCACTGCCTGTTCCTTATCACCGTAAAATTGGATTGTGATGTATGCGACCCGGTCACATGTCATGAAAGCCGGCAGGCACGATCAATCAGAGGCGAAGATTGCAGTGCAAAGTCCTCTTTTTCTGTACAAAGGATCATCAGCTTGAACGACTGCAGATATACACACGCAACCGCCTTCGGTACGAAATAATAATAACCCATGCCAAGGAACATGATCCGTCCTATAGATTGATGCAATATTTCCGTATCGATGCAGTCTACGCTCGCTACTCCCGATAATGCTATTTCTTCTCCCCCAACATTGCCCCGACCTGTTCATGGAGAAACACAAACATTTAATATACAGCGTGATTCGGGCGCAATGGTCCACAAAGTTCAGTCGGTCTTCCCCTCCAACATTTCCCACATCTTGGCGGGTGGCACACCTTCATAGACAATCTTGTAGACAGCCGTAAATAGAGGAAAGTCATCCACCTTGTTCTCATGCGTCAACAGCTCATTGACCTCCCGTGCAGTGGCAGCCCCTTGCAATTTCTGTCCCGACAGCAACTCCTGCTCCAGCTGATCCATGCTCTTGCCAGTCTTCACAAACTCCATCGCGCACAGACGATTCCTGCCGCCAGCACAAGAGGTGATCAAGTCTGCGATACCACACGAATGTTCTGTGAATGTGGCTGTCTTGACTGCATCACCGAAAAAGACCTTGCCAAACTTGAGCATCTCCACCAGACCGATTCGCATGATGGCAGCTTTCGAATTGTCACCATATCCCAGACCATCGGCCAGACCAGCTGCCACTGCGACGACGTTCTTGAGCGCACCAGCCAAGGACACGCCAGCGATATCGTCAATCATGCCGATTCGGAAGTAAGGTCGATAGAACAATTTTCGCATCACCTCACTGGTTACACGAACATCGCGTTCCGGCTGCGAGTTCTTGTCCGTAGGATTGAAGGCAATGGTGGTCTCGCAGAACTTTTCTTGTGCAACCTCATTCGCAATATTGGCGCCAGACAATGCTCCACAGTATATGCCGAGGCGTTCCTGTAGAACATTCGCAAAGAGGGAAATGCCGTGCTTGGATACAGAGACACCCTTGATACAAGACAGCGCTAGGGCTGATTTCGGAATATGACCGTTCATCTGCTTGCAAATGCTGTCCACAAATTGATGCGGCACGACAATCACGAGGATGTCCGAAGACTTTGCAACCTCGACGATATCCGGCACAGCTAGAATATTACTCGGACACTTGATGCCTTTGAGGTATCTATGACAATCAGTAAGAAAGGAAGATGACTCGAGTGAGATTGAACGTACTTGACATTTTCGTGCGTGCGATTGAAGACCTCGGTGATCTTCTGCTCCCGTCCTTCGTACTGAATCGATTCCTCAAACATCCACATCTTCACCTGGTGTGCAAAGATGTTCTGGTCGGTTCGAGCAGTATTCTCAGCAACGATCTTTGCCAGAGCATTGCCCCAATTGCCCGAGCCGATGACGGAGACTCGAAGCGGTCCAGTCGAGCCGACATGGCTCGATATTTGAGAGAGTCGCGCAGATGCCGACATGGTTGCCTGACGGTGTTGGCGGTAGTGGTAGCACCAATCAAGTAGGCTGTGCTTCGCAAGTGACTGGCGTAGAGATACCTGGTATGGGAGGGACTAGGTAGCTGGCCGGTGACAGAACATGTACAAAGTGCTGGGTGGTCTGGGCGAGCACTGCAGCATGCAAGGACAAGGCTGATCGGGGAGCGGAGAGAACAAGAACAGCTGAAGCGGGCAAGACGAGAGCAGCTGCCACAAAAGTGTGAGACGGGTCACGAGCCTCGGTGGGCGGGAAACTGAGCGACTGGGAAGGGAAGCCAAGCCCGAAGCTCCAAATCAAGATTTCAGCGCGCGCAGACTTGGGCTGTCTAGAGAATCTGACTGAACCTAGGTGAGCAAGGAAGGGGAGACTCTGCTGCTGCTGCACCAGCAGCTGCTGCTGAAAAAGCTCACCTGCCCACTTTAGATATGCATTGCTGTAAGGTTGTGGTACTTGCCATGTGATTGGTGCTCCAGACCCAACCTCGGGAGCCGCGCTCGCTGCTAGAATTGCCTGTGCACATGTGCAATCTTCACAATGGTAGATCTTGGGTAGCGACCTAGCCATGGCCAGCTGAGAGGTCTGCTACAGCTGGATCAATTGCAAGTGACTATAGGCAAACAAGGTCTCATGATCTTAACGTACAAGGAGTGAATGCTGCATTCATGAGAGATTGGTTTGATGGACTGTGAATCGTGATTACCCTTTCAGGAAGAAAAGAAACGATGCATTGTACTCGGTAATGTCTTGGCACTGCAGCTGGGCTTGCTTGCATGCTTGTAATTAATGCGTAGAGTTCTGCACAGCACAAATCGCGTATGCTGTGAAGCAGATTCTATATACCTATGCATGCGTGCTGAGCTGTCGTACGAGCCTGCCTGATGTGACATCTCTGATAGCAACATGCAAGTGCCAAGCCCACCGGCAATGCACATCCAACATGATTTCGGTACCTATTTACGGCGTCTTGCCTCGACAGCCTCTGACAATGTCTCGAGCATGCTCTCCGTGTCCGTCCAATGGACACAGGCATCTGTGATCGAGACACCATACTCCAGACCCGCTTTGCCTTCCTTGGGGATCTTTTGCGTGCCTTCCTTCAGATGCGATTCTATCATGACGCCGACGATCGATCGGTCTCCAGAAGACACTTGCTCCGCAACATTCGCACACACCTTTGGCTGGTTCTTGTGGTTCTTCAGTGAGTTTCCATGAGAACAGTCAATCATGATGGACTGTTCCACACCTGCCTTCGCCAAATCCTTCCTCGCTGATTCTACATAGGATGACTCGTAATTGGGACCGTCATTTCCGCCACGAAGGATGATATGCGTACAATCATTTCCGGTCGTTCGAACAATTGCTGCCACACCCTAGAACATATTAGATAAGGCAGAAGATTACTATGCTGCAAGCTTTACCTGTTTAGTCACTGACAGGAAGTGATGAGGGACTGCAGCAGCACGGATTGCATCGACAGCCACACCGACATTACCGTCCGTTGCCTACATGATAAGTACGAGACTGGGTCCATTCTTCGTAGACCTACATTTTTGAAACCAATGGGAAAGGAAAGCCCAGAGGATAGTTCTCGATGCACTTGACTTTCGGTCGTACGAGCACCAATGGCACCCCAAGACACAAGGTCTGCAAGGTACTGGGGCGAAATTGTATCGAGCATTTCCGAGGCCAGTGGCACTCCTGCTTCAAGTATATCGAGATACAGACCGCGCGCAGTCCTCAGACCTTTGTTGATCTTGTAGCTATTGTCCAGGTCGGGGTCGTTGATCAACCCCTTCCAACCTACTGTAGTCCTTGGTTTCTCCAGATACGCTCTCATGATAATTTCTAGTGTGCCGGCATACTTCTCCGTCATTGGCTTCAGTTTCTTCGCATACTCGAGTGCCGATTGTGGATCGTGCAATGAGCAAGGACCAACCACAACGATCAGTCGATCGTCTTGCTGCTTGATGATCTTAGTGGCCGCTTGCCTGCTGGCCGAGATCAGGGTGCGAGAGGAATCCGTCAGAGGCAATTCTGCCTGAATCAGTCCCGGAGGTACGATTGGATCGTAGCCCTGAATGCGAGTATCATCAAAGCCATCAGATGAGGCCGGGAACATAGGTGCAGACATCCTTAGTCGACGCTGACTCGGAAGTCAAGGACTATACTCAAGGTTGTTTGGAATTCGTAAAGTCGCTTTCCAGCAGTTCTTCGACTAGTGTTTCTTCTGAATCTACCAGCACGCGGCTGGTGAATCAGGTGTGCTTGCTGCTATTTTCTGAGGTCCTTCCTGCGAGCAGAACACTGCGCCAATGACTCAAAATTTGTGCCAAAATGTGAACTTGAGTTGACCAACCACAACTTGGCTGGTCGCTTCCGCCGGGTTCTCGCTCATGCTCCACTACGTAGCTCGTTTCACGTTTGGCCTCTCTACAATATTATTCTACATGCCACTCGAGGACACTTTGGATAGCATCTTCGCTGTATTCGAGATTTCCCGTACTCCATCTTACCGCATCGAGATTGTGATATCCAGGAAATTGGAAGTACAGCACAAAAGCGGACACATCGAAATAATTAACAATGCTGCCAAGAGTCAGATTAGCCAAGTCGTGCACACAGTTGACGAATTCAAAGGCTCAGGGCATTC
Source organism: Taphrina communis (assembly GCA_005281525.1). NCBI lineage: Eukaryota > Fungi > Ascomycota > Taphrinomycetes > Taphrinales > Taphrinaceae > Taphrina > Taphrina communis. The sequence continues at coordinate 236,318 of RHGI01000001.1, read as the reverse complement.
GATACATCACTAAAAATCTGTCAGACAATCCAAGTGACTCTGAAGTCCGCGATATTGCTCCCACGGAAAAGCTGCCATGGAATGACTTTCTGCACTTACGGCGACAAAGACATCAAGCAGAGCTCTTAGCCTCCATCCCTAGTGCCCTGCTTGGGCTATTCGGCGGAGCCTCATATTTTGCGACTCTGGAGATTGACCCATCTCAATTGGTCCTGGGAGTCGATCCTTTGATATTGTATGGAGGAGCCACCGTGGCTTGCGGAGGTCTAGGATGGCTCGTGGGTCCCATGTTTGGCAGCAGCGCATGGAAAGTCGTCCATAGGAAAAAGGCACAACTGATAGAGGCTCGGGAGAAGGAGTTCTACGAACACGTTAAGAAGAATAGAGTGGATCCATCTCGGCAATCCTTCAATAATCCAGTGCCCGACCACTATGCGGAAAAGATTGGATCAGTCGCGGACTACAGGCGTTGGCTCAAAGATTGTAGAGTAAGTTTGACCCAATCAGCATAGGGCATTTTGGATTGACTGTTTAGGCATACAATAGAAAGGCAAATTTCGGAGGCTCAGCAGGTGATCTGAAGTGAGGGTGGCAAATGACATTTGACATACCCTGGGTCGACGCGAGGTAGCTCTTCGCCACGTCTGGGTTGTGCCAAGCCTCTTCCGGTCAATGCAGTGTCATATTGCATTGTGGTGCAGCTGTGTGCTGAGCATAACGAATTCCAGATGAAGGAGAACTATGGCGTGTAGAAGTCACAGGATTTGTTATGCTGGAGCATCATCTGAACCATTCACACAGGGACGAGCTTTCATGCTATCTCATCATTTCGGTCCTTTCATGAGGTAGTGGTCGAGGCCGTTCTGTGTGGTCAGAGCTCGCCTGACACGCAAGGATCACCACTACCTAGAACGACAATCCACCCTTTCTGCAGGAAGGCGATCAGGCAATATTTAGTCAGGAGTATATTCGTTAACGATTCTCTGCGTAGCATCTGTGAAGATATGAGATGCAAGCACGAACAAGCTACGGATAACTTGAGCAGTCTGATGCCGCCCGTGATTGTTTAGTTGCGTTGTTGCTGCTGATTGCAGTTGCGTGGGTTTTTGAAATTCGTGTCATTTCACATCCGTTGCCGCGCGCCTGATTCCCCAATTCTGCGACTCATGACGCTGACTTCTCGCGCTCTTAATGCCCGCACCTCGCTCGCACTCCGCTTTCCCTCGCCCACTTTTCCCTTCGTGCCCTTATCACTTCTGTGACTTTCGCTCACTCCCTCTGCTCAGTAGCTGCCTTCCTCTTCTCAATCTTACTTCAATCGCGACCAAGATGCCCAGCGCAGACTCCAGCTCGAAGGGTAAGCGCACTGACGAAGCCTTGTACGAGAAATGTCTCGAGGAAGTGAAGAATCAGCCAAACAAAGATGTACGAGACGCGACAGAGCCTTTCTGCTGATCGCGCTGACATTCAAAAGGGTTCTGGCAAAGGTCAGATGGCTGCTTGGAAGAGCGCCAAGGCCGCAAAGCTCTACGAGGAGCGCGGAGGGTCATACGAAGGCAAGGCTGGTTCCAAGAATGAGCCTACCAAGGGAAAGCCCGAGGCCAAGAGCAGTGCCAAGGTCAGACACACGCCAGTAAGCGAGACGTAGTGCTGACAACTTCCAGAAAGAAAAAGAGGTCAATGGCGCCGAGAAGAAGGGGAATGACAAGGATGCTGCAGTAAGCCAACCTCTCACCTTGACAACTGTTTGGCTAAGCACACGTAGAAGAAATCCGACGACAAGAAAAGTCCAGCGCCTGAGAAGAAAGCTGAAGAGAAGAAGTCCGACGATTCGAAGACCGAGAATAAGAAAGAGGACAAGAAGGACGATCACAAGGACGACCAAGCTACCGAAGACAAGAAGGACGACAAAAAGTCTCCCGTCAAGCGAAAAGCCACTCCTGAGCAAAAGTCTGCTCCTGCAAAGAAGACAAAGACACCCACCAAGAAGACTTCGGAGAAGAAGGAGCCCTCCAAACCACAGGGTATGCAGCTTTTTCTCCCGAACCTCTCACATGGACTAATCTGTGAATAGGAAAAACAGAACGAGTCACAAGGTCTCAAAAGTAGTGCACCTTGTGTATAGCGCGCTTGAGTAGGACCATCAGCCGGTCGCCGAATTCGCGGATGGGATGTCACGATCGATGCGCTACCTCGTCTGGATGGAGTCAGGGAACATGAATTGTAACAATACCTTGTAACTTTGATACCCTTGTAACTTCTACATTTTGTCTACACATATATAGTAATTTGAATTTCACGCTGCAACAACTCAAGCGAGTATGACCAGCAGCTACTGTAGACAGCTTCCAAGGTTCAGTACCAGTCGGCGTCCAAGCTCAAGTCGATTCAGAACAACTTGAAGCACAAAGCTGATCCGGCTGATCACGCGACGAACGGGCAGTTTCAAGCCACTGACAGACATTTCCAGCTTTGTGTCTGGGTATGATTTTCTCTGTAGAATATACATGCAAGATCTGCCACTGAACAGTGAGCAGGATTCTGTACAGGCTTAGAGCTCTACTGTGCCCGAGTTAGGCAGACAATGAATTGAGACCTCAAACCGGAGCCAGACACAGCGCAATGACCAAGATCGATCCGGTCAATGAAGAAGACCTCGACCAGGCACGAGTCGTCTCGAGGCACCTAGATCCTGCCTATACAGCACATCCCGATGCTATCGTCGAAGGGAACGCCACGGGGTCAGCTGCTACTGCCAGTGATGAGCAAGAGTCGTCGTTGAAGCTTCAAGGTGGCGATATGCACCGCGATCTGTACAAAATTGATGCACGCTCGAAACTTCACCAAAGATCGGCAACGTTCTCACATCCACGTAGAGCTACAGAGCAAATTGGTCCGAACAATGCAGAGGCGCACAGAGCGCCCGGTGGGTTTCGACGTCAGTTTCTACTACAACAAAAGCGTTTCAATAGTGTGACCACACCAGTCACCAGCAACTTTGTTTCATTCCTGGACCTCTATGGTGCTTTTGCGGGCGAGGATCTGGCTGAGTCGGATGAGGAGGACGATCAGCATGATGATAGCGAATGGCAGCGGGAGCACGATGATAGACGCCCCGCTACCGGTTCGAGTGCTGACGGAGAACGACGGCCTCTACTTGGACGACGCAAAAGCTCTCGAGTGGCCAAGAAGGGTGACGCAACAATGACCAAGACCTTCTTTTTGTTGCTCAAATCCTTCATTGGAACTGGTGTACTCTTCTTGCCCAAAGCATTCAAGAATGGAGGTCTCCTTTTCTCCTCCATAACGCTGATTATGGTTTCACTCATCTCTTGTGTTGCTTTTCACCTCTTACTCAAGTGTCGTGCTCGCTATGGAGGTGGTTATGGAGAGATCGGTGAGGCTATTGGTGGCAGTCGAATGAGGACAATCGTGCTGGGATCCATCACCGTGTCTCAGATTGGTTTCGTTTGTGCTGGAATCATCTTTGCCGCAGAGAACCTCTACTCATTCTTAGACGCTGTCGTGAAAGGCTCTGCGCCGTTATCTATCAATGCTCTGATTGGTATTCAACTCTTGCTCTTGGTACCTTTGGCACTTGTGCGTAACATTTCGAAATTAGGCTCCTCGGCGTTACTCGCAGATGTCTGCATTCTCATCGGACTCGGGTACATTAGTTACTACGACATATCGTCCTTGGCCAAGGAGGGCATCAACAAGACTGTGCAGCTATTCAATCCCAAGGATTTCACGTTGACAGTGGGGTCAGCAATCTTCACTTTCGAAGGCATCGGGCTCATTCTACCTATACAATCGAGCATGAAAGAGCCGCACAAGTTTGACCGGCTACTGTATGGTGTCATGCTTCTCATCACCATCATCTTCACTTCTATCGGCGGTCTCAGCTATGCCACGTTTGGTGACAAGACCAATGTCGAAATCATCAGCAACTTTCCTCAAGATGACAAACTGGTCAATTCCGTGCAGTTCCTGTATTCCTTGGCAGTTTTGATTGGCACACCGGTCCAATTGTTCCCCGCCGTCCGAATCATCGAAGGTTCACTGTTCGGACATCTTTCCGGCAAGCGGGACTCGATGACAAAGTGGAAGAAGAATGCGTTCCGCACAGCAGTCTTGTGTATCTGTGGAATCATCTCGGCTCTAGGGGCTTCTGACCTGGACAAGTTTGTAGCTCTGATTGGCTCATTCGCATGTGTCCCGCTGGTCTATATTTATCCCGCATATCTGCATTACAAAGGCATCGCTGAGAACAAGTATGTCAAGCTTGGGGACATCATCTTCATGGCACTAGGTCTTGTTGCTATGGTATACACTACAGCTGTCACCATCTTTCGGTGGTCAGAAGCATAATTTGTCAGGGCATATCATGGCTCTTTCATCCTGGTTTCTCGCATAAATCATGTAAGAGTACTTAGCACATCATAGCATACATCAGTGTACAGTATTGAAATTTATGTTTCACATAACAAAACTCAGCAGCTTAGACCACAACTACGTCATTGTGCTAAAAAAGGTTGTGTAGGTGGAGCCGCGAATCATCGAATACTGAAGTCACCCATATGTCGTCGAGATTATCTATTTCACACCACCCTAGGAGTCGCTACGCTCATTTCGCCAGTACCAAAAGGCAGTTTGATACACACAGGCATTGTATTGGTATTAGCCGGGGGGGAAAAGCGATGGTCATGTCTCGGCGTGATTTCCAGAATGCGGTGCAGAAACAGACAAAGGCGGCACTCCGCCACGCCAACTCCCTCTCGACGGTCCAGCGCATCTTTGCGGGCGCTTTCGCGCTTTCGGTGCTTCTCTTCACCGTGCTATCAATCCGGTACCATGCGGCGATCTTTGGTGCGATCGAGGGGTGGAAGCAGTGGGTTCGCGGAACGCGGTTCGGGTGGATGGTGTTGGTCGGGGTGACGGCGGCGGTGTGTTTCCCGCCGTTGATAGGGTATGCGACGAGCGTGACGTTGTGCGGGTACGTGATGGGCCTGCCGCTGGGTTGGGCGGTGGCCGTGTTGGGCACGGTACTGGGTGCGTCGGTGACGTTCTTGGTGTATCGCTACGCCATGGCCTCTTATGCCGCGCGACTCGCTGGCAGGAATCGACACTTTGCGGCGCTGACGCGGGCACTCGATGGACGCGACGGGTTCGTGTTGCTCGTCATGGTCAGACTGTGTCCGTTGCCATTCAGTCTCTCCAACGCCGCGCTCGCCGCGATCCCTAGCATCACGTTCCCCCGGTTCGTGCTCGCCACCACCGTCGGCTGTCTCAGGCTGCTCGTCCACGTCTTTGTCGGGTCACGTATCGCCGACCTCGCCGCCGACCCGGACCCAGACACAAAGTCGAGGGTCGTCAATGCCGCCGGGATCGTCGGCGGACTCCTCGTCGGCCTCCTCACGGGTCTCGTGGTCTACCGCCGCACCAAAGTCATCGCCAATCGACTCGCAGAGGCAAATGATGTCGGTAGTCTTGGTGGCGATGAGGAGCAGGATGGACAGTCTGGTGGAGCGTTCGATAGTGATCAGATGTTTTCGGACCGGACCGGCGATGGAGCTTTTGATGGTGGGGATGATGAAGATGACGTCCGCCCATCATCTGCCGATTCGCGGGAACGGACATCATTGTTGCACTAGCATTAGGCATGGGGTCAAATCTCTTGTACAGTATAGTATAATCTACAATATTTATTTTATTACATCGCAACGGCATTTGATCGAGTCAGTCATGATATGCTGCATTCCTACAAAATGACATTACCTCGTGAAAAGACATCATTTCGCGTCATTATTCATCATTCGCCATGATTGCATAGTTATCGCTGTCTCGGGCGAGCATAGGGATTCGGTGAACCTTCCGCGGATGGCCGCTGCTTGATATTGAGGGCCTCGATCGCCGTGGCCCGCCTACGGATACGTTCGCTGAGATTGGACGCGCTGTACTTGGCCTTGTCACCGATCTGTTCGTCATTATCGTCTCTGCCACTCCCGACATCTGCACCGTCGACAGTCGAGGCATATTCAGAGACCGTGGTCTGACTGTCGTTCGAGTAGATTGATTCGTCCCGCTCGGAAGCCACTTTTGTGTATCCGTCCTCGTCGGTTTGCGCGGCAGCAAGTTGACTTACTAGAGCGAGGGCTGACGGATCCAGACCGGCCGAATATGCAGAGCTCTCGGACCGTTCGGACAAGTAACTGTTGTAACTGGGTATCCTTGTCTTGAAAATTGGTCGCGGTGATTCACGTTGTGCAGAATCGGCCGCAGCTCGCGATGTTTCAGCCAACAAATTATTTTCAGGTATGCCTCGTGCCGATGACGTGTCAATCGGCAATGTACTGTGCTGAGCTCGATAAGTCGTGCCATTAGAGATGGGAGGGTTCACGATCCGGTTGTTATCCAATACTGCTTGGTCGCTGTGCAAAGCTGCTACTGGTTCGACAGTCGTGCTGTTACTGTTACTCAGTCGACGACTCGCGATGCGCGCGATTCTCATCTGCAAAGCCGTATTGTCAATCTTGGATGGCGTTATGACATTGGTCGGCTGCTTGGACGATACAAGTTGATTCGACGGTCCACTGCTCGTGAATGGTCTAGCTCTAGGCTTTTCGTAGGACGGATTTCGATGATGCACTGACTGCATTACAGGCTTGTGATGTCCTGCACCTACAAGCTCAACACGTGGTCCCAGGCCGTCGTGTTGCAGAGCAGTAGAAGGAGTTGATGGTTCGTGTGTATGCCTAGTCTCCCTCTCGAGCTCCTCATCTTCCTCTATCGAGGTCACAAGTGGCCTGAAGGGAGGAACGATAGCCCCTTCACTCACAACTCTTCGCTCACTGCCAGTTCTCTTGAAGATGTTGGGATTGCTTGGCGATTGTGGTGTCAGTGGCTCTCCTCTAATGTCTGTGTAATGAGTCTGAAGAATTGCCTGCTCTCGAAGTGCTGTATGCCACATCTCAGCAGTGTTGCAGTCGGAAGGGATCTTCCCCAAGAGCTGCTCTAGATGTAGGTCCACGGAGTTATCATTGAACCCTAGGGCCTTCACATGATTGACATTGAGTAGAAGTTTTTGAGGCATATTGTATAAATTGAATGCAGACCAAATAGCATAGAGTAATTTAAGGATGTTTTGCGCTAGAGTTGGCTGGTCGGAGGAGAAAGCGGTCAAGGATAACCTTTTGGATTTCTCCGGTGCTCTGGGAATGACGAGTGCATAACCGCTCGAACCCAATGTGGAGCGAGCGTTGTGCGGCCGGACATTGCCTTCGATCTTAAGCATACCGGCAGACTCGATGAGAGAGATGTGCTCCGGAAAACAAGCATAAGCTGCGATTACTCCATCCACGATCACCATGGGTGATTTCGACTTTTTATCTTCGAAGAAACGTATCTCTCGCTCATGCTTTCCATTCTCCGAATTTGATGAAGAAGACAGTCGCTTGGATAGTAGATTTCTCTTCTCCGCATGGTCGATGACAACGCACCAGAGCTTGTTCCATTGTGTCTGAGCCACGTCTCCGCCACAAATCCTTGCATCCACGTAGCCGGTCCATTTTTCCTCACCACCAGGTACAGAGGCGGTGTCCTTGACGCTGAACCTGAGGAACAGGTTCGATGTATATGCCTCCTGCATTCTTGATCTCTCGAACGCAGATAAACGAATTGCCAGCGTCCATTTTTTGGTTTCTATTGAATCCTGCGCACTTCTCAGTTTCAATCTCTTATTGCCGAGTGTTGTGATAATAATCTGCTCCGCTCTTTCGTCCTGCTCGATTTGAGCGTCCATGAGGTTGATGTATGTGGGAGGCACTTTTGAGAGTGCACCGATAGTGTCGGCAAGATCCAAATCAGCGGCAGCCCATGTCGAAAGCACTGTGCCGCTGAGTGAGGCGTAGATGTCCTGCCACTCGCCATCGTAGGGGGATTTCGTGGATCCTGTGTACTCGCTACACCTCTGCAAGTATCCTTCGTAGTACAACTTTCCCTTTCGAGCCTCGAGTTGTGCTAGGACGGACTGAAACGGGGCCGGCAAGTTCAAGTCGAACCGCGCTGCCGGTGCAGGGGATGGAGAGAGGATGGAGAGTGGCCTTAGACGCCGCGCAGGCGCACTGGACTCACTGGCGATACGCCGATGAGATGCCATGTCTTCCTACACGGGGGAAGCTGTCCTTGCAAGAGGCAGAGTACACCTGAAGAAGTGTCATGACGAGCGGCAACTTTCGCATTTTCTCGCTTCTCCTCCATCTCACAAATGTGGCGCAGTCCAGTACCCGAGAATTACGAACAGATGCGATTTTGTGGAGTGGTGGAGCTCCCTCAAACTTTATTCTGGGTCTCGCTCAATCTCATGGATCTATATGTATGTATGTTTGTATATATCCTTCAGTCTGGTCTTGCAGGTCGACGTCTAGAGTGATTCGTCGTGGCGACACGCTTACCGATGAAGAGGGATCTGCTAGCTTCGCAGGGTGTCGATCAGGACCGACATAAAGCAGATTTGGGTGCGAATGCAAAATCTAGCACGGAATCGGACACTCAAGACAGTACCAGACCAGACGGCCAGGGGAAGAAGGAAGAGGCGGACGACGATGACGAAGACGATGACGATGATGTGGGACCGACACTGCCATCTGGGATGGAGCCTAGTGCTCCTTTGCGAAAGCGTCGCAGGGTAGTCCTCAACGCCAAGGAGTTTCAGCAAAACCTGCCTCAACTCGACCGTTATGCTAGAAGTTTCATGCACCGCGACACGCTCTCGTCAGTGTCGGTCACCACGCAGACCAATTTTGTCATCACTGCGTCCACAGATGGCTTTGTCAAGTTTTGGAAGAAGCAGCCATCGGGCATAGAATTTGTCAAACAATATCATGCTCATGTGGGTCCGGTTACTGCAAGTAGCGTGAGCGTCGATGACACGCTGTATGCCAGTGCTTGTGCTTCAGAGATGACTGTAAAGGCATTTGATGTGTTGAATTTCGATCTCTTCACCATGCTACAACTAGATTACGAACCTCGCGCGTTGTGTTGGATTTCGCGGAGAGGTTACTCGGAAGCACTGCTGGCGGTCTCTGATGCCGGAAGCACGGCGATCCACATATACGACATGAGAGGCGACTCCGCGCCACTACATACATTCACTGACATACATGCGAAGTCGGTGAACATCATGACATACAATGCCCGCCATCATTGTGTTATTAGCTGTGATGAGCAGGGTAATATCGAGTACTGGCAGCCTGATGTTGATCACAACAAACCGGAAAATGTCTTCTCCATGAAGTCCTCGACGGACCTCTACGAATTTCGTAAATCAAAGTCCGTGCCATCGTGCATAACCGTCAGTCCTGATGGCAATTCCTTCGCGACCTTTTCATATCCCGATCGAGAAGTCAGACTGTTCAGATTTGCCACCGGCAAAATTGCACGAAAATACGACGAATCGCTTGCCAAGATTGAGGAGATGCACAATGCTGGAACGTCCATGGTTGTGCTGGATGACATTGAGTTTGGCAAACGTCTAGGTGTAGAACGAGAGCTGGAACGATCGCCTCAGGCGGTGAGCACAACGAATGTTATCTTTGACGAGTCCGGACTCTTTATAATCTATCCTACCATGCTTGGTGTCAAGGTTGTCAATACCCACTCAAATGTCTGCGTAAAAGTGTATGGCAAAGATGAGAAACTCAGGATGCTCAATCTAAGCCTCTACCAAGGCGCACCTAAACGAGTCAAGTCCACGACACTCGCCATGGCAGCCTCAGACAATCCACTTTTGACAGAGTCGCTGCTGCGCGACCCAATCCTCTTTACGACGTCCTTCAACACCAACAGATTCTACCTCTTCACCAGTCACGAACTCCATGAATCAAAGACTGATCGCGACGCAATCAACGAGAAACCGACCGCGGAAGAAACGGCTGCCCTGCGTGGTCCGGAACGAGCCATCGAAAGCGGCACGGCGGCCGCGATGCACACTTCCGCGGGCGACATTCACCTGACACTCTACCCCTCGAAGGCACCAAAAGCAGTGGAAAATTTCGTGACCTTGGCCAAGCGTGGGTACTATGATGGCACAATTTTTCACCGCACCATCAAGCAATTCATGATTCAAGGCGGCGACCCGGCAGGCAACGGCACAGGGGGAAGCAGTATCTGGGACCGCGAATTCGAGGACGAAATCAATGCCGACCTGCAGCACGACAAGTACGTCCTCTCCATGGCCAACGCCGGCCCAAACACCAACGGCAGTCAATTCTTCATCACCACCGCGGAAACGCACCACCTGGACGGCAAACACACCGTCTTTGGCCGCGTCACGGCCGGCTTCGAGGTCGTGCACACGATTGAGAGTGCGCCCGTCGGCAAACTCGATCGACCGCGTGATCCCGTACACATTCACTCCATCGAAATTTTCAAGTAATCGTCAAACTCCTTTTTTCTTCTTCTTCTTTTATATAAATACGTCATTATACAGTACATATCAACAAGGTATATATAGAGATACTGATTAGTCAAGGACAGACAGGAGAATGGTGGGCTACGCCAGAGTGGCCCTCTGTTCGCCAGGAACGACTTGACCGTCTGGCAAACCATCGGGACTGCGACCGGCGACAAAGTCGTGATAGACGCGATCCAGTCGACGTCGTTCGTCCCTGCTGATGGAGGGCTTCGTCTGCGTCAGTGACCTTTCGAGATTCGCCGTCGAAATGGCAATGATGCGCTCTGCGGCCGCCGACTGCGACGACGACGGCGACGATGCCTGCGCCTGACGGGATTTTGATTGCTCCTCGGCCGTGTTTGCCAGGATCGCCTCGATTCGTGCTGTGATGGCAGCTTTTTCCGCAAAAGTCTCCACCGTCGCAGTAATTTTATCCTTCACACTCTCTCCACCCAGATGAAACCTCGTGAATGTCGTGGCCTCTTTCTTCGTCAGGGCGCCATTCTCCAGACTCTGCGAGGCAGACATGTCTGCTTCATCCTGCGAGAGCACATCGTGGATCGCTTCGAGGTGAGCATTGTACAGGACAGCCTGCAGATCAGCGCCTGAAAACCCATCAGTTTGAGCTGCGAGATTGGCAATGTTGACGTCAGGCGCGACATGCATCTTTCTCGAGAGTGCTTCCAGGATGCCACAGCGGTCGTCAAATGTCGGCATGTTGCACAAGAGCGATTTGTCGAGTCGGCCCGGCCTGAGCAATGCGGGATCAATCAAGTCCGGTCGTGACGTGGCTGCGAGCACGTAGACGCCCTCCAGACCTTCGGCACCGTCCATCTGCGTGAGCATCTGGTTCACCACTCGATCTGTCACACCAGTCGAATCGTGTCCTCTCTTTGGTGCAATCGAGTCGAATTCATCAAAGAATAAGACACAAGGCTTTGCTGCTTGCGCACGATCAAAGAGATCCCTGACAGACTTCTCAGAAGCACCGATGTACTTGTTTAGGATCTCAGGACCCTTGACGGCGATAAAGTTTAGTCCGCATTCAGATGCTACAGCTGATGCCAGCAGAGTCTTGCCACAACCGGGATAGCCATACAATAGTAGACCCGACCGTAATCGTAGAGGACAATTTGCAAATATAGGGGCATAACGAGTAGGCCATTCGAGTGTTTCGAGTAGGACTCGTCGAGTCTCGACCAGTCCTCCGATATCTTTCCATTCAACAGACGACTTTTGCAACTTTATACCACGTAACGATGCCGGCGTGAACCCGCTAATTGCCTTTTCGTAGTCTATTGTCTTCAAAGAGCTCGTCTCAACCTCGGGCAGTTCTATCATTTCTCGCATCAGTCCTTCATGCTTGGCACGCTCCGTCAGGAATTTCAAGTCTCCTGCTAGATAGCCGTCCGTCATGTTAGCTATTTCGAGCCAATCCACTTGTGATCCCTGCTCAGTGTCCACCAGGGCTTGCGCTATTTCTTTACGAGCGGTCTTCGCTGGCGGTTTCAAACTGATAGTCTCGTCGAAGATGTGACTGGTGACCAGCAACGAGTGCAGCGCTTCTTTGGCCTGACAGGTTGCCAGGATGGATATTGCATGACGTGAAGTGAATTGCCTGAGTATAGACAAGAAAATCTCGGCGAGCTGTCTGGCTCGAGTAGAGTCGGCATGCTCGACTTCAGCCGGACAGAGTCGGTCTAAGTCATCAATCATAATTACTGATGGCTCATACCATGCAGCCTCGGAAAACCAGCGACTAAGCGCCTCTTTCACGGTAGACACTCTTTCCTCTGCGAATTTTGAGCAGTCCGCAACAACGACATGATTGTATCTTTCTTCCAAACACTTTACGCACATGGAGGCGATGGCGCTCTTACCTGAGCCACGAGAACCGTAGAGAAGCACACCGCCATAACGTTGGCAGGTCTTTTGTACCCTAGCAGCCACGGCGTCCACGCCTTTCAGAGACGACGAGCTTAATTTTGGTTTCTCAGAGGCCGACTTCACAACATCGTCCCCTTTAGTAATGCTCAACTTGTCAATGCTCGGTATGAGTGACCAGTCCCCATGATTCTGCAGTCCTACGATAAAGTCGCCAACGCACAATCCATGTGTCAAAGGACCTTCGCCAAGACTACTCAATTGGCTTTTGAATGTCTCTACCAGGTCTGAACTCCTCGTGCCGCCAAATTTGATTTCTTTTCTCTTCGAGTGTGTACTCACGCGATGACAAGTGATTTGCGTTATTTTTTTTGGCTCTGGTGCTAGGTTGATCTTCAGCCGAGAACCTGTCTCCAAATCAAGCGCACTGAAGACTTCGGAAGACAACAGGACATGATTTTCTGGCACATCATCTCGAAAATGGGCTCGCACGACAATTTTGGTTGCTTGTGTGAGTTCTGCTTCACTAGATTTGTCCTTTGGCGGTACTGCCGGGGCAATCATATCGGCTGCATGAGATCTTCGACGTAGCGCTGGTGGCAGCACCTCTTGTGTTTCGAGATATTTAGCAACCTCAAATACAGACCGCAGATCAGCCGGCAGGAATATATTAAGACCCGTCAATTTTGTGTTCGTGTCAAGCGCAGCCCTCAAAAAGACACTACGAGAGCGCTTGTGACCATCCGAACGACTCGAGCTCTTGTTGCTGGAGATACGCTGAGGAGCTACATTGCCATTGTTCAAACGTGATTTCGGCGACACAATGACCTCGGCATTGGTGGAAAGCTTTGCGAATCTTTCCTCTTCCTTGAGCTCAGGTTCAATCTTCCGTATGATGATTGATGCTGTGGTATGCGCGTTGAGATACACCGTCAGGGAATGCTCGGTCGAGACAGCTCGAATTTGATTCAGCAAGTTGAGCTCGAGGAAATTGGCATGAAGCTCCATGATCTCCCAGTCATCGGCAGTGACTGGCTCGACCCAGACGACCTCGGCCTCGCGCGGCTGGACCAGCATTTGAATCTTCACCTCCGCTCCCTCTGACAAGCCAATGTTCTTCGCAAATGCTGGATCCATCTCGATGGTATGAGAGTCTTTCGAACCATGACCCGTCCAGCCCGCGTAAGCTTGTTTCGATTTGAAAGACAGAACAGCAACAACATCTTGCACCGCCACACTGTTGCTCGAGAGACTCCGGTGAAGTGTGTCGGGAAGATTGACCAGACATGACTTAAGGGAGACGAGAGCAATCTTATATACACTTTTCATCTTGGTCGCGTTAGGTCGTCACCTCTTGTGTGAAGACCACAATGCTTGCAGATTCTTCGTTACAGGAATTACTGGAGCTATGTTCTCAAAAGCACTTGCGTCGTGAGGCGATACGCGGTAGGCAAGGGCACAAGATGCACACACGCACTAGTAGTCGATGGTGGGAAAGGCACATAAGGTATTCTGTTATGGCGCAGTTTCTCCACCACCGGCATCTCGAAGGTCTTTCGGCGAATGCCCAAGATCGTGGTGGACTTTGGGATCAGTTTCCTTTTTGGGCAGTGACTGATCACTACTTGCCAACCTTAGGGTTCTCATCGCCCGCAAACTAAATCACGACATTGGTTATGAATTGTGGATGTAGGCAGACCTGAGCTATGCAAGCGCTGTTGCCAGCATGATCTTTGTGAGTGTTCGTTACCAGACTATCTATGCACGGTATCCATCTCAACCTTCTTTCCTCCCTTCTTACTCTTCTTTCTCTTCGTCTGCGTTTTCGTCTTGCTGAAGAGCTTTCCAAGTAGTGATGGACTCTTCTGAGGTGATGTTCGTTCTTGCGTTTGCGACACTGACATTTTTGATCTCTCGGGAGGTTCTACGGCCCCAGGATATGGGGTTGCTAAAAGGAGACTTTGATCTTCACGAACCTGCAATTCAGTGATTGATGAAGACAAATTGGGGTCTTCATCCTTAATTGGTGTGGTAGGACTTTTGCTCTCATCGGAGCCATTACCGTTATCAAGCTCTGAAGCTGTTGCCTTGACAGGAGAAAAGTACTTGGACTCCACTTTGCGAACTTCTCGGAATTTCTCGTCCTCTTTGAGCTCCAGTTCAGAGCGGTCGAGATCAGGTGGGTTACACACAGCCATATTATTGTCGGGCACTACCTCTTTTGATGAGCATGGGATTTTATCAGTGATATGGTCTGACAAAGCCAGTGCCGCATCCATTCGAGTTGTCGCTGCCATGAACGGCAATTGCTCCAAGAGCTGTTCGACAGTCTCGGACTCGACTTCTGTCTTTGTCGAACTGATTCTACAACCAGTACATATCTGTTGCTCTGCTTCCAGCTCGAGACCAGGACTCAGAGCTACAATTGCAGTGTTTGGTGAGACAGATCCTGCACGCTCATCTCTTTCTGCCCCGGGCTTTGCAAGCTGCAATCTTGGTGAAGCATTGCCAAAGCATGTCGTGTGTTGCATACTATTGACATGCTTTTCAACAAGCACTGCTTCGCTTGCAGAGTCTAAAGTCAAAGGATCCCTCGGGTTCGTACTGTCTGCACTGGATTTTGCGATAGGCTTTTCATCTGCGTTACGCGTCATGTCCGTTGTCGGATCTGCCATTGGCTTTTCATGTTTAGGAAGGATAATCTCATCACTGCCATCTAGCCAACTGCCCTGATCAGACGCGGAACATTTGAACGAAATATCAGCAACATACCGCGCACCGCGTCGTACAACGTCGTCCTCACCGATATTGAGGACTTTGGCAGTCCCAGGGATAAATTCTTCTCCCGCGGGATCTGGTGGCACAGCTGTTGTCGCATTTGCGGATATCTGTCTCATATATGATACACGCTTGAAGAATTCGTCGTGAGATATACAATCAGGGACCAGATTCTCAGACATGACTTTATGTGCTGCCCTCATTTTGGAAGAAAACTCGAGACTAGCTGGATCCGGTGTGTAATTCCATGTTCGAATCGCATCATCATTTCTTTCACGAGCATCCAAGTGCTGCACCAATTTCATTGCATCGCATGTAGATGAAAAAGAAACCGCAACATCCTGATTCTCCAAGAAACCGAGCAGGAATATATCAATTCCGATAATTTCTCTGATGAACTTCGCGACGGCGTCCAGGACAGGCGACGGCAATCTATATGGTTACTTCAGAGGCTTGACGATAATCTTGATGCTTACAGCTTCTCGGGATCCACTTCCAGCACCACAATTCTACTTTGACCACAATCTTGGCTGTCGATCAGTGACTGCGATCCAGCTCTAACCGAAGCCCTCAGCACTGCAAAGATGTTGTAACATGACCTCAAGGGACCCTTCCTTAAAAACCCTGCAAACCTCTTGGCTGATGAATATGATTGGTATTGTACGTACAGTCGTCTCCGTTCACAAAGTATAGATTGAATAGCACCGAAGTACGAGTTGCACATGAGCCATGTTGTACCTTCAACTGGATCAATTGTTTTCAGCAATGCCAATTCTAGCATGCCTCCGCAGTCCTTGGACATTTCACCAGAGGGCTTCTTCGACTCTGCCTTTTGCTTGACCTTTGTGTTCGTTGCCTGCCCACAAGAAGTCCTCGCTTGTTGCAAAGCTGACTCCTGCACTTGATCGAGTGGTACGAATCTGGCTCTCTTGCTTGCAGTCTTGTATTCCCGGACTTGCGTGCGAGGCACTATATGCTGCTTTTTGCCTTGCACGACGATCGAGTGTGGTGCATTGGTTCCCGAATTGCTTCGCTTCGAACTATTGATAGCTTTCCCCAGCTCTGGGAAATTCTGCTCCGAAAGGTCTAATGTGGTGGCTTCGTCAACGTACATATGCTGTTTCGTATCCTGTTGATCGTTCTCCTTGCCCCTGTTTGCTACGCCTCCATAGCGAGTATCGTCCTCGACCTTGACTGTCCTTCGATTTTCGATAAATCTAGCTTGACCTCTAGTTCTCTCATTGCGGGTCAAGGTCGATAGTTGCTCAAGAGGCTTCTCTGTTATTGGCTGGCTCAATCCGAAGATGACTCGTCCTCGTTGCTCGAGTACTTCTTGGCAGCATATCAGAGCACGCTGGACCTACGAGCATTTAGTCGATGAATGTACTTTCACCTGCACGGTCCGAACACTTTGAAGAGGCACCTTGATTATTAGTCGTTGGTGCAAACAGGTACGATCACATACTCTAAACTCATTTCTCAGAGATCGATCGAGCTCCGGGTTGGTCTCGCACACTGAGTCAATCTTACTGATGTACCAATTCGAGAAGACATTCCAATTTGCCATCGTCTCTTGGAGTCGGTTTTGAAGGTCATCATACTCTACGTTCTGTAGCACCGGCATAATCGTATCACTCTCGCATGCCATGAGCAATTACAGCTCTGATAGCTGGTGAGCCAAAGTAACCAGTGCAGGCTTAACGGAACTCAAAAGACTTGGTAGCGATTAGGTCTGCTATTGCATCGACTCGAGGCTAGGTAGCTCTGGTCTCGTTCTGCTTCGCTGCGATCAGCGGGAACAACCAGCACCACTCTCGGTGCAAAAACAATCTCAGCCTGGGCTCAGGTACAGCAATTGATTTATATCGATTATTGATTGCTGTAGGTAATTCTGCCATGAGCTCATGCTAGCATGATGTTTTTTGTACTTGGGCATACGCTCCAATCTAAAAAGTATCGTTCGGTCTGTAGCGACGACCCGGCTGCGAACATGCATCTTGTCCAGGACAGACTATGAATGTCTTCATGCTGGAGAACATTTAGGACACGCGAGGCTGGCAGCGTTCGGAGCCCGAGCACAAGTACGGCTACAATCTAAATAGATTGCATTGTAGATTGTGTAGTCGACCTCCTTGAATAAGCGCTCCAGGAAGATACACATTTCGAAGTAAGTGCTGTGCTATCTTCGCTGTCGCTCATCAAGCAATCCATGGATGTTCAGCTTGAGCTAGGTACTTGAGCGACAAAGGCTCATTGGACTCATTACCGTGATCTGCTGATCAGATTTGTTTTAGACAAGCTCGGAAAACATCTCGCCCCATTGATCCTCCCATCAGCATGCGTTGCTTGACAAGTGAATCAGTGACGTCTGACGCACTCAAGCCCGGCATCAAGCCAGTGGACGCGTAGTGCTGGATGATGGATTTTGCCTCTGGCGGCTCATATGCCTTGATAGTTACTATTTTTACACCTGCGAGTGCTGGCGCTATGCGGTCGTCTATACTCTCGAAAGGTGATTTGACTTCCTGCTTTAGCGCAATCTGCAGGGATCGTGGTACACATGAGGGTCTTGAGGATGTGTTTGTCAGAACAGCTCCATTTGTAAGCTGTTTTGAGCCGTCTAGATATGAGATGAAAGTCTTCACAATCTCCAAGTCAAATGGATGTACTGCCGCAAAATCGGGATCCCTGTATCGGGATGGTAAGGTCGTGATTGTGAAATTGTCCATGGTAAGCAAAAGTGCAGGTCGGCCGGGAAGGTTCATTTCATTCATGAAAGTGTCCAGAATATTGTGTGCCACAGCTGGATCTTTAGAGCCTATCTCTAGTAGCTTGTGCAGAGTAGATTTTTCGGGTACAGCATGTCGATCGAAGGTGAATGCTCGCGAAGTATTCTGGAGTTGCAGCACATCCTTATTGGCATCAGCAACACGGCCGAGTAGTTCAGCTGCATAAGTATCCTGTCTCCAAGATTTCCGCTTGTCATCGAAGATGTAAGGATAGGTACTATCCACGAGACTTTCGGCTCGTGGGATGGACACCACAACCCATTTCTTCTGAAGTGCCAAGACTATTGCCTGGAGCATTGCAACACTCTTTCCAGATCCTGGAGCACCGTCTATCAAGACTCTCCGTTCTGTGCTGTTGCCATCTGAAGATAAGATTTCAGCCAAGTCCACCGACGGCTGCCTAAGGACAGTTGCAAGCTGGGAAAAATGCTGATACCCTCCCTGTTTCTCCAAGACATCCAAGGCATATAATTGAGAGACTACCTTCGTGGGAGTTTCCAACACTGTAGCGATATTGTCGGCTGTGTACGTAGAAGGCGACATTGGCTGTAAATCCACTTGTCGAGCAGCATTGTTGAGCTTGGCCGAGGCTTTGCCCGAACCAATCTTTGCTGCAAAGGCTGAGTTAGAAGTTCCCGAGCCGGAGTCTTTCGCTTTGACTTTCTTGCCAAAACTTTGTTTGGAGGCCTTTTTCGGCGGTGCTGCTCGTCCTTTTGTGGGTTTGGCAGCCTGTTGCAGGCTCTGAAGGGAGAATTGACGAGTACAACGACTCAGCTTAGTGCTTGTCCGTATAGCATGCATTTCGATCGAGGTGATGAGAAAGAGTGTGATGCGATTACCGGGACGCCCCGAGCACTATCCGAATGTCGATAGACTAGGCAGGATCACACAGGACCGACAGTCTGCTGGTTATAAACAGATTATGTATGCGAGCCCGTATACTACTAATACATCCAGATTTGAGCTCGATGAGGTGAGGCTGATTGTACTCGACTCCAGTTACCGTGGGTACGACGAATGGCGGGAACTGCGACGCCTCCAAAATTGTGTCCGTTGTGCCTGACTATCCACCAGCTGTACTCACTCTAAGAGCGAATCATCTATACTTCAGCACGAAAGTTCGCAGAGCCACTTCACTCTACCAGCTCGAAGTTATTGCACCATGAGTGACGAAATCTCAAAGGTTATCACTGTTGAGAAAGCGATTCCAGTGGAATTTGACCTTGGACATTTGAGCGCTTTTGACATCAATCCCGTCCCCTCATCATCCGAAGAAACACTCTTGGCCGTCGCTCGCGACGGGACACAACTACTGCTAAACGCGATATTGTCATGTCCGATACAGAGTACGAACGAGGGCGTGCTTATAACTTTACCCGAGCCAACGACTAGACTGCCGCGAGAAAAGCCAGTACCTGCGGAAAGAGCAGAAACAAAATGGGCCAAGTTTGCCAGATTGAAGGGCATCAAAGCAAAGAAGAGGGATGGTAAGATGGTCTTTGATGAAGAGAAGGAGGATTGGGTGCCAAAATGGGGTTACAAGGGACAAAATAAAGACGCCGAGCAGGCATGGGCCGTTGAACTTGATGACAAGAAAGAGGACGACAAGAAGGATCCTCGCATTGCTCTTCGCGCCGAGCGAAAATCAAAGGGAGTCTCGAATAGCGCGCAGAAAGGCAAAAACATCACCTTCAATGCAGCAAAAGCAGCTGGACGAACCGTTAGGCCATCATTGGGTGTCAAGTCTGGTGGCAAGGTTATCAAAAGATCTCGAAGGCACTGAAGACTGTATCTCCTCAGATAAATTGTGAGACCTTGGTGCAGCATGTGTGTTTTCAGTCTACAGCCTTGGCCAGCGCGAGCATTGCATTTTACCTCAGACAGCGAGCAGACCTTGCACAAGTGACGTGCATAGACAATGGTCACTGCAGCCTATCGAGCTGTCACCCCATGAATTTGCAATAGCCTAATTTACTATTCGTCAAGGAAAGACAAGGTTGATCATGGCTTATTGAAGGAGTTCGATCAACGAGTATATTTTTGCCTACGCTTGTATGCTAATGTGGATGAGATTTTGCAATATAGCTACAAGAATCTACGGAGAGTGAGTTTATGCAATGGTTATCGTGCCATTAGCGTTCTTCGATAGCTGTATTGTTTTCAAGAGGGTCTTCTCGGAATCTTTGTCAATCTTGTTTTGTGCCTTGAGCAGCTTCAGTGCTTTGTGCATCGAGATTGGTTCTGAGGCTGGAATGATACTCTTGAGGAGGGAGATGTCTACTGAAGACGCTTCCTTTGAGTCGCTGACGATGTCATGGCTCTTTTCACTCTTTTGTTTCTTGATCTTTGGCGTCTCTGACTTGAACTTCGCATCTTTGGGCAGAACATCTTCTAAGGGTGCTACAACGTTCGAAGCTGGACTTTCCGTGACCAATTTAGTGGCACTGACCAGCTCTGCGGCCTTCTCCATGTTTTTGCGCTTCAATTCCTTCTTGGTGGGCTTATAAAGGGCTCCTTGATAAGCCTCTGCCTCGGAAATGCAAGAATTGTGGACACTCCATTCGCCGGCATAGAATGTCTTTGAGCAATCGATGCAAGTCAGACTCGCGCGACATCTTTGTGCATGCTGATTTGCTTTAGGCTTCTTCACGGTATCATTGCAACTATCGCAAGAAAAAGTGACCATTTATGCTTGACAGAAAGCGAGATATCTTGTTCGAAAACCTGAAGCAAAGACGTTTTCTTCTAAGAAGTCACACTGGCAACGATTGCAATACTGCCAGTGGCAAGTACAGTACTGCAGTGTACATGTACACTATATATATACAGTGGCAGTACGGTAGAGCCTGCGACGGAAGTTGTCTCGAACTTTTTGGTGGCGTTTAGCCACTGGGCAGATATCTCGTGAAGGGCGCAAGGCGACAACACGATATCGTCCTGGTTGCCATTCCTGCAGATTCAATTGCGCTGCCAAACTGCTTGCGGTCTTGAGTGCAGACCACAACATCCGACATGATGTTGCTCCACAGGTGAGGCTACTGCAGCAATTGCGTGTGAGCCTTGTCATGACGGTATTGGAAGCAATGCATCCGGCTTGATTGGATTTGGATTCGTGTAGCGCGCATACCCTCTGACCTTATCCAATCCGAGGACATCAAGGAGAACGACCTTGTGGTCGATGGGATTAAAGAGCCCTAAGCGGTTTCGTACGCGAATACTCGATCGTCTTGGGTTCGGACCGCGGAGCAACAATCCTTCGCATGAGTCAACTCCGACACGCAAGCCAATACCGATATTTGAGACATCGCTGCTGAAGGCGACCACGTCGAGTCGACTACTCCGAGAATTCCCAGCAGCAACTGGAGAGCCTACTCAAGTAGCCAGTGCCGAAACACTAAGTCTCTTGTACCGCTTTTGGTGTCCAGCTATCGTCGTTCGCTGTCTTGACTATTTGAACTCTCAAGGATTAGACGAAGAGGGTCTTTACCGTGTACCTGGCAGTAGCGACACCATCAAGCGTCTCAAGCTTGAGTTCAATTGTCGTGGAGATGCAAGCTTCGACAACCCTTCATTGCCCGACACTTACCACAGCCTGCAAGTTGCAGATGTGGCCAGTCTCTTCAAACAGTACCTGCGAGAATTGCCGGCACCAATCATATCTCCTCTGATAGTCAAGGACTTGGAAGGTGTAACACAAATCATCACCTCTCTCCGCGACATCTTGTCATCTAAGTTACAGCCATATGAATTCTTTCTGCTTTCCATGTTCTGTACGCACTTGTCCGCAGTGGATGAACATTCAAGCACGAATAAAATGGATATCAACAACCTATCGATCGTTTTTTGTTCGTCCTCAAATCTTGGTATAGGATCAAACCTTTTCACCTCCCTCGCTCGTAGAGCTGTATGGGAAGGACTCCGCTGTACGAACGAGCAGAGCGCTCTTGCGGCTGAGAAAACTGCGCAAAACTGAAAATTCCCTGCATTGCTTCGTGCTTGCAGCATGAATGTACAATAAGACCATTCCAAGTGCTGGACACAAATCAATTTTTGGACTGCTTCGCTGTACAAGTAAACTTTTTAGCCGTGGCATCAATCTTTTAGTGAATAGTCAATTGAAGCTCACTTGGTAGCTTTACCACACCGGCTGGATCGGCTTGTGGGAACGGATCAGAGGAGAAATAATCTGCCTGCTCGCAGTCTGGCAATACTCTTCACACCTGCATGTCGTCATGAGAAAAGTGTAATTCATGAGTGGTGGCTCAGATAGGGGTCATTGATATATCACTCTATATACATCTGAGACCGGCCTACATTCGCAGGCTCATCAGACGAGTCACATAGATACTGTCCTTTCCCGATTTGCATCGCGGCTGGCATGAGTGATTGAGTGAGAGAGTAGTTCACAACTACCGTGGCATAATATTGTCGATAATTTCCAGCGTATAGTGGATAGTGGATATGAAAAGCGCCTCCGTCCACTTACGGCACACGTACAGCAGCGATTCTCCTTCCTGCCAAAAAGTCTTGACCAACTGGTGCTCATGAGATGCCCTCCTTCTTCAACACCCGATCTCCGTCGGGCTGTGTCGACTGCTCCTAGCAGACCAGGCTTTCGGGGATCCAACTCTAGATGACCTCGAATGTCGATGCTGCCGAGTTTGTCCCTCAGCATGCAGGTCAAGCCGATACCAATGACGGTCAACAAGACTCAAGGAGAGCGAGAAATGGTCGTCGTGGTCGTGGACGAGGACAGTCCAGCGGCGTGCCACGACAGAACTCTGCCCGGGGTGGACCACCAAGACTCAAGTCTGAACTGAGCAATGGACTACGACAAGAACATCCGCAACCACAAATCGCATCGAGTCATGTTGCGGAGGACGTCGAAGCTGACGGTGACGCCGAAGTATGCTTCATTTGTGCCGAGCCGGTACACTTTAGTGCGATTACGGCTTGCAATCACCGAACATGCCATATTTGCGCGTTGCGCTTGCGAGCTTTATATCGAAATTTTGCCTGCGCCTACTGCAAGACCGAGTCAAAAGACATTCTATTCACACTGCCGTCAGAAAAGCTTTTCACGGAGTATGGCCTGGAAAGTATATCTGCCAAGGACGACAAGCTAGGTATCTCCTTCGAGACTCCGACGATCATGGAAGAGACCATGATCCTGATGCGGTTCAATTGTCCGGTCGACACCTGTGATGTTGCGGCTTCTGGATGGTCTGACCTCAAGTCTCATGTCAAGTCGGCCCATAATCAGCTGTTGTGCGATCTGTGCGTCAAGAACAAGAAGATCTTCACACATGAACACGAGCTCTTCTCCGCCCAGGGTTTGAAGCATCACTACAAATTCGGGGATCGCGATTCACAAGACGGTAATGGATTCAAGGGACATCCCGAATGTGGTTTCTGTCGCAACAAGGCTTTCTACGATGATGATGAGTTATTTAAACATTGTCGCGATAACCATGAAAGATGCCATGTTTGTGATCAACTAGATAACGGGCCTGGTCGAGCACAATACTTCCAAGATTACGACAAGCTGGATCAGCATTTTCGTCGAGATCACTTCAAGTGTCCTGATCAGCGTTGTCTCGACCAGAAGTTTGTTGTCTTTGGTTCCGAGATCGACCTGAAAGCACATCAAATCGAGGCACATCCCAATGGGATGACCGGTCAAGCCTTGAAGGATGCCAGGAAGATCAACACATCCTTTGCCGGTTATGAAGGTCCAGCCAACGCACGAGGTAATCGTAGCAGACGTCCCGATATACAATTCCAAACATCAACGCCCACAAATACACAGCTCAGTCGCGAACAACAAGCTCTACAAAGACAGTTTGAATACCAACAATCTCGAGCACAAATGAGCGGCTTCGGGTATGCCCTGTCCGAACCAGATCCACCTCCTCCACAACCAGCGATGCAGGTGCCGGTGCCAGCCCCAGCACAAGCACGAGCCCCAATGATCGAGGCGTTCCCGGCGCTTGGTGGATCGTCCACACCTTCAAATCAAGCTTCTACGAAGAAGGCCAAGTCGAGCAAAAATGTAAACTCATCCACGACAAATACCAATCAAACAAAGGCTGCAGAAGTTCCACAAGGAGAATTGTCCAAGCACCAAGCACTACTCAACCGCGTGAAGATGATCACGTCGTACAACGATGAGACTGTCGCGTTGTTCAAGACAAACATGGCACAATTCCGCAGCACCAATATTAATGCAGCAGAATTGGTGAGTAATTTGGTGACTTTATTAGATACACAATTGGAAACAGCCGGCAGTGTCATCACTGGAGCAGCAGACGTTCTCGACAGCGATGCGAAGCGAAACGATCTATTGGCAGCATGGCACGATTACAAGATCAAGCACACACCCGAAAAGTCCGTCTTTGGCGGAGTAAACACCTCCTCCGTAGGAGGTCAAAGGATCCTGAGCATCAAGAACCGAGCGTCGAGGACCGCGAGCCAGACTTCTTCTGTATGGAATACCGCTTCCGCAAACGCCCCCAAGGGCAAGGATCCGGTTGGTCAGGCCGCCGGTAGATTGGCGCAGATGCATATGGCCGGCGGACGCGGTAGCACGTACACACCTGCCTGGTCCGCTTCGGCGGCCAACTCGAAGCCTGCATCGGGCACCTCGACCCCGAGAGAAGCAGCCGCGGTGCAGGACTTTCCGAGTCTGCCGGCCGGCTCGAGGAACCGTGTCGACACGAGGCAGTACTTTCAAAGTGCGGGCGGATGGGGTCAAGCATCATCGAATGGCGCGGCGGGTGGAGTCATTGGCCCTGAAGACTACGAGGATGAACAACCGCCGCTGGCTCCAACGACAAAGGGCAAGAAGAAGCCGAAGAAGCAACTCTTGTTTTCGCAGGGTCTGCAGCGTGGATGAGCTTGTCCTTCGATGGCATTTTCGTGGTTGAAAGTTGCATGGCATCAGCTGTAGATATCATTGTTGGGAGCATCTTGGGGTTCTTTCCTTTGCGTGTAACAGTACTAGAGCAGCTTGGTTCGCGTTTATTTAATGAAGAAGATCTCATGCGGAGCCTCCGTCGCATTTTCATCCTTGCCATCTCGAAATGTTCACCACCTTTTCTTTTTGATAATTTGACATTGAATTTTGTGTCCATACAAGTGTGGCCAGCGAGGTCACGAGGTACCAAGAGTGGTAGACACGATGAGCGGCCAAGCCAAGACGAAGAAGAAGAAGAAGACGTCGCGCAACAATACGGACCGATTGTCGCACGGGAAAAAAATCGCCGCCTTGAAAAAAGCAAACAAAGCGAATCGCGCGGCGGAATGCACATTCGACCCCGTCGCGCGCACGGAATTCCTCACGGGTTTTCATAAACGCAAAGTCGAGCGTCGCAACAAAGCCCTCCAGAAGGCGGAGGGAGAGGCGCGGGCGAGTAAGTTGGCCATGAGGGCGGAACTCCGTGCTCAACGACGGAACGAGTTGAGACAACGTATGGATGCCCATCGCGCCGATTTAGGACTCGACCAACATCAGGACGAAGACGCGGATGATGAGGAGGCGGAGAGTTGGAATGGATTCGAGGGCGACAATCGCGACGACGACGACGGAGATGGTACGGTGAAGGCGAAACGAGGGTTGTGGCAGGTCAATGAATATGAAGACGATGAAAAGACTGTTTCCGTCGTGGTCGAGGAACTGTCGTAGCATATTCCCTCATTCCAATGCGGGATTGAATGAATGGATGGAGGCATGGAGGGGAATATCAGCATATGGCGAATGAGCGAACGAGCGAGCATATTATGAAGTGTATTATAATTACTATGCATACAATGAAGATTTCCAAATCATGTCACGTCCATCTCACATATCGCGCACGACCAATCAATCGGAATCAGATTCTTGCTTTTTGATATTCGGCTTGACATCCTCATCATCGTCCTCATCATTCGAGCCGACCAGGTCCGGCGTGCCAGTTTCGTTCTTGATATCGGCATCGGCGCCCGTACCGTACCCAATCGGCGCCGTACCATCATCCTATCACCATCAGTTTCTGTTTTCGTGTCTATCAATGAGAAGGGAAGCCCACGCGCATGTGCTTTTGCAGAATCTTGGTCATGGAAAACATGTGTACGCGGGGGACGCCGAGGAGGGACTGCAGTTTCGCGTCGCAGTTGATGTATCGCTTATCGTTCTGGTCCTGCAAGTTACGTTCGGGCGCCTTGATGTATGCCCAAATCTGCTTCGAGACCTGCGGACGGCTGAGGTACGGCGTGCCCAACAGGGCCGCCAGTTCATCGGACAACGTCAGGAGTTTGTTGAAGGCGTTGTTGGTCACTGCCCGTTTCTTCTTCTTCACCTCCACCTCCACCAACTCGCCATCACTGTTCACAATCTGTTCCGTCGCCGGTGTCTTCTTCTTGACTGTCCGTTTACGCTTTGTGCCTGACGTCGGTCTCGCGGTGGCGGAGCGTGACGCACGAGGAGAGTCGTATTGCGCTTGTAATTCTCGTGCGTACCTGACGTCTGCGTCTTCAGTGTCGATGATGGGCTCCGACTTGATTTCCGACTTGATCTTTTGTCTTTTTGGCGAAAGCGCTCTGGTCATTGATTGACGCGGCGGTGACTGTTCCCTCTTGATGACTGGCTTGACGTCCTCGTCCGGTGGTCCATGCAGAAATGTCTGAAAGCAGGCCTTTATCAGGTCGTCCAACTCGTTCTGAAACCGAAAGGTCAGCATTGCTCCGTGCAATGAATGATCGGCCGACAGCTTACCTTGTATGCACGCAGATCCAGACCTACGTCCTCCATCAATTGTTTCCGAACGCGCTTGGCGGATACAGTCTCCAGATCGGATGCCCGTAGTATCTGTTCCACCTTGGGCTTGAATATCTTAATGTCCATTATAGCTTGTCAATCCGTTCAGACAGACTAAGGAACGAAATTAGTGTATAGGATCAGGATATAAGCGTAGACGGCACGACTTGACCCGCTGTCATATGCTTGATGAAGCGGTGCGATGGAGGATGTAAAGTGTGGAGTTGGCGGGAAAGCGGATTGTGCAGATGGGATGGAATGAAAAAGCGCATCACAAACGTCAAAATACGTTTCAAGTCTTACGCACAGACTCTCTACCATCACGAATTGTGCCCCTTTCTTGCTATAACTGTCTTTACCATACACAGACGGTCATGATCACGGCCTATACATTCATTTGAGCAGGATTCTCAGGGGACCATGTCAAAGGCGATTCGACGAACCTGCACCTTTCTCCTGCTCATCCTCATCGTCATCGCCGGTTCGGCCATCTTCTTCACCCCGAAAGGCCAACATTTGACACGGGTCTACGGCCCACACCTGAGATCATACTACTCCTCGTCCTTCCCTGCCGTCTCTCCAAGTGTCAACCCCGATGGAGCGGAAAACACGACGACAATCGCCACAGAGGCAAACAAGCCCGTCATGGGCAAATTACTCAACGAGACATTAAAGGCAGAATTGGGTCGACACGCCTGGTTCCTGCTCCACACGGTCCTATCGCGGTACCCCGACCACCCGACTCCCGAAGAACGGTCCGATCTGACACAATACATCGCCTTCTTCGCAAAACTATACCCGTGCGGCGACTGCGCCGCACACTTTATGACTCTATTGCAGAAGATGCCGGTGCAGACGAGTTCCCGCGTCGCCGCGGCGCAGTGGGGGTGTGCCGTGCACAATGCCGTCAATCAACGGCTCAAGAAGCCCGAGTACGATTGTACGGGTATATTGGAGGACTATGACTGCGGATGCGGGTCGTAATCGTAAATCGTCATCTTCCAATCCCGCTTTAGACCATGATCGAGGCCGCAATATTGGTCTAAATACGGCATGACCAGCACAAGATGACCATCAGCTATTAAAGGGTCAAACTACTATCTACATGCTATGGAGGACGAGTAAAAAAGAGAGAGAAAGAAAAAGTGCCAGTCGCATCGCTCATGAGTCGTGTTCGTAATGCTCCAAACATGTCAAAAAGTGACTGGATAAATGGACATGATACTGAAAAAGTCCTGCCGAAATGATGGAGGACTACGAGTAGTACGGCTCAAACATGGCCTCGTGCGCAAGTTCCTCCTTGGCGAGGTAATAGGCGTGCAGCAGCAACAGGGGGAACCGACTGCAAAAGTAATTGAGGAACCCGGCGGGCAGTGCGCCGAGCGCGACCTGCACATTCTCGGGCAAGTCCTGGTAATGGTGCTTCTTGTTGCGTAGCGCGCGCAAGAGGTCCAGGATCGAGGCGCCGCTGTACTTGCGGTACCGACCCAAATTCTCAATCAAGTTCTTGTCCAGCTTCCCATACCAATTCCCACCCACCACCTCCGCCGCCCGACTCTCCAACATGAGTAGCAGCGGACTCGGCGGATCGCGCTCCTCAATCTCGAAGCGATCCGAAATGTCCAGCAGGAACGTCAGCCGGCGCTCCGCACTCCAGAAGAATGGGTGCTGCAGCACCGTCGTCGCGTCCGGCCTGTCTTTCGGGTCGTGCAAGATCATTTGCCCAATCAGGTCCTTGGCAAGCACGCCCAAGTCACCCAGTATGTCGAGGTGATCCAGGTTCGACCGGCTGCGGATGATGTTTGCCTCCCGCATGTACCGGTCGCCGAACGGGTGCGCACCATTCGAAAGCACATAGTAAAAGACACAGCCCAGGGAGAAAATGTCAATCGCCCGACTGACCTTGCGCGGCGCACCGCTGCCATCCACGAGACCCACAGAGCCGGACGTGCTGCTTTCCCGTGCGACAATGGGTTTCGTAATGTCTGGCGAATCGTCCAGGAGCAGTTCCGGCGCGCGCCAACCAGACGTACCGGCCGCCTGCGCCGTCGTGGCACGAAAACTGGACTGGTCCGCATCGAGCTTCTTGCACAACCCAAAGTCGGAAATGACGATCCTGGCACAAGTGGACTTGCCACTGGCCACGACAGACTTGCGGGGCGGGTTGACGAGGATATTTTGTGGTTTGAGGTCGCGATGGACAATCTTTAGCGAGTGTAGATACTGTATTCCCTGCGCCATCTGTTGCAGGATATGCACCATGTCGTTCATGTACGCCACCAGTGCTTGGAATTCCGCCGTGCGTTCCGTGACGTCGGCCAACGAGGCCGCACACAATTCGAGAGCAATGTACAGGAACCGCTCATTCTCCTGCTTGCAGTAGTACCTGATGACGTTGGGGTGATCGTCCGATTCCTGTAGCAAGACAACCTCGTGTGAAGCAATGTCGTAAAAGTCCAAGAGCATGCGCTTCACCGCGACATCACGGCCCTCAAAGGACCCCTGATAGACGATGGTGCCGTGACTGCCGTAACCGAGAATCTTGTCCGTCACCAACAAGGCATTGATTTGTAAGGGGAACAGCGACTCGCTGCCGCCGCCAAGAGGTTTCGCAGGTATCTTCTTGATGATTGTGACTGGCTCGTCAGGTTCTGCGGTTGGTTCCGCAGCATCAGCTTCACCTGCAATGTTCGGGAGAACTGGGTCCGAGGACCCTTTGCCTGCCTCCCTGAGCTTCTTGCCGCCCCGTGAGCCTCGTTTTCTTTTTGCTTTCGGAGTATCGACTGCAGGCGTGGTAGAAGTTTGAGTGCCCAGATCACTCTCGAACGATTCCTCTTGTGGACCCTTGGGCAGTGCTTTCTCCAAGGGTTCTTGTTGTTGTCCTTGATCAAGAACTTTCGCATGGCCGTCGTAGTGCTCCTCAGGCCCAATCTTGACATCAATGGTATCTGCATGCAGGACTGCGGGCACAGGGGCTTTTGAAAAGTTGAGTGACAAGGTCTTGGCAGACCATTCTAGTGTGATGCGCTTCAAGCCAAAGGCCACGCCAAAGATTAACAGGACGAGCGTCGCTAGCCAGACACCGTATGATCTCGGTCGACTCGCATTGTCAATCAGCTTGGTTTCCACCGTGGAGGTGTCGTCGATCGTCAGCAAATGTCCTGGTGAAGCCGGCTGTTCATCCGCCATGCGGTTGTGTTTGTGTATCCCCAACAAGTCCTCGGTCGAGCCGCGACCCTTGCCGGCACTCCAATTTGACAGGGGCGCTCCGTTGACTAGAGGACACTTGGATGCCGACAGGGCGAACCAGTCGCCGTTCGAAGTCTGTCCTATATATGTCGAGCCGTCCCCATCGACATAATTTTCGTGATCGGATTCGGCAAAGTGCGGGTCCAGAGGTTGTGCGACAATGGCGACCGCTTCAATCTGTGGTCCATATGGTGTTCGTCGAACATCTGCATTGCTCATCTGCAAAACATCAAAAACCCTGACGGCCGGTTCCTTGAGGTCTCGCAGCCAAATTGCGTCGTTTGTTTCAGTCTGGTGAGCAATAATCTTTCCGTCGTGCATGGGTGAAATGTATGTGCCATCGAATGTCCCTGCGTACTGGCGTTCCAGATCAGTGTCCACAGTATTGGGCACCCACTCAGTGTATGTCACGTTCCACAACGTCTCACTGCCGGAGAAGATCGTCAGCATGTATGTGTTTCTGCCAATCTTTAAGATGTCCTTGGCATTCGGATCGGCGACGACACATTCATTGTCCTCGTCCAATTCATCCAAGCTATCCCTGACGGGACACTTTGGCGCCGAGCTCGAAGTATGTCCAAACCCCGTACCGTATGCCTGAAGCACGTTGCCATTTCTCGGATCGACAGAGTAGAGAGTCGTCCTTCGTTCACCGACATATACTTTATCGTCACCCGGAATGGTGAAGGGCGAATTCTCCACCAACTGCTTGATGCCAAACGGTAGCTTGAACAGCCCATCCTTTGTGTTGAAAGTATAGAGACAACCATCATCGATCGGTTCGACGATCCAGGTATCGCGGTTGTGGTCGAGCAGAGAGTCGTGTGAGACGTTGAATTTCGTGTTTTTCGTCGCCTTGATTGATGTGTCCGCACTGGAAATGGTCCACCTCGTCTCCCCACTCTTGCGCTCCAACGCGTGCAGACTACCGTCCAGGGTAGCCACGATTGCAAGGTCAGAGAGCTGCCAGTCCTTTAGCATGCGTCGATTGTAGTACCATGTCGGATTCGCGACACTCGCAATCGGCGAAGGTGCACGCAAGGACGTCGAGCTCAGCTCCAACGACCGCGCATTCGAAGCCGCATCCAGACTCTGACCAGCAACCGCTGGCAGGGCAGAGAGTCCCAGCAGAGCATTGAATACGGCGCACCACATTCGACACTGCGTGATGGTATATCGTTGTCCGTGTTTCCGTCCACCTGTGGCGCAGCGATCCCGAGATGAACTCAAAGCATGGTCACAAGAGTCGCATAGATATCTGTAGCCATTTGACAAGTATAAGCGGCACCGGCAGCATCGCAATCCAATACAGGATTGCCAAAATCTCTCAGACTGAGTGCGTAGCAGCTATGGAATATGGATGGAAAGAAAGCCAAGAAAGCGCATGCAAAGTCCCCCACCGCCCGCACGGCTTCCCGCTCTCATTGTCGGGTAATCCGCGGGATGTGGTCTCTGCCATCATTTCGTGCTCTCTGAGTTACTGTAAGGCTTACAATTCAACTGTGCATTGAATTGTGTGTCTCGACTTGACTTGCAAGTGTCGTGGGATCCGTGTGCAAATGACGGTGGCTGAGCAGCACGGCGAGCACCGGAAGGGAAAAGTCTGTGCTGGGCTCGACAACATTAATTTTATTATATATATAGATGTATACACAAATAGCAATAATGTAACGAATTCTCCTCAAAATGACGCCAAAGACGCAGACGCTATGCTTTACTTGTGAGGATGTAACCTTGGTCAACTAGAGTCCACCAGTATAGGATGTGCGGGCAGTGGTAGAGGTAGGCGTGGTTGGTCCAGAGGGCACACGACCGAAGGGCGACATTTGCTTGAGTGACAGCGATGCGCTATTGGCCGCGGAAAGTGCTCTGATACGCATGGTCGGTCGGCTTGCAAGTCCACTCGCTTTCGTCGACACATCGGTGGTGGAAGTGGACGAACTATCGTCAGACAGTGTCATGCGTGACCCATTCTCGTTCGTGTGGGTAGTCGCCGGTTGGTGGTGCAGGTCGCCCTGCAGGAGAGAAAACTCGGACATTTGTTCGAGCATGATTGCATGCCGGTCGTGAAAGTGACTCTCAATCTGTGCCGTGTCGCTGCCCACTGCAAGCAATTGCCCAATGCCACTGTACCAAGCACGGAACCAATCACTCTGCACCTTGGCCAGTCGGCGCGTAATCACATCCATGATTGTCTTTGTCGATCGTAGGAAAATTGGCAATTCCTGTGTCAACGTGTCCTTGAGCTGGGCGTATTCCTTTGCAGAATACATTGAATTTCGGTCAGAAGTTAGCCCCTTCGAGGTATTTGTTTGATTGCGCCGAAACACTTCGACATGCTGATCTTGTCTTGCTATGATCTCTCTTGGCCGGCTAAAAGTGTTTTGCATCAGAGACAAGGGATGGAAGACGTCTCTCTCCAGGTTGTGCGTCAACTCGACAAAGGCTCCCAGCTGCAAATCATTGATTGCTCTTGAATAGCTCACCCAGTCTACTGCTGGCAGTATGCTCGATGGCACTGCCTCATGACAACTTTGGACTTCTTCGAATGCCATACCCAGTTTTGCGTGATACTCAAGGGCGGACTTCATGGCCAAGAGCCAGTCCTGGATTTCGAGTTGCAGCGTGGCAACCACAGCCTCCTGATCGCGGAAGCTTGCCACTAAACGATCGTAGACAAGGCTAGAATAGTCTATTTCCTCCTCTTCCTCGGTGCCTGCTAATTGTCTCGGCTTGGGTGCGCGCCTAGAGAAAGTCTTTGCGAGAGCAGTGAAATCATTCTTCTTCCTATCGGCAGTCACGGACCCCACCAGATCACGTCGTTTCTTGATATTGTTAATGTCTTCAGCGACCAACAGCATTTCCTTGTGAGCGGCATCAATAGCATGGTAATCGGCGTGAGTACTTGAAGTGGCTTCGAGCAAAGCTGACAACAATAGAGGATACTTCATGATTCGCTGAATTGGTTTGATAAGTAGCGAAGGCAGATCCCACGCAGTCGTCTTGTCCATGGGATGCCGGTCCGCGAGCCACTTTTGTACTGCCGGATCTTTTGCGACCCTTTGAAGGCATTTCGCGGCAGTTTCGTGGGTGGAGCAGTAGCGTGAAAACACTCTGGACAGTCGTCCAATCGATTGCCCAAAGACGATTCCCACACCCGTCTGTGCATCTTCGTGGTGTAGAGCTTGCAACGTGAGAGCTTCACTGAAGATGACTGAATAGGCGGCATTTTGTAGCTCGGCAGCAAAGTCTCGTGAAAACATCATGACCGGCTCGATCCCACCAAAGATCTGTCGAACGTCGTCCCTGGAAAGTTGCGGGCATGTATTGGTCTTTGACTGGTACTCCTGTACAACCACGGCGAGATCATCCGAGAATGAGGACTCGGTGGTCACGAGTTCGCGTAGAATAGCTTGTCTGCGCTTGAGCACTCTGAGCATTTCGAGATCATCCTTGTCGAGGCCTTGTGTTTCGATCAGAGAAATGGTCGAGCCCTGCATAGTCGAAGACAACAGGCTCGAGTCTGTAGATTGTCTCCTGGAGCGTTCACTGGACGTTGAAGGGGCTGCACTGTGACGCCTCGGGACGCGATAGCCAGTCTCGCTCTGTGCATTGGGCAGGTGCGGCAATTCTTTTGTGCTCGCAAGCGCCGAGGCAGAGTGTCTCGATCGCTTGGCCATGGATCCTGGTACCGGCACGGAAGACACTCTGATGACGGGAGGAATGGGTCGTGGATCTCTCGAGCTGTCCTCGATGCTCGACATGATATCCTGGAAGGATTTGGTCGTGGCACCTGCAGCGGCCAGTGTCGATTCCGAGCCTGTCCTGTGTATCGTGGCGCCTCCTTCATCGTCAGAGTCCTCTAGCAAGAGTTGCCGTCCCTTGAGCGGAGTCTTTCGCGCGATGGAGTGGAAATCACGACGACGGGGGCGCACCGGGCGAACAGGCGACTTTTTGAGACCATCTCCGTCCTCGGCAACCTCCATCGGAATGCAACGCGCTTCTATCGCATTTGAGAGGTAGTATAGGACACTACGCGGTGCTGAAGCATTGTTAGACTGACATACGCACTACAATAGGACAATGATATCAATATGGAGTGGCACCAACAAGCGCTTGGGAAAAGACGAGATGAGTTTCGTGTGAGTCTGAGCTGCACGCCTCCCGAAACGTTGATCCACCAAAGACGGGGGAACACTCCGAATGGGGGATCCGCTCGCACGACCTTTTCTCACGTGGTGGGGCTCACGGAGAGTCCGTTGCAATATCCAAGCACGGCAATGCTTCCCGATAGTTATAGTTACCCATATCTTCGTACCAAAAGTATTCACAGTTTTGTGTGATAATTCTGCTGTGCAAAACGTGAATACTTCTGGTAGGGAACTGTAGGTACTGAAATCTGTGTATATTGTGCAGAGTACTGTTATGATTTTCAGGTTTCGCTATGGCGAATTCTTGCGCACGATATGTACTCAAACACTGTCTAGTGTCAACACTCTTTCTAGTCCACTTCACAATCTTGCAGACGGAGCCAAAAGATGAATTGTCCACTGAAATCACAATCTCGCCTTGACCTCGAGCGGATCCTTCCTGTCCCGCAACACTCGCCTGAGAATCTTGCCACTCGGTGATCTAGAACTCGTTAGCTTTCTTGTGCTTGTAACGTGATTGATAATGGCGGGAGCAAACATACTTGGGAATGACATCGAGGTAGACCACACCGCCCCTCAATTGCTTGTGCTTGGCCAGTCTCGAGGCGACGAAATCGATAATCTCCTTTTGCAGCTTCTTGGTCTGCTCCACGCCCGGTGCGACCACGACGTATGCCCGCGGCAGTTCGGTCGCCTGTGCGTCGTCCTGCACACCTATGACACCCACGTCCACGACCTTTGGGTGCGTCAACAGCAGGCCCTCGAGCTCGGCCGGTGCCACCTGGAAACCCTTGAACTTGATGAGTTCCTTGACACGATCCGTGATGTACAGGTTGCCGTCCTTGTCAAAGTGACCCACGTCGCCAGTCTTGAAGTAATTGTCGCTCGTCAGTGCATTCTTTGTCGCCTTTTCGTTGTTGAGGTAGCCCAGCATCACCGAGGGACTCTTGAACCAAATCTCGCCATCTTGTTCCGGTCCAAGCTCCTTTTCATCGTCGCTGACAATCTTGGCCAGGTAATTTGCGGCCAGGGGACCTACGCTGCCCGGGTGATCCCTCCACTCTGCCCACAACTGCGAGTTTGATGTTGGTGACGTTTCCGTCAAGCCATACCCTTGCTTTACCGGCACTCCAGTCTTCTCGGAGGCCTCCGCGGCCAACGTCGCACTGAGAGGTGCCGCGCCAGAGTTGATCATTCGCATGGAACTGATGTCGTACTTTTGGACGATTGGGTCCTTGGCGAGACGCAGGATGATGGGTGGCACGAGATGGCAGAAACTGATGTGATACTTTTGAATGCTCTGGAGGAAGCGCTCGAGGTCAAACGCCTGGTGCACGACAATCTGGATCTGAACCCGCAGACACTGTTGTATGATGCAGACGAGCCCAAAGATGTGGTAGAATGGCAGGATGGCTCCCATCACTACGGTGGTCAGACAAAACGGCTGGACAACTGTTGAAAGATATGATTACCATCTTTTCCGGGTGTCAATTCTTTGCCGTCGATTCCGACATTGGCCACAATGTTGGAGACGATATTACGATGAGAAAGCATGACGCCCTGAGCAAAAACGTTAGTGCCACATCAAGCAGTAAGCAGAGTGAACCCTACCTTTGCAAGTCCCGTGGTTCCACTAGAGTACACAAGGTAGGCTAGATCACTTTCTGGCTTGACCTCCTTGGTCCTCGTGAAACCAATCTCCTTGCTGGAGAGCACCGTCTCCCATGGCTTGACACCCTTTTGCTCCTTGCCTTCGAAGCAGAAAACGGCTTCCCGCGGGATGCCCACAACCTTGGCAGCCTCGAGCGCGATGGGCAGGAGCGTCGGGTGCACGACGCAGGCACGGGCCCCGCTGTCCTTCATCTGATGCACGAGCTCGTTCGTGGTGTACGACGGATTGGCCGGGGTCATGATCCCACCGGCCAACAATGTCCCCAGCATGACCACGGGGAAATCAATGACGTTTGTGGAAAACAGACACAGCACATCGTTACGCTTCCAGTCCAGCTTCTCCACCAGTCCCTGACCGAACCGCATCGCCAGCGAGCGCGTCTCTGCAAACGTGTGTGACCGTCCGGTGATGGCATCCGTCAGGTATGGCCTGTTCGGCATGTCCCGATCGAGCAGGAATTCCGGCAACGATATCGACGGCACCGAGATGGTCCAGCGAGACTTGAAGACGACCATGATGCAGCGTTTGTAGTGATCCTTTACACTCTTCAATGTCTTATGTACCGATCAGTGCGTTGTTTCGAAGCAGCCAGCTAAAAGTGTGACCGTGATGCAAAGAAGCAAACGAGTGGATGGGTGAATGGATGGGAAATCCGGGGGCGGAGGAAAGCAGAAAGCGGAGGCAATGCAGGCAGATTGTGTGGGGAGCTCTCTTTCGTGCCAAGCAAGAAATTCCGTGGGCGCATCAGCATATTCAAGCGATGGGATTTAGCTTTAGCTAGCCTTGCAATTGCACTCGGCAAGGTAGAGATACAGTGCGTCGCGATTGTGACAGGAGGGCTGTTGAGTTCTCGTCCTGTACTCGTCATGAGCCGTTCTCATTGATATATATGTTATAAATCATGTATAGACACTCGCCATTTCGCTCCCGCTTCATGTCCATCGCCATCATAATCTTTACTTGCCGTCCCTAAATAGAAATCCACGAAGGAAGAGAGCGACCAGCATCATTCCGGCACCCCTCAGTATCCGTCCAATCAAGTTGGTAATGTATTCCTCTTGCTCAAGAGCCGCTGCAAACTAATGCGGGTCAGTAAATGTTCCTCGTGGTAAATTTTAATGGGCGGTTCCGACCTCTTGTCTGTGTCTCTGACTCGAGACTGGCGAAAATTGTGCCGAATCACCATTGAAAGACTTTTTGGTGGTGCTATCTATACCGCGGGAGTCTTCGAGCTTTCTTGCGTGTGATTGAACTTTTGCATTCCTTCGGTCGTCATGAAAGGCGATCGAGGCCAAAGAAAAGATGAAAAGGATAAATTTGAGTGGTCCGACGACGTATCGCTGAATCAGGGTAACATCGTCGGTTCCGGCCATGTCCAAGATGTATGGAGTGGTCGTGGTATAGTATGTGGTCATGTGGAGACTCGTACTATAATCTGGCTGCAGTGTCCCGGAACTCAGAAATTGACTCGATCAAGTCGACGTGATGGCGTGCACGCGAAGAGACGAGCGAATACGTGACAAGATGTGTGTAGACAGGTGATGGAAGACTCTAGCTTGGAGAGAACGGACACATCGTGCGTATAAGTACTAGTAGCTGTCCCATTGAGCGTCACCTGCAGCTGACCAGCGGCCGTACACTGGCAACCGCGACCGACCGATTCGGGTCCGATTGACCGGTGCTCCGGCGGGTGGGCGCTCAAAGGTGGGAAACCTTGGAAAGCTTGAAAACGGGCGCGGAAACCGTTTGCAAGCGACGGGCGTTCAGCTGAACCTTGGAGGGGAAGAGCAAAGACGAAACCGCGGTGGAACGGGACTTTGAAATGGGAAAACGCCCGCGGTGGAGTTGCATCAACCGGGCGCCGCCTCGATGAATCGCTTGCCATTCATTCGTCAATTGCGATCCGCGGTCGTCGGCCTCCGATTTGCTTGCTGAATGACATTATTCATCCTGCGTTCACGTTGGTGCTGAATCGGCCATGTACACGTATCTAGCTAGTCTGCAGTCCGCGGGACTCGGAGTCTGATAGTGATCATGACTGCAGACGTCCTATCTGCAAATGCATCTCTTGCACCTGCCCAATTCACTTATACTTATAGTCATATCACTTGCAATCCATGCAGACAACAAGCACTGTTGTGCCACTGGCATCAAGATGTACTATGCATGCAGGTATGCTTGTCTTTCCATTATACCAATCCTGGAAACCTGCAGCTGGAGGCTTGTGAGTCAAGTTGCAAAATTAAAATGTAAAGCACGTGCAGAGCCAAACTCGTATGTATCGTATAGCGATTCGAGATGTGGCGTTCGAAAGCAAGTCGATCTGCGAATCGCGCGATAAGTCCACCCAGATCGAGACTATAGCACGATATCATCTGGACTTTGTTATAGCAGCACAACTTGGCTGGCTGGCTGGCATCAACTAATAGGATGAGTCGCCGATTTCCCGCACCACTGTCACTGAAGACTCCATGCCGGAGTGCGTCCATTCTCTCACACGTGCCGAGTCCTGGCAGATCGTATGCCTCCATCACCGAGAAGTATCAGGAAAAGCTCAAGCAGAGGGCAGCAGCGTACGTCGCCCTCAAGAACGGTGTTGCGAGGGACACGTCGAGTAACAAGGACAGTGAGGGCATCAGGGGAGGCAATGCCATCGAGAAGCTGCGTGCCAAGTACGCACAACGCGTCAAGTCACAGTCCAATATCGTGACGCCTCAAGCGGCACCGACGACGACGACGACGACGACGACTCAGACGACACCAAAGCTGGATATACCCAAGGTACCCGCCACGAGTCCCATCAAGTCCATCGCGTCCTACATCGACATTGACAAGCTCCGCCTGCACGACCCGAAGGAGATTGAACTGCTGTGGCGCGCGAGATTCGCCGACTCGGCCGGCAGTATCTGCGCAGTCATCCCGCACGACGTCTACACACAAATGTATCGCACCGCGCGCCAAAACCCAATGTTTGTCCTGCCCCTCTTTCGCGCGGGTCAGGGCGTCGAGATGCATTTCCTTCAATGGATGTTTCCCAACGAGACCACGAGCCACTTGATGATCACTTCCCTGCTCGAGTACAAGACAAAGGGCGAGTACTCCCGACCACACACCATCATTGCCCACCACGCCGAACTCGCGCCCGAGAAGGGCCTCGTCCTCATGAAGGGCGACCTCACCGACTCCCGCGCCCTCGAACCCCTCCAGGCCACCTGGATGCTCACCCTCCTCCAGAGATTCTATTGCCCGCTCGCCTCGGACACCACCGCCCAGCAGAGGAGCAAGATTCTCAGCGACTTCAATAAAGGCATCGATCTCAACGTGGACGCCCTCATCGAGGAAGCCAAAGCTGTGCCGGGTGCAGGGGAGGTGTGAATACAGATCTGACACAGCACATCTGATTTCATGGTCCTCAAAACCGCCTGTGATCAAGCTGGTCGTACGTAGCCTGTCAAGCTGGCTACTACCAGTCATATCTTGTGACATACAATTACATTTGTCAAAGATATGCGTCATGCCGACTTCCCATGTTAACAACGCCACTCCTAGCAAGCAGCTTCTCTGAGAGTGCAATAAAACTTGTAAAGGATTTAGCTACATGTGCAGCAGTTCCTCACTAACAGGACATCTCGTGTGACGACACAAGCCGCATCGGGCCAACCTGTCTATGCTAGTTGTGCTACAGGACACTGCCACGAACATTTAGTAGAAGTAAAAGGTATACACAGGTTCTGATGCAAGCTACGGACAGACTGCATCCTGGACAGCATTTTGCACCTTAGACCATAGATCTTCGAAAGCCGCAGACTGATGCTCTCGTAATGTACTTTCAATCTCGTCAACACTCTTCACATACTTCGTTGCATGCGCCGTCACAGTCGATTCCTGGTCCCGTAATTTCGTGACGATTTCTCGTGTTATTTGTTGCATAACGTCAAAGGTGTCCTTCTTAACAATGTGTTAGTGACTTCCAGTTTGTGCGATTTGAGATTTTTCTTACATGCCGTATGGACAACGTGCTTCTGAAGTATATCGCGTCTCGTTCAGCCTTATCGCGTCGTCTTATCTTATAGGGTCTCTCGGACTTGCCCTCACTATGACTGTCACTGTCATCTGAGGTCATGTCTCTGGGGTATACAGGATATGCTTTGTCTGCTTCAACAGGCTTCTCAGCTGGTAGGAAGCCCTTGCTGCGAAGTGATTGGTAAAAATCATTTTGTGGAAGATCAAAACTGTTGCAGGGAGTCTTTGTCTGTCTTGTCCTCGCAAACACAGTCGAGCTTTGTTTCATCATAGTTGTCCTATCACTGGTGGTTTCTCGCTGAATTTTGGTGATGGATTCTGATAGCGCGTGCAACCTGGCATCCAAAATTTTAGTGTGCCCAGAGGTCTCCTTAGGAGCACGATACGGGGTAGTGAAAGAAGATAAGTACATTGCCTTATAATGCGATAAGGGTTTACCGATGGTTGGAAGTGGATCCAGAAATTCGACCGATTTCTGCAGCTGTGCTTTGAAAGGTCTGCTTGGTGAGAAGTGTGTGAATACAGCAGCCGTCCGCTCAATGGACGCATGTTGTGTAGACTTCGGTATTGTTGCATGATGTGTATCTGTCGTGTCTACGCAAGTCAAAGGCATGGTTGATCTCACAGCAGCGCTATCGTCAGCAATGTCGACGTTGTTGCATGTGTTCGAAGTATGCACAATGCCAAAACCTAGTGGTGCAATGGCAACTTCGCTTGTGTCCGGTCTAGGTATTGATTCTGGCTCACAACTTTTCGATGGCGCAGCTTTTGTGTCATCCTTGTGAGATCTGCTTTTCAATTCTGTTGGGCCGTGTCTCGCGTTCCTATGATTGATATCAGCCGGTGCGCCTTGCAGCTTGCTTTTACGAACCACTTGACAACACGCGGAAATTCTGATTCCTCGTCATCCACTAGCGTTTTCGAGATCTGTTCACATGCAGCTGGAAGCGGGTTCTCAGGTCTCGTCGTTGGGATCTCATCAGCACGTTCGCTCGGTGGCGAATCGTCAACAATATTCTCAGGACTACGAGTCCTGCATTGAAGTAGGCGTGGATCTATATAGCCAATAGGATTCTTCGTTGGCATGATAAGATCTGAAACAAAAGAACTCTGAGCAATGGCTTGGCCAATTACTGTTCTCCGCACATTGTTTGGTGATATGTTCACGTCTCTCGGAGAGATATCGGCGGGGTTGCTTTCCACCTCAGCCTCAACTAGCATCTCACCCAAGCGTTTTGTGCTAATCTTGCAACCTCCAATATCTCCCTGAGGAGGAGAATCTCGGTCGGTGGCCTTGCTTAGGACTGGTAGGCGACTTCGTAGTTTCCTTGTGAACTTCGGATTCTTTTCTTTCGGACCACATACTTGATGAGGAGAGCTTGGAAATGCGTCGTAATCAGTCGTACATGAACATATGCTGTCCGGGCGCTCTTCATCATGGTCTAATTGACTTAATCGATCGAGAGAATGATCCTCAATTACGATGGATTTGTCAGACGCCGATGCGATGACCAAGGCTGGAACGACTTCCGCAAGTGTTTCCGAAATGCTTGGAGCATTCGATTCCATGTGGAGTTGCTGGACTGTCTGGCAGGCCTGAGCCACAACATTAGACGAGTAATCTTTGCGTAGCCTGCGATTATCTCCTTGCTGGTGATTGGATTCTGCTGGCGTTGTCGGTCCAAGCTTTTCCTCAAATAGGTCAAAGAGCTTGTCCACTTCTGAATTGTTACGCGGCTGTCGCTTCACTTCTGTAAAAGCTTGGAGACACTTTCCTGATATACTGCTGAGAGAGGAGCACATGTCCTCGAATAGCTCCGAATTGATACGTTCAGATCGATTGATATCACAAGCAGGTATTTCAGTGACACTTTGGCATGCTTCCGAACCTCTTGCGAATTTTTGGGGAAATTCATCGATGTCAAGCACATTAGAGCCTTGAGGTTCTTTGGCATTATGAATAGCTGCCGGCTGTGCGTCTGGGATCTTGCAGGACAGTGTGTCATGAACAGCGCAATCTAATGATGATGCATCCGGTGAAACGATATTCGCGATGTGTTCAATTCGTTGGTACCGATCTACTTTTGTCAGAGTGACGTCCTCGGGCTTCTTACATGGTGCCACGATATCCCTCAGACTTCGAGAACTCTTGT
Organism: Taphrina communis; assembly: GCA_005281525.1. NCBI lineage: Eukaryota > Fungi > Ascomycota > Taphrinomycetes > Taphrinales > Taphrinaceae > Taphrina > Taphrina communis. The sequence continues at coordinate 194,372 of RHGI01000001.1, read as the reverse complement.
ACTTTCCGTGATCGAAGTCACTTCCTGGCAGCCCTCGCAAACATGATTCCGCAACTGTATGTGCTTTTTCTTCAGACTTGAATGTCAGAGTGATGTGCTGCAGCTCATCACTCGACGAGTCTCTAAAGCTTAGGGACAATTGAGCTGAGGACGAAGAATCTCGGGCGACAACTTGATCTCTATCGAGGTACTTCTCATATATACCGTTGCTTTCATGAATCACAACAAAAGTAGTTGCACAGCTGACGAACATTCCAGCTGTGATATTGCGATTGACATTGTTGATGCTCAGAGATCGCAACTCATGCATACTGAATCCTGTACCGATCGTCACTCTTTCCTGATGCAACTGCAGTAGCCAATTGAGAGTGCCTGTCTCTGAGAGAAAATTCTCGAACGCGGTGATGAGCCCTTGTGTCACGCTTGCTTCTGTGAAAAAGTGCTTTAGGCGAATTGCAATATCTTTTTTGGCTGCTTGTCAGCACGGTAAAGGTGAAATTTGCCACACTCACGCAATAGCTTCGAACAAATCCTGGCAAGATTATAGAAAAGCCTGAAGTTGGAAGTCATAAGCAATTCGTGTCCAATTTTGCGGCTGCCTTCGTGAGTTTAGGTGGCTACAACAATGGACATACTGACAGGTCAATGTGGATGGAAACATCCTTGAGAAGCGTAGTTTTATTGTCATTGCATAGCACTATCAAAGTCTCGAGGAGTGCGGCACAGTCTTCCTGCAGGTCAGAGCCTTCAGTCGTAATACAGAGTACGAGCTCGCGCATAAGGTCAGCGGACCAGATTTCAACGCTTTTCTCGCTCGCGAGTTCATTGACATTCATGCAAGTATACCATTCCTGCCAAATTTAGATGTGTATGCGAGCGCATTATTATCTCACAATCTCACAATTAGAACGGTAAGACATCTGCGTTTCACGCTTTCGTCACGAAGTCGAATACCTATGCATCCCAAAAGTGCTAGGTGTCGTGGAACATTCCGGAGTACTTCAGGAGTAGGAGTGCTGTGCATTGCACGAATGAGGGTCTCCCAGGCATCTGATTCAGTATCCCTCAACTGTCGAGCTCAGACAAACTTGACTAGTATATCGACGGACCATATACCACAAGCATCTCGTGCTGATGCTTCATATGCTCGACATGATACTGTAATGTCACTGATACATGCTGCTCCAGTCTAGAAGTGTTACTCGGGAACTGCATAGTTGATGTCGTATCACAAGTCAGGTGTCTTCTCCTTTGTTTTCCTTCGGCCTTTTCTGCTTTGCAAAGTAAACCACTCAGACCATGAATCAAAATAATGAGCGAGATGCAAGAGTGCATCGCCGAGGGAGCTATGCTCCATAAGCTCGATAGAGCAGACGAGTTGATGTCGTAGTCGCCAGATCGAAAAGCACAGCGACTATCTTGAGACGTTCTCTTTTCTGCTTTTGCGACAGAAGATTATGTGAGAACAGCATAGCAGGCTGAACGTTCCAAGAATTGTTGCCAGGCAAGCTTACAAGTTGTTGTACACTTGGGCATGCAAGCCTGCAGCAAAAGTGATCAGCAGATTCTCATGCGGCTGAAATGTTATCTCGTGGCACATTGATTGCAAGCACGTACGCAGACAGCAAGCAGATATCGATCAGGCACTAGGTAGAGCTGTGCACGGTCAGCAATGGATGACAGGAACCAATGTGACAAATTTCATGCTCATTGTTATTCCATAGCAACGTCCATATGTGCGCCCATAAACTTTATGATCACTGGCTCACATCAATTCCGAGCTCAAGGGTCCTAAGGGTGTCCAGGGTGCTTCGAGCTCGACAGACATACTAGGATGACCATATGTTTCTTGTGCTTCTCTTTCCTCGTCTACTGTTTGTGATGTTGCACTGAAGCGCCGATTGCGATCAATCACGCGCAGAGCGATATATTCGGACAGAGGCGCAAATTGTTGCCAGAATTTCCAAGCCGCTGCTATAGTCAAGATTGGTCTACTTCTTAGCAATCACGACAAAATCTGCAAGTACAAGTCTTACAGTGGTGCTATGGCTGCGCCTTGTATGACAGCCTTCTTGGCGGATACGAGCCCAATCGTGGTAAACTTTTCAGCCTTAGCTCTTTCACGCGCCAGTAGAGATGCAACATACCTGAAATATAACGAGCCCAAGAACCACTCGATTGTATATGATCGCCAAAGCTCTACCAGTAGAGTGCTGAGGATGATCCATGGCGAAAAGTAATTGGTACTTATAGACAAAATGCCCAACGACGAAAAAGATCAGGCCGAAGCATAAAATTGGGGGCGCTGCTCATTAGCTAGAGTTCGGAATCTTGATAGCTGCACGTACACATGATCGAATATATTGTACAGATAACGAAAACAAAAAGTGGTTGAGGAAGGTAAAATGCGTAATTGAAGGTAGGGCCTTTATCGAGCTCCGAGAAATCGCGCGGAGTCTTGCATCCTGCCTTGTACAGTGGGTACAAAGAGACTGTACCTATTTGCAATAATCTGAAAGGAAACATCCCTAGACCTTGCAAGACAATCAGATTGTTGTAGAATTGACCTTGACCTGGTAGAATAGAAGCCAGTAATTGCGGTATCTTTGAAGTGTCCAATTCCGCTAAGGACAGAATAGTATAGCCGGAAGATGCCACGAGAATCACAACAAAATAGTTGAAGAATATAAAGGCAAAGTTCTTGCTTATCTCAGACGACTCAATCTCGGTGGTGTCTAAATATCCTTGTAACCAGCTCATATAATTGAAGATGAAAGGGACAAGCGCAAAGAAGATTGTGTAGGCGAGTGTTGGAAGAAATCCAACAGTTAATGAAGATATGGTTCGATGTTCATCCAGAAATTTGGCGAATGCCGGGGACAATTTGTTTATGCCTTCAGGACTGAGTAAGACAGCGATGGCTCCAACAGGAACGAACCACAGTATTGTAGTTATCACCACAAGAAAAAATACCAGCCAATTTCTTGTGATGCGTTCATACCTCGACATATACACGTTGGTCCAAATAATGTCAGAAGGTGCTGGTGCAAGTCGTCCGACCAATTGTAATGGTGAGGGATCTAGCACAGCTTGTGCAGCCAATTGTGCACTCGCGACCTGTCGAAATGTCACAAATGCCATGGGTGTCGCTATGAAAGCATCTTTCTCGCTTCGCAAAGCATGAATAGCATCGTCTATTACACGGAGTTTCACTGTATAATAGTCAATGCAGTCAACTCGTTTGCCAACGAGCCCGAACCATCCTAGTCTCATCTTTGGTCTTTTGGACTCGTCAGGTAGCTTGTGACCATTCAAGAGTGCAGATGGATTTTGTGATGGTCGATCATCCATACCAAGATCCTCACTAGCTGTCTGTGATGTGGACTCTTGCCTAATGGTCGGGTTTGGTTGTACCAGTGGTAAGGAATCATCGTCCCTTGTGACTCTGAAAGGGCTCAGATATATGGTCCAAGCCTCTTCCAATTTCGATAGAATAGTTTTCCGTTCATCGATTCTTTTATCAAGCTCTTTCCAAGATCTACAAATAACGACTTTCTCGACTTCTCCAATGGATAAGTCTTGTATATGTTGTGCCAGTTTGGCCTCATCTTGTAAATGTTTTGGAACTCCAGACATGCGAACAGTCCTATCTGTGACAGTGGATTGATTACCGAGATACTTTTGGCGAATTTTTGTGATACGATACGTCTCATCAGCCAGAAAGTACCATGCCAGAGCAGTGAAGAAGTAAACAAAGACTACGTATGACCACAGCCAAGTTGTATCTTCTTGATCATCATGCTTTTTCATGGTCATCACTACAGAGCCTGACATCACTTCTGACGGGACCATCGAGATATTGCCATATGGGTTTTCATCAGGAGAAAATACCTTTTTGACGGGCACAATCACTGCCATACCAAAGAAAGCACTACTAGCCAAGAATTTCATCGCCATCCTGAAGAATCCCAGAAACACAACTGCATCAAGGCCAGCGGATTCGAGAACCTGCTCGTCAGTGATCTTGAATAGATCCCAGAGCCACCGTAATTTTCCTTCGCTCAGGGTTGGTGCTGTTGATGAAGGTGATTGTAGACGCTTATACTGATATAGCTTGCTCCACTTCGTACGCAAGAAGCAGAAAACCACAAAGGCTGGCACACCAATAGCCAAGGAAAGTGCCACCTGAATAGCAAGCTGAGGACCATGTTTAAGGTGTTTCAACCGCGAATCCTCGTCCAGAACGTTCATTGCAGCGCAGCAATGACGGAGTGCAATCTTGAGGCACTTTTACAGGCGTTGCAGAAACGAGAGAATCGCAAAAGTTGACAGCCCTTATTATGCCAAGTTACAGTATACTCAATCTACATGAAACACCAAGATCAGAATGCATCAAAATATCTGGCGACGAAAGCCAAGCGTAGGCTTGATTGAGCTGCTTGATAAGTTTGTGGTAGGGTGACACAATGGCCTCCACCTGGGCAGGTTGCACCAGCCACAACTCGGTCAGAACCCGTCTCGAGTTTCCTCGAGCGCGTCGTCCCTGGCCTTGCAGCACCTGCATATCCTCCACTCCAGCGCGATGTATTCGTTGTTATCAAGACACTCGAGCAAATTTAATCGTGTTTCCGACCGATATAGCATTAGACCGAGGTAAGGAATCGAGCTACTCTTCGAAGGCATGGATCCTGGCTTCGAGTTTGCCAAGACCCCAGCAGCCGTGAAAGAGGAAAGCTCAAAAGAATATGGGGTGAAGACAACGGCATATGCTACCATCAAGAACGCACCACTACCCGCGGATGGTCCAGGTTCGCATTCATTTAGTAATGTCCTGATGGGTTTCGTCTTGCTCGGCGTCCCCCTGTACTGTTCCTGGAAGATTGGAGGTGGAAAGTACACCTGGTTCTTCTTCATACTCCTCGGGTTTTTGCCGTTATTGACGACTTTCTGGTATCTGAACTCAGTCATGGGTGGAAGATTGAATTCGAAAGTCACTTATCCTGGCAAAAGTGTGGAATCCTATATCTCGTTCAAGGATCCTGAAGTTGCCAGGAAATATTCTGGTCATTCGAAAATACCTCTTGAGACATTCCAGGAAATGTTCATTGCAGGCAAGGTGGACTTCAAGGGCGATGTGCTAGATATAATGGAATATCGACACGATTGGGCTTCATTCCACTTCACCATATCGCTCTTCAGGTTTTTCTTGTTTGGCATGATTCCAGAGGTAATCTCGCACTCGCGATCCCAGGACGAGGAACAAGTCCGTGATCATTACGATAGGGGAGACGACTTCTATGGCTATTTTCTTGGCCCTCGCATGGTCTATACATCAGGCATCATAGATAATCTCGAGACTGAAGAGAGTCTCGAAGAGTTGCAAGACAACAAAATGCGAGTCATCTGTGAGAAGATCGGCTTGAAGGAAGGAGATACCATGCTCGATATCGGTTGTGGTTGGGGCACCCTCTCCGTGTACGCTTCGTCCCAATACGGAGCGAAAGTAACTGGCGCTACTTTAGGACGAAACCAGACGAAGTGGGGAAACGCTGCTCTCGCCAAATTGGGCTGTGCCGAACCGCAGTCACGGATATTATGTATGGACTATAGGGACATTGCTATTCCAGCAGGTGGATATGACAAGATTACGTGCGTCGAGATGGCAGAGCATGTTGGTATCAGACACTTTGCGAGTTTCCTAGGCCAAGTCAAGAACACTCTATCGGATGATGGCATATTCTACATGCAAGTGGCAGGACTTCGGAAATGCTGGCAGTATGAGGATCTCATTTGGGGTCTGTTTATGAACAAATACATCTTTCCAGGGGCAGATGCATCGACGCCTCTCGGATTCTACGTCTCTTCACTAGAATCAGCCGGATTTGAAGTTGAATCTATCGACAACATTGGCGTTCACTATTCGGCCACTCTTTGGCGTTGGTACCGTAATTGGTTGGCTAACAAGGACAAAGTACAACTCAAGTATGGTGAACGATGGTATCGAATCTGGGTCTTGTTCCTGGCTTGGAGTGTCATCGTCTCCAGGCAAGGTGGTGCTACGTGTTGGCAGATTGTCTGTCGAAAGAACATCAATTCGTTCCACAGGATTGAGCGTCAGCCTGTCCAATTTGGACTGAAGATGGCGTCAAGCGGCAAAACTGGCAGAGAATGGAGCGGAATGCCATACAAGAACAGTGCATAAACATAATCTATGGATCATATGGTACGAAAACTAAAGGGAAATGCAGGCTGTGTTAGGGTTTCTTATACCTTCTTCACACTCGCTGTTGTACCAAACAGCCGTTCATTTTATCAGTATAGACTAGCTCTAATATCAAGCATTCTTAAGACGTAGTGTATTTCAGAACAACTCATCCATTGTCAGCCTGATATGCCTGCTCATCAGCAGATAGATCTTGGCAGAAACTGTGACATTGACTGAAAGTACTCTGTTGAGTCACACCGAGCTCGAGTCTTGCACTTTATGGTTACTGATCGCCTAATGACAATGGTCACAGGATTGGTCTATCACGTGAGGTTAGAACAGTCGCTCACAGCCAAACAGAGCCCACGACGCCACCAATACATTGCCGTTCATCGTCCCGCTCATCCCGTGCTGCCACCATGTTGTCTGCAGGTGTGCAAATGTACAATCGAGGTTAAGCAGTCCCGTTGGTGCTTGCGGCTTGGGTAACTTAGGGTTTGTTGCGCTGAAGGAAAAAACCCGGTCTCCTGATCACTGGCAGTGTGCGCGTGCTTGCCGGATTGTCAGGTCGTCCGCCTTGTAAAGAAAAAGACAAGCCATAAGATATATCACGCCTAGTCCTTTCTACAAACCTCAGCAATGGCTACCGGACGATTGACCGAGTATCAAGTCGTCGGAAGGAAACTGTAATGCGGCAGTCAGTGATGGTTGAGTTTGTTGTCTGATCCTGTTAGTCCGACGGAGAAGGAGCCAGTCCCTAAAATCTACCGAATGAGACTATTTGCACCCAACACTGTACGAAAGCCGGTCAGAATCTAGTGCGATGCTTGTCGAAAGCGCATAGGATTCGAAGCAAGATGGATGAAGAACTAATAGAATAAGGTTGTTGCGCAGTCTCGATTCTGGTACTTCATCAAGCAGATGCGAAAGTTGAAGAAGGCCTCTGGAGAGATCATCTCTGTCAACGAAATTCTGGAGAAGAAGCCTTTGAAGGTCAAGAACTTTGGTCTTTGGCTGAGATATGATTCACGATCTGGAACTCACAACATGTACAAAGAATACCGAGCTATGTCCCGAGTCGAGGCTGTCGAGCAGATGTACTCGGACCTCGCCGCACGACACCGAGCACGATTTAGGTCAGTACACATCCTTAAGGTCGTCGAGCTTGAGAAGACGTCCGATGTCAAGCGACCATACATCAAGCAGCTCCTCGACCCAAAACTCAGATTCCCCCTTCCTTCACGTCTGCCAAAACAAGCTGTACGTTTGTCTTACTCGAGTACGCTTAACAGAAGATTAACTCAATCTAGGGTGCTGGCAAGAAGGTCTTCTCCGCTTCGAGACCCTCCACCTGGTACTGATTCTTCCATTCATAGAGAATCGATGCTTAGCATTGATACGATTCTAGCGAGTAGTCGATCATGTTTTGCGAACGAAATACAACTGCATCCACAGAAAAAGCGCGTTCTCTCATCTCCGAATCCCAAATTGATGTGCTGGCGGACGAGCGTAATTGATAGATTGGTTCAGCTACCGTATGTGTGTCATATCTGACCACTTCATGAAACACTTTCTCTTTTCTATTCTTGAAGACCGCTACCGCGTAAGTGATCCGTGTATACACCACGAATGTTTTCCTGGCTCGATGCCGAATGTAGAGCTGCTGCTGACCAGACGGAAGTATCTAGCAAGAGCCGTAACGATATCACTTGCTTGTCATTCACCTGGGCATTCCTGAATGCTCCGCGGCTCCACGAAATTTTGGCATCAACAAGATGAAGACTGAAAAGAGCGAATAGGGTCCACAGTAGCATGCTTTTAGGTTGTGGAAGGACTTGGAATTGACGAGAAATCGATATTCTACCATCATGTCGCGAGAAGTACCTCAATCGAGATATGATTTGTCGACGTACAAAGGACGGGTGTTGCACACGATACAAATCACTGATCCGCGAACGTTACTCACGACATCGAAGCAGTTGCAGGACGCCAGGAACCTGATCGACGCGTACCGCAATCGACAGACGGAGCTATCGGAGGATGTCTGGTCTGCAAAGAAGATACTGGACTCGTCCGTGCACCCGGAAACAGGGGAACTGATCTTGCTGCCCTTTCGAATGTCCTGCTTCGTCCTGACCAACCTCGTGGTGACGGCAGGCATGTTGACGCCAAATTTGAAGACGAGGGGCACATTGTTCTGGCAAGTCACGAATCAGTCTGTCAATGTGGCATTCAACTATGCCAATGCAAACAAGTCGAGTCCGTTGTCGACCAAGGAAATCGGCATGAGTTATGTCACTGCGGTCGTGGCCAGTTGTGGAGTCGCAGTCGGATTGGGCAAGGCGGTACAGTTCATCAAAGCGCAAGGGACGAGGGAACTCGCGGGTCGTCTCGTGCCATTTGTCGCCGTGGCCGGTGCAGGTGCACTCAACGTCTTTCTCATGCGGTCCGGCGAGCTGAGGAGCGGCATCGATGTCTTTGACCCGCAGCAGCGAGACGAAGGAGAAAGCAACGAGTCGTCCAGCCTGGGTAAGAGTACAGCCGCTGCATGGAAGGCCATCTCCGAGACGGCCGCCAGTCGTGTCCTCAATAGTTCGCCCATCATGGTGATTCCACCACTCATGCTCCTCGCCATCCAGCGCAGGACGAATCTGCTGCAGCGATATCCGCGGCTCGGGTTGCCGATCAACCTCCTCTCTATCTTTGCGACATCGATCGTCGCTCTACCGCTCGCCATAGCTGCATTCCCGACGAGAGAAGTTCTTCCGGTCCAGAAATTGGAGCCCAGCATCAAGAAGGCGGCGGAAGCAAAAGGTCTGCAACAAGTCGTGTTCAATAGGGGAATGTGAACTAAAATGTGTTTCTTTGGAATTATTATAGTATGGAACGAGCTTGCACGCAAGTGTACAATATTCGGCGATATATACAAGTTGCACTCAAACCACAAGCTGACAAACTATGCCAAGGCTCGTTTCCTCGTCTTTAGTGGGCGTGGACCATTCTCCTGCCCACCGGATCCGACCGCTCTCACAATCTCCTTTTCAGCACTACCGCGGGCCCGAGGCCCAGGTATGGCAGACTTTTGCATCACCGGTATCGCCAATTCATCTTCCACCGGACCGAGGGATGCTTGCAGCAGGATGGGCGATGTGACATTGACATCGACAATGCTGAGCGGGTTGCGGTCAGTGGACGAGATCTCTTCCACGTCCGCTGCACGATACTGCGCGAGCAGCTCTTCGTGCTTCATCGTGGTCTTCCACGAGGCTGGGTAGACATAGTCTTGCTTTTTAGGAGTGGTCTGCGTCGGCTTGTCTTCTTGCAGACTCGTCTGAGAAGTCTGCTTGACGGCGTCTGTGCAGCGACCGACTTCCTTGCTCAGTTCTTGCGCGTCCTGAACCTGGTCTGCAGTTCTGCCAAGGACATCCTTGCCGCACGCTTCAATTTCAGACTTGGCTTTGCTGAACTCATGCTGGACGGACTGCGTCGTTTCTCGCGCATTGGTAAGTAATGCCGCCACTGCGACCTGTTGATCTGCGTGGTGGGACTCGTTCATTTTCTTGGCACGAGTCACGAATTCGTCCAGCGCCTTTGTCTGGTCATCTACATTCTGCAAAGCAGCATCTACTAGTTGTACAGTCTCTCTGTGTATCGCTTCGGTACTCTGTTGAATAGTCTCTGATCGTTCTTTGGCCGAGTTCCAGCTGTTTACGATGGCCTTCCTGATTTCATCCTTGTCCTTGGCCAACTTGCGACTGTAGACACCATCAGCATTAGCCCACAAATCGATCGCGGTGCCGTTTTGGTGATCCTGGTCGTGCATGCCATCGATAGCGCTTTGTATCTTGTGCTTGAAGGAGTCCCTTGATATTTGCAGCCGAGCCTCGCGCTCGCTGGCAAGGGATTGCAGCATGGTTTGTATTTGCTGCAGTGCCTCGACTTCCTTGGCCTGTGTCTCGCGAGAATTGAGCTCTTGTGTGTCCACCAACTCTTGCGAGATCTGCTCGATCAGTGCTGTATTGGTCTGAGTCGCTGTGTGTAGAGCCTGCTTCAGTTTGCGAATCTCTGCAGATTGGGAGTTGATGTGAGCCTCAGTTCGATTGAAGACTTGCTTGAATTCGGAAGCAAGGCCATCGTAACTTTCATATATGTCCTTTTGAAAAAGTCCCATCTGGCCTGAAATCTCTTCGGCAATGCGCTGTGCGGCCACATTAAGGTTCTGAAGACCATCACCTAGCCTAGACTTTACATCTTCACGGAGGCTTTTGATTTCGTCTAGGACAGCCTCCATCTCGACACGAGCTCCCGTACTGGTGCTGTCCACCTCTGCTTTTCTATCGTGGAACGCCTGGAGCTGCATGTCCATATACTGATGCCCGTCAGAGAATAGCTTCATTTCCTTCACGACGAATGACGTGACACGGTCCGCAATAGTCTTGGAGCTTTGTGTCTGAGCTTTGGCATATTTCGCGAGTGTCCCATCAATGGATTGAGCAACTGTACGGAGATTTCCCTGCATATCTGTCCACGAGCTCTGATTGGCCTCTTCTACACCACGCTTACGATCGACTTTGGCATGTAGTCCCTTGACATGCTCTACCGTGGTAGCTAGAGTGCTCTGAAGACTTGTTGCCACAGTGTTTAGTTCTGCTTCGGACTGCTGATGAGCTCTGCGTAGAATCGTCTCCTTTTCAAGATCTAGAGTGGTAGTAGCCAGAGTGTCTTTGGTAGCAGATAAAGTGCTCTCGGTGTCGCTCAAATCTTTGCTCGTCTTCTCCAGTGTTCTCTTGGTATTGGTATAAGCGGCCATGGTCGCTTCGAATTGCTCCTTGGCAGACTGCAGCTGTGCCTCCATAGCATCTATCTTTCGCTGTTGTTCCTCGGTCAGCAGCTTGTTGCTTTCATTCTGGCTGACCAGCTCGAGATGCGATTCCTCAGTCATGTATACACCATTCTTCATTCTCGTGGAATTCAGGTCGCCTTTGAGCCTCTCGATCTCAAGGATATAGTCCTTGATCAGAGCTTTTTTGGTCATCATTTGGTTGACCTGCGGTTTATTCTTGATGCTTTTGGCACGATTGGCATATTCTAATGTCGATACTGTCTCGTCCATATTAATTTTCGCTGGTGACAGTGTAGCGATAATACATGTCTTCGTCCGTCCGCCAAGGGAGTCCTGCAGAAGTCGAGTCAATTTTGACTCTCGGTACGGTACATGCTGAGAGCGATCTACCAAGGCATTGATGACTCGACCAAGTGTCAAGAGGGACTGATTGATCATTCCTGCTTCCCGAGCTCGTTTGTTCTCTGCTCCGGAACGACCAACATTCTCTGAACCTGCAAGATCCACGAGATAAAGTTTGCCTACACGTAACATGTCTTCTCCTTCTGTTGAGGTCTGTTTGATATGTACAGTAATGGTGAAGACAGAGTGAGATCGAGACGATACTTCGTTGCATTTCGTGGCGGCGACCTCTCGTTTGCGACTGCCATCTTGGAGAATTTTGACACCATGACTCGCATCATTGACTGCCAACTCCTCCATGCCATTGATGATGATGCCACCCTTTTTAGTGGAATCATCGAAGATCTTTACTTTTGAGTCTTCTTGTACTGATAATAAGTCTCGCAATTCTTCATTGTACAGCTCGATAAATGAGCATTTGACAGAGTACTCGTCCCCAGCTTGATCCAACACTTGAAAGATGCGGCACAGTGCGCGAGGAATGATTCCAGCCGTAGCAGGTGGTATGCCCCCACAGTGATCGGACATGTCGCCCGACATCGTATACGTTTTTCCCGTTCCAGTTTGTCCGTAAGCAAATATTGTACAATTGTATCCTCCAAGCATCTGCAAAGTTTAGCTACTGTGGACTGGAGCAGCGGTGACAAACCTCTTGCACTATTGGCTCTACTGTCACATCAAAAACATCTTGCTGACTGGAGCCGCCACCGAAGACTTTGTCAAAAGTGTAGGTTTTGTTGTTGAGTTCCGTAAGTGCACTCGTTTGGACTGTAATAGAGTGACCATCCTTGGACGGACTTATGATAACACCAGAATTCTCCTCTATCTCGCGCTTATTCCTGTCACGACATCGTACAACAACTTGTATATTGGTTTCCGAGGAGACTGAGGTGGCATTGATCGCGGTATTCTGCTCGGTCGTCTTGGCTGTCGCAGATTGTGCTCGCTTCAAAGGGACCTGTTTGTCGTGCGTTTCGGATGGATTGGATGATGCGCGAGAGGGTGGACGAGAAGATGTGGCAGGTGGCCGCACACCCGACATCGCGCTTGGGGGACGTTGCAGCTTCGGCCTATTCATCGCTGTATCAGCGCTAGAGTATTGTTGCGTATCCTTGATATCGTCACTTCTTCAGCCGTCATGTTATGATGAAGAGTCCGCAGACACGAATTTGTCGCCCTGCAACGGACGAAAGGAAAACAAAGGCGCGCAAGCATAAAATCACGTGCACTAGTCATTACGACGAGATACGAGAGACTTGTCTAGCACAAGTTGCGGATTGTGAGCGTGACTTGGTCGACTGACCGTGATATGGTATATGTGAATCATATGTACATATGCACGGCGCACCTTGTCGAGTGCTTTGAGCAGTTGACCCTTATCATATCATGTCATCAGTGCGTGAATATCAGAAAGGTGGCTTTTCAGACGAGCATCCTTATCGGTAGTGTTCGTGATTTAGAGCTCAAATGACCGATGAGGCCAATCCTACATGACCAGCACGTTCCAGCCGAATGTATCTTCTGCATCACCTGTTTGAATGGCTCTCAGTGCTCGTAGAATCTTCTGTGAGCCCGGGCCACACTCTTCACTGAGCTGAACCAGTTTCTGTCCTCTATAGGTCACCGACTTAATCGGACTAATCACAGCCGCAGTACCTGCAGACATGATCTCGGAGAACTCTGATATCTCTTCTACGGGGACCGGTCGACGTTCCACTTTCCAACCGAATGACTTCGCCAGTTCGATCACGGACTTTGTGGTCACAGACTTGAGGATACTGGTCGACTCCGGAACAACGAGAATGGTCTCCGGCCCACTTCCTTTTAATGCCAAAAAGTTTGATGTAGAGAATTCGTCAACATGTGAGCGTGTTTTGGAGTCGAGGTGCAAGGTTATGGGATAACCTGCAGCTTTGGCCTTAGCTGCATGCTGGAACACAGGAGCGTAATTCCCTCCGAGTTTTGCAGATCCTGTACCAGCAGGCGCTGCTCTGTCAAAGTCCTCGACAATGATCGCATCGATTGGCTTCGCGCCAGATGCGCTGTAAAGATTCGCGACTGGTGTACAAGCGACGAGAAAGGTGAACTCGTCGGGTGGTAAAAGTGCAAGTTGTGGACCCGTACCAAGCAAAAGTGGTCGAAGATATAGAGCCTGGCCTAATTCGTATGGAGGCACAAACTCTATGTTCTTCATCGTAGCCAGCTTGACCGCCTCGATGAACAGATCCTCTGGCACAGCGGGCATGGCTACCATCTCTCCAGAATGCTGCATTCGCTTGGCATTCTCGTCAGGTCGAAAGATTCGGACGTGACCATCCTTGCACCTGAACGCCTTGAGACCTTCGAAGCATTGTTGACCATAATTCAGAGCCGGTGCCATGACAGACACTCGCAAGAAAGGCTCCTCGACAAATTCGAGGTCACCCCAGGCGCCATTTTTATAAGTTGTCTGCACATGACCATTCACTGGATTGGCCTTGAAGGCTAGATTTGGCCAGTCAACCTTGTCACTAGCAGGAGGTGTCTTCGAAGCCGAAGCACTGTTTTCCTTGGTAGAAGGACTCATCGATCGAGAAACGAATAGCTTAGACAGGCCGCTAAGTATAGTTACCTGGTGTGTCGCACACAACTTGTAAAGCAGCAACCGGCTCGAAGTGAGTCAAGTGTGGTGAAGAGTCATAACTTGCCGAGAATACGAGCACCCGCGAAATCGATATTGACCATGTCACTCAAAATCAATGCAACTTTTCGAACGTGACAAAATCGCTTCACAAAGTTCTGAAAAGCTAAAGTAGCAGTTGCACCGAGAGAGTTGATCGGTCATCTCAAACATGAGTGTTCAGAGCATTGACGATTACCTCGAATTTGACGATCTCGAAGACAAATTCTATGTTGAGCAGGAGGAAGGCTTCGACAACATCGTGCTTGTTGATGGTTGCCCGAAAGTGCCGGAGTCTAAAAAGGCGGCACTGTTGCGAGTGCTGAACAAGTTGTGCTCGCAGTATGGTGTACTAAAGGAAGATGGCATCATCATGCCCATGGAGGATTCATCCGTTTCCAAGGGCTATATGTTTGTCGAATATGAAACTCCGGCTCAGGCTATGAACGCTGTGAAGTCACTCAATGGAAAGAAGCTAGACAAAGCCCACACACTTATGGCTAATCTGTTCACTGATGTTGACAAATATGCAAACATCGATGACGAATTCTCGCCTCCAGATGCTGAGGAATACACGGAACAGGAGCATTTGCGCTCATGGATCGCTGACTATCAAGGTCGTGACCAGTTCATCATGTTCCGAGGCGACGAAGTAAGCATTAATTGGAACAGAAAAGCTGACCAGCCGGAAACAGTTGTCGCTAGAAATAACTGGACTGAGACGTACACACAATGGTCGCCCTTGGGTAGTTATCTTGCGTCCTTCCATCAACAAGGTTTGCAATTATGGGGAGGACCATCTTGGAAGAGAATCGCAAGATTCGCTCATCCAAAAGTCAAGCTCATTGATTTCTCACCACAAGAGAACTACCTTGTCACATGGTCGAACGAGCCGTTAGAATTGCCACCTGCAGGACACCCAGCTCGTGCTACAATGCCTTTCACACAAGAAGATGAGGGTAAACAGGTGTTCGTTTGGGATCTCAAGAAGAATTTGCTCTTACGTTCCTTCCCAGGCCTACCCAACGATGGCTCTTCAGGCGCTGGAGCACAAAAGAAGATGCACTGGCCAATGTTCAAGTGGTCGGCTGATGAGCAGTATCTTGCTCGAATAACATCAGGAGTTCAGATCTCTGTATATGAAGCGCCCGGCATGGGTCTAGTAGACAAGAAGTCAGTAAAGATTGAGGGCGTGGTAGACTTTGAGTGGTCACCAGCGCCTGCGTCTGACAAGAAATTGGGCTCGGAGGGCAATCTCATCTCTTACTGGACACCGGAAGTGGGCAATCAACCGGCACGAGTATCGGTGATGAGTATCCCATCTAGGGAAGTTGTCAGAACCAAAAATCTGTACAACGTCACGGACGCAAAAATGTATTGGCAGAGCAATGGAGACTATCTGTGTATCAAGGTCGATCGCCATACCAAATCCAAGAAGGGATCTTACACCAACATGGAGATTTTCAGGATCAACGAGAAGAACATCCCTGTAGAGGTGATTGAGATCAAGGACACCATTATTGCCTTTGCGTGGGAGCCGAAGGGAGCTCGATTCGCTGTCATACAGACGAACGATCCAAACTTGGGTCAGCCGGGAATGGCTTTGAAGACGTCTCTCGCATTTTATGCCTTTGAGTCAGCCAAGACCCGAAACGAGGCGGTCTTCAAGGAGGTACGGGTGGTCGATCGAAAGACCTGCAACACGATCCAGTGGGCACCAAAAGGTCGATTCCTGGTGGTTGCCACGCTCGGCAGCACTTCGACCTTTGACCTCGAGTTTTGGGATGTGGACTTTGAGGGGGAGAAGAAGGACAACGAGGCACAATTCGCGTGCAACCTGCAGTGTCTGAACACTGCTGAGCACTACGGAGTGACGGACATTGAGTGGGACCCATCGGGACGATACCTGCTGACGAGTTCATCGGTGTGGAAGCACAAGATGGAGAACGGCTACGTGCTGTGGGACTTCAAGGGCACGCAGATTCGCGAGGAGCACCTCGAGAACTTCAAGCAGATCATCTGGCGACCACGACCGCCAACCTACCTGAGCAAGGCCGAGCAAAAGGACATCCGCAAGCGGCTGCGTGACTACAGCAAGCAGTTTGAGGAGGAGGACAACCTGGAGCAGAACACGGCGGCGCGCGAGCAGCAGGAGCAGCGACGCCAGCTGCTGGCAGAGTACCGCGAGTGGCGACAGCGTGTCAAGGAGCAGGTCGAGCACGAGCGGCAGGAGGCGGGCAAGTCCCACTGGTCGGAGAAGCTGCTCGCGGAGGACGAGGGCGAGGGCGAGGAGGTCGAGGAGCTGATTGAGGTGGTCGAGAGTGAGGTGGTCGAGGAGGTCAAGTAGGTAGAATAGATTCATAATGGTGATGCATGGTCTATGCGATTGATTTATACCTACTGGGTAGTCTCAATCATCCGCTAGCCAGTCTGACGAAAGCGAGTGTTATCTCCCTATCGCTAAGATGGTCGTATATGGGCAGCCCTGAGGGTTGACTTCATAAGAGCCGCCCGTTGTCCTTTCCGCGTAGCTGGTCGCTGGCTGACAGCTGGCCAGCCGATCGGTATCTCGTGGGCGGCATACAACGGCCAGTCAGCTCGCCAGCCAAGCAGCAGGAGCAGCAGCATGCAACCAGCCAGCCATTCAGCCAACGTGCAGCTCAAGCTTTAACCTCCGCGCGCGCCTATCGCTGCGCTCCCCACCAACACATGCCATCCTTCCCATGCTCAGCTCGATGGATCGCTCGATAAGCCCGTCTCCGTAGTCAGTCTCGTCTCGTGCTTCGATCCGTTCTCTTTCTCTGGAGAGCATAGGTACATAAAGAGCCTGCTACCCTCGACAATTATGAGTGGCAGGCATCTCTCCACGACTCTGATCGATCAGCTTCCGTGCTGCTCGCCATGCTCTCGCCCTATCTCCTCTACAGTGGACTGATCGCGCAACTGATCCTGTATGTCACTGCGTGCAGCGATGACGACTGGTTCAGTCCCGTAGACCCAGACTATCTCGGTAGTCCACACGCCCACAGGCTCGTGAAACGGGTCCAGCCTGGGGCGGATGCAGCTACTACAACGCAACCAGATCCCCTGCAATGGGGTCAAGTCAACTTTTTGGCAACGACAGACACACGTAAGGACGACCAGCGAGGTCAATGGAACGACGAGGAGAGGTGATACTGATGCATGGTAGATGGGTGGCTCGCTGGTCATTTGCTTGATCCAAACTACTCTGCTGACTATGGTGACTTTTCTGCATTCGTCTACCGCATGAAGGAGCAGGCGAGACAGCGTGGAGTCGACCTACTTCTAGTAGACTCGGGAGATCTTCATGATGGCACGGGACTGTCAGACACTACCGCCCTTGACGGTGCTCTCACCAATCCAATCTTTGAAAAGTTGCCTTACGACCTGCTGTCCATTGGCAATCATGAACTCTACGTCTCTGGGGTCGCCCTCGACACCTACCACAACTTTGCTCCAAATTGGAGAGGGAATTACCTGACTAGCAACGTCGACATCTACGACGACATCACAGGGGAATTGGTGCCTCTGTCGGACCGGTACCGTCACTTCACCACCGAGCATGGAGTGCGCATTCAGAGTTTTGGCTTCCTCTTCAATTTTACGGGCAACTCAAACCAGTCCGTAGTAACACCGGTAGGTGTTGCCGTTAATCAAACCTGGTTTCAGGATCAGGTGTCGAGGCAAGACATTGATATGTTTGTCATCGTAGGTCACATCCCAGTCAGGTCATCCACGGAATGGAATTTGATCTACGCTGCCATCAGGGTTCACCATCCCTCGACACCCATTCAAATCTTTGGCGGGCATAATCACATCAGAGACTTTGCCATTTACGACGCATCGGCCACTGCTCTGTCTGCAGGACGTTACTGTGAGACAGTCGGCTGGGTAAGTATCGATGGTCTGAACAGCAGTACAGCTCGGCCGACCCGAACCAATGGCACCAAGATTGCGACAGTCTCCTCCATACCGGGCACGACACCGAACAGGAACTCCACCATCGGCATCACAAGACAATATCTCGACTTTAGCCCGGTGACCTTCGCTTACCACACAAACACCACAAACACGACCTTCCAAACGCAGCGAGGAAAGAACATCACTAGCAAATTGACACAGCTCAGGTTGCAACAAAACTTGACTTCGATCATTGGTTGTTCACCGGGAAACTATTACCTCAATAGATACCCACTAAACAGTACCTCAAGTCTATTCAATTATCTCACAAACACAGTCTTCCCCAGCGTGGTCTACGCGCCAAACAGAACGAACCAGCCTAGATTGATCTTGACTAATACGGGTGGCTTCAGGTATGACCTTCTTGAAGGACAATTTACCATCGATCAGGCATATCAGGTCAACCCGTACCAAAATTTCTGGCTTTACATGACTGTGCCCTGGTCATCGGCCAAGAATCTGCTTACAAATATGCAGACGGACCGGGTATACAAGCGAGACGTGCAAGCCTCGACTGCCTTGGTGGATGGGTATGTGACCACGGACGATCTGGGCAAGGGCGGTGACAATACGCCCCACATCCCCGTTGGCTACTATGCAATTCCGCACTACGTGCAGGGCAATGCTTCTCTGCCTGCAAATCCCGCAGACACACTACTGATAGATGTCTATGCGACCAGTTTCTTTACTGACGCAGCGGCAAAGTACCTAACCGGCAACGTCACAGACTGGACGCCCGCCGAGCCGGGTTTCACGAGTTATGACACGTTACCGAGAATGGCCGCTCGTTTCTGGGACAAGAGTTGTATCCCGTCATCGTCCTAGTGCCGATGTATAGTAGTAAGTAGCGAAATAAAAAAAAAGTCTGAGCTCTTTTCATACAGTTGCCCAAGTACTTTTACGACGCCCAAGCGATAACTTTTATTTGTGCTGTGACGAGGGACTTTTTAGAGGAGGTCGGGCAGGCGCTCGACCTTGATGACGTGGTTGCCGACGTAGAGGATGGGGACGCCTGGGATCTTGCGGATGCGCTGCTTGAGGTGGAGATCGTTGCTGGCGAGGAGGTAGCACCGGGACTGCATGCACCGGTCGACGAGGCAGTCGTCGGCGTATATCCCCGCGTGGGAGCAGGTGAGCCGCTCGAATCGGGGATCCTTGGCGACTTGGAGCGCGAGTCTGAATTTCGATCCGAGTGTCTCGAGTTCGGCGAGCACGCAGTCGGTGATGCAGGGTATGCATTTCGCGTACAGGGCATCCATCATGCCGCGCACCACGTCGAGTTTATTCTTGATGCAAAAGTTGATAAAGTTGGTGTCGATGAGGACGCGGTACGGTGGGTGCAGGGAGGCGTTGAATTGGAAGAATAGGGAACTCGCCATCTGAGGAATCTCGCGAATCACGTTGCCCTCTGCGTCACGGCGACGGCCGCCGTCTTTTTTGCCCTTCGTATCGGCATCGTCTTTTTTGATGCGGCCGTCCTTGGCGCTGATGAGCCGCTTTGTCTGTGCGAATTTTCTCGTCTTTTTCGCCTTGCCCATGGCTGCAACCAACTGACCGGTGAGGGAATTTCAGGTGATGAGGATGAAATATATATATATAATATTGGCGGCAGGAGAAAAATCACAAGTCGACGTCGTTGCGGGAAGTTGTGGCGTTTTTTGGTGGCTTGTAAACTGTGGGATGAGATGAAGACGTAATAATATTGTAGAGAAGGATTATGCTTATACGTACATTTGAACTGCATCAATTGTGATTCTTCTGCTGCTGCTCCAGTGCAAGAAGATCCTTCGGTATGCTCGGGACGATTCGTCAGAGGGCATATAGTACGGTGTTACGGCGGCAACAACACCGTACACGACCATTTTCCTCGTCTCGGTACGTCTCTTCGCAACAACCACGAAAGTTCAGCATTGAAAAGTCGTTGCCGCACGCACAAGCGGATCTATTCAGGATCATTGCGGATATTGACGCGTATGCATCATTCATACCTTACTGCCTCTCCTCCCGCGTCACCGAGCGCGCTCCCCCGAGTTCTCCCTCTGTCTCTACCTCTACCTCACCCTCTCCGTCTACCTCGCAGTCCGATGTGAAGGGTAGAGGCAACGGGAACGACAAGGAAGGGACCCCGGTCAAGGCAGACTTGACGGTGGGCTTCAAGACGTACCGCGAGTCCTTCTCCAGTCTGGTTCGATGTACGCCCCCGACCAGCGTCGAGGCCGTGGCCACACAACACCCGCTCTTTGAACGACTCGTCACCGCCTGGCGATTGAGCAGCAGCACGCCAGACCACCATACTGATAATCATGCTAAAGGATACAATGATGATGGTGGGGAGCAGTGTCGCGTACATCTCGATATCGAGTATCAATTCAGTAATCCCCTCTATGGCGCCCTCAGCGGTGCCGTCCTGCCCAAGGTCGCGGATCAAGTCATGCAGGCCTTTAAAAAGCACGCAGAAACAGTATTGGCGGAAAAGCAGAAGAAGACGAACGAATGAAGGTAGACCGTGGCATTGGCACATGCATAGCAAAGTGAGCGCGCGAGCGAGTCAAGGGGAGGAAAGGGGACAAAATTTGTACAATAGTAGCACTAATTACAGGAGCCCTAATATGAGGTGCCGTCCACGGCACACATCTTGTGGGACTTAGTTGAGGAACTTGCGGCATATGGGCGATCCGCAGAGGCAAGGGATCTTCTCATCCTCGAGCGGGAACTTGTAGTCGTACGTAATCTCCTCGCCCAAGCCAATGTCTCTCTGTGCATATATGACAATCTTCTTTTGGCCATACACCGTGATGATCTTGGCCGTGCAAGACGGGTCGCACGAGTGGTTGATGAACCGAGCAATGTTGCCACACTTTGTCGCATCAATCACCGTGTCCTCGTCGATGCGGAAGAGGTAGGAGGAACCGATGCCTTGTCTCTCGTACCGCTTCTCGCGATGATCCGCCACCTGTTGACGGATAATCTCACCCACATACTCAATCACCATGTCTCCACGCTCAATGTGTTCCAGCGCATAGAGACCCCAATCGTGGATGGCTGATCGTGAGAATTTAAGCTGCTTTTTGCGCGACTTGAGAGCATTGAATCTGAGCAGATCCGTCTGTGCCTCCAGTGTCTGTCGCTGGGCCTCGATACCAGCCGCTTGCCTTCTGTTGTTTGCACGATTCATCCTCGACGAGCTGTTGACCGATCCAGGCTCGGTCACAACGGCTCGATTTCTGTTTGGCAGATAGAAGGACTTTTCTATATCGGGAATTGCGTAGTATCCTTCTGTCTTTGCGGAGCCCGTTGAATTGACACGATTGTAACCTGTATCTTTCGACAACTTGATGACACCCTTACGACCTTGTGCATGAGATGCTTTGTTTTCCTTCTGGCGCCAAGCCCAGAGACTGACATTCTTTATGTCTGCCACGACATCACTTTCCAAGGCAGCTTTGATAAAGTAGAAATCTTCCTCGTCCTTGACCATATTCTGAACACCATCTATATCAAGAACGATCTCGTCGTCAATATCGAGTTCTTCAGGCTCAAATGTCGGAGTTGGCTCGTCGATTTCTGAGGCGTCTTCACTTTCCGGGGTATTCGGTCGCTTTTCGACTTTGGTATTCTTCGTGGTTGCAGAATTCTTCACTTTGCCAGCAGATTTTTGTTTTCGTAGTGTCACGGGAATGGCCTCATCGATATCCATAGCAGAGGTGTCCGTCTGATCGCCCGATACCGGAAAATCGCCAAGCACAACATCTGACTTGATCAATGGTATAGTGGCTTTGTACGTCTGGTCTTCCTCTTCAACGGGCTCGTCTTCCTCTTCGCTGCTGGTGAAGTCCACGGTGTGTCGCTTGTGTGCAACGTTTCCATTCTGCTGCTTATTGCTTGGAGCAGTATGTTGATTATGTTCCGTGTCTAGGTCGGGACTCTCTGTCGGCTCGTCTAGGTATGAATCATCCTCAGCCAAGAGATCTCTGATTCGAGGTTGCGATATCTGTTTCTTATCCTTTGTGTTATGCTTCGATTGACCTACAGGGGCCTTTGGGATGTCCTCGTCGAGATCGATGCTTGCTGCAATTGAGGAAGGTCGATCGGAATACTTCTCAGAACTTTCGTCGTCATCATCGTCTTCGTCATCATCGTCGCGCTCAGAATCGTCAGATCCAACTGGATACATTGCATGATGGTCCATGCGGGAGTTCACACGCATGCGACCCGTATCGCGCGGTAATGCTTGTTTCTTCTTGAAGCGAGGTATATGAGAAAGTACTTGCGATAGCTGCTTGTTGTTAGGCCTCACATCGGTTGCCTCTTGCTTGACATGAACGCTTGGTGTAGGACGATGGGCAGTTGTAGTTTCGACTGAACTTGCACCAGCAGGGGCAGATACCTCTGCAAAGTGCTTGAAGTTCGCCGGATCGAGGAATTCTAGCAAAGTTGGTCCAGTGATACGATTTCGCAGGTCTTTCATGAAAACATCCTGCAACTCTCGAATCACTCTAGTCGTAGCTTGCATGACCGGGTCTACGGTTGCCTTGACCGGTTGAAACGTCTTCTTGAAAGCACCTCCGAGCGGCTTCTCGTGCATGACGATCGGAGCTCGTTTTGCTTTATGCAGTTCCATATAAAGTCGATAGCCGAGAAATGTTGACTTGTCCATGATTTTGTGGGCACGAGTTGCTGTTTCGTCGTCTTCGAAGAGCACATAGAAGCCATATGGATCAGTGAAGATGTCCTCAACCTTCTTGCCTGAAAAGTGTATCTGCAGCTCCTGTGCTGTAACCTTGTGTAAAGGGAGTATCTTGCCGGGTATAAAGATATATGCGTAGTGACCTAGTCTTTTATTTGTCTCACTAGTCCCACTGGAAATCTTTGACATATCTCTAGTCCGGAAGCTAGAATCTCTGCCATACTTTTTAACGTCGCTTGATTTCTCAACTCGCACGGCCTTGTCACTTCTATGGGGTACCTCATTGTGAAGACGAGAATGATCACGCGAATTCGACAACATTGCCTTCGGACCCAGGGGTACACTACTTGCCAAAGGCGTTTTATGAGTCGCCGAGGCTTGAGTTGATCGTTTCAAAGCCAAGTCTTCGGCACGATGGCGCTCCTCGAGGATGCTCTGAATCGAAGTTTTGCACAATGCACCGTCGTCATCAAACTCGACCTTCAGAATTTGTCCACCAAGCTTAGCACCGTGCATTCTATGAACCGCACTCTTGGCGGCGTCACTCGCTGCTCGATGGTTGCTGCGAGACTTCCTATAGGTTATTCTGCAAAGCCCCAGCGATGCTCCATTCGAGGGGTCGATCTGCAGTTTAGTCTCTGACATCTCTCCGAACGAACGGAACTGCGTAGCGACCTCCATGTTGGTTGTCAGTGCAGACAAGCCCGAGACTAATATGGACGTGGGTGGTCCTGGGCCGACTGAGTTCTCATCTCGTTGCCATTGAAGCTGTCGAAGTTCCGGTCTGTACTTCTTCTTGCCCTTCACAACTTTGGAGGCGTAATCTCGGGATTTCCGAGGATCAACTACTGAAATCTGTTCTGCCTTGTTCGCATTAGCTCGAGCGCGACATGTTTGTCAAGCAGATGCATACACTTTCTCCATTGTATCTTCGAACCACTCTAGATCCTTTCGGTAGTGTCTTGTCGAGTTCAGGATCTGCTATACATTTGAAGTTGCGCTTCTCGTCGGGCGGTCTTTTCGGTGGTGCTTTGGTATGTGTAGTATTGTGTGGTTTATGAGCATGAGGTGCCGTTGATCTCAGAGCTTGTGATGTTGGATATTTGATAGGGCGGGCTTTCAGATCTGCAGGTCTAGGATACTCTTCATGAGGACTCTTGACGGGTGTTAATACATCGGTCGATAGTTCCTTCGCATCGGCGAAGAAGCTTGCAAAACCAAGTTTCTTGCCGGGCGCTCCATTAGACATATCCTTGCAGCAAGGTTCTTATGTCAGAAGGACCTCAATCGTGCAGTCATTCGGAGCAGCGTGAATCAAGAAATTATGGCTCGGACGGAAGGCGCAGGTGTCGTGCAACGGCGAAGACCTTGTGCGGGTATACTAGAAACCCTAAGCACAAGCTCAACATATAGCGCCGC
Organism: Taphrina communis; assembly: GCA_005281525.1. Lineage (NCBI taxonomy): Eukaryota > Fungi > Ascomycota > Taphrinomycetes > Taphrinales > Taphrinaceae > Taphrina > Taphrina communis. The sequence continues at coordinate 170,176 of RHGI01000001.1, read as the reverse complement.
AGCCAGATCTGCACAATCGAGACTATCGAGCCGAGGATAGTCGTGCGAGCTGGAACCAAGACAAGAGCGACTGCAGAGGAAGGATGAACGTTGCGAAGAAGCTCGAGCGAGTGGAGTGTGCGTCTGTGTGTGTGTGTGCGTCGTGTGGGCGTAGCGCATAATTATTCGGAGGCGCGTCTAATCGCTTCGAAGGTTGCGCCCGCGCGGGAAGTCGTCGTCTGTCAGAGCTCCTCTCCCACGCAGTTGCGTTCTCGCGGGAAAAACTTGCCAAACAGCGTTCTGGGATGAGTGAGCAAAGCCGTGCCGTGAATTCTTGTCGTTGCATTTCTGCCATTTGGGCCGTGTCTGCGTGCGGCTAGGCTGTGACATTTGTCTACCGTGACACTGCAGAGAGTCTTTACATTGAGGAGCAAATCAGAGGGATCAGTCAATTATCGTCTCTGAACAGAGCTGGGACTACAATGTTGGTGGTCGATGGCACTTTCGAGGAACAGATTGACGAACTGGCTACCTTCATAGATTCTTTGTCGCAGGAAGAATCGAAAGTCCAGGAACAGATACAACAATGCCTCGAACAAGACGACCAAGAACGCGCGATCCAGGCTGTGGTTGAGTCCAGCAAGGTGCTGATCGATGCTACAGAAAAAAGTGAGTTACAAACCACGATTGATATGTCAAGACGCTAATGTCAGATTTCGAATCATCTCACAACCTACTGATATATATTTTACTTTCTGCCAAAGACATATCAGTCTACTACCCGGTCATCCTCGCCAATTTCAAAAAATTGCCTTCATTTTCGAATGGTCTGAATACCTCGTACAACATTCTCACAACATTATTCAATGTCTCTCCTTCTTCTACTCGGCTGCCAATCTTCGAAACCCTTCTAGAGTTCTCTGTCGAGCATCAATTATATGATCTTATTTCTCCTAAATTCACGAATGTGAAAGCGTGGCTAAAGGAGTGGAACGCAAGTCCTCAAGAGATTCGATCCATATATGGAAAAATGGCAGAGCTGTGTTTGCAGGGCGACGTCGAAGCACTCCACACAGAGTACCTGATCAGGGCTATTGAGACTTACCAGGAAGGCGATGAGTCCAAAGCACTGACAATGACCGCTGTTGAAGCGGCGCTCAACGAAAAAGATCGCTACAGCGTGGACGAACTTTTAGTCTTGCCGCCTGTGAAAGCTCTCAAAAATGTCAGTCCGAAACACTATCAAGTGCTCAATATACTCTCGAGCGGCACCTTCACGGACTTCAAGTCATTCAATGCCGATAATGAATCATTCTATACTGAGACCTCTGTGGTTAAAAGCACGGTCGATCACAAAGTGCGTGTGCTTAATATTGCCGCTCTTGCTGCTCGTCAAGACAATCGCAAGCTGCGATACTCGGACGTTGCTAGTGCTCTTGAGATCAGTGAGACGGAAGTTGAGATGTGGATCATCGACGCAATAAAAAGTGGATTGGTTGAGGGAAAATTGTCTCAGCCCTCGGAGACTTTCCTTGTGCACAGAGCAACGTATCGCACCTTTGAGCATGAGCATTGGGAAGAGGTTTCGGCAAAGCTGGCGAGTTGGAGAGAATCTCTACAGGGCATATTAGAAGTCATTGATAATGTCAAGAACGACATCAACGGTGGACAGCAACTAGCTAATGGGTTCACCGGCTCGGAGGTTGATGGTGATGAGGCTCGATCCCAACATAGTGACCTGGATTCCATCGATGAAAACAGGGATTAGGTTAAAAGGAAGCATTTTGTAGACATTTCCAACCATGTGGGCATCGCGATCTATTTCCAATACATAGCATGCATGAATAAAGTGCATTCTACCACTGCAAGCTCATTCAGTTCCAAACTTCGGCTCACGTTTCTTCTGAGCAAGCGAGACACAATCCCGGCCTGCTACATAACAGTAACGTCATATACTTCCAGTCTCGCAGAATACCACAACAATAGCTCATGCTAGAATGGACTTCCATCATTTGAGCAAGTGTGCCATTGAATGCTCATACATCATTTCCACAAATGAAGCGTCTGAGCTCCACGAGAGAAGATCATCGGTTCCTACTGATCGTGTCTACCCTAGGTAGTCTCTAGCTTGACCCCACTTCCATGCGTCACCGTAGGACCACCTCTGATTCTGCAATTGAACATAATTTCAAGGGCTAAAGAACCTTTACCTTGCTACTATAATCCATTATAGCTTCAAAAATGGCAAACGTTTTCTTCAAGGTGTCCGCAAATGGCTCTCCTCTTGGAACCATCACTTTCAAGCTTTTCGACGATGTCGTGCCAAAGACTGCAGCCAACTTCAGGGCTCTGTGCACCGGCCAGAATGGATACGGATACAAGAGTTCTCCCTTCCACCGAGTGATTCCTCAGTTCATGTTGCAGGGAGGTGACTGTATGTTCTATGTTTTACATTCATGTCGGGCTTTCACTGACGCAAATTTAGTCACCAGACAGAATGGAACTGGTGGAAAGTCAATCTACGGAGAGAAGTTCCCAGATGAGAACTTCCGTCTCAAGCACACCAAGCCTGGTCAACTCTCGATGGCCAATGCTGGACCAAACACCAACGGCTCTCAGTTCTTCGTTACCACTGTTCCATGCTCAGTACGACATCCAGAATTTTGTCATCCAAATACTAACCTAAATAGTGGCTCGATGGAAAGCACGTCGTCTTTGGCGAAGTCGTTGAGGGCCTCGACATCGTCAAGAAGATCGAGACTTACGGTTCATCATCAGGATCTCCAAGTGCCAAGATCATCATTGATGACTGCGGAACTTGTTAGAGACTGCGGCTCCATCTAGATGGTTTTCGTGCCTCAAAATAAAAATACCATATACGGCTTATGTACGTGATGACAGAAAATGACATTTTATGAAATCCTCCCTTCTTCCTGGCCTCCTCTTGATCTTGACATTTTATGAAATCCTCCCTTCTTCCTGGCCTCCTCTTGATCGTCCAAAGCTTGTTTCTTCTTCTATTGTATCCTGGTAACGTTGTTTAGCAGCCCGTAGGTTTTCGGGACTCGAAGAGGAAAACGTGGGGCAGTGACCCACATTACGAAACATCATGTCCACTATTCCAAATGCAAGTCGATGGCAAGTCTTGCTGCGACTCCCTGTATGGTAGTCAATATATGCTCAAGGTGAGATTTCTTGACGACGCGAGGACTCTCGGAAATCGATGTCTCGTCGTGCACGGTCGGTGCGTACATCTTATGTAGATCCGCCCACTTCATCAGACGATGAACCATCTGCTGCAGCTGCCGTAGATGCCACTCCCAAGAGATCAAAGTATTTCGAAGTAGCGAAGGACCCGGCGGCGGCGGCGGCGCCGGCCGCCGAGTCTTCTGTAGATAGTGCTTCTGAACAAGATGATGGAGATGAAGATGAAGGTAGTAAGGTAGATTCCGACGATTTAGAGTCTTTTGTAGATGACTACGAGGAAGAAGAAGAAGAAGAAGAAGAAGAAGAAGAAGACGAAGAGGAAGTAGTGGCGGATGAATCGTCTAATGATGATGGGAGAGTGTCCAAGAAGAAGCGCAAAGCTACGAACCAGTCATCTAAAATGGCGGCAAATAAGCGCTCCAAGTATAGTAATGGAAAAGTGACGACTGTGCCGGCACCGAAGGCAAGGAGATCAAGTGAGGGCGAGGACGATGTGAATGGAGAAGTATTTATCGCCAAGCTGCCGGCCTTGCCTGCGGGGGACGTAGAGTACAAGGCACACACGATTCATCCCAACACGCTAGACTTTCTGCGGCAACTCAAGACACACAACGAACGAGACTGGTTCCAGCAGCGAGAGTTGCAATATCAAGCTACAAAGAGCGACTTTGACAGTTTCGTGCTAGCACTCGCAAAGACAATCATCAGTATCGATGACACGATTCCGGAATTGCCAGTCAAGGACTTGACGTTCCGCATCTATCGCGATATCCGCTTCAGTAATGATCGGACCCCGTACAAGACATTCCTGGCGGCCTATTTTTCTCGGAGTGGCCGAAAAGGACCATGGGCTGGATACTATTTCTCCTTAGAGCCAGGTGGCAAGACATTACTCGCCTGTGGCCTTTGGCAACCTCCCGCACTCGACCTTGCAGCCGTCAGAGAATCGATCGACACTGACATCGATAGCTGGACAGAGATTCTGGAGGACGAAAGTTTCACTGAATTCTTTGGTGGTAAAGCAGGGCTCTTTAAGACCGAGGACAGGCTCAAGACTTGTCCGAAAGGTTATTCCAAAGATCACAAAGAGATTGAGCTCCTACGTTTGAAGTCATTCAACGTAAGAATGTACTTTACTGATGAAGAAGTCCTTCAAGATGGTCTTATGGACATTCTCGCACTTGTGATTACACAGATGTTTCCGTTTGTACGACTTCTGAACAGCATAATTCGACCCGATGATTCGGAAGATGACCGGTGATGGACAGAGAACGGCGAATTTCGAAAGCATTCCAGCAAGACAAGGCATGTATCAGCCCAAAACTTTCAGCACTTTGCCTAACGTCCCGTAAACGCATACATTCAACCAGACAAGCGTTGTTACGCCGACCATATCGTCCACCGACGTGCCTTCCATGGCAAACAGTGTCACTGAAGCCACCAAAGTGAGTAGAAGACTTACAATCAAGCCTCTCGTGGTACGATCCAGAATTAGCAAAACAGCTAAGGAAATTGCAGACACGCATAAATTGAATTGCGAGGATTGCGAGAAGTCCAGCTTGGTGCCCGCGTACGAAAGTCCGAGGAACCCTGCAAAATACCTCACAAGAACGTTGAATGACAAATCCCTGTGCTTCCGATGTTGTGCGGGAGATGTACTTGTAGTGGTGGCATTCACTGTCGCAGATTTCTCATTCGGGAATGAAATCCTCTTTCCGATGGGCAGGAGCGACTTGAGGTGCTCGTCAAGAATTGGAGAAACCACAGATATCGTGGTAGCCATGAGTACGTAGATAAAGGGATTGAATGCTTGCGATGGAGATATCGTACAGAATCTGTTGTTGCTGGGAATCTGATTGAACAGGATGATGAATGCAAAGGAGACTGTAGCAATACCACATATCTTCGTAGCGCACAGTAGATAAAAAGATGCTTCGGCATGGGGGTCCGGTGGAGCTGGAGGGTCAGTCAAGTGAAAGTCATAATGCTGTTGTACATCCGGAGTTGGAGGTTCATTATCGAGGCCACCCCTTTCGAAGATGCCAAAGAGTGCCGATGACTTCAGGTGATCGAACCCGGCGAGTCTGAGAAAGGACGAAGTACGAGACAGAGAGGCTACATCGGTTGCTGACTTGCTTGACTTGAGTCCTACTGACTCACTAGTCGCATGACCATCCAGCTCGCGCTTCGATTTGAAAGGACGAAGAGGTGCTGGCCTGATAGGATCCATGGTCGCAATTGACTATGATAGAGCCTAGCAGAAGTGGCAAGCAGGCAGACTCAGACTCTTGAAGAGCACGTAGCGAGCGTCTCTCGATGGCGCAAGAGAGCTGGCGGTAATGTTTGTCACTGTTGTCCATGGAGAGCATCCATGAAATCAAATGCGGGCTTTGATCGCCGCAATCCGTGAATCTTGTGCAGCGCCGCAATCTCTGCGGGTGCAAATTGCACGATTCGCTGACAAGCCCTGACATGTGAAACTAAAATCGGGCTGCGCGCGTCCTCGTCTGCTGATCAACCTCGACCTTCACTATCTTCTCTACCTAGATAGCTGCTGGCATGACAAGAATAGCGCTGACCTTTACGAATATGTCATGCTTGTCTAACGTACGATTATCTCACGTTATAGGCTATCCTTCGGCAGTGCATCACTACTGTCCTTCTCTCGAATTGATCGTGCGAGATATGCTTGATGCTCAGACACTTCAGGCACACTAACATGCAATCTTCAAGCTTCTGAATAGCCAGACAGTTGTCTCGTGCTAGCTCATCATTGACCAGACAGCTCGCTTCAAGGTTGTCGTAACATTCATGCAAAAGCGTACGTGATGCTGATCGAATCCTATCATCGTGACAGTGTCTAGCGTGAATTCCTTGCACCATGATAACAACATGAATTACTGCAGCGAGACCTTATTGTGGTCCTTCTCCACCCGGTATGAGCTGCAAGCGTCAGTAAGGTAGCCAGAGTTGAATGCGATCGGTGTTCTACCATGCAAACTCCGTTTCCGTTCAGAAGTAGCTCTTCGTGTTTTTGTCGCGAGCCTGTCGTTGAGTCATATTCTGTGACGTCCTTAAGGACCATGTTGACGTAGTCGTCGAAGCCGAGGAGTGTGCCGGCAAATTCCTTGTCACCCTTCATCACAACCCATATCCTTGATCCTACACACTTGTCTATCAATCTGCAATATATCAGAAAGAGAATGATAACACAGAGGTTCGACTTACTCTAGCGGTAATAGCGCGGACATTGAGGGAATATGATGACTCCAGGGCATCAATTTGTTGCTGCCGGTACAGAAGTAGACCCAGCTGCCAAGGTCACAGGAGACTCCGTGCTCGGGTGATCTTCGGTTGCGGAGTGATGAATTGAATATCAAGTGGCTGCATGATCTCAGTTCTCCACTAATGCTTGGAGTACCAGTACCAAGCATCAATGGGACTATACTGTACAAGAAATCAAAAGATTTAGTGCCAATTCGACAGGATTGTAAGAATGATGTGACACCAGGTCAGAGCCTCACGCGAACGCGTGTGCAAGCTCGAACAATGGCCGGCAATCGCAATTTGAGCTCTTACTCAGCCCGTAGTGTGTTTGTCCCGAGAATTGATCAGCAACCGATTCGCTAGACCTCTCAAGTATGACGCCAATGATAACCGTCAAGCTCATCGTTCTGCACCTATGCCATAGCTTCTTCCCATCTCGAAAAGCTACATTCACGATCTGATGACTGGATTCAGCTGCACACTGATATATATGTGTGAATCACGATGGCAGACAACTCCTCAGATCCTATTGTGTTAGACCTGCGGTCGCCGATCTCCAGTGGCTCTACCACCCAAGCAACGATACACATCGAGGTGGCTCTCAAAGACACTGCCAAGTGCCGGATCGATGCAACGCAGCGATATATTGAACAATACATCCGGGACAACTATACTTCTCTATCCAAGGGGACTGTAATCAGGAACTTTGACGAGTATGTACCTGTGCTCAAACACAATGTAGAGTGCATACAAGTTGTGGACGTGGAAGGTTCTCTCTCAGAAATCGTGCGTATCGAAAGTGCTACACTCGAGATACACGCATATCACTTGGTGGATCAGACGAGCCACATGAATGACCAGGAAGACGAAAGTGCGAATGGTCACGCCTCGTATGCTAGTGTGACGGATTTGCCTGGAAAGTCATTGGGTATCGTCGACGAGCACAACTATGAAATTAGTTGACAAGATCCAGACGGAATGTGGGAATCGTTGATCTTTGACACTGATGTGAAGGAATCTCTTCTGCATTACATGTCTTCTGTGATGCTCTTCACGGAGAGAAAAGTCAATCCGCAATTAGTCACGTTTCAACGGCTGATACTATTGCATGGACCTCCTGGCAGTGGGAAGACCTCACTGTGTCGATGTAATGACAGATCCCAAGTCGAGAACTCCACTGAATGCCAAAGCTCTAGCACAGAAAATCGCGATTCGTCTCTCGGAAACTTATAGTCACTGCAAACTGGTTGAAATCAATGCTACTTCTCTGTTCTCTCGCTACTATTCGGAGTCTTCAAAATTAGTGTCAGCCTTATTCGAAAAGATTTACAATATGACGCAGGACCACGACGTTTTCGTGTTCGTCATTATAGATGAGGTAGAGTCACTGACTACCTCTCGAACGACAACGATGGGCTCTGAACCAAGTGACTCTATGAGAGTGGTTAATGTCTTATTGACACAGCTGGATCGTCTCAAGGAGCGATCGAACTTGCTGATCTTGACGACGACTAATATGCTTGAAGCATCAGACCGTACGGATTCATTACTGTGCAACGAAGTAAGTTGACGGGACAGCTGCATTTGTCGATCGGGCAGATATTGTACGGTATGTCGGCATACCCGGGTCAGCTGCCGTTTACCAAATTCTACGATCTTGCTTACTCGAACTCATGCGCGCCAAAATTGTTGAGGATTCTCAAGAGCTGCGAAGCTTTGAGCAAGCAAGTCTAAGTCGTTGGAGTCAACGACTATCTGCCTCATCTAAGCTTCTTGAAATCAGCGAGACATGCTCGAGATTCGGTCTATCGAAGAAGACTTCGACGCCCTCACCGACCAGTGATGATGCAGGTAATCGAGACGTCAGTCAGCAATGGAACGCTAGTGGACGCTGCCTCCGCAGGATGCCTCTGATTGCACACTCTCAGTACATCAAGCAGTCGGAAGCATGTTCTCTGGGAGAGATGCTAACGGCATTATCGCTAGTGTCTGGTACACAAGTTTTGAAAACCGTGGACAAGTCGATGCAATCCAAGTCTTTGAGCCAGATTTAGAAAGTGAATGTGAAAGATCATGACTGATTGTGATCAGTGGCAATCTACTGGTCACGTGTTCGCCTCGTCTGCGTTTGTGTACGGGTACCGGGACGCGTACTGCGATCACAAATCCGAAACGAAAGGAAGCTTCCAGTACCGGTACTGATCTGATCAGTGTTCTCACCATGCATTCCTGACGAGCTTACGCGGCGCAATGTCCACGAAATGAATGCATCCAGTAGATTTAACGTGCATTTGAAGGTAATTGCAGCCTAATGGATGCTCAGCTAGAGACCATAGGCGCTAGATGCCACTATTGTTCAAGGCAAGACTTTTTACCATTCAGATGCGCGGAGTGTACACATAGCTTCTGCCTATCTCACTCCACGCCTACCAACCACGCCTGTCCTGTCCATCATAAAGCCTCCAGTCCAAATGAAGCTAAGAAACCTAATGCCGGCACCAGTCTAAAAGCGCTTCAGGCAGAACATTTGTCCAGGAGGACACCAATCACAAATACAAAATCTGCGCCTCCACCGCCGCAGACACTATCGCAGAAATCCCAAGACGCACTCACCGCGCTCAAGTCCCTCGGCACATCATTTCAGATTCGTGGGAAATCATCCAGCAGCGTACTGAAATCAAATCTGGAATTGGGTAAATTGAAGGCCGCGGCAAAAGGAGACATCAAGACGCCATCGGAGAGGCGACTATACATCCACATCAAAAGTACGCACCATCAAGTCGGCAATGGAGCATCACCACCAGTGCCGTTCTTTGTGGATAGGGAATGGAGCGTTGGTCGGACGTTGGATGCCATCGCCGCGAAATTATCACTTGTTAATGAAAATGCGAGGACAACGGACGAAGCGAGACGGTGGCATTTATTGTGTAATGGGATCGTGCTCGAGCCTTCCCAAGTCGTCGGAAAACTCGTCGGCAACAGCGACACGGTCCTCATCTTTCGAGGTGCCAGGCCAGTAGACGTGTAGCACTTGTATTTGTGGAAAAGGATGAGTTGAGATGGCGTCGGAAATGTATGGTAGTATATGGGATGGCATAAATGAGGTATATCATGGCACGGATGGAGGACACGTAGGATGTACCACAAGAATAATGGAGAGCCCAAATTGCTTATACAGATCTAAAATGGAAAGGTTGCTAGTCGGAAGTAAATATGCATAATCACGTACCGAGCATGACGAGCTCACTCTACTGTTGCTTCTGTCCAATCTTGAGCGGCGGATCGAACGCCTTGTATGAGATTTGCAAAGAGTTTAGTGCCTGTAGTCCAATGATCAGGACAGGTACAAGTATCACTAGCACCATGTAGCCCATGAAGATACCCGGCGTGAAGAACTGATAGTGACGAAATAGGCCGCCAGTGCTTGAATTGGAAGACTTTAGCGGCAGCAAGTCAGCCAGAGCGACATGTGCTCTGCGGAAGGATGCGGGTGATGCTGGCGGCGGCGTGGAGAGGTACAACAGATTGTAGTCGCGAGTGGGTAAGCTGCGTAACAGACTGTGCAAGAATGCGTCATTGTCGTTCAGAGCGACTTTACGCTGTTCGTTCGAGAGAGGCAAGGTAGGAAACGTCACCGCGATCACCCGTGCTTCGTCTGATTCGTAAATCGGATGCGACATTGTGCTGGCATCGATGCGTTCGACCTTTGCATCGCACTGGTGAGCGATGTGCGCTACTATTTCGTCACTGTCAATTTCTCCGTGTCCATAAGGAACGACCATCTTCGTGCCAGCCTGCGAGAGGTATTGACGAATCATGGGCGCGGCATCCTCAGTAAAGTCTGATGCGTGTATAGATGGTTGAATAGCTACTATGGTGTTGGCAATGTCGCACGAAAGTGCCGCAAGCGCACTGGCTTTGAAAGTGGATGCAGCGAGCGTAGACTGCGAGCCATGTCCGGGTATGACATGCTGATTAGACGACAGATAGAGTAGAGGTGAAGTGTCCTACGACATATCAGCACGCTACCAAATGGGAATCAGACAACAGCACCACATACCTCAAAGGCTTGTGTGACAGCAGCTAGAGCGGAAGCGATAGCAAATGCCCTCATGTCTGTGACAGACTCTCTACTAAAAGGCAAGCGTGACTGCAGGGTAGTGATAAGGACCAATGCTGTTCTCAGAGTGGCATCATGAGGGCGAGTTGTCGAGGCGGGTGTCAGTAATCGATTATTGAGTGGCTTGAGCGTGAAACGAGCCACACGACCGCTTGACTGATCAGGATTTCGAGTTGATCACGAGTACATTACTTCGAGGATCAAGAACAAATTGTCTATATCCAATTCTTCCTCACTGTCGTCTATTCATGCTACATCAGCACAAGGAGCGTCGCACTGAGACACATTATATCTGTTGTCTCTCAATTGCGTCTACGTACACCACCCTTCTTCCCTGCATATGCCTTGGCCGTCTTTGACTCTCCATCCTTATCAGTCTCGATTGTCTTGATGGTCTCCTTGTTCTCTCTTTGTGAGCCTGCAGTAGCGTCGTCGATATCTTCGACCTCTTCGCTTGAGATCAGGAAGCGTCCGACTGTCTGACGGAAAACGACCTTGGGTATGCGTACTAATAAAGTCCTGTTCAAAGTTGCTGCAGGCACCTCGTCGGGACTGAGCAGAAATTCGTCTGTGCCTTGAACGAGATAGACTTCCCCGTTTGGTTCGACGTTGAAAATCCTCCCAGTTTCCGTCGTTACACGTTTGCGCTTCGTGAGCCCTGGATATCCAGCAACCTCGTGAGCATCCTGGATGTGACCATTGATGCGAGCTCGGTGCGAGCTTGCGGATATGACCATGCCTAGCCAATGGAAGCCGGCCACAATAAAGAGTAAGAAGATCAGGACAGACCCAACCCCTGGTCTGTAACGAGAATAAAAGTATCCTGTTCCTTTCCTGCAAACATTAACATGTGGCCTAGTGATTCAAACTACTGTGATTCATTACCATTTCGGGAAACCGTAACGGTAGAAGTGATCGTATCTCTCACGCACCTCTGGAGTGCGAAGCATTTTGGCTATAAGTCCTAGTCTTTCGAATCTCTTTTGAGCATTCTTAACGCCTCGATTCTTGTCCGGGTGCAATTGTAGCGACCTTTTCTTGTATGCTCTCGAGATATCGTCCAGATTTGCACGACTAGAGACGTTGAGAAATGAATAAAAGGTCACATTGGCCCCTTCTGCCTTTTCAAGTGCACGAGCAACGTCGAATATTTCGTAGTCCTGTGTCGACCATTGTGCAGCCAGGACTATCGACGCGAACAATACTATCCATGAGATGAAGCTTCTCATTGGAATTGAGACGGGCACACTTCCTCAGATGACCCTTGAATAAGCCAGAGTCTAGAGAGACCAGGGGTCCATACAAAGCGTGTGTACATATGGGGTCAAGTCTGAGATTTCTTGGTTGCTTTGTGCGCCACGGCTGAAGCGCGGCAAGTTTCCACACGCCGTCCGTCGGGCCGCTTCGCTTGCTGTTGTGTGGACTTCTCGGACACGCTTCCGTAGACGTATGCCTTGTTCACGTCGACTCTGACTCAAGGTTCTTCTGTGTCATGAGCCTGTATTGCTCTGGACTGCCATTACTCCACTCGTTGGAGGACTCGGACTCGGACTCAGTGTGATATATACCGGCAAGTCTGCCGGTCTTGCAACGACCAGGAGTTGAGGTCCACCGCAGTCAGACACCATGTTACACATACTGCAAAAAGGACATCCGGTAACCAGATCCGAACTAGCGACGCTGCTGGCAGTCCAGACTGTCATATTTGTTCTGCAGGCTATACTCAACAAATCTGCCCTGGTCAGCTTGCCTGCGCCGCTCCTTCTGTTAATGTTGGAGTCATTCATAACTGTATGCCTGATCTTTGGCGGCTACAGCGTGGGGTACTACGAATTGAGGTCGATACGGCATCACTGGAGCACGATACGTAGCTTGCGAGGAGTAATTCTGGCGAAACTAGCCTCCGGTGTGACGAGGACATATTGTATGGAAGCTGTGGATGGCTCCGTCTTTAATCTGGTCCGCGGACTCGTTCTGCCGTTCGCTGTAGCGTTGTCTGCTATATTCCTTAAAGCACCGAGCAAGATCAGTCTGATACCAGTTGCTGTTGTCTGCATCGGCTTCTACTTTGGGACCGTGTCTGAGCATACTGACATGGACACAATCGGTGGTCATTATGGACTCTTCATTGGCGTCTTGTCGAGCTTTTTTGCAGCGTTCGATCTTACCATCACGAAGATGTACCTCGACACATATTCCTTCTACGACATCCTCTATGTGACCAATCTAGCGACAGTTCTTTTCACTGCGCCCATGATCTATCTTGGCTCGGAATATGCTGATCACTTGATCATCGCACAAATGTCTCATATCGAGTCTCGGAACCTCAATTCATTCCTCTTCAAGGCTTTCGTCTGTGGCATCCTTACATTCATCTCCGCCATCCTGGCACTTGTGCAACTCGACATAACCTCGCCGACAACACATCAAATCACAACTAGTGCCAGGGGTGTCTTGCAGAGCGTCCTCAGTGTTTGGATATTGGACGAGGTGATGGAGATGCCACAAATCGTCTCGATAGGTGTCATCTTGGCGGGCACACTGGGATACACGTACATCAAAGAGCTGGAAAGACGCAGAGAAGAGATGCATCCGAGGCGCGGTGACAAGTCATACGAAAAGTTGAAAATGCAGGGTGACGAAAGTCCCGTGTAGCTCAAGCGGAAACACACAGGGGAAAGATATATCTAGCATTGGCATTGTTCGAGCGGGCTTATTTGTTTGTATTTATACGATAGTATATCCGCTACTTTGAAGATTGATCTCACAGGGGTCTGCCAACATTTGATGAAACACAACGGGGGACACATGTAGAAAGTATAAATAAAGTTCCGGTTCTCTACATGCTTTGATAATAATACACTGACTTGAGGTCAATTGCTATGGTATGGACAAAATTTGGTCGTTTCGTTTGTTGTTCGTTCATTATGCGTGCATGACTTCACGAGCTTAGTTGCAGGAGTGACCTCCTCGATCTTGGTAGAAGGATTGAGTACAGTCGAAATTGCAGCAATTACCGTGCTTTCTCACTCGGAAGCTCTTTTGGTAGTGTCGGAGTTCCCGTCGGAGTAGGCATTTTCGTCACATTCGCAGCGACTGTGGACACTGAGGGTGTTTTGGGAGTTGTGCCAGGGGTAGTCGTGCCAGGTGGCACGGAATTTGCAACCGCAGCAGCAGTGGTCCCGATAGCTTGAGTACCGGTGGCTGAATTAGCAGGAATGGCAACACTGCTCGTTGGGGCAGAAGTCCCGGCAGATGTGACGGGTCCAGCCGCACCAACAGCCAAGTTCTGACTTTGATTGCCATTCGGCACTGTACTGTGAGGATTCGAAACACTTTGGTGTGGCCCATTCGCTTGGCTAACAGGAGAGGGTGATGCAGACATGCCTTTCTGCAGACGCGCTTGGTGAAGAAGTTGATTCATCTGCTCCTGGCTAAGTCTTTGTCCCGGAGGGATTCGTAGCAAGGCAGGATTCGGTACTTGGCCATTCGCCCCATTTGGCATATTTTTCATCATCGTTGGTTGAGTTCCAGGTCGAGCAGGCATTTGACCAGCTAATGAAGGTCTAGCCATGGCCATCATACCTCGATTGACCGGCACGTTTCCTGATGCTCCGTTCATATGCTGAGCGTTAGCTGCAGCCTGTGCGGCTTGTTGCGCAAGCTGCGCTCGATGCTGTGTTTGTCGAGCAGCCTGAATTTGCGCAATCTGCGCCTGCGTGGGAGGTTGTCCTATTTTATTGATCTGCTGTTGCTGCTGTTGTTGATGCTGTTGGTGCTGCTGCTGCTGGTGTTGTTGTTGTTGTTGTTGTTGTTGTTGTTGGTGCTGTTGCTGTTGCTGCTGATTTTGGTGGTGCTGTTGTTGGTGCTGCTGCTGTTGTTGTTGGTGTTGTTGCTGCTGTTGCTGCTGCTGCTGCTGCATTAATCTTTGCTGTTGCAGTGCTTGCAATTGCTGGTTCTTGGACTCCAGAAAGGCGCGTGCAATTTGCTGATCCCGTTCGAACTTCATCTGAGACAAGTGTTGCGGCGTGGGGACAACCGGCGGGGTTTTCGTGGCCTCGTTAAGTGGCTTTTTAGGTTGTGTAGCCTTGGGCTGATTCTCTCTCTTTCGCTGGACTTTGCGCATGGCATCAAACACACTGAACTGTCGTTGTCTTTTGAGCTCGATCGCATGCAACTTTTGTAGCGAGGGCGATGGGCTACGCTTAGATGTCGCCTGTGTCCTTGGGATGCGAACCATATCATCAACACGAGTTTGCACAGCCCGTGCATGAGCACCAGTTAGAACCACGTCGTTAGATCTTGGATCGATCTGAATCCATCGTTCAAAGCAATCCCACGGACTCTTGCGATCAGCAACAGAGCAAATAGTGTTTGAGGGTGTCATAGCCTGCGAAACGAAGTCCCAGTTATATTGATATTCCGCAAGTAATGCCATGAGCATATCATCAGCCTCAGGCGTCCAGACGATAGTATGCTCCTTTCGATCTGTGCCACGTGTGTCAATGTCACTTGGCACAAAGGGAGGTCGAACGGCTAGCATCATTTGTGTTGACTTGCGTCTAGCATGATTTGATGTTACTGAGCGCTCGGGCTCAATTTTCGCGATATCGAAATCATCTCGTTCAGATCTATTACGCTTCCTCGTGGATTTGACAGAAACTCGAGACTGTACAAGAGAAGAGACACTGATCAGGTCCATCGAGTCCACAGGGTCGTCATATATCATGTTGTTTTGGACCAAGGGCTCATAAATAGGCATGTCCGATACGAGACTTGGACTGTCCGAATCTGCTGGCTCCGAAAAGTACGCATAAACTTCATTCGAGGAGTTGTCAAAAACATGAGAAGTATCCCCGATGATCGAGAGTGGAGGGCTGTAGACC
Organism: Taphrina communis; assembly: GCA_005281525.1. NCBI lineage: Eukaryota > Fungi > Ascomycota > Taphrinomycetes > Taphrinales > Taphrinaceae > Taphrina > Taphrina communis. The sequence continues at coordinate 154,717 of RHGI01000001.1, read as the reverse complement.
ATGCTAGATCGTCTTGCTTGCGAGTGGTCAGCTATATTTGTCTGCTGACCGCAAGGCAAAAGCACTTCTGACATGATATCATCGCTACCACTAGGGGGAGTTGGGGGCTCATAGTCCAGTCGTAAATCCTTAGTAACATTTCTGCGAGAATTGAAGGCTCGGACTGTCAAGGACTGTCTGTCACTAGATTCGTGCCAATCTTTCACAGCATGTGCCAGTTTATGAGCCAAAGCTATTTTCCATTTTCTTTCCTCCTTGAAGTCTGTTCTCAACCACTTCATCTCGTCTAGGACAAAGTCCCAGTGAGCTTTGTGCCTTGGAGCTGATTTCTGTTTTACGGGCTGTCGGAGACTCCATGCGTTCTCGTTCTTCAGCCGCTCAATTTTCTCCGAAACTAAGATCCACTTCTGTTCGGCAAGTGCTGCCGACCAATGTGACGTGCTCAGTGTTTTCCTTGCCACTTGAACCAAGTCCATCAATGGATTGGTCTTTGCATCCAACAACCATGCGGACAGATCGAAAGTACCGCTGTGGATTGGTTGCGAGGATTTCACTACCGTATGCTTCAATGATCTGTTTATAGAAGAAGCTTGTGATGATGGCACTCGCAAGCTTGTCAAATTATCCGCACCCTCACTATTCCGTGTAAGTGGTATGCCCAGCAACGAGGCCTTGACGATTTCTGAATCGTCTAGTGACGTGTCATCTAGTGATGCGCCATTCAGAATATCAGGAGTCTCTTGCAGCGTGGACGCCTGTGGAGCCTGGACTGGATGACCTTCAACAGCATTACCTGTGGATTGTAATTTGAGTGCTGTACCATGATCCACAGGCTGCACATGAACTTCTGGCAAGCTGTGCTCTTCAAAATAACAACCCCTGTATGCGCGTTAGTGGGCAACAGACCGGGCAGTTTGACTCACTTCTCAAGGTCATTCTCGGCTAAGAAAACAACGAGGTCTTCCGAGTCCACAACGGCGCGCGCGGCTTCCTCGCCCTGTCCATACTCTTGTGGACTGTCAGCATACTTGGAGAGGAAGAATAGCTCCGTCAAGAGACGTTTGCGACGCGATAATATGGCCTGAATAGCGGATTCGTTCGACTTCGCAATTTCCTATAGTTTTGCCTGTTTTTGCCTATTTTTCTTCAAAATTTCGCAGAGTCTGGTCCTCTATAGTCTTGCGAGTCGTTTGCGACACTCATCTTGTTGCAGAGACTCTTGGTAGAGCTTATTTTGATGTTTGCGCTGCTCTTGAGACCCTTTGCAAAGTCTTGCAGTCCGGGGTGCGCGGTGCCTGACACACGTGACTATGTGGAGCTCTAAGCTTACGGTAGGCCTGATCGGGCGGGCATGATCCCGCTCCACTGTTTGATGCAGGTGCGGTTCCGAGCTTGAAACGGGTCATTGACGTTACCGTATACTTATATATCCACACAACGACAACGAACGATATCGTTGATCGTTTGTCCAGCTCATCAGTGGACACAGCCACCTCGGTCGTGTGCTATTGAGTATCTAGGTATCTGCACTGCGTCATTCATCGAAGCGGTGATCGCCGGAAAACTGGCCAAGGACAATGTACAATCAATATGGGCAACAGCCGAACTACAATCAGCAAGGTCCAATTCCCCAGCAGCGCACAGGATTTCAGCGTATGTCGCAAGGCTGTGTCGTGACAAGTCTAATCATTTTCAGCTCAAAGCTCATTCGGCCAACAGCAAGGTTATTACCAGCCACAAGCGAATCAACCAGGTCAGTTATGGTCTAACCTTGATATTCAAGCTGATGTGCAGGTCAAAGCAATTATCAACAAGCTCTACCAGTACAACAAACAGGCTATAGCCAATTGCAACCGAGCGCTCAGAACTTTGGTCAGCAATCTACAGGATATCAAGCTCAGCAACCCTTTTTAGCGTCACAATCAACAGGATTTGGTGCACAAAATCTGTCGTATCAGTCACAGCCTATGATCTATAATGGCGGCCAACTGTCGAGCAATTTTGGCAACGGTCAACCGAGAAACATATACCAAGGTCTATCAGGTAGTGCTGGTGAAAACTCGACAGGCTTCCAAGGCTTTTCGGATCAGGGAATGCCAGGGCAACCTTTTCAACCTCAAGGGCATTTTGGACAGCAACAGCCATTTCAACCCAGTTCTCACTCGTCCTCGTCCGCGCCGGCTGCTCCTCGACTGAAACAGCAGAAAACCGGAGCGAACATTCCTGCCACCAGATTAAGCTTTGTGCAAGCCACGGATCAGCAAAAGTTCGAGCAGCTCTTCGCAAAAGCCGTAGGACCCTATAAAACGGCACTGCCAGGTGATGAAGCCAAGACCATTTTAATGAAGTCCGGATTGTCAGCAGACAAATTGTCCAAGATATGGCAGTTGAGCGACACTACACGGAGTGGACAGCTTCTGTTTCCCGAATTTGTGTTGGCTATGCACTTGTGCAATGATGCACTTCGCCATGGCAGGCTTCCCGAACGGCTTTCGGAAAACATCAGTAATGAAGTGACGAGTATGGTTGACCACATTGCATTCACTGCAGCGGACACTTCTGCTGCACCATCGTTGCAACATGTGACAAACGCTCCAAATTTCAGCACACCACAGGTCCAACAACAAATGAGCAATGTCAGTCTTATGGCTCAGCAAATGCAACCTGCTCAGATGGGTTTTGTTCCCATCAACGGAGCAATGCAAGCCCAGCAGACTGGCTTCCAACAAATGGCTCCTCAACAGACTGGCTACCACCAAGTGCAACCCCAGCAGACTATGCAGACACAACAGCAAGGATTTCAGCAGATGCAACCCCAACAAACGGGATATGTGTACAACCAGGGCTTGCAACCAGGTCTTACGGGAGTGCAACAAACAGGCATCACAGGTCTAGGCAATTTCCAGGTCAATCAAAATCAAACTTCGCAAAGTTTCGGCAATCAGTTCTCCATGCAGGCGCTGACCACACAACCGACTGGACGACCTGGTGAGTGGGGATTCGTCCATGCCCCGAAAGAAAGTGTTCAAGGCATGCAAGCATTGGGTGCTGCGATGATGCCAGGTGCCATGTCCAATCAAGGCCAATTTCACTTTTCTCAACAACAAAGTCAGGTGCAAGTACCTTGGGCAATCACAAAAGAAGAAAAGACAATTTACGATACTATTTTCCAGGCCTGGGACAAAAAAAAGCAGGGCTACGTGGAAGGACCAGTTGCAATCGAGGTCTTTGGTTCTTCTGGAGTGGATAGGCAGAACCTCGAGCTAATCTGGGCACTAGCCGATTCTGACGACAAAGGTAAACTAAACACTGATGAATTCGCGGTCGCGTTACACTTGATATATCGAAAACTTAATGGATATGAGGTGCCTCCTGTCCTGCCTCCAGAGTTGATACCTCCCTCGACCAAGAATTTTGGTGACTCGATCTCTCAGGTCAAAAGTATGCTTCAACAGGATGCCTCGTCAAGAAATGGTCCTACTAGCTACATGAAAAGCCGTTCTTTCAAGGATAATAACTCAAATAGAGATTATTCCAAAGATGGCACAGTCTACAAACATAATGATCTCGATGTTGGTTACGTGTCCTCCTCGAGAAGAAGGGCACCTGGCTCAGCTACTGACACGGGGCGCAATTCACCACAAGCCTCTGGAGTTCCACGAGTCGAGTCAAAAGATACTTCGATTCGTGATCTAAAGAAGTTGATCAAGGAGAAAGAAGTGCTTTTGCAAGCTATAGATCAACAAGAGGAAGGTAGAGCGGAGCATGACTCAACAATAGATAGACATGCCCGGCGTGAAGCTGATGATATGATGAGGGAAATACGAAAAGTACAGAATAAGATAAACTCGCATCAGAATGCTCACCTTTTAGGAGGTGACGAGGAGAAAGAAAAGGTTGCTTTGCGACGACAATTACAACTACTGGTCGACAAATTACCCGAGATCGCTTCAAAAGTACGGAATGCAGAACGCGGAATCCAAGAAGTGCAGATGCAGATCTGGACTAAGCAAGATCAGAAAGCAAATCCCGGTGCGTCCTCCATCGTTGGATCTGGACCTGGCGGTCAAGTCACAGAAGCCGACAGGCGTCGTGCAAAGACCAAGGCCATGATGGCCGCAAGAACTGCCGCATTGACAGGTCGTCCTGTTCCCAAAGCAAACGATGACGATTTCGAGGCTGCAGCACAACGACAAGCTCAAAAGAGCGCAGAATTGGCTCAAGCAAGGGAGTCGAACGAGCAGATGATACAAGACATTGAGGAAAGTGCAGAATCGTTGAAGACTGATATTGAGACAGCTTTGATGGCTACGAAAGCACTCGCGGCGAGCGAGCATGAACGTCGTCGCTGGAACGATGCAATTGGTGTCGAGCCGGAAACAAGAGAATTCATATACGAGCTTAACAAGATGCAGCGCTCGACAGCAAAAGAGTCAGCAACCATACAATCTAGTGGCCTCACGATCGCAAGTGAAAACAATTCACAACGAGCAAATGAAGCAAGTCGTGGGGTATCAGCACCAGTTCCACTTGCTAGTGGCGAGGATCGTGCTGCCTATCTGAAGCAAGCTGCGGAAGCTCGAATGGCGGAGCGTTTAGCTGCTTTAGGCATCCGTCCGACCAAGAAGGCCTTGCGCGACACGAACAAGTCAGATGCACAGGTCATAGCAGAAGCGGATCCGAATGCGCGTACGCAGGTACTGGTGGAAGAACAAGACCGACAGACTCTAGAACGTCTCGCACTGGAGGACAAGACCAGGAAAGAAGAAGTTGCTTTATCGCAAGTCCAACAGCAACAGGCCTCAGCTCAGCCTCAGGCCGAGAAGGAAGGATCAACAGCACTTGACAAGCAGACCGATGCACTTGCCAGGTCTGTAGACCATAGACAAGCTAAGCTTGCTCAACTGCGTGCTGAGCGAGAGGCGCGCTTGGCAGAGGAAGAGAGGCTCGAGAAGGAGCTCGCTGCGGCAGATTCGTCTTCTGGTCCCGAGGACGAGATCGTTGCCCAGGTTGATGTTGCTCCGACTCAGCTGCAAAAGTCCTTCGATACTGAGCCGAAAGCACGATTATTCGACAACCCGAATGTAAAGCAAAATGAACCACACATAAGCGCGACAAGCGTACCAGCAGCTTCCAACAATCCCTTCCACAAAGTAGGAGCTGTTACAGCTTCACCAATAACAGCTCCACCCTCTCAAGGTGCTTCGGTGCCTCGTCCACCGCCGGCAGCGCCACTTGTTGTGCAGCGCACGAATGCTCCTCGTCCTAAACCGAAACGAAACGACTCAGACGATTGGAGCGTAGCTTCTAAGGACGACGAAAGCTCGAGCGACGAGGAAGGTCCTTCTCCTGCTGATTTAGCTGCTCGTCTCTTCAGTGGTGGTATTGTGCCTCAACGTACTGGTGGAGTACAGACTCCACTGAGCGCGCAAAGAACAGGAGCGGCAAGTAGTCCCGCACCAAGTATGTCTATAAATGCTTCTTCTTCTACGATACTGATATCTGTAGTTGCAACGATTCAAAATCCCACAGCACAAAGAGCAGCCTCCATACCTTTACCATCGGGTTCTGGTGAGTCGTTACACACTACCTTGTCAGTTCTACTGACACTTCAAGCATCACTTCCAAGTGCTCCTACTCAACAAGGACTATCAGCACCACCACCACCACCACCGATGCCGCCAACATTTCAAATCCCTCCAATTCCGCAGGCGCCTAATGCGCTTCCTCCTCCCCCTCCACCACTACCACAGTCAAGCGCTCCTCCAGCTCCGTTGACGTCGAATGCACCGATGTCGGTACCACGTACGTTTCTGCACGCTGCCTGACATCACTTTGCTAATCCTGACAGCTCTGCCACCTGTCGGCGGGCCACCACCTCCACCACCACCACCGCCTGCGCCTGCATCATACGGCGCATCATCGGCCCAGACAGCACCAACTTCCACATCATACGCTGCTCCTTCACAAGATCGGAGTGCACTTTTGCAATCCATCCAAGCTGGCAAAGGTCTGCGAAAGGTGAAAACCGTGGAGAAAGGTGGTGTCTCTGGTGGGCGCGTGCTGTAGTGTCTTCATCTCATAGTCAATCCTTCGTAGTTGTAATTGAGTCATAAGTCGCATGGTGGCCTGTGCTGCACTTTGGACCTGAGAAGAAGGAGAAAGTGAATCAGAAATCCTACCTTATTTAATTGTGCTTCACTTGATCGGATCTTGGAGCCGTGGATGTTTCTTCGGCAATTTCCCGCTCACCAACATGCCACAGTCCACAGCATTGGCTAACAGCAATCACTATGCTACATTGGTCAAGTCTTCGCCGTAGCGTCAGCAGCAGCAGATTCATCACGAGTAGACGGGCCTACGCGACCAGACGTCCAGCGAATCGAAAGCCTCCCAGTACACTTGCGCTCATCGCCATCTTGGGTGTGGGCTTCACGGCATTCGCGTACGTTTCCAAGCAGCAGGCTCTCGACCCTGCGGTGAATAGAAAGGGCAATCAATTCTCGAAAGCAGGCGTCACACCGACTCCGGAAGGTATGGCGGACCAGAAAGCATCGCAGGCAAAACTCAACAAAGGCGGCAACGTCCCGACGTTTGACGAGTCGAAAGTGACTGTGCTCTTCGTGCTCGGGGGACCAGGTGTGGGCAAGGGCACGCAGTGTCAGAGACTCGTGGATCAAAAGGGCTTTGTGCATTTGTCGGCGGGCGACTTGCTCCGTGCGGAACAGAAGCGCGAGGGCAGCCAGTACGGCGACATGATCAAGCAGTACATCACGGAGGGCAAGATTGTGCCCATGGAAGTGACTGTGGCACTGCTGGAGAATGCGATCCGCGAGGAGGTCAATAAGGGCAAGACGCGATTCCTGGTGGACGGGTTCCCGCGCAAGATGGACCAGGCCATCAAATTTGAGGAGACTGTTTGCAAGTCAAAGTTTACCATCTTCTTCAACTGCTCGGAGGAGACCATGACCAAGCGACTCCTGAAGCGCGGCGAGTCCAGTGGACGCGACGACGACAATGCCGAGTCCATCAAGAAGAGATTCAAGACGTTCAAGGAGACCAGTATGCCGGTCGTGGAGTACTTTGAGAAACAGGGCAAAGTGGTCAAGATTGATTGTGAGGATAGCGTGGAGGACGTCGCGAAACAAGTCAGCAAGGCGGTGGAGGAGAAGGCATTGAATTAGACATTAGATTGAGTGAATTTCTGATTTAGAACTCCCGTGTATGTTGAAAACTAGTAAGCTTAAGGAGAGTCCCTTTTCCAAGTAACCCAGGCTCCACAACATTATGGCAGCATCAGCAGCAATTTTAGGTTATCACGATGGGTTGTGTGAGGCGCTAAGATTGCATTACTGACCTCCTGTTTAAGAATTGTTCTTCGCTCGTCGAAAATTTGGACGACAGTATAGCATGGTCGGGAATGCATTGTCACGGGTGTCCATGGTTGTCTTCGACTGGGACGAGACCATCACTGTCGAAGACACCATGTCCATCCTCGCACAAGCCACTAACGATCCTTCACGATGGCCTGATTTCGTGGACGCCTACATGGCGGACATGGAAGCCTATGAGAAATCTTTCGGTCCACGGGAGACATTAGAGGATCACTACAAGTTTCTCGGTGGTTTGTCAGAGTGTGAGCACAAAAGCGTGGCTCGCATCGAGCACGCGGGTGTCTTTCGAGGTGTGACGCACGAGGACATACGGCGTGCGGCCTCGAGGGTGAAGATTAGGCCTGGTTTCAAGGATTTCTGTGAGAGACTCGATGCGAGTGTGAAGGGAGAGTTATTGAGTGTCAACTGGTCTTCGGAATTTATAGAAAGTGCATTAACGGCAGCCACGCCATCAAATTCGTGGGCGATAACAGCTAATCGAATCGAGTTTGACGGCACTGGTCATGGGACTGGAGGCGTGTCAAAAGACAAGGAAGGAGGCATCAGGACGGGCATGGACAAGTTGAGGATACTGAAGGACAGGCTGGCACGGTGCCACGAGCAGAGAGGACTGCTGATGTATATCGGTGACAGTAACACTGACCTGCCTGCACTTCTGGAGGCGGACGTCGGAATCATCTTTGGTGACAACAAGTCGCTGCAGAATACCTGCGACAAGTACGACATTACGATTCGACCGTTCGCAAGTCTGTTGGATGTGGCCAAGGGCGACTATGTCAAGCAAAGCAAAGTACTATACAGGGCACGAGAATGGGACGAGATCATCCTCAGCAGCAGCTGAACCTTATTTTATGACGACCCATATGCATATATCCGCTCATAGGAAAGAGTCTTTCCTCATAAGGAGAGAATTGGATTGGACTATAGGAAGGCACTACCCATATTTCCAATACATGATGTACCAGATCATGTGACTCGTTGCTGGTGCGTGGACGTACGGAAGGTAGGTAGCTTGAATGACGAGATGACGAGTCTCCGCGTCGCCCAAAGACCTGTCAGCTTGTGGATTAGCGGGGTGCACCTCAATTGGGGAAGTGATCGTCAGACAAGAAAACCTTGGAAGCTCGTCTGCAGCAAATCAACCAACAGACCATTCCGTCCAAACATCGCTCTGAACGTTCATGTACGTGAATGCCAAACTGCAGCGCAAAAGGAACGGGCGGTTGACTGAGACTCCACATACATGCATGCAACCTCGGAATTTGCTACAAGCAGCACGGAGACCGGAGGCAGCACGACACTGAGCTCGAGCTCGAGCTCCTTCTATGGCCAAGGTTGTGGCCCAAGCCTAGTGGGCAGCCGTGGCTGACAACCCAATCCCACCGAAGGAGTTCGGGTCATGCATCCATGGGAAAGAAACCTTTCCAAGGTCGGAAGAGGATCCATGGATGGTCTCGTGGCGGTGAGTGCACGGAATATCGGATGTCGATGCGGGCACTTGCCGACCTTTCCAACCTTGAGCTTCCAACCAGTCCAGAGGTGGCAGGTGAGGAAAAGTCCTTGCAGGTTGGAGCCTTCAGCACAATGCACACGAGTGACGGATGAGGCTTGTCCCGAAAGGGCAGGAGGATGGAAGGTCCCCCGATGCCATCCAATCGATCCCAGCCAATCCGTTGCACGCACGCATCCATCACAAACCTGGAAACCTTCTGAAGTCACCCGATCACCAAGCCTGCCGCTTCTCTCTCTCCTCAACCAGCCCGCTAACTACCTACTTGCTACTGGCACCTCTCCTGCTCTACTCGGACACTCTTCACTTTCATCTCTCTTTGTTTCTAGTTTTACGGCCCATCTTCTAGCTTGCCTTCTGTCTCATCTTGCTCTAGCTCTGCAGTGCGACTCAACCCAATCTATTTCAATACATCTTGTGACGCGCACGAAAATCGGAAGGGCACAAACAAAATGTCGACGTCCTCGGAAGCTGGTACGGCCGTCTACCCTGCCGCTGGTGGGAAAAACTATGGTGTAGATGAGGCAGCACCGGGCGGCGGTCGGTTCGCCAAGGAAAAGATCACCTTCAGGGTCGTCCTGTTGTGTATCCTCGCCTCCATGGGTGGGTTCATCTTTGGTTACGACACTGGCGAGATTAGTGGTCTCGTGGCTATGCCTGACTTTATTGCTCGATTCGCGAGCAATGGAGCCTTTAGCAATGTGAGAGAGGGTCTCATCGTCAGTCTCTTGTCCGTCGGCTCCCTTGTTGGTGCGCTTATTGGTGGGCCGATAGCAAACATCCCAATCGTCGGCCGAAAAGGCGCCATCATCGTGGCTTGCATAGTATTCATCATCGGCACGGTCATCCAGATATCTAGCATCACTTCATGGGTGCAATTGATGGTCGGACGTTTCGTTGCAGGATTAGGTGGGTCACGAACCAGAGCACTGTTTACCGCGTGTCTAATCGAGTAGGTGTCGGACTCTTGTCTGCAATTGTGCCGGTCTATCAATCAGAGTCGGCGCCAAAGCAGATCCGTGGTACCCTGACCGCCACATATCAATTGTTCATCACCTTTGGCATTCTTGTGGCATATCTCATCAACTTTGGAACTGTGAAGATTGATAATGGCAACTCACCGAGCTGTTGGAGAATCACTATCGGCATTGGATTCATCTGGCCCGTCTTCTTAATCTTGGGGATGCTTTTCATGCCTGAATCTCCACGTTTCACACTTCGTTGTGGTAATGAGGACCAATGCCGAAGAGACATGGTGAAGATTCGAGGTGTGCCAGCGGATGACGTCGCTTTGAACTATGACATTGCCGAGATGAAAGAGGCAATGGCGATCGACTCCAAGCTTCCGCACGGTCTAGGTGAGATTGTTCGAGGCAAGCCAAAGGTGCTCTATCGTGTCATTCTCGGATTTTCCTTGCAAATGTTCCAACAACTCACTGGCGCAAACTACTTTTTCTACTATGGTACGACAATCTTTGAGAGTATCGGAAATCCGAGAAATCCATACGTCACTTCAATCATCCTTGGAGCGGTCAACTTTGGTTGTACATTCGGGGGACTTTACGTGGTTGAGAAGTTCGGACGACGAAGAGCCCTCATTGTTGGTGGAATTGGCATGGCGGCTGCCTTCCTTGTCTTTGCCTCGGTCGGCTTCAAGCTTGTCGTTCCCGGCACACAAGATGCCCATGGCCAGGGAACACCGACGCAAACGGCAGGGTATGTCATGGTCATATTTGGATGTCTCTTCATCCTCTTTTATGCCACAACATGGTAAGTAGCCTTGACGCAAGTCTCCTTTGGCCATCACTAATCTTTGCAGGGCACCCGTGGTTTGGACCGTCAACTCGGAAATGATGCCTTCTCGGGTACGTGCCTTGGCTGTAGGCATCTGCACTAGTGGCAACTGGTCATGGAACTTCTTGTTGTCATTCTTCACCCCTTTCATCACCAACGACATCGGCTTCAAGTATGGATACGTGTTTGCAGCATGTTCTCTCGCAGGAGCTGTCGTTGTCTACTTCTTCCTCTACGAGACTCGTGGCTTGACGCTGGAACAAATCGACGAGATGTATGGCACGGAGGGTCTCAAACCATGGCAGTCCTCATCATGGGAGCCAACGGACCACGAGCTCCTCTACCGGCAGAGGAAGGAGATGCTCGGTGAGACTGAACAATACAAGCAAGATCAGCGCGGCTTGGGAGAGGAGCAACAAGTGGATCACGTTGAGCGATCACGTCGTGGTGATGGCAACGAGGAAAGTGTGCCAGGTTTCCGCAGTATGGCCTGAAACAATCTGGTGACAGTCGTAAAAAAGTTGGTTCTTGGGACGATAATAATAATGATTATGTATGGTGTAAATTTGCTTCACCGATTTGGCAAGAAGTTCAATCCGTGCTTGCAATTGATAGTCTCACAATGGAAGTGCTTCCCGCGGTTTTTCATGGCGGCTTGCTTAAGAACTACCCGAAGCGCCCCCTTGCTGTTCACAATTGGAAACCTTAAGCTGCCTTGTGTGTACAAGCTTGAGGCCACCGCCAAGGATCGGACTCAGCCTTCCTCATATAAACATTTCAATCTCGCCAGCTTTTGCGGTCCTGCCTTCCTTTCCATACTGACACGAACAAGGTTCATCAGGGAATCGGTGAGAAGCATCGCAACTGGCGTCGGGTCAATTCTATCCATCACTCGAATCTATACAGAACCTACCCATGAATTACGCGAATGTCGCCCGCGACGCTCTTGCGAATGTAGGCAATAACTTTGCCCAGATTCGGACGAGCGATCGATTCGCGAACCTTCGACCGGTGCAGGAGTGTCAGTGTCCATACTCATATCTCGGAATAATTGGACTGACTAGGTTGCAGTCCTGGATGTGAGGCGCATCTCAAAGCCGAGTGGGTTGGGTGAGATTCAGCAGCGGGTGTCGTATAATTTGGGCCGGTACTCGTCCAATTACAGCGTCATCTTTGCGCTGCTCGCGCTCTATGCGCTCATCACGAACCCGTTGCTGCTCTTTGTGATTGCCTTGGCCGTGGGCGGTATGCTTGGGATTGGAAAATTGGCGGGCGAGAATCTCACCATTGGGTATGTCTCCCCATCACCATGTCGGCAGGGCATGGCATCAGACAAAGTGAGTTAAATTGTGACTAACTCTCTGTGAATAGGCCGATCGATCTGACTACTTCGCAATTATATACCGCTCTGGTCTGCGTCTGCGTTCCTCTCGGATTCCTCGCCTCTCCAATTTCGACGGTATTCTGGCTCGTCGGTGCAAATGGTCTCGTCATTCTTGGACACGCCGCTCTGATGGAGCCACCCGTTGAGGTAAGGGCATCCCAATAATTCGCGACCACTCTACTGACATGTCACAGTCACAATTCGAGGAGGTCGGACAACAAGTCTAGATGTTCAGCTGGGCATCGTCATTGGATTGAACTCGTTCACCAAGGTCACGTATCAATCACTCCACGTGGGTACAAAATAAAGCATTCGTAGTCTTCTAGTCAACTCTAGAGCAGACAGTGAGATTACCGCTGACAATGCAAAGTATAGTTTTATATGATAGACGACCCTGAGAGTCACAAAATGCAAGGACAAAACCGGTCTCGTGCTTTTATGATTCCATGTCGGTGAAGCGTGAAATCAATGGCAAACGCACTTCCATGCTATTGCATCTACCGTGCATGTAGCGCTGGCAGTCTCCTCTTGTCTTAACCCACGAAATTGACTACCGCGAAATGCAAGACCACGCTGCTGAATAAAAAGTCTGCAAATGCCCTGATAATGTGAGCGGCGCCGAAGCGAAAGTGTGGTTAGAAACTCACCTTTCGGGTGTGATTTTGGGAAATTCAGTGGCATTGGCGATATTGCATTGACTGCGGAGGCCAGCTAAGACTCATTAGAGAGAATTCTTGGTGTATTTGACGACCAATCCCCAAATTCGAAGGGGAATTGGACCGGGATGAGACTTACCGGTCAAGACGAATTGTCCTACGGTGGCGATGAAGCCGGAGAGAAAGGCGTTGAAGGGGTAATTCCCGACGAGGAGGCAGTACGCGAATTGCACGACCCCGGAAAAGACGAGAAAGGCGAGGAAGGTGTCGATTAGTTTCAGGGATTGCGGTGTGCTTCGTTGGTAAGAGTGCCATATGTCCCGAACAATGGTGGAGTATGCGAAAGCGTCGACTTTGTTCGAAGTCGTCGTCGATGTATCGGTAGTGATGGGTGAGATGGCAGGGTTGGTGTCGTCTATGGCTGCGGCCGCTGTCGTGGGAGGTTTCGCAGGAGTGCCGCTACGTTTCGAGGGCGCCATTATGGATTGAGAAGATTTACTGCTGATGAAAGGTCCAAGTAGCTGGTGCAGAGCAGGCTCCAATGGTGCTGAGAAACCCGTATGAACGCAAGCACGGTGATGTATGTGGTTCAATAGTACTATTAAAGCTGCTAAGTAGCGCGTAGACTTACAGGTGAAGCCACGAACTGCTCACTCTAGGCAAGTTTGCCTGCGCTGCCACGGATTTTGTGTGTGGAGCCAAGTTTTGATTTCGTTGTGGGTTGGCCATGCATGAATCTTGATTCGTATCACACACCTCTTGTCCTTGCAACAAGTTGAATGACTGTCGCTGGCAGGGAGATGCGTATCGACTATTGAGCCTATCTAATCACGTCGATGGATCTGACTGCAGATTTCAGGACGATCGCTGCGACATATGGCAAGGACACTAGCATACCTCGCAGGAGGGAGGACTATAGACCGGATATGTATCTCGCGGAGGCTTCCAAATTGGTAAAGCAAAAGAGAGACGAGACAGTACAATCCCTGACGAGGCTATAGTATCAGTCAATGTTGCAATTGCAGCAATATCTCGAAAAGACACGAAAAGCATACTTGAGTAATAGCACAACGGCGTCAAAGAGTCATGTCAGGAGCTTGAAGCACGGCACAACCACACAGCCGGAAGAGATTCAGCATCTTACTGACACACAGAGGGACGAAATCGATTATGAAGTGAAAGCAAATATCAGAGAAGCGGCCCGTCGTGTCAAAGAGCTAGAAAGTCTTGAAGCCAAGCGTCGCAAAACGGTCAATGATTCGACTTCCTTTTTCAATAGACTGTTACCGAACCTCGAGGAAAAGGCACGGAACGATCTACTGGCGAGCCACCGGGCAAGTGTCACATGGTATTTAAATCACAAACTCCTAGCCATCAGTCAGCGGCATGCAGACATCAAGACCATCAGGCTCAGCCGCGAGGAAGAGAAGCGGTTGGCCATCCATGCAAACACCTCCAGATCGACACCAGTCTATGCATATGACCTGACTGAAGACGAAGCCACAGACACAGCCGCAGAAACTGATCGGGCGGTTCGAGAGACTCTGCTGTCTGCCGAACAGCTTCAGGAGTTTGAGTCGGAGAATGGTCAGATTCTGCAAGAATTCGAGAATCAAGTGACACAGATTCGATCTGTGCAGACCAAATTGATGGAGATTGCCGAACTAAGCACGGAGCTGCAGCAACATCTGGCCAGTCAGACTGAAATGACGGACCGACTTATGACCGAGGCAGAGCAAACAACTGCGGACGTTTCCACGGGAAACCAACAGCTGACCAAGGCCAAGCGACGGAACAAGACCATGCGACTGTACATTACGACGATTTTCCTGGTGCTCGCATTCACCCTTCTCTTTCTCGATTACTACGCATCATGACAGCCAGCCACTCTATGTAGTCAATTCATACATGAGAAGCTGTCGATTCACTACAATAGCGATCTAACTGTACTTGTGCCATTATCCTTGTGCAAAGCCCGGCATAACATGTCTATGCATGATGCAGAAAGGCATCAACTTGACTCTGGAACTCCTACTCCGAGTGGGAGGATGTGGCTGCGGAGGTGCCGACCTCTCCACCAGAACCTGAAAGTTGTGCCAATGCAATGACGTCCTTCGATTCATGCGTCTACGTATACGTATATAGTAGATTGTTCGTGTTGAACGATACTGTATACAAACGCAAGACAGAATAGAAGCAGGTCCACAACGCCCTCAAATGTCCTTTTCACAAACCAGGTCCGATTGCCAGTCCCATACTGCAGTGCAGCTTCTCACCTCGGTAGCATAAGTCTTCCGCCGCGGTCAAAGGGCTTCTACATCATCACGAACGAGATCGTCAAGGCGGCCCCCGAGATATCGCAGTACAAGGTCGGGCTGTGCAACATCTTCCTGCTGCACACGAGTGCGGCCATCACGATCAACGAGAATTGGGACGCGGACACGCGGCTGGACTTGTCGGATGCCATGGACCGCATCGCGCCGGATCAGACCAAGGAGCTCGGACCGATGGAGCTCTATCGGCACAATGCCGAGGGACCGGACGAGTGAGTTTATTCCTCTTTCTTTTCGTCATATTGTGCTGATGATAAATAGCATGCCGTCGCATATCAAGAGTTCATTGTTGGGCGCGAGTCTGACTGTGCCCATCAAGGACGGCAAATTGGCTCTCGGGTGAGCTGCAATCGTATCAGGTATCCGAGCACGACTGATATTTTGTAGGCAGTGGCAGGATATTCAGTTGGCGGAGTTTCGGGCGATGAAGCATCAACGCAAGTTGATTGTGACTATTCAGGGAGAGAAGAAGAAGTGACTACTAGCTATGGATGATGCCGGTATGGCTGCACATCTGTAGTAATCTTGGACGACTGGCAGCTGGTAGTTTCGTTGCGAACTTCTGTATCTGTTCTGCGGCTACTACATTCTACATGCTGGACTCATACTCTTAGAAGTAGCGTCGTGCTTGCAATTGTCTACACCCACTAGCTAGTACGTACTGCGCGCAGTAGCTGCAGGTAAAAGTGATAACAAATTGTGGCGGAAACTCTTTTTTACGGGGTAAAATTTGTGGCCACACAATCATATTCTCCTTCATCATCCTCACATACCGCACGATTGCCTCATAGATCTAGAGCTTGATTCACCTCACACAGCTGCGCAAACTGCTTCTACCACCAATAGACAGTTTATCGCATCATGTCATTGAATTGGACGACATCTGCCGGCTTCACGCAGGGACCAACACCGGCGAGCGATGACGAACACTTTACGGCCTTTCCATCCGTCACCTCACAACTGACCTCCTTCACGCCCGTCAATGGCACGCTATATCTCTCCACCTATCGCGTACTCTTTGTCGAGTCGCCAAAACCGACTCAGGTCATGGAGTCCGTGCCGCTGAAGCAATTGACGATACCACTGCAGCGGTGGGTGAATCCGACAATTGGTCAGCCGTGGTTCGGGCCAAACTATTACGAAGGAGAAATTCGCCCGACGCCCGGCGGTGGTCTGCAGCTCAGTGGAGGGATCATTTTGAGGGCAAAGTTCATCTTCAACGAAGGCGGCATCGAGAGATTTCACAAGGCGCTCGAGGCGGCATTCGTCGCTGCTCGAGAACGACACCGCAATCGCACGACCGGTATGGCACAGGAGGACGTGCTCCCGGTATACGAGAGCGCGGGAGAAGGCAGCGGAGTACCGCCGACGTATGATTGATGCTTTGATACATTCTAGATACACCATACCCGATAGACGAGACATCCTTTGCGCAAAGAATTTATACGGCCGCCAGAGAGGCGAAACCCGCGAAAAGACCGAGGGCGTTACCGACACTGGCACCGCCGAGGACAGGCCATAACAATCTGGCATTGGCGGGTCTGCGCGCGACGGCATAAGTCGCGCCGAGGACAGATCCCCCGACTGTGGTGAGATCAGTGAGGTTCTGGCTGTCGCTGCCCAACAATCGCCAGCTCCGGTCCTGCCACTCAATCTCGTCCTTGCCCGTCATGCGTCCGTTGAGGGCGAATGCCATGCCGAGGCCGCCGGCGAGGGACCCGTAGGTCGCGCTCCGAAGGAGGCCGAGTTTGTAGGGCGTGATGCGGGAGAGCGCGCTGATGCCGATGCCCAGGACCGCGCCGCTCGAGAGGCCTCTGCCGACGACGTGGAGGGTGAGGATGTTGTGCGCGTTGGTCTGATCTTCTGCGTAACTTTCTTGGTGGAAGATTCGGTTCATGTTGAGGTAGCGCTTTCACAATGTGTGTCAATGTGCTTGGCTAGATACTTGTTGTGGCCTGTAGCTTAAAAAGAGCGAGAGAGTCCTGAATTTGTCGCCAGAGGATGTATATCAATCTATGCTCTACTGCCATCCTATACATGTGTTTGTACAGATACCGTATAGGCTAGGCGCGCGAAGGTGAACCCCACCCTCGATCACTTCACCGCGGTTTAGAGATTTCGGCGCTTCAGCCGGCCGTCGGCACAACACACAACCGCAAATCGGGATTCCGATGCCGATGCCGATGCCGATGCTTTAACTTTCGCTTCCTATGTACATGCAGCCCAATCATTAGTTCATAGAGAACATAATTACGGCAAGTATATAGTACCAACAGGATGCTGACAAGCACTGTAGAAGATTCATGGCACCTGCCTGCAGCTCGACGAAGTACTGACGTTCTACTGCAGCCGGTCTACTGCTCGAGAGCGCTGTTCCTGATTGGTCGACTCAAATCAAGCGGGTGCAGTCTCGGGATATCCGAGTTGGTTGAGTATGTCCTAGACTTTCGTGTCTTTCAACTGCTTCGACAATCTTGTCTATACTTGTGTCTTGCTTTGCTTGCTCAGTGTCGACTAGCCAGGTAGTACGGTCTGCATGCAAGTGCCGAATGATGACAGCCACGACATGAAGGCCTTGGAACTGTTGAAATCCACGACTGGCTCGCTGAGCCAGGCGACAAAGTCCTTGATTATCCTAGACTCTGTCAGTACTTACGAAAGACTTGGGTTCCAGTGCTCATGCAATAGTCGTTCAATCCGCCGCACAGCGCGCATCTCGCAATGATCAAGAGTGCCTTAGAGACACAATACGAACGCCCTGCATCAGTGGTACGCCGGGACAGCCATATACAAGATCATTGACTGATTGGTAGCTTCTCATGTATGCCACAAAGAATGCAGACAAGGACAACAAGAGTCCGGACGAGGACAAGACGCGAATCGAGCTCATGCAGGCATTCTCGAAAAAGGTCTCGGAGTATTGCGACACGCATATCTGCTTGACGAAGCACCCTTACTTTGTGGTACCAATCCAGTCATATAATTTCTTGGTTTGATTGGTGCCAACGTGATATAGGACAAATTCAATGCCGTAAAGGCAGAGGTGCCGGCGGCTAAACAGATTTACATTGTTGGCTACGATACCTTTGTACGGATCCTGGACAAGAAATATTATCCCGACCAGGACCTCAGCAAGTCTGGGCTCGAGGACTTTTTCGCACACGGAAAGCTGTTGTGCGCCATTCGTGAGGATGACAAGTGGGGAAACTCGACATCGCAGAAACAACACGTCCAGAACTTGTCTGTGGGACAAGTCTCTGGTGTGCCAGCGCATTGGGGAAAGAATATCGACTTGTTGACTCTAAGGGAAGATGACGCCCTCGGTGTCTCTTCTTCAATGATCCGAAAGGCAGTGGGTGCCTATGACGAGTCTACACTGTCACGATACCTGACGCCAGAGGTGCGTCGAGTGATTAAGGAGCGGGGCCTGTATGGGTCTGCAGATACGAATGAAATCAAGTTTCCATACCTGACCCGTTCCCACGTCATGAATTGCAGCTTTTCGAGGTGGCATGCGCGATACAAGCACATCTCGCCGCGCGCACGGGTGATTAAACCATTGCCGGCAGCCTTCATCCAATACTTGAATGAAGATGGGCTCATGCTGCCACAAGACTCCCGCACCATGAGGCGATTTGTGGACTTGCACTCCGACTCGGAGGCGAGTGACTTTGAGGAGGACGAAGACGAAGGCTTCGAGGAGGAAGACCCAACGGATGCCTTTCAGGACCTGCACGAGACGATTGAGCGCGAGATTCGGGCCTTGGGAGGGGCGGTGGTGCCAAAGCTCAATTGGTCCTCGCCCAAGGACGCGCTGTGGATCACGGCGGACAAGACGCTCAAGTGTACCTCGCCCAACGACATTTACCTCTTGCTCAAGTCTTCCGATTTCGTCGCGCACGACCTCGAACACGCCTTTGATGGGTGCGTCAAACACTCGCCTGCAGACCACGACAATAATGGCGACCGCGGTGGCTTTGACAAAGACAGCGGTCCATTGGCAAGGGCCGAGTACGAGCTGGTGCTGAAGAAATGGTTCAATGCGCAACCGTCAATGGAATTTCGATGCTTCGTGCACCACGGTCGTCTCGTGGCCATCTCACAACGCGACCCGAACCACTACGACTTTTTGGCGCATCAGAGCGCCGACATTGCACGACTCGCGCGACACCTCTACCAACAACATCTCTACACCTTTCCCGATCCACACTGTAAGCCCTCATCCCTTTCTTTCCCCCTTTTCTCCTTTACCGATCTGGGTATAAATTGTGAGAAAGGACTTGCTGACGAAATCAGTCGTGTTTGACATGTACGCTTCCGTGCAGCAGGACAAGGCGTGGGTCATGGACATCAATCCCTTCTCCCCCACCACCGACCCACTCTTATTCTCATGGTCCGAAATTCTCGAAAAGTCCGTCCTTCCAAGCGCCAACCACACTTCCGACAACCATGAACACGAAGAATCAGACGAGGAAGGACGTCAGATGGAGGCAGAAGTGAGGTTGGTCGCGAAAGGTACAGTCATGACGGGCGGACCGGAATATAGTGCCCATCGCGTGCCCCTCGAACTCGTCGAGTGTAGCGATGGCGTGGATCCCGCCACTTTTGCCGAGACGTTTCAGCGAAAATTGGCCGCTGCGGCCTTCTGACCTTCCTTCGTTCTCTACCTCTTTTAACAGCCTGTAAATAATGTACATATACGTATATTATTACTACATAGAAGTCGCTGGAGTGCTGGTGAAATGCAATAATGATGACTTGACGACTTATGACGGTTGCATCTTGGCGCCTTGACCGCCCATGCCGGAAGGAACGTGATTCGCCGCGCGCAAGACTTGATTCAAGGTCTCCTTGACTGGGTCGTCGCCCGCTGCGGCTTGACCGTCCACGGCACCCTGCAGACCCGCCAATTGATCCATCGTGACGGTCTCCTCGAGTACCGCACGCACTGCAGCCTCGATATTTCCTGCCTCTGTGGCCGATTTACCTTCCTTTAGTGCTTTTCGCTTTGCCGCCGCCGCTTTTTCGTCGATATGGGCCATGCGCAAGGCGGCGAATCTGGCGTCTCGTTCGGCGGTCGTCTCATGCAGTGCTTTGGAGTCCTTGGCAATCTTGCTCTCCACTTTGTTCTGCATCCTCTGCCAGGGCTCCAGCGTCTCCTTGTGTACCCTGGCCTCTTGCGAGAAGATTGGAAAGATGTGCGCCTCGGTGTTGAACACAATCTCGTCCAGTCCGAGTGCCTTTTCGTCCGCTCCGTCTGCAAATGTCAGGAAGAGATACTTCAGTGTCTCGGCTAACCAGAAGGATTCCATGTTGTCTCGAGGCTCTGGCTTTGCTTGCATTACATTGTTGATCGAAGTGTACCCTTGATCCTTGCCGACATGCAGGTACTTCTCGAACGCTACAAAGATTGACCACGCCCACTCACGGTATATTTCGTTCCTGGTCAGTCTCCACATGACGAACAGACTTTCCACCGTCTCGGGGCGCATCAAATTGTGCCTATCACGTTCGTGAATGTGAATATCGGGTGATTTTGACGTGGTACTTGGTTGTTCGGGATTATCGTTGAAAAAAACAATTTCTGGGGCGAGACCCGTGGTAGTACAATTATACATTTCATAGCAAGACAAGGTCAAGTCCGCCGCTAGTTGCATATCTTCGTCCTGTAGTGCAGACCACCAGCTCTGCTTTTGTGCCTGACGGTGCGAGAGTCCACGAGTGGCGCCCAGAGCAAGCGTGCCGGGCAAGAAGCAGACCAGATGATCCATCTTCGGATCCGTAGGAGAAGCGACGCCGGCATGCTTCTCGCCGATGTATGTAAGGCCATTAGGATAGCTCTTGCCCAACAAGTATTTTTTGATCCCGGCGACGGATCTTTCGTACTCGACTTGATAAATTGGGTTCTCAACCATCAACCATTGCTTCGCCAGGTATTCGTAGTAGCTGTCGCCACGACTGCCGAGTCTGATTTCACTTCCCTGATAATTACCCGAATCTGGTTGCACAAAGATTGGCACCAACCCACCTTCTGGGTTATTCTGCCGCAGACGCTCCATGACTTTCTCAGACGCAGTCGCGTATTTGTCATTCCTGACAGCATGGCTGAGGAACTTCATTTCCAACTGTAGCGTTGCGACCTCGGCTGTGCTGGATGCTCCCATGTCATCATGATTTGGTACCCCTTTCTTGGTTTTCAAGTTGACTGATGCTGTTGGTATCCCGCTCGGAGTGTCGAATGCACCGAGCAATCTGTCACCCAGATCTTTGGCTTTCAGGAGATAAGCCTGATCCTGTGTCAGGTGATATATGGATAGCAATCCTCCGAGCATTCTTATTGTCGTTTCGAAAACACTAACTTCGGCGTCCACATCGAATGTGTGCTCTGTCAACACCCAATCTCGAGCTTCTGCAAGAGGTTGCTGCAGCCCCATCAAGTGCATAGTGTCCAAAGCATCAATGATGATCCAACCCATACCGCCTGGAATCATGTTCTTTCCTGTCTTGCTCACTGGATGAAACTCATCTTTTCCCCATGCTGATCTGGTGTAAGCTCCCCATGACTCCAAAAAGACACTACGTATACGTTCTTGCTTTTCAGCATCGCTCGAAGAAGCAGGGTCAGCTCCACGCTGGTCAATGTCCAGTGTCTCTGAGCTTGAGAATGAGTTTTGTACCGAGGGACCACGGAAGTAGAAGAACAGGAGTATAAGCAAGACAACACCAAGTATAGGATATCTCCTCTTTCGATAAAAAGGTCCTCTGGCTCTGGGTACTCCACCGTAGAATGGTTTATCCTTTTTCGCATACCAAGTTTTCGAGTCGGAATCCCTCCTATTCCTATATGTGGTCGGGATGCCATTCATCGAGAAGCTCATCTTTCAAGCTTGTCACAAGAATGACGAGGACTCGCTATGTCCCTTGAGTCCTTCGTGTTGCTTCCCAGGACCACAAGAGCTCAGAATTCAATGTTGCACAGGTGATGTACCCGAACTCTGATGCAAGCAATTCAGAGATACTTAGTCGTCAATTCGTGGAGTTTATGAGCGTTGGACATGCTCACACAAGCCACTTGCGACACATCCCACAAAATTTCGAACGACACCCCGAAGCGTCCATCACTTCTCACGCAACCAAGCTGGAGCTGAGCTTTCGTGAGGAGATATAGCTCAGAACTCGCATGAGCTTCCTGTGAAGGTCACAGGCGTACGATTTTCATTCTCACTTGCCCTCTCTTGTGTTCCTAACTCACGGCTATGGTGTTTGAGATTGTCAGAGTTGGATCTGAGCATTTGTCTGACACACAGACTCTACTGAACGAGTATTATGAGGCTCTGGACATACAAGTGCGTGATACTCCTTTACAGACAGAGGATTTCCTGAGCGCGTCACAAGCATCAGGTTCACGAACGGGTATATGGCTAGCATATCAAGGCAATCTGGCAGTTGGCTGCGTGATGCTCCGCAGTATTTCCAAAGAAGAGCTGAGCATGGCAAAACTCTCGGAAGATGACAACGTCGGAGAGATCAAAAGACTCTTCGTCCGTCCAGAGTATCGCGGAAAGAGAATAGCAGATTTGTTGGTGGACGAGATCGAGAAATTTGCTATTGTTCATAAAGCCAAGTGGCTCTACCTCGATTCAAAGGACGACCTCCATGCTGCCATCGCGTTGTATAAGCGACGCGGCTACGTAGCCTGTGAGCGTTACAATAGGAATCCACAGGCTACCGTCTTTCTACGCAAGAAGTTGTTCTGATAAAGTGTCTACGAGCAAGAAGCACAGCACAGGCTGTAGCCAAAGACATATGCTGAGTTCGTCTCAGCCAGCATTCTGAAGAGAGACTCATCCTTTCTGAGCGTCCTCCGAAGCGCGTCACTCGTAGACAGCTTTCCCACAACGCCATTCACAAAGAGTGCACAAAGACTACAAAAGCTGTACTAAGCTGTACATGACACAGCTCGTGCTTCACGAATTGTCACAAAGCTCCCATCTGCATGCTCGAATTCTGACGAATGATGCTTCCTGTAAGCAATGTAAGCATAAGTTTGTTGCTAAGACTCATAGCAGACTCATAGAAGACTCATAGAACGTCGTTGCATCACAAAGCCTTCCGCGTGCTCTGTACAACAATGCGATCGATGGTCCTTGCAGTCGACCTCACAACACTGGGAGTTCTTAGGTTTGACAACATCACATCCATTCACAAGACTGGAAGTCATCCTTGGAAGGTGTGCATGTCATCTTTCGATAGTCCTTGGAAGTCGAAATGACATAAGGCAGCATTCATGTCCATCTTTCATGCACATTGTCGCACTATGCATATCTTCGATGTGCGCTGAGGACTTCGTCGTCACCCTTTTTGATACCAAGAGTGTGTAATATAGGTTGAATGCGCTGGCCGATCCACGAATAGATAGCTTTAATCAAACTACCGGCTCTCTTTCGACTCTCGGTAATGCCATAGCTAGAATTTTGTCTCGACAGTGGAGTAGGAGTATTCGGTGTGGAAGTGATTGATGGCAGCATATTATCACCAGCGCTCAGTGAGACAAATAGCGCAAATGGCACGAGCCAGACGCAAATCCCAAAGAAGCTTGCAACCTGTCCAAATGTCACAGGTCGTCGATCCCTTTGCATTTGTCCGAATGCTCGGAACCACAAATAGTGATTGACAAAGACCAATATACACGCTGTTATGAATCGACCAGAGTCGAGTTGTATGACTGGAAACGTCTTGAGATTCAGATAGTATATCGCGTGACTCCCAAGACTAAGCAGGACCAGATACCAGGGTAAGCCATCTGCAAGCGAAACCACAAGAATTCCGCAAACGACAAAAATTGCATATCTGATACATCTTTTCGAGAACGCGGCATGCTCTTCCACGAATTCCGAGACGTAATAAAGCCCAGACGCGATCGATAGCGTAATGAGCACGAACGCGAGTAGTCCACCGACGAATGAGAGCGCGGTGAGAATCAACATGCTAGCGAAAGCTCAAGATTGTCTCAGTCCGCGCGACTTCTCTTGTCACCAAGTTCGTACACCTAGCAACGCTCAGATGAATATGAGAATGCTAGATCGATATCTCTTGCAGCACGACAGCAACCATTGTGTAGCTATAGCACAATATCACGCCAAAGTGCAACGGCATCTCACCCTGTCTATGTGGCTTGTGCTGAAGCGGAGCTCTGGCAGTGATGCCGCGTCTTCATGGCGCGAGTGAACGAATACACGCAATTGACCATGACAAGCATAGATGACTTTTGCACATCATAATAGACTCCGAATCTACTGATAGCATCTCGATACATAACAGAAGTCGCAATAAGAGAACGGGAAGTTTAAATTCGGGATCGAAAGCTTGCATTTGTGGAAACGTATCAGCAAATATGAGTGAAGAGTCACAACCACTGCTTAACCAGGAATCGAATGGACATTCGCAGGCTGCACATGAAAATATAGATGCCGACACAAGTATGCAATCTGAAGCTCCAGCTTCAGAGGAGCCATCTCCAAGGGATATCGCACTCGAGAAGTTCAAGGCGAAATTGATCGACCACCGAGAGTACGACAATCGACTCAAGACTAGTGCGTGTTCGCAGAATTTTGTTCGAATAATTGCTAATATATCAGTTCGAATGGACATTCGCGGGCTCGACAAGAAGTTCAACAAAACAGAGGACGACATGAAAGCCCTGCAATCTGTGGGACAAATCATTGGAGAGGTCCTGAAACAGTTAGATGACGAGAGATTTATCGTCAAGGCGTCATCCGGTCCTAGGTATATCGTCGGGTGTCGAAACAATCTGAAGAAGTCCAAACTCAAGCAAGGAGTGCGAGTGAGTCTCGACATGACTACTCTCACAATCATGCGAATATTGCCTCGAGAAGTTGATCCACTTGTTTACAACATGTCACTGGAAGACCCTGGCAAGATTAGTTTCGCTGGTATCGGTGGTTTGAATGAGCAGATAAGAGAGGTTCGTGAAGTCATCGAGCTGCCATTAAAAAACCCGGAACTTTTTTTGCGCGTTGGTATCAAGCCGCCCAAAGGTGTGCTGCTATACGGACCTCCAGGAACGGGAAAAACCTTGCTAGCTCGAGCTGTGGCGTCCTCCTTGGACACGAATTTCCTCAAAGTTGTCTCCTCAGCAATTGTAGACAAATATATTGGAGAGTCTGCGCGTTTGATACGAGAGATGTTTGCATATGCCAAAGAGCACGAACCATGCATTATTTTTATGGACGAGATTGATGCCATTGGTGGTCGACGATTCAGTGAAGGTACTTCTGCCGATCGAGAAATACAGAGAACCTTGATGGAATTGCTCAATTGTTTGGATGGTTTCGACTACCTTGGACAAACTAAGGTAATTATGGCAACAAATCGTCCGGACACCCTGGATCCAGCGCTACTGCGACCGGGTCGTTTAGATAGGAAGATTGAAATCCCTTTGCCGAATGAGGTTGGGCGTATGGAAATCCTGAAGATTCACATGAGCGGAGTCAAGCAGGAAGGTGAATTCGACCTCGAAGCAATCGTAAAGTTGAGTGACGGGTTTAACGGTGCAGACCTGCGTAATGTCGTCACAGAAGGAGCCTTCTTCAGTATCAGAGCGGACCGAGATCATCTTATACAAGAGGACCTGCAGAAGGCTGTGAGAAAGATGAATGAAACCAAGAAGCTAGAGACTAAGTTAGACTATGGCAAGGTCTAATCAAGAGATCTGTATAAATAATGAATCATGACCAGCGAACAAGATTCAAGCTGTGCTCGACATGCGTGATGATTGTACATTCTTCCCAGTGCTGTCGATGTCTACAGCCGGTAAACCAAATGCCTGACCTGATGGTACATAGAAATAGTTTGTGTAGAAAGATGGAATCTTGCAGGAATTTGAAAGCGCATCTGTTCGGCAATCGCGGCCCGCGACACGATCGCAGAGATGGTCAAAATTGCCTGCTGATTGGTCAGCTGCAGATGGGCGGCAGATCGACGGGCATCGTGGGCGGAAATTGAGCGGCGCTTCGACATCACCGTGCATCTGCCCGTTCTTTTCGCATCCTTGCAGGCCGCTCCTGCTGGTTGTCCCGAGGGAACACCTCTTTTTGCTGCCTCGCTCGGCATTTGCACTGCCGCGAGTCATTCTCCGCAAGTCCTCCCTTGTCGCGAAACTGTGTTTAGACATATAGAGAGCCTAAAAGAGGAAGCGGTAGTCCCTACGTGTCTTCTCGCCATCCATTTCGAGGCAGCATTGATCATGAGGCCGGCTTGGCTGTACGCTTTCCTGTTGGCGGATCTGTGCACGGCGACGAGAGTGACTCGTGATTCACAGGGTTCGAACCAGGTCTTGTCGTCGTCGTCGTCGTCGTCGTCACAAGGGCTCGAGTCTCCACTGACTCTTACGTCGGGTCAGAGTCACGTCGATGGTCAACCTGCGCATGCGGCCGTGTCGCATCGTGTGCGCAAGCAATTGCTTCGTCGATTTAGTCCCGTCGTCTATCTCCATCCCGACGACCAGTACTTGCCGGCCGACCCGGCAAACACATTCGAGCGATACTATGATGCCACGACGGACTCCATGTCAATACCGGAAACTGACTTGGCCGGCCTGCCGCTCTCTTACGAAGATGAAGACACGGACGAAACATCATCACTGCTGGACTCTCGAAGCATTAATCACCATCAGTCCTTGACTTATCCACTAGCGAACGAGACACCCATCTCGAATTCATCGGCCGAGACCTATAATCAGTTTCGCCGGCCCTCGGCACGGTCCGGACGAGCGCGGGTCACGGCACCGGTGACCTCTCAGGCACGAGTACTGACGCGAGGACGACACGCGGGTAAGATCCTGTTACAGTACTGGTACTGGCACCACTTCAACGGTGCCCAGGGCTTCTCGGTCAAGTCCCGGCACGGGAGGAATCGGGATGCGGAGGACATCACGCGCTGGGAATGGTGGCCGCTGGCTATACATAACGCTGACTGGGAGCACACGACAGTCACGCTGCGTCCGACGGCGTCGTCGAGCGTGTCCTTGAGTGACGTGCTCCGTGGCCGCTTCTCCGCGAAAGACTATGAGCTGGAGAGCGTCTACTATACCGTGCATGCAGAGGTCGAGGACAAGTTGACGCAGTTCGATCGGGAGGGCACGCATCCGGTAGTCTACTCGCACCTCAACTCGCACGCGTGCTATGCCGTGCCGGGCGATTACTGGAACAAGGACCCTGGCTTTGACGGCTTCATCAATTCCGTGGTACGGTTCCTCTCATTTGGACGCATCCAGCAAATCAAGATTGTCGATATCGGTTTCCATCCTGCCGAAGCGATCCGGTGGGCTGACTATGACATTTACGACATTTCTGAAGCGACCGAGGGCAAGGCTCCCGAGTGGGCACTATGGAAGGGACATTGGGGCGATGCGGTGGACCAGACGCTGTTGAGTGCGCCGCCAAGCTACGTGCCGTCGCGTGCGGCGTTGCGCTTCACGTTGTGGTTGCTCAAGGTATTTGGCAAGCTGCGAAAGTTTGTGAAGCCGCAGAAACAGGCTCCGCGAGGGCCAGTCGCGCACTGGAACTGGAAGTCACTCGATGTCCTGAAGGACGACTGGGTGCCTCGCGTCAAGGCGGGCCCGAGCAAGTCCGCCATCGCTGGTTTCCTGGTGTGCGTCATTCTGTCTGCCGGATCAATGGTCGCACTCCTCTCCTGTCTCGTCATTGCCCTTCTCGTTGCGGCGAGGCTTGTAACACGCAGACTGAAGCCGCGGACAAAGGAACTCGTGGCTCACCTGAGGCAACAACATCGCAGCGGGATGCAACACATGCGTGCGTGGCAAAAGACGCACGAGCTGGAGAGTGGCGAGGACGACGAAGACGACGTCGCGCAGGGTCTATTATCGCATGACGGCACTCCTGCCGTACGACCAAGCGAGTCATTCGACACCGAACGTCCTGCTCGCCGGAAGTTTGAGTGGCTCAGAGAAATCCTTGCGCGAGCCCGAAAAGGTGCCGCATGATTTTATGCATGTAATTAAGGTATATGACGAGTGGCGAAGCAAAGCAAAGCATCGATGTCGAGGGCGATGTGAGGAATGGGCAAAGTCATGCAAGTGAGCAGTGATCCGCTGACGGACCATGAGAAATAATGTTTGTAAATTTATACATAAATCCAGATACCTAACGCTATATCAAGATATTTTCGAACAAGGAAGGAGTGTCTTCCAGACACTCTCGTCAGCGTCGACCACGTATAACGACTCTAGCCATGATGCTTGCATCTGCAATAGGAGACTTCGAGCTCGCTGCTAGCTAGTGCAATCTTGGGTAGCGTTCGCGGATGCGACGTTGGGTGGGATGCTGCAGTGTTCGGCCCCGCACTCTCGACCGGCAGTTGATCGAGTTGAAGCTTGGAAGTGATCACAGACTTTTCCAGTCTGCTGTCCCTGCTTGCAACCAACTCTTCTTGGTACCCTACTTCTTCACTTGTTGCAGTTCAGCTGGACCTCGAGCGATAGAAACAGTCAGGTCGTGAGTATCATCATACACTACAAGAGAAAGTCGTATTCAATGCTGAGTGGTCCAGACTGTCAGAATCATAGCCAAAGTACTCCGCGACACCAAGAACACAAGTACCGATCCGTCGCCAGGTTGCAGCACGGGTCGAATAGGCCATATTGCGTCTCCTGAGACGGGCGGCTTCTTTGACGCGCGAGATGAGCACGTCCATCCGCGGCGTCTGACAGGCCATGCAGGGCTCGAATCCCCGATCCAGGGCAACCTGGATCTCCTGCACCGCTACCATGTCGTGTATGGTCAATACGGGAAAGTTAAGGAGTGACTGGTGCCGCACACTGTTGTCGATGGAAAGCGCCAGCCTGCCTTCCAACTCAAAGATGCGACGAGCCAGAATGCTGCGGAGATGAAGAAGGTTGAGGACGGGAGAGCAGGTCGCCGCAGAGCTCGCATCATGTAGTCGCTGATGCTCGTCACGCGACAAGTAGCTACTTGCCGACTGAACCTCCACTTGATATTGAAGAACGTCCTTTGTCGAGGTCCACAAGCGACGCCTGGGCGGCGTATCAAAATACGCTTCGCGAAGTGCAAATAAGCGATGGGAAGTCTGGGACAATCTCAGTGCGCTCGTGCTCCCCAGATGACTGGCCACCATAAGGAGTATTTCGGTGGGCATGCTCAGCAGGTGGGATGACTCGTTGGCATCTCTTTTACGTTTCGTTCCCCGGTGGTCAGTCAGAAGTTGGGGCCGAGGAGTGCACTGGACGGTCGGACTCGGGGACAGTAGAGACTCGATCTTGACCTTGGCCAGGGAACTGCTTGCCGTCTGAGAATAATTGCGATCGGACTCGAACCAGTTCGGAAGTGGATATGCGCCGGTGTAACATGTGCTAAAGGTGTTCCTTGGTTGTATGTCGATAGCTTCGACGGTGCTCATGGTAACACTCATCGCAGCCTGTGTCTCTATTCTTGTTTTCGGCTGCCAGGATTATGATTGAGGATTTTTGAGCGCAGAGTACGTCTCGAGAAGAAAGTTTTTCCAGCTCGCCGGCATTTGTGCAGCTCTTTGCCACGCCTCGAGGTATGGAGGAGGATATGCGCAACACGGTATGGCGTGGAGCAAATCTTGGCCGAGAACAAGATGCAGGACCAGACTGTTGGTACTCGGGCTGCGCCGGAACATTGCTTACGTTCTGCGCCTCACGCCATTGAGCGGAAACCTAGCTCCACCAGGGACTTAGGCTTGACGCCCTGGCCGCTGTCATGCTTATCCTGGACCTTGTCTCCAGAATTAAGAGTCGGGACGATGACACTCGATAGAGCGCCCGAATGAATCCAACTCCGTGAGCATATTCTTGGCATGCGGCACCCTCTCCTCTCTGCTTCAAACGGATGGTTTCACGACTCTCTCACCCTTTACTACTTGTGTATGTATGCGACACAGTCATTTCATGCATGCCATTTATACATGACTGAACAGGACGGAAAGGATGGTGCGGAGTGCGGCTTCTGCTCAAGTCTGGATGCTCAGCTGGGCACTGGTGCCACATGGATTTCCTTCTACGGAGATGAGATGAAAAAGAATGGAGAGAGGGGAAGGCTCGTTCGGGCTGGCTTGGCAACAAGGCGGGGCCTCGACCTGGGGTCTTCTGCAGCGTGACGACGCAATGTGTACTCAAGTTTTCTGCAGCGCGGCCTGACACCGTCAGGTGGTTCACGGGACAAGGCCAGTACCTAGTACGAGCGGGAACCATGAAGATCTCAACCAAGTGGGAGAGACCCTCGAGTTAGGACACACTTGGCGTCCTAGGATGTGCAGCGAAGCCTGGCTTTGTTCTTCCCTTTTGACAAGGATTGACAGCTCTTCTTGCGAATTCTCTTGGCCCCAAACACATGCACTGTTCCTTGTGCGACTCCCATGAGTTGCTCCTGGCTGACTCAGCAAGGCGTGGAGGCTGCAGATGCGCTCCTCGACAAGTGGGCGGGCGAGCGTTGAAGAAAATTGGCGAGGGGTGTCGCGCACTTATCATCCGGAAATCAGTTATGGCAGGCAGCAGGTGATGCTAGATGGACGGATGGTGCGATGCAACGGGGCAGCGGATTGGTGCTGCAGCAAGCTTGATAACCCACCTGCCAACCTTTTCTTAGTCAGCAACCTGACAGCCCCGTCCCGAAGTAGTGCCGTCAGACTGCTCTTATTCAGTCGTATCTGTCTCGGCAAAGACTTTGATAGACAGCCGCGTGGCTTGTGAAATGCACTTCGGAACAAAGTCAGGTTGCAATGTTGCTTCGACAATGCAGTCAACCCACGGGCTGGCATACATGTTGTCGACGCTGCATTGAAGTCTCGATCTCTCTTCGCAGCAGGTGCGACACGTTCGTTCGGGCGACATGTCGAACGCCCCAGAGAGATATGAGCTGATTCTCGTGCCCGATGGCGTGGCCAAGGTGGCCTTGACGCCAGACTCGAAATTACCGAATTGCGCGACAATCAAGTTTGAGAAGGAGGATCACACGTTGGGCAACTTGTTGCGTGCGCAGTTGCTGAAGGACGAGCGCGTGCTGTTTGCGGCGTACAAGGTCGAGCACCCGCTGGACCACAGTTTCATCTTGCGCGTGCAGACGGTCGATGGGTTTGAGCCCCGCGAGGCCGTGACGGAGGCGTGCAAGATTATTCTGGTGCAACTCGACCAGTTGCGGCAGAAATTCGACGAGGAGTGGGAGTTGAAGAAGATTAGTGCCGAAGGTGCTTACTAGGGTCTTTCCCCGTCTCAAGCTATTGATCGTGCTTGATGGATTCTTACGACACTACCTCGCAGGAGCAGGCGTCACTCAGGCGCAGTATGCAAAAGACAGAATCTGGCAGTTGACTTTTGATATCTTTCCGACTATCAGCGAACGAATTGTCGGACTGCACGATTGTGCCTATACAGCACGGCAAGAAATTTCTACACAAATTGATTTATCAATTGGCATGCTCTGCGGTCCTTCTCAAGTGCAGGATTACGGTCATGCCGAGGCGCCTGGCTGTATTCTTATAGATTACTGTGATGACTCAAGTGGATTCGCTCTCATCACAGACTGCAACTGCTCCGGACCATTCTTGTCAAATCTGATACTAAAGGCATGCAGTAAAATACATACACAGTCTGCAACAGCACAAGACACTGTTTTACCACACTGCATTGCTTGATGATTCTGACTATGTAGTATGTAGCAACGATAGACGAATTGTACATACTCTGCTGCATCTCAGAGTTGCACCATTGTCGGATGTGCCATTCATGCACTTAACGAAGATCTCCAAACCTCAAAATTATTTGTCGCGTTTCTCCACTTTTCCGCGCCGCGACTCGCAATGCACGCGATAGAAATGCCTCAATACCTGACAATAAGTCAGTCGTTCGTGAGCGCAGGCATCCATTCCTGACTCGTCAAGACACCTCTACTTTTGACTTGTAGGGGAGAGCGGAAATGCTTTGTCAAATGTCGACCTCACTTCATCAGCAACTCATTTCTCCATTTCTGTAGACACATGTCGAGCACGGTCTCGCCGGTACATTCGGCGAGTCTGCATGCTCTGTCTGATGCAAGGGTAGACGACATCAGGACCCATCTGCTGGAATGGTACGGCCGCGAAGCTCGCGTGCTGCCGTGGCGCGTGCCATCGGTACCGTTCGCACATTCGCCGTATGAGGAATACGTGGCGCGCCTGTACAAGTGTTTGCTTTCGGAGACGATGCTGCAGCAGACGCAGGTCAAGACTGTGATTGCGTACTATACGAAATGGCTCGACCGATTCCCGACGCTGGAGGGACTGGCGACGGCGCACGAGGACGACGTGATGGCGTGTTGGGCGGGTCTGGGGTACTATTCGCGCGCGAAGCGTTTACATCAGGCCGCGCAGTATCTCGTCTCAAAGTACGTGTCGGACAAGCGCGAGTTTCCACGGACGCCGGAGTATTGGGTCAAGAACGTGCCGGGCGTAGGTCCTTACACTGCCGGAGCAATCCTCTCCATCGCCTTTGGAATCCCCGCAGCAATCGTGGACGGAAACGTGCAGAGGGTGCTCAGTAGGGTACTGGCGGTTCACGGCGACACATCAACACCGAAAGCAGCAGGTACGAAGCTCCTTTGGGAGTGCGCTGCGCAACTGGTCCAGGGACCTCAACCGGGACACTTGAATCAGAGCCTGATGGAACTGGGAGCCACGGTGTGTAGTCCCACTCTACCAAATTGCGCTTCGTGTCCTATCAAGAGTGAGTGTGCTGCGTTCCGACAGTTTCAGCAATTGAAGTCGTCGAGAAAGGGATTCTTCACAAAGACAAATCCGCCTGGTGTCTGTTTGCAGAACACAAAAGTGGAAGTCGATATGGAGGATCTGTGCACAATATGTCCTTCTACCATTGATCCTTCTGTCCTGCCGCAAAATCCCGACACATATATTCAGTCCCTGTACCCTTCCAAGCCCCAGAAGAAGGCGCAACGAGAAGAGACCGCGTTGGTGATGGTCATCACACAAGGCGAAGAAGTATACTTGGAGAAGAAGGCCAAAGGCCTGCTGGCGGGCCTGTTTGACTTTCCAACCATATTATTGGACGCGGAGGAAATGTCCGACTGTACCGCCGTGGTGGCTAGACACCAGCGGAAATTGTCGGCCACGAACGCAGGCACGACACTGCATCTCTTCACGCACATCCGACGGACGTCGCACGTCCTGACATGCACACACGATACGGCCACGAAAGCACTCGCAGCATTCAGAGCCGCGAACGAGACGGGCAAGTGGGTACATCGCGACGCACTCGCCAGTATCGGCGTGAGCGAGCTGTGTCTCAAAAACTGGCGACTCGCTACCGGGACGACGACGGATGTAAAGTCAAAGAAGCGAAAAGTGGAGGTTGCGACTACGACGACGACTGGCAAGACGAAGGCGAAGAAGATTACTCTACCCACCACCACGGCGGCAACGACGACGACTATGAAGACGGCGCGACGGACAACGATCAAGCCCGATGAGGGAGATGCTGATGTGGAAATTACGGTCGATGACGGCAGCGAGTCTTCGGAAATGGCACTTTCGGAGAAAAGCTGTGCCGTCGCTCCAACGAGCACAACGGATGTGCCGAGTGGCACGACGAATGTGCGGGGACACCAATTGAGGCAGAGCAGTATCTTTGCCATGTTTGGTCGGCAAGGGAAAAAGTAGGAAACGATTTGTCGTCGTATCGTGCACGGAGCGTGGGCATAATTTGAGGTTCTTGAATGTGGGATTATATGAATTAACCATGGGCATATATTGATCAATACCAGTCAGTGTATTTGTAGAGTTGAGCAGTAACGGTGTAGCACTTGACTTGTCAAGATCAGGGAGCCCTACTATGTACATATCATTGCCAAGGATGCTATAATGCCTTTATCTTCTACCTTTTTCCTCTCCGCCTCTTCCTGTCGGATTGTGAGATATTGCTGAAACTCCTGCTTTTTGGCCGGCTCCTTGCACTTCATCCCACTTCAATGTTATAGACTGCTCGTCCCGCATATGCCGAGCTGACTATGATGCCGACCCCAATGTTTCCCCCGGCAACTTTGTCAATTCTCGTTCCTCAGGGGACGTCATTCAAAATAAGCCATTGACAAAGTCGGCACCCTACTTTGTGGCCGAGATTTTTGAGTTTGTACAGAATGATGCTCGATGCTCGAATTCGTCATCACACTTTAGTCTAGTGGGTTTGGCTCACGACTCGATGGTCTTGGTAGTTTTCGAAGCAGATTCCGGAGCAAAGAGTCCCGTCCGGTCGTGCACGACGCTCCATCCACGAATGACGTCGAGTCCACCGGTGTGTTTGACATTGGCGGGCCATTTCTTGGCATAGACTTTTTCCTCCTCGTTCAACCAGGCAATGGTGGCCCCTCCTCGATTGGCGGCGAAGGCGGAACAACTGGCGGCAAGGTCGGCAATGGTGGTGGGTACCTGGTCGATTTCGAGTCGCCGCCTCGCTTTCACCGTCATGTGTCGGAGGTCCGTGGGGACAGGCTCTTGGGCGCGCCAGGCGCGGTACTCTAGCAGTCGCGCGTAGACTTGTCTCTTCGTGGCCGGGTCTGCGAATTGAGCCTTGAGCAGTGGGACCCAGTGGTCCTTGCGCAGAGCCGTCGGGTGTAGACGTCTGTTTGGTGGTAATTGCTGCATGCTCCGGTGGTTGACCAGGATCCGTGACGGACTCACCAGCACTTGTGAAGTCTGGATGTTGCGAAATAACCACACATTGCAAGACTTGACGAATGCGGATTTCTTGCCCATCCTGTCTAATGTTTTTCGAGTTGTCTCGCGTCTACAATACTATGCTCCTGTAATGCTGCTCGCAACCTCGAAAGACAGGTTGTCGATAGCTTGTGTGCTCAATCATTAAACTATCGGCGGTAGTCTGTGCTTGCAACACTAAGCCGCCAAATTAATTTTGTGTCGGCTAAACTTTTTTTGAACGGCCACAAATCATCATATCACCAGCAGCACGCAAATCATCAGCTTATTGAAAGGTCAAGGAAGGCCGTTCATTGCATCAGAGCATAGAGCGTAATCATGGCGTCATGGGATGATGAGGACTATGAGCCCACAGCGAGTGCTCCTGCCACCGCTGGTAGAGGCAAGTTTGACGACGAAGAGGACGATGAAGGAGTCTTGGACTCTTGGGATGCTCCATCTGACGACGAAAAGACCACTGTCCCGGCACCACAAGCGAAGAAGAAGGGTACTTTGAAGGATGCACTCAAGAGACGAGAAGAGGAGCAGGCCGCTGAGGAGGCCGCAAGAGCAGAGCGCCTGCGCAATGCTGCACCAGAGGAGACTCCCGCGGAGAGACGCGAAAGGATGAAAGCCATGGAACTCGAATCAGATCTGAACAATGCCGCGGACCTATTCGGAGCAGCACACATTACAGATGCCGACAAGACGTTGCTAAAGTCACAAATCAAGGGCGCAACGCTATCTGACATTCTCGAACCAAAACCCGTGACCAAGGAAGACTTTGCATCGGTCGCAAAGCAGCTCGCTCAGGGCATCACCGAGCTGGGAAGCGACAGGAACTATGCACAATTCATCCAGGACCTGGTCAAGGCTCTCTGTGACCCCTTGACGGCAGAGGACACGAAGAAGGTACAGACGTCGCTCAATATCCTCGTCAATGCAAAGAATCTCGCAGAGAAGGGCGGCCCGGCAAAGAAGAAGAAGGCGGCTGCCAAGCCTGGACTTGCCAAGATGGGTGCACAGACGGGAGCCTATACAAAGTCGCTAGACACGAGCCGTCTGGACGATGACTATGACGAGTAAGTCTGCTCAATACCGTGCTCACACTCCATGTACTGTACTGATGCATCTTAGTGATTTCATGTGAGCTTCCCGCCAATCAATGGCAACGACCATCAAGCAGGGCCCGGAACTTGTGGTTAACGGAGAGCCAGTACAATCCCAAGGCCAATCTGTCTTGCACATCTCGTCGCTTAATCGGCTGAAGCGAAATGGTGGGGGTGGAGCGTGCTCGCATGGCCAACGTTCAATGGAAGATATGATAGAATGTATGCATTCTCCGGTGCGGATAAATGCTCCACGATGGATGAGACATTACCCAGAATGAAACGTGGGCGAGCTGAGGGAGAAGAGGAAATTAGGCAAGAAAGCGAGAGAAAGAGAAGTCATGAGAACATAGATTAGACAGGGTCTCGCCCGGGACTTCAAGATTGACTTGACGGTCGCACGAGTCCAAGAAATGATTGGCAGCTCCTGCGGTCGTTTGCGGATCGACGCATATGCAATAATCGTCCTACTACGTAATAGAATAGAGAATGAGGAATTCTCTCCTTTGTGAACCGCATCCACGCATTAAGAATAAGAGGAAGAAACAAGCTTGACCGGGAGCTGCCACCACTCAAGAGAGCTGCAAGCCATGTGCGTGTGGCCGAGTGGTCAACTATAGACACAACGCTGGGGCAGACAACGACCGCGGAGAGGAGGAATCATAAGGGACATTTCACATTCCTCTGTGCGTGTGTGGGAGAGACGAAGCTTCACATCGCGCGGCAAGGAGAAGAGAGGAAGGGCAAGCACACCCGACGTCGGAGAGAAGGACAACGTTCATAGAATTGAGAGGATTGAAAGGAATTAAAGAGAGTCCGTGTGGGGGGAAAGGAGGGAAGCGGCAACGAAATGGAAAATTTCCCCCTGCGCAGCCACCCATCTGCGCCTTTGTTTTGATTCCGACCAAATCTCCTTCACTTCCGCTGACTCTTGCTTGCCTCATCTGCTGGGACGCATCATGATGGCAGGTCGTCCGGAGTTGCCAGATGGCTTTTATTCGTCGTCGAGGAATGCTTTCAAGGTTTTTGTCACTGCATACTCACCCGTCAGGAATGTGAGGATGCATTTTCCGGGTGCATACACACACAACACACGCACACATACCAGACATGGATGGACCCTTGTTTGACGTTGTCTGCATGCACTGGTCTTATAAGAGTCGAGTCCGTCCGGGCTTCTATACTTCTTCTTCTCTTCTCTTCCACCATCTGCGCATACACCAGTCTACCGCTCTTCTTTCTCTCTCTTTTACCACTCACACTCTTTCAACTCTAAACCCACTTAATAATCTACAACCATAATGAAGACTGGTGCAGTACTTTCCCTCGTCGCCGGCATCACCGCCGTTTCGGCCGCCGCGGTCGAGAAGAGACAGACGCCCAACATTGATGCCGTCATCCTCAACTACGCCCTGACTTTGGAGCACCTCGAGGATACCTTTTACCGACAGGGTCTGGCCAACTTTACGCAGGCCCAGTTCGCGGCCGCTGGGTACGGCGCGTCCTTCTACAACAACCTGAAGGAGATCTCCAAGGACGAGACGACCCACGTCAACTTCCTGACCACGGCATTGACGGCCGCCGGTGCCAGTCCCGTGGCGGAATGTGTCTACAACTTCCCCTACACCGACGTCAAGTCCTTCGTCTCGCTCGCCTCGGTGCTCGAGGGTGTCGGAGTCTCGGCGTACCTCGGTGCCGCAGCCAACATCACCAACCCGGCATATCTCACCGCCGCAGGATCCATCCTGACCGTCGAGGCACGACACTCGGCCTTCCTCCGCAACGCACTGGCCCTCTCGCCCTTTGCGACGCCCTTCGACACTCCCCTGGACTTCAACGAGGTCTACTCCCTCGCGGCGCCCTTCATCGTCTCTTGCCCGGCCACCAACGTCGCCCTCCCGGTAAAGGCCTTCCCGTCCCTGACCCTGACGGCCACTGGCGCGTTCCCCAACGCCGATATCAGCGGCGACTACCTCTCCTTCAAGTCCGCCTCCCCGCTGGCCGCCAACACGGCCTACTACCTCCACTTCCTCAACGGACTCCAGGACATCTCCGTCAAGGCCTACGTCTCTGCCGGAAACGTCGTCTCTGCAAACATTCCGGCCACCATTGCCGGACAGACTTATGTCGTCCTCACGTCCTCGCCCGCCGCATCCAGCGACGACACCATCCTCGCTGGGCCGGCCATCGTCGAGATCGTCAACTGCAGCTGTTAAGCCAATCCTACCCTACCTGACCCTTCATCCTATCTCTATCCTCATTCGGGCTCACACTTCTCGCTAGTATGGCGAGTCGAGGTTAGAAGCGCCCTTCCTCCTTCTTCAACGGCATCTTTCTCGTGTGTATTAGCGGTCCGTCTCAGAGTGCACAAATCTATGTAATTTATGGAGACGAACAAAATTGGATTTTTACTTAATTCCCAAAAAAAAAAAAAAAACTCGTCCTTCCTCTGACATTTCTCTGTGGTTTGTCAGTGGTCTCTTTTACAACGTCCAAGTTTGTACCGCCCGAGAAGACAAGGAATCTTGTCCCTGAGTATGAAAAGTAGTGCCATTCATGGTGGCAAGAGAATTGACTGAGCCTGCTGTGGTTACTACACATTCAGTATCATTCAGTACTGATCATTTCATTTCATCAAATCCAGCCCAAGCAGCAACCATATTCCTCAGAATTGACTGCCTTGCTACTCCATCATAGTTGTCACTCCCTGCTGTGCTTCAGAGTCCTTCATCCCTGCAAGGCAAACACGAGACAGATATATGGCCAAAGTGTAGAAAAGTCATAATCATTGATGGTTATCAAGTAGTAAGAGGTCGCAGACTCTCCGTGCTCAGCACGTCCTTCTAAGCACTCAAGGGAAAACGCACTCACTCACTCGCTCACAAGTCTTCGAGCTGCTTGTGCATCTCCTCGAGCTCGGCCTTGGTGGCAGCGTGTTGCTCGACGATGGCCTCGTACTTCTTCTCGATCGCGTCCCGCTCCGTCTCGAGACCGGCCACACGTCGTTCAAAGTGCTCTGATTTCACGTCCACTTGGCGTAATCTGAGGCATGTCAGCACTGCTATACCATGGTTATACAAGTTGTCTTACTGTTCCGTCGTCTCTCTTAGCTTAGCGTCGTTAGCTTCCAACTCCTCTTCCAGGAGCTGCACTTTTCGTGAAAGGCCCTCGTTTGTGTTCTGCGTCAATGATTAGATTTGTACTTTGTGCCAATACAATGCGTGTGCCTTTGATTGACAGAGTTGTTCCCAAAAGACGACGCTTCAGCTGTACTTACTCGGTGACCAGATTCATCGTCTGCAGCGCTCTTCAGTTCCTTTACCTGTGCCTCCAACTTTTCGACCTCAGACTCCAATACTGAGTTCTTGTGTGTAAGGGAGCTGAGCTCCTGTTCTCGCTGTGTCGCTTCCTGTTCGAGTTGCTTGACGCGTGCCTGTGCCTCGTCGTGCTTGCTGTTGGCGGTCTCTGACTCCAGTCTCAGAGCATCAATCTTTGCCTGAACATGTGAGTTCTTTGTCTTAAAGAGAGTGCCAGAGCTTCGTCTACCTTCAACTTGTCCATGACTGATATATATCTGTCTATCGTCTGCTGCAGCTAGGTGTGTTGTTGTAACTAATGTAGTCAACAATTGAGATTATCACGACTTGAGGTCGCGCTAGGCTCGTGTTCGCGAACGGCAAGAAGAGAGCCCCGAGCACCATCAGGAGCTTTGTGGCTGAAAATCGAGTGTCTGTGCCCAAACAGCACATTACAGCTGATTCGCTCATTAACGTTAAAGTTGTCGCTCGCCTTGTAATGCATTTGGCCGATAAGGAAAAAGATCAAGCTATACATAGCACTGGAGATAAAGCTGGACGGATATTCTTCACAATCTTGATATATAGCTAATATTACTACTGTACGGCACTACGCGGTCGCTAAGTTACGGATATCACAATTATTCATTACGCTCATGTTCTCCGATTGAAGCCGCCGGAGCTGATCCTCTTTTGGAGACCACTTACGAGTGAGTTGCCATTACTGGAAGTTCGGTTAAGTGCCGGCTGAGTCGGCCGTGGCCCGGGCGAATTGGTTAGTGAGCCATAGTGCTGTGTCGCAATTGTAGGGGACGTCAGCCCGCGATTCAATTTACTGTTGACATAGTTCTTGGCATTGACAGACATTCGTCTTTGGACGTCCGGGTCATTGATTTGTACACTCAACTCTCCTCCATTGTGTAGTAGCAGCTCAGTCAGAGGGAATGTGTTACTGGTCTCATCACGCCATTCACCCGACTTGGCCTCCTTCGATGGTGAAGATGGTGGTGAGGTTGTCAACAACGACAAGATTACAGCTGGTAAAGCGCTCTTCTCGTCTACCATGTTTGGATCCGCACGAGAAGCCAGGGCACTGTATGCAGCTGCGACATTATTGGTCGAAAGACTGCCTAGGAGCACATCGTTCGGCGATATGGAGGGATAGTCCACAAATGTACGATCCACGTATTTCGCTGTGATATACCGCAGCTTTGCCTCGTGCGTCGACTTGTCTGTCGGTTTCATTGATCCATCATACCGACTAAGTGTGGCTTCATAGATGCTATTGCTTACCCTGTTGCCGATGCGACAAAGTAGATCCACGAGGTCCGGATTGAAGCTATTCGTATCCAATGTGAGACTGCGAACCTTTGAAATATGACTGCCGAGGCCTCGATGTATGCCAGAACACTCGATACAGAGGATGACTCCCAGATTGATACTGCACCATTCGACTTTGTTGCCGCCACCACAATCTGCACAAGAGGAGTTGAAGTTGGGATCTGCATCTCGGACAAGATTCAATATGCGACGTGCGTCTTCACTTCCTGTGGATGCCGATGCAGTGTTCGCATTGTTGTTTGCAGTCAGTTCTCGCGAGATACTTAATCTTGTCCTTGAGTGTAGGCCTCCAAAGAATATCGCCTGAGCATTGCCTCCAGATTGCTTGACCTGATTGTTGTGCTGCTGTCGAGTCGTATCAGAATTGCGAGATCCGGAGCCGTCCAGAATACCCTCAATGGCAGAAACAATATGCTTGATCCAACTGTCTAATTCTTCTTCGCTCGTCGTTTGGTATACCCTTTTCAGCTGGGGTGTGATCACTTCGAAGCAGAATCGTCGGTCGGTATTGCGGGCAAGACGCACAGTTGCCAGACGCAAATCAATGGGTTCTCCGCTATGCTTGACACCCTCTTTCCAATCCCGGTATTCGGTGATTTGACCATTACCAAGTGTGACCCAGAATTTGTGCCAATTCAGTTTCTGCACACCAACAGCGGGATCGACATGACTTCCAGGTTTATTTAGTGCCCAGAGTATGCCTTCCTTCTTGCGCTGTGGCTCTACTGGCTGATCTAGAGGCTGTTTTTCGGGCGAAACTCCGAAATCGGTAGCACCGAGCTTTGGACTAAAAGCACTCCCTAGCGTACTGGGTTCTCGAGAACGATCATCACCTGCCAGTGAGCTTGATACAGCATGCACATGCGATACGGATCTCTCCAAGCTGGGCCCTTGCTGTGTGTCAGTCTCACTTTTGAGATTTGCAGTCTTCTCAATGTTTCGTCGCTGTACTTCCCTTTCGGTTCGGACAAGCTTCAGTTCGTTGCGTGCATTTTCTACGCCCTGCGATAAGGCTTCCAAGCTCGGCTTAAGCTCCCGAATGACTTCTGCAGTCTGCAGCAGACAATCACTCTGCTTTTCGGCATAGATGGTCATCTGGCGTAACACATCTTGCTCCTTTCGGCCGCCATGAAGATCTTGCACGTAGCAGTAATAGTCAAAACGTTTGAGCTCAAAGTTTTTCTTCTTCGTGGTGTACTTCGAATCCTTCTCCATGAGTTTCTTCTGGCTTGCGTCATTCTTCTTCGACAGATAACGGCCCAAGAAAGCATAATAATCACGCGACTCGTCCTCAAATTCGCGCTTTTTGCCCTCGGCTGCCTTGATATCGTGGTCATAGATGCGTCTCAATGGTTCGATTATCTCAGACCCCAATATCTTGTCATCATAATCGCGGAATTCGGCGAGCTTGCGAAAGGCTACATTAATGTAGGTATCCATCACCGGTTTTAATGATGCCTTTTCTGATGCGATTGCTTGGATTGACTCTGTCAGCCGTATGTTGGCTCGTCGCCATTCACGATATACCTCCTTCAGTTCCGCGGCACGTTTCATGACCTTCTTGACACGGAAGCGGAATGCAGCAGTCTTGCCTTCGAGCTCGTTGAGTGTTGCTCTAAAAACAGGACCGTCTTCGAGATTGCCTTCTGATAGCTGCGCGTCGGCTGAGATGATCGAGGCTGTAGTTGCGGGTGCAGCAGTGATGGGGGACGAGGGATTTCCTAAGGTGAGACTTGCCATATTACCGAAGAAAGTTGGGTGTTCTGACTCAAGAGGTGTCATTAGTTCTGGGGAGTCTGGTCGTAAAGGTGGACTACCCGCCGTGGATGAAAAAGATGGTAGCTGCAGTCTCGAGGGACGTGTCGGTAGCGGCAGGGACCCAACGTCGTCTCGCGGGACGTCGTGAACCCAGAAGGAGAATGCTGCGAGCGTCGAGAATTTGTTCTCCGTCTTGATGAACTCGGAAAAGGTGCAGACAGACTTCCAGCCTCCGAGCATACCGGGCACGATAGATGAATCGGAAGGGGTCCACTGCCATGTATACTGTATCTCAAGGTCGCCAGTCTCAGTTCTATAGTCTCCCAGAACCTTGACATTCTTATTCTTCTGTATATTCGAGTCTGCATTGTAGCCAGAGGTGATCAAGCGATCGATTGCAGAGAGGTTAGTGCCTGTAACGAATGTGACGCCCGAAAGTGAGCTCTGTTTCAGAATGAAAGTGAAGGTGAAGTGAAGGTCGGGCTCATTATCGACTTTGAGTAAATGTATGGGCAAGCCTTGAGACTCTGGATCCTGCTCAAATCAGTCGGAGTTGTCTCTGAATTCAGAGATTCGTACCTGGACATATTCGACCAGACTTTCGTCGTCCCTGTAAACATGATATTTCATATCCTTGCCAGACTTCTTTTGTGTGATCGTGATGGCGCTTGCATTCTCACCTCCGGAAATGCGAACCGATTTGACCGAAACTGATGCAGCCGGTTAGTGAAGTTCGGCGCGATTCAGTATGGGACAACATACGTCTATCAGCATTCGCGAGATACAGCAAAGAGTCCTGATAGGGACTCATCGCCTATGCGACAAGACACAGGCGAGCGTTTGCAACACAGGCAGACAAGATTTGAAGGGCAGCAGCGAGGTCAGATGAAGCGCGACATTTGTAAGGACCAAGTTCATCAGATGACAATCCCGACGGCACAACGAAATTGTGGTCCACGGGTGCAGCAGCCGTCGGTCGCAGCGATGGAAATTGGCGGGACCGATGCTTGGCTTTGCTGCTGCTTCAGGCGCACGCAAACAGACTCCAGGGCTTCATTGCATGCGCGCTTCCCAAGTTTCCTTCTCGTCTGCGGAGTGAAATTGAAGGGAAATGAAGGCAGCGCGATTATTGGAATCTTCTGTGATGCACGTGACCTGTTTAGAATCGCAAGCGGTTTTCGTTCTGATCAATGATCAAAGATCAGTGCTGATCAGTGCTAATCAGTGATCAATTACTTGGTTCTGCTCAGAGGAGAGATGTGCTGGGGATACCTCCTACACAGGGCTTGCTTGATCTTGACCTGTCTGGTGGTACAACCTTCATATTACAGCATCGAGCTCCATAGTTTCTGCTTGTCTGTTTTGGATGCACTGTAAGCTTGACGGATATGAGCTCTACCTACTTTGTGCATCAATGATCCTAAGACATCATCTTCGTTGTTGGCCAAGTTAGGCAAGTCTATCTGGGATGGCGACAAAGGATCACAGCCAGTCACCGCATCCGAGACTAAGCAAGAGTCAATTCATCTTCTCTCTTTGTGACTGATTATTCTTGACGAGTGGCAGAGTGGATACTCGATGAAGGACACGCTATATAAGGTCACCATGGCTGTCACGTCTACGTCCTGCAGGACACACCACCAAACACATTTGTTCAAAGCTTTAATAATCAGCACACCCATCGACTATGATCAAGATACTTTGCTTGCACGGGTATGGACAATCTGGTTTGACTTTGCGTCAGTGGACCACTGGTCTGGTCGATGTTGTTAAAGAAACCATTCCAGCGACGTTCCACTACCCGACTGCGCACATTACACTCTCGGACGATAATTCCAAGGACTTTGTGACTATTCCGAGCAAGCTCAGGGCGACGGAAAGCTTCGCATGGAACTACAACTACCTGGACTGGCAACGGCAATTCTCTGGCTTGCCAGCTGCATTGGCATACCTCAAGACGATTCTCGAGATTGAAGGGCCATTCGATGGTCTGATGGGATTCAGCCAAGGTGCGGCATATGGCATCGCGCTCGCCTCTTTGCTCGAAGACCCCGCATCACTTTCCTCTGAGTGCGATCTGCCATTGATCAATCACCCTCCATTCAAGTTTGCCGTTCTGTTTTCTGGGTGTAAGGTCTCGACGTTCCGCTTCGCGCCGCTTTACCGCGACATACGCACGCCAGTCTTACTGTACTACTGCACCGGCGACAAAATCATTCCCAATCGCTGGTCGATTGCGCTCGCTGCAAATTGCGCCAATGTTATCATACAGACGCATCGCGAAGGACATCGCGTGCCGCGCGACACCGCTCTGCACAGGCTCGTGGCGCGGTTCATCGCCGGCAGCACGGCGACTCACGGCCAAGAAGCACTCCTCCTCCACGAGGAGCGCGACAACTTGAGGATGCCGCAGATGAGATGTGCCAGTGACT
Organism: Taphrina communis; assembly: GCA_005281525.1. NCBI lineage: Eukaryota > Fungi > Ascomycota > Taphrinomycetes > Taphrinales > Taphrinaceae > Taphrina > Taphrina communis. Next base: position 109,949 of record RHGI01000001.1, on the reverse strand, counting down.
TTCTCAGTCTTATCGACGATATTCCGTTCGTGCCCGCGCGGTTGTGATGCTCATATACAGATCTTATTGTTTATAATAATACTCACTTATACACTCTTTACATCTACGTTTCAGGATGTGCCTAAATCGTCTGACATTCATGAGACACGATTTGACCCGAGTTGGCGTGATGTTTCAGTCCTCCTTACCTTGCCGTGCCATGCTATAAGAAGAGCAGTACTTTCACAAGTACACTTCTAGCTGTGGAGCACTACTGGTCAAATGCAATTCAACCTCATCCTGACACTTTGCTTGACTTCAACGCCTGTATGGGCCCAGTCATCAGGCATCAACGCGGCATGGTACGTTCCAACCACTACTCCCTGTCCTATGAATTTCGTCTTTACTGACGGTGAACTTTAGTGCCAAAGGAATTCAGGACACCGCAGCGACATTCATGGATGCGCGGACCTCGTTGCGTAGTTATGCAGATACCCACGCGACCTTCAGCCGTGCACTGCAGCCGGCGCTGGGCACGTTCACGGCACTAGACGCGGCATCGTTGAATGTGCAGGAGGGCGAGGTACTCACCGCGGCGCAAAAGCAGTCGTTTGGCAAGTTTGTCGCTGCCACAAAGCAAATGCAGGCCGTCACGAATCGTAATTTGAAAGCTAGTGTCGGTGACGACGCCAGCGATACGTTGGAGGAATTAGATGTCGTGCAGTTCAGTGTCGCTAGTGCGGCCACCGCATGTGCTGCGTATCTATGAGAATCGCTTTGATGTTGACCATTGAGTGAGTCGATGGTAGACGGTGGACAAATGCTAGCGAAACTCATATTTTTCTGTCCACATATACCTCGTCGTGCTGAGCTCGCCTTTTCGCTGTGATCCAACCACATATTGTGGCCAGACTTACAGGAACGTGTTTCGGCGCCAGTGCCACACGCAAGCTGAAACCGCATTGTTGAACATGACATTCCATAATGCAAGGCAGTCGTCAGGTCAAATATTGGCTGCAGTCTTGTTTTGCTTGCAATGGCAATCGAGCTCAGCTTTGTATATAGACCTCGACCAGAACAGAAGTGATCATGCCGATGAGGAAAATGAAGCATAACGCCACGCCTAATTTTCGTGTCATGACATACCCATTCGCAGGAACCGCGATTAGTAGAATGATTAGTGTGGTAAGCAAGCTCGCTCCACTGACTATTAGTGTCGGAGATATCTCGGTATTATACACATGATGTTTTGAGATGTTGATGTAGATTCCAGATATGCCGATACCAATGAGAATATTCAGCATGGGACCTCCAAAGACTCCGGAAATCGCCATTTGGCTGAAACCCATCCGTGCCACGGTGACATCTGCCACAAAATCACCCAAAGAATTGCCCACTGCAAAGACGGTAAGTCCAAGAATTGCATCAGACAGGCCTAGAATGGTCCCGAATGCTTGCAACGTGCCAACGACTTCGTTGGCTATAGTGGAGATCCAGCAGACCGAAATTGCAAAGCCAACGAAGCAAAACCAGCTGTGGAACCTCGGCCGCTTGTCAGCCCTCGTGAAGCTCAGCACGATCACAAGTAGTACTACACTGAGTGCCATGGCACCGAGCATTGGGTAAAGCAAGGGCTCGCTCGAAAAGAGAATATATGCCACAAGTCCGGGCGTCAATAGGCATTGTAAGCATGTCAGCCATCGATTCCAGCCACGATGAGCTGTATATCGTTCTGCATCGTCCCGGGCTATCGTAGCCTCTAAATCGTCACCTTCTTGATTATGCTTGGCTTCAGCCTCGTTGATTGGTGGATTGACAACTGGAAGGGTAATTGTAAGCACAAATACTGAAGGCATCGCCAGAATGGACAAAAGCCTCTGTGTATAGGACTGGTCTCGAAATCCCAAGAGTGTAGGAAACAAAAGATTTTTCAGATCTGCTGGGACAGGGACGAAGCGTACCGGCCACCAAGAGGGGATCCAAGGACCACTCTCGAGATCTTGAGCGTCCTCATCGCTGTCCTCATGGCCATGAGCAAGGATGTCTGCTCCAGCAAGTTGTGCAGGTTGAGCATTGGCTGTGGCTTCATACGAAGGAGCTTGAGGGGCGTTGGTGGTAGAATCGCCGCTCCAAGGTCTGGCCAACTGATCACTTTCGAGCGCAGCACTGCTGATGGTGATTTCCGGGACTTGATTTGTCCTTGTGGACTCTTCGCTTGCGGCAACGACACTTGGAGATAGAAGTTCTATGGGATTGTGGGCTCGGAGAGAATTTGACGCGATCTCATCAGTGTTTAGTCGCACATCAGACCTCGAAGACGAGTTGGACTGCGATTTCATGATGATTGGTCTGCTGTGTGTTGCTACACCACGGTCCGTGTTGTCTGCCGTATGAGCTCGCTTATGGATGTGGTTATGCTGGTGAAGAAACGCAGTTTCGGATTGATCTTGGCGCAGCACCTTGGCAGAATTAGAACGACTTGCTCCATTCACAGGTCTTTTCGTGTTGGCCTGAGTTGCAATGCTTTGACTTCTCGGACGATTCTTGATGGTCTTGAGAGCTGTGGGAGATATGCTCCCTTCTTCTGCGAGCCCAGTAACCAGTTCTCGAAACTCGAGAGCACCCAGAAGCGATGGTCGCACAGAGTTCTTGTTAGTATGCATTGGTCTGCCTGTAATGCTCATACTCGAGTTGAGATCCTGGAAGTCGTGCTCAACAGACTCATCGTCACTGTCCGTGGCCTCGATGTTTGCTATGTCTTGTTCGTCTTCAGCTAGTAAGCGATTAGACTCCTCGTCTAAATCATCACGGTCAACAACCCCCGGCATCTGTCCCGGAGCAGCATATTGTGATCGGATGCGCGAATCGATGATCTTCTTCTTGTTGCTTTTACTGTTGAAAAAAGTCCCAACCAAAACATAAGCGACGTAAAGAACATAGAAAACGATCATAAGAATCGATTCCCACAATCTCAGTTTGCCATCGGCCAATAGAATCATGGTCATTATGACGGCGACAAGGAAGAAACCAGCATCCCGTAGGAAGGGGCGACGTGCTACCTTGAACGGAGCAATGATAGCCATAGCGCCGGCTACCACAGATGTGATGAAAGCGGCCGCACCGAGCAGTTCTCCAATAGCTAGACTGCCGCTGTGAGCCTTGAATGCGGCAAATGTGCTAAAAACATCGGGTGAACCGTTGCCAAATGCGAGGAAAGTCGCGCCCGCAACGCTCTGCGACATACCCAAACTATTGGCGATTGTCGCCAAGTTGGGACAGAAAAAGTCACTAGAGGCGATTCCGATTGTGCTGAACAGCAATGAAGTCCAAAGCACGATAACACCGAACGCAACAGGCTGTGCATCTTTCATGTCGCAGTAGTACCATGCAATATAATCAACCATACCAGCGCTCTCCGGACTGCAGTACTTCCGTGCATACTTGCACGGATCCTTTGCCTCGTGAATGTGTTCGCAGTGATGTTTCGGGGTCTTGGATGCCAAAATGCTCCCGTTGCCGTAAGCACCGACTATTGGTACAAACTCGATGTCGACCAGGGCGTCAGTGAGAACATCAACATTATTCTGAAATTCGATCGAAGCAGCATGTACTGAGGTCAGCACGCAGACCGCCAAGACTGAGCGCAATACATGCATATACACTAGTCCGACGACTCAAGCCAGTGATATTGTATACCCAATTTCGCCAAGTACCAGAACGAATGTGGATCGGTTGTTCACGATCAATGAAAGGAACCAGTGAGCGTTGAGGACCAAACAACTTCCACCAGCTCCACGAGAAGTACTGTGACTACAAGCCTCACTTCGAATTGCCCCCGTGCGAAGACAACCTGAAAGACCCGACCGCCTGCTAGATAGAGGAGACGATGACGAGACCAGACGAGACGATATGATAGAGTAGCACCCGGGCAGTTGCAAGAAGGAGCGCGAATCAGCGGCTGAGCATCGCCACCCCGCAGCCACTCCCGCGTGTTATGAACTGTGGCTTCCACCTTCGCGAGTCTCGCGCTTCTCTCCACGCTTCCGGCCGCTCTGTCTGTCCTGTCTGTAGAGCCCCGGTAGCAACGAATTGTACATATGATGCCTAGCCCTGATTGAGTCATCTGGCAACGCTAGAGCTTAGTAGGTAATTGGTATCGTCGTCATTATTGTCTACTCGAGCAGGAAGAGCAGAATTTCTTTCGAATCTGGTGTCAAACACATGATCTCGCATACTGGCTGCTCTATATGACATTCATCACCATGACGAGGATACCTTGAGCAAAAGGGGTGATGCTAGCAGAGCCTAAGATCGAGCTACCCGCAGATCTCATTGCGCAGATACTTGATTTTCTGCCAGTACCAGACCTGCTTCGTGCTGCTCAAGTATGCCTGCTCTTCAAGGACTTGGTATACGATGATCGACGGTGGATCGCAAAGCTCAAATCTATCGGCTGCTGGTCGGACGAAGAGGCCCGTCAATATCATGAGAACGAGGTATTTCGAAGACAACAGAAAATCAATGGCAAGAAGCCTATCAAGGCGAAGGTCGCCAATGTAGCTGGTGCAGATTCAAACACTGACGAAGAGGAGAAGCGCAAATCGAATGGTCAAAATGACTCTGACTTGTTGAACTTTACTCCGAAGCGTGAAAAGTTCTCCAGCAATGGTGCCGACGAGGGAATTCTGAACGCCTTGAATGGGGTCCGTAGCATCAGAGGTCGCGCTAGGGTGGAATTTGCCAAGCTATGGATTGCACTCTATCCACTGTACGAGGATATAACCACTGCTGCCAATCCAGCGGAACCCATGTTGTTTCGACGATTTCGACTACCTGAAGAGCAGGCGCAAATGTTGAAGCAATTACAACACTTTGGCAAGGCTCGAGCTGTGGATGACTGGCAGAACAAGAACGCGAAGCTCACAGACATGGTGGATCTGTTCAAGAACGCAGCCATCCGAGAATTCGAGATTGCGTATGATAATCGTGATGAAGACTCAATGCATCGATATTCCTCGGTACTTGGCGTACTCGATGACGAAACGGCTTGTATTCATGCCTTCAGTCACAAAAACATCCTATTCACAAGTGGCCCTGCAAATCCATTCGAATGCTTCGACTCATTCTCAGACGACAATTCTGTTGATCTCGCACCAATGAGTCGTATGACCTCAAGTCTCGTCTTGGAGCTAATCTCACAACGTGAACTCATTGACCGGGTATTTGAACAGAGCACGCAGGCATGGCAGAGTTTTGTGGAGCGAGTATTTTCTGCTCTATTGACAGAATACGTGAACAAGCTGATAGATTATGCTCAGCAGCAAAGCACGCAAGCATATCTGTTGGCCCTGACTGGGTCATATCAGCACTTGTACAAGATGATTCTGGATTTGAGTCCAGAAGCTATCGAAAGACGACCAAGCGAGATCGAGATTGTGAATGGTGTCATGAAAAAAGCTGAGAAGGATAAACAACCCGACCAATATCTGATTCAGCTCTTGCACCGACTCTATGAAGAGCATGTCAGTTATTACCTAGAAGAGGAGATCGCCGTTCTTCGTGATCACGTTGTTCGGGAAGTCACGAATTGGGACAAGCAGATCAAGAACGAATCATTGCAGACGGAGCAATTGTTCCTGAGCGGCGTCAACAGGGAAGTCGCGAAGAAGAACTTCTTGACGTCGTTCACCAAGGTCATACTGATGCCCGTCAACGTTGTAGGCAGTGTCATGCCTTTTCCTGCTCGACCATTAGCAACGACAGACGAGACACAAACTCCCGGAATCATCGCCGGCAACAATGACTTAGCAGCGGACTCTAAATCAGACATGCCGACAACAGAATTGGCCGCTCGAGCTGCAATCATGAAGTCCGGTCTGGCTAGGATCAAGAGGCTGCTCAGTCTCGAAGTCGCTTTACAATTGATCCATACCTGCAAAGAGTCAATCGATCGAGCCCGATCCTTCGTGTCGTTTCCAGGACGACTGGGAGAAGAGAGCCGGGAGCAGTGTGAGAGCATGTTCAGTATCATGCTCCTCGCGCTCGGATCTCGGCACATCCAGGTCGGATTCGATATGGCACTGAAGTCTCTAAAGACCTTCAATCCACGAAACAACAAAGAGGTCGCGCAGGTACAACCACTTGTCGACTTTCTCGAGCTGGTGCATGTGGGTGACTTGATGCAACAGATGGTGGACGTCTTTTACAATCAAGAACTCTCCGGCATCGTGGACAAGACGGATTTCTTGAGTCCTGCGGTCAAGGAGAAGAAGAAGTTTGAGCAGATGATTGATGAAAAGGTGGCGGAAGGGCTGAATCGCGGCATTGACGTCTTGATGGAGCAGATTGACTATATCCTCATCACGACGCAGAAGCCGACGGACTTCAAGCCCTGGTTGGTGTTGGGCCAGGACGATCATTTGGACCTGCGTGCATCCGACACTGCCGTGGCCGTGGTGGAGTGCCTGACGACGCACACGGAATTGCTGCGCGGGAGCACGGATAAAGGCACGCTGGACGTGTTTTTCCAGGAAGTGGGCGTGCGCTTCTTCGGCAGCCTGTGCAAGCACTTTAAGCGACAATCCATCACCGTCGAGGGCGGCCTCAAACTCATCAGCGACCTAAACTACTACCACGCCTTCATCACTTCCCTCAAACAACCCTCCGTCACGCCGTACTTTGTCGCCCTCAAGGAATTGGGCAACATCTACATCATCTCGGGACGCGACGGGAAAGCCGTCGGACAAGTCATCAGCGACATTGCACGATTCGGCGGTGTCTTGAGGCCCGAGGACGTGTATGAATTTGCGGAACGACGGTCGGACTGGGCAAAAGTGAAAAAGGACGTGGATAGAGTCATTTACGGGACAAAGTTGACGGAGGATTGCATCATCAGTTGAGGCAGACAATTGGGCATGGGCATGGAGACAACAGGAGTGGTGGCATTTGAAGCGATTGCGTTTGCAGAGTGTGCCTTTTTATGCTTTTATAGATATTATACTATCCCTCCCCGGGATGCATCTCGAATTATATCCTAAAATTTCAATTTAATCTTGAACCCGCCAGATGACTTTTTCGAGGCAGATGCCGATGGAGCAGCATTACCACCAGCGGCGGCGTCATTGATGTCTGCTCGTCTCGCCCGATCGTCACTCGATCGTACGGCACCAAGCGGTCGTTCTGTGCGTCGTTGCGCGCGTCTGATGACTTTGGCGAGCGTCATGGCTTCTTCACCATCACTGTCGTCAAAGACGAAGCGGTCGTCCTCTGCCTCGAGCGTCAATGCCCGCAAGAAGATATTCTGGCTCCTGCGCCGCTTCTTTGAGCGATGCTGGCTACGTCTCAATTTATGCCGCAGGATCTGTTGTGCCCTCTGTGAGCGATAATCGTCGCGTTCGCCTGCGGCCGTAGCTGCCGCGGCTGCTTCCTCATAGTCATCGTGGCCAGAGTCGTATGTTTTCCGCTTGATTTTGCGCGAGGAGCGACGGACTGAGTCTTCCAGGACACTAGGCGTCACACTGCCTGCACGAGCCGCGGAGCCCTGTTCCGTGCTGCCGTTGCCGCCGCCGGTGCCATTTGTGATTTTGGCCATGCGCGGTGTTTCCGAGGCTTTTTGTGCAGAGAGTGCGAGGTAGCGCTTTCGTTCCTCACACATTCTGGTGGAATACTCTTTTTCCCGTGGCAGATCAATGTTTTCTGCAAAGCTGTCCGCCTCGGTGGCAGGAACCAGGGTTGGTACACGAAAGTTTCCCGGCCCTGGGCCGAACGGATTCGAGGCAGTCTCTTCCAGCGTGCCGTTCGTCTCCATGTAGAAGTACATTAGCCACAAGAAAGCGCGAGCCCTGCTATCGCTCGTGTAGTGGAAATCGCTAAGCAATTCGTGAGGCAAGAAATTAGGGTCCGAAAAGTGCTGAATGTCCATGACCGTGGCCACATGAGTGAGGAGGAAGATGAGAGTGATGGGACTGGAGAGTGGTTTGGCCAATTTGGCACGTTGTGCTTCGCGCAGTGAAATCCAGTCTACGGGTCCCTTGTCACACGAGCCCTTCAAGATGCCCTTCAAGCGTGGAGCATCCTGGAGCATCTTGTGACCCGTGCCATAAGCTTGTATGGCCGGTATAGGGTTGTAAGTGCGAGCTTGTGTCGGTGTAAAGACCAGTGTCGTGTTGATCCTGCCCGTGTTGACCAAGACCGAGGCCATACATACCTTGCGAGTGACATCCATATCGTTCAAGAACTTGTCTTTGAGGGTCTTTGACAACTTATTCGACGCCAGCAGGTCTTCGACATATAGATCTCCAAACGTGATGCGTTTCCCAGGCTTGTCGTAAATCGATCCTGGTCGGGGTGTAAAGACTTCATGATCATCCTCGAATATCTTCTCGAGCAATGAATATTGTATGTCGTGTCGATTGAGCGGTTCACCCTCACCTCTCTTCAGCGACGTTGCTAGCGAGGCTGCCGGAGGCATTCTCGTGGTCGACCCCGAAGTAAAAGGCTTTATGTAAGCTTATCCCTCAACGACCACCAAAAGCACAAGCTGTATATCGCGAGGTCGTACTATGGATGGAGTGGTATAGTTGTTCATACAATGTGATGCCGCATGACCACAGTCTGCTTCCACTTGGCGCGGTGGTCGGGGAAGAGACAGAGCCAAGTGGGCGGCAGGAAGGAGGGTGGCCGACAAAGGGTCTAAGCGAGCGTGAGTTCTGCATATCCTGCGTCCCATCCGGTGCGACACGTCTTTCCATTCGTTAATGAATAGAGGCTCGGTCGCGCACAAGTTACCGTGGAAGATGACCCGCAGTTTTCCCAGCAAAAAATCCTTGGGCTTCGCTTTCCAGGCTTGCTTCGGTCTTTGCACGCGCGTGCGCACACGACGCTGTTCTTCACAAGGCGTATAGTCTGAGTCGTGGTCCTGGACGTGAAGCTGTCTCAAGTTAACCACTGGAACCACTACAACGTACCCATTGTTGATCGTCCCATTTTCACGAGCTCGAGTCACCGACCATGTCCGAGGTCGAAAAGGTGTACGTCTCGTATGACCAGATCCACACACTTTGTCAAAAGACTGGTGATAAGATCCTTGCAGAGTTCAGGCCGGACCTGATCATTGCAATCGGTGGAGGTGGATTCATTCCCGCTCGTATACTACGAACTTTCCTCAAAGTGCATGGTCAGAAGAACATTCCGATCCAAGCGATCGGGCTGGTGCTCTATGAGGACCTTGGTACTGGAGTCGAGGAACAGATAGGGACGGAAGTCCAGAGGATCCAGTGGCTAGACTTTTCAACACTCGGGGGTGCTAGTCTCGTGGGCAAGCGAATCTTGATTGTGGATGAAGTGGACGACACTAGGACTACGTTGCACTACGCTCTCAGAGAACTCAAGAAGGACGCTACCCAGCAAGCAAAACAGAAGGGTGTGGAGGATAATACACAGTTCGGAATCTTCGTCGTACATAATAAGAACAAGGAGAAGCGGGAACAGCTGGACGGCCTCATGGATATGAGCAAATACTATGCCGGACAAGAAGTAGGAGATGAGTGGATATGTTATCCATGGGAGTCAAAGAACATTGAGGAGCACACGCGGTTGGCCACAGCGAATAAGTAGGAGGGATGGCTCAATCAGGCAACCCTGTCGGCTTTTTTGCACGCAATTCTGCATGCCATACTTTTGTACAATGCCTCACCGGACTGACTAGCTATCCTTGCTTGTGTGACCTTCTGGCACGGACACCTTCTGCAAGCTCCTCCAACATCTTGATTGTGGTGTCAAAGTTGACACAAGCATCTGTGATTGACACGCCGTGCTGTAGACCTGCTTTACCCTCTTTCGGAACTTTTTGTGTTCCTTCGTTGATATGACTCTCGATCATGACACCGAAAATGTTGTCGCTTGCATCCTTGAGCTGGTTCGTGATGTCAAGTGAGACTTTCGGCTGATTCCTGTGATCCTTTTGTGAGTTGGCATGCGAGCAATCGATCATGATACGACGTTGATCGAGACCTGCTTTCTTCATAGCAGCCGCAGCCTCGGCAACTGACTTGGCATCAAAGTTGGTGCCATGCTTGCCTCCCCGAAGGATGATAAAGGTATCTTCATTACCGCGTGTCTGCTGAATGGCTGCGAGACCCTGCTTCGTGACACCCAGGAAAGTATGAGGGTGTGCTGCAGCACCAATAGCATCGACGGCCACTCCGAGACCACCGTCAGTTCCATTCTTGAATCCGACAGGATAACTCAGGCCAGAAGCCAATTCACGGTGGAGCTGCGACTCCGTCGTACGTGCGCCGATAGCACCGAGCGACAACAAGTCTGCCAAGAACTGAGGAGAGATAGTATCAAGCATCTCGCTTGCCAATGGGATGCCCATTTCTGTCAGCTCCACAAAGAGCTTTCGTGATATACGAAGACCTTTGTTGATCTTGAAGCTGCTGTCGATATCGGGATCATTGATCAATCCTTTCCAGCCTACTGTGGTTCGTGGCTTTTCGAGGTAGCTTCGCATGACTATCAGCAAATCCTTGGAAAGTTTCTCCCGGAGTGGAAGCAGCAATCGAGCATATTCCAGTGCCTGGTCTGCATCATGTAAAGAACAAGGTCCAACGACCACGACAAGTCGATCATCCTGCCCGTTCAAGACATCTTGAATCTCTCTTCGGGCTCTCATGACCGTGCGCAGAGATGCTGATGTTTGTGGATATTCTTCTTGTAGCAGCATAGGCGGTATGAGAGGGTTGTTTCCCAGAATGCGGGAGTCTTCCGAGGCCAAATTCCATGATTCTGCGAGTGCATCGCCATTCGTAGCCATTCTTGAATCAGCACTTGACTTGAAGGGATAAATAGGTATGTAGATGATAAATGACGCACTAGTAGATCTCTTCGATAAGTACGGTATACAACCAAGCGAACGGAGAAAATCTTGGTGGAGTCACATTTGGCATGGCGTAACGGCTGTAAATTAAGAGTGGGATGGCAAATGGAAGTCATGATCAACCTTCACCAGCTATAGCTAGTACTCTTGTAATTGCCAGACACATCTCATTACAGTCCTCCATTTGCAGATTAATTTGCAGATGAGCGGAGACTGACATGCGAAGGGCTGTTTAATATGTCATGTATCGCTTGAGTATAGTCAACTGCATGTAGTCAAGCCGTGTTTAAAGCTGTCGATATTTATCTGGAATTCTCCAGAAGGGATGATCTAGACGAGTGTCTCAAATTGATGTGATATGCCCAAACACGGGGACTACTCAGAACAATTCCGAGCCGCGCATTTCTGCCATAGTGTGAAGAGTCCACCATTGCGACGTTCTTGAAGCTTTACATGGCTAGTTGCATTCAAACATCTTGCCAATCTATTCTCGACGGGTGTGTGACAACGCACGAAAGAGCTACTGGCCTGGAGGTGGTTCGCGTCAAATCTTGCTTGATAATTTCATGTCCCTACAGAGCAGCTATCTCGCTAGAGGTAGGTACAGGGATCAACTGTTGAGCTGCGCAATGTCCAGTGCCAATGAACTCCAGAGGCTGAGCACATTGTCTGATAGCGGATCTGATAAGATCATCCCGTGTTCATGTATCTCCAGGATAGGAAGGCATGTCCGGTGGCAAGGCGGACTCTCCAGCCAAGACTTGACTCACGCAGGCACTTGGTGCAGGCAGGCAGGCAGCTGTAGGTAGAGGCGCTAGCGAGGCTGATCATTTCTGCGCTGCTAGGTGGGGACTTTGAGTGGATGGCAACAGAAGCTGATCAGATCACACCACCGGGCTTCAAGCAGTCTCTTCATTCCTGCTCTCCCTCTCCTGGGTCTTCTCTGTCTCCATCCTTGATTCAGCTATGCCATTTTACGACACGTCTCTGGCGCCGCACAAGGTGAATACGTTGCCATTATTGCTCCTCGTCTGGCATCAGTATAAGGCACAATTGGAATCTTTAGCTTTGAGTCCGGCAGCATCACTTGAGAAGCATGACCTATTCAACGATGCTTCTGGCAGCAAACACTCGTCACCACTCACTGCCGGGTCCATCGCCTGCAATGAGCACGTTAGCATTCGTTCGAAGGGACTCTCAGAGCAGTGACAGTTCAACCAGTTCACGAAGCAGCACAACTGGGGAACACAAGACTATACACACTGGCTGCAACTGTCTTCACAAATCCGAGCGGTAATACAGGATGTACAAGAACTATCAAGAGACACCGTGGGGATGTATACATACTATGAAGCACTCGCGGGGACGAAGAAGCCGTAATGAGGACATGAGGATTGAGAAGCGTGAGTCTTTTGGTGGGCAGACCATTCCGCAAACCCGATCAGCAGCGCGCATATCGACGAGCATTGATCATGACGAGGTTAAGCACAGATCAAGATTGCTTTTGCCAGAAGCATGTCCCAAAGTTAAACACGAATTGTATGATGCTGAACATGATCGCTGATGCTAAAAGAGTATTCCAAGGTCGATTCGTTGTGCATGTTTTTGTGATTCGCTGTTCATTTCATTTCACACTGACCTTTCGCGTGCCGCTGGCTTTACGTGCCACTGAACTGCTGGCTTTTCTCGGAGCAGGTACATCCTTCTTCGTCTTGATCGCTTTGGGCGCTTCCGAGGACTTGAGTTTCTTGGCGGCAGGACTCTCGTACTCGTAATCGATGCCGGCATCCTTGAGCTTCTTCTGCTGCGCCGAACGACGCTTCTTTTCTCGCTTCTCCAATTCCTGCCACTGCTCCTTGGTCTTTGGAGACTCGACCCTGTCCTTGGCGATTTGCGCCCATGGCACGGCCTTGAATTTCTTGCCCGCACCCTTGAAGAGATCCCTGCCGCCCTTCTTCTGGAATTCTTCGGGCGTGAGGAGGATGACTTGTAAGAGATGCGAGGCCAGTAAGTAGTTGTGCATCGTCTGAGCGACAATCTCCGCAACACCACGGTCGCCAAACTCGATGAACGCATAGTGCCTCGATCGTCCCGTCTTTTTCGACCTCGACATGCGCAGATTCAGTATCGTGCCAAACTGTGAAAAGTATGAAGTCATTTCCTCTTCGTAGAAACCGTGAGGTATGCGGCCGATATACAATATGCCGGTCTCGTCCACCTTCTTCTTCTTGGTCAGGGCGGAGCTGATGCTCGGGGTCAAATTCGACAGTTCAATGATGCGATTGTCTTCGTCTCCTTGTGCCTCATCGTCCGAGTCTGAATCCGAGTCGAAACCCTTCAGTAATTCTGCGCGCTTCTCGGCCGACATTTCCGTGTCGTCCTCGACGCTGCTGCTCTCGTCCTCTCCACCCTCTTCATCAGAGCCCGACTCAAATGCAGTAAAGTCATCCTGTATAGGTTTTGGCGCTGCCTCCTTTGTCACTTCGGGTTGTTTCCTCTTCGTAGGCATCGCGATTTGCGTGCACTTGCTGTTGTACAATTATGGTAGACACGAAATGAACAAGAACAAGAACGATTGCGTAGCAGGTTTTGTGTGCCTGCACGCAATAATTGTTCAGCCAAGAATATTGTGTTCCCGAAAAAACTCCTGATTCTTGAAGTGAGCTCAGTTTCACCGACCCATTTGCAGGCTCCACACTTGCCGAATCAAGCTGGATGCCAAGCTCTTGATCACTTCTCGCGATCTGCACGGCCGCGAGCTACCGTACTGATTTGTTTTGTTGGTATACATTCATCGATATTGCAAGTATACAGGACTCATACAGAGTCTGTCTGACTATTAGAAACATGATTACATGAAAGCTAGCTAGTGATATGATTGTCGTGTTGAGATGGCAGGTGTGTTTCTACCAGCGCTCGTGGTCCCGTATACAATAATGCATGGTGTCGGAGGAGACAAGCCATAGCAGTGGTTTGTGCGGTCCGCACACTTGAGATTAATTATTCTTGATTATGCGGTAATTAGCAAGTGCACATCTGGGTGTAGTGTGAGCAAGCACTTGAGCATGTCATAGCAATTGCTAGAGCTCAATCTGCAATTGTCTTTTGCTTGGGGAATAGATTGTCCTTTAGCATTGACAAACATGGAGGGCTGTATTGTATACGAGACTTCCGACCATAGCCGAGCTTGGGCTCACGTCCACGTCCACACCCACTGTGTCAACGAGATCCAGAGGTGACGACAAAGAGCATATCATATCGTATTGAGACTCATTCTTCGAGGCCAGACGCGTGAGACGAAAGTTGCCAAGCCGACTCAGTATGGCCGCGCTGCCAATCAAGTTTCAGGAGTAAGTGGTCATATATTCGACTCCGAACCTATCATTGACACCATAGGCACCTGCAACTGACGCAGGCTCCATATAATATCCCACAAGCTGCGATAACCTTCAATACTTTGACCCTGCAATCTGATAAGTATGTGTGTATCAGAGAGGCCGAGTCCAATCAGCTGGTCGTTATCGATGTCGAGAACCCAAGCAGTATCATGCGAAGGAACATACAGGCCGACCATGCTATCATGCACCCTAGACAAAACATCATTGCACTGAAGGCTCAACGTCAACTGCAAATCTTCAATCTGGATGCCAAATCGAAGCTGAAGTCTCATGTTATGAATGAGGATGTCAAGTACTGGACATGGGTCTCAAACAACACAATCGGAATTGTCACGCCAAACAGTGTATACCATTGGTCACTGGAGGGCGATGATGTGCCCAAGAAGATGTTCGATCGTGGGCTGAACATGAATGACACACAAATTATCGCGTACAAGATCAATTCGGACGAGAAGTGGTTTGTCCTGATCGGAATCAAGAGCGACAACGGCCGTATTGCTGGTGCTATGCAGTTGTACAGTGCGGACAGAGCACAATCTCAGCCAATAGAAGGACATGCTGCCGCCTTTGCGACGATCAAGCTCGAGAACCACCCAGCAGAGACTAAGCTCTTTACCTTCGCCGTACGAACTGCAGCAGGTGCTAAGCTACACGTTGTCGAAATTGACCACAACTCTGCCAATCCTGTGTTTCAGAAGAAGCAGGTTGACGTGTTCTTCCCACCAGAAGCTGTCAATGACTTCCCGGTCGCGATGCAGATATCGAAGAGATACGGTATAATTTACATGGTCACCAAATATGGTTTCATTCATCTTTACGACCTCGAAACAGGAGTCTGTATTTACATGAACCGTATATCCGGCGAAACTGTCTTCACCACGGCTGATCACGAGGCAACGTCCGGTATCATGAGCATCAACCGAAAAGGTCAAGTCCTATCAGTCTCGATCAACGAGGACAATATCATTCCATACATCATGAACACTCTGAGCGATTCATCCTTAGCTGTCAAGTTGGCTGGCCGAGGCGACTTGCCAGGTGCAGACGACATATACGTTCAGCGTTTCCAACAGCTCTTTGCGTCTGGTGACCTTAGCGAGGCTGCTAAAGTAGCTGCTAACTCACCACGAGGTATCCTGCGAACACAGGACACTATACAACGATTCAAGAATGCTCCTGCGCCTCAAGGAGGGCTCTCACCAATCTTGCAATACTTTGGGTCATTGCTCGACAAAGGAGCTCTTAACGAATACGAGACCATGGAATTATCTCGACCCGTCATTCAGCAAGGTCGAATCCAGCTCCTGGAGAAATGGTTCGGCGAGAACAAGTTAGCTTGTTCAGAGCAATTAGGCGATCTCGTTCGAACTTCCAACCTCAATTTGGCACTACAGATTTATCAGAAGGCTGGTGTCCCTGGCAAAGTCGTCGCTTGTCTTGCAGAAACTGGTCAATTTGACAAAATCGTGCCATATGCAGCACAGTCCGGCTACTCTCCAGACTATGCCGCACTGTTGCAGCATATTGTTAGGATCAACCCCGAGCAGGGAGCTGAATTCGCGACACAACTAGCCAACACTGAAGGCGGGTCATTGGTTGACATTGATCGCGTTGTGGACGTCTTTATGTCACAGAACATGATTCAACAAGCAACAGCATTCTTGTTGGATGCGTTGAAGGACAACCGACCCGAACAAGCTCACCTCCAGACTCGTCTGCTCGAGATGAATCTGTTGAATGCACCGCAAGTCGCTGATGCCATCCTGGGTAATGACCTGTTCAGTCACTTCGATAAGCCTTCGATCGCTGCACTCTGTGAGAAAGCTGGGCTTTATCAGAGGGCTCTGGAGCTGTACGAAAGCCCTGCCGACATCAAGCGAGTCGTCGTCCATACTCAAGTGCTCAACCCAGAATGGTTGATTGGATTCTTCGGCCGACTCTCTGTCGAGCAATCTCTCGATTGCTTGAACGAAATGCTTAAGCAAAATATTCGTCAAAACCTGCAAATCGTTGTTCAGATCTCCACGAAATACAGCGACCTAATCGGTTCACACAGGCTGATTGAGCTCTTCGAAAAGTACAAAACGCCTGAAGGTCTTTACTACTACCTTGGGTCAGTGGTCAATCTTTCCGAAGATCCGGAGGTGGCGTTCAAGTACATCCAGGCCGCTGCTTCTATCGGACAGCTTAAGGAGGTCGAAAGAGTCTGTCGTGAATCGAATGCCTACAATCCGGAAAAGGTCAAAAATTTCTTGAAGGAAGCGAAATTGCCGGACCAATTGCCGCTTATCATTGTTTGCGACAGGTTCAATTACGTGCACGACCTTGTACTCTACCTTTACCAGAACCAGCTTTTCAAATTCATTGAGATCTATGTACAGAAGGTCAATTCCTCGCGAGCACCTGCCGTGGTTGGAGGCCTGCTCGATGTCGACTGCGATGAGTCGATCATCAAATCATTACTGATGTCGGTTATTGGTCAAGTCCCTGTCGGAGAGCTGGTAGCCGAAGTCGAGAGACGAAACCGTTTGAAGATGCTCCTACCATTCCTCGAAATGACACTGAGCCAAGGGACCCAAGATCCGGAAGTCTTCAATGCTCTAGCAAAGATCTACATCGACAGCAACAACAACCCAGAGAAGTTCTTGAGAGAGAATGACATGTACGACTCCTTGACAGTCGGAAAATACTGTGAAAAACGTGACCCGCATCTGGCTTTCATTGCATACCAGAAAGGACAAAACGATCTCGATCTCGTGAGAATCACGAATGAAAACCAGATGTTCAAACAGCAAGCTCGATATCTCCTCAGCCGACGTGAAGGAGATCTCTGGGCGGCTGTCCTCTCGCCGGACAATAACAGTAGACGTCAATTGGTTGATCAAGTTGTCTCTACTGCGGTGCCAGAATCTTCTTCTCCAGAGGATGTCTCTGTCGCTGTTAGAGCCTTCATGGCTGCAGACATGCCAATTGAATTGATTGAATTGTTGGAGAAGATTCTGCTCGAAGAGTCAGCCTTCAGTGACAACCAAAACTTACAGAACCTGCTCATTCTGACGGCGATTAAATCTGACAAATCGCGAGTCCGAGACTACATCCAGAAGCTTAGCAACTACGACGCGCCCGACATCGCTGGCATCGCCATCGCGAACGGCTTGCATGAGGAGGCGTTCGATATTTACCAGAAGACTGGTGCTCACAGTGATGCAGTGAACGTTCTTGTTGAGCACATTGTCTCTATCGACAGAGCCAGTGACTACGCTGACAAAGTTGACCTTCCCGAAGTCTGGAGCAGGCTTGCCAAAGCACAATTGGATGGCTTGCGTGTGACGGACTCCATCGAATCGTATATTAAAGCTAAGGATCCAAGCAATTACTCGGAAGTCATTGAGATCGCGGATCGATCTGGCAAGTCAGAAGACCTCATCAAGTACTTGCAGATGGCACGCAAGACAGTTCGCGAGCCCATGGTGGATACTAGCCTGCTGCTTGCCTTTGCTAAGACGGAACGAGTACACGACCTCGAAGACTTCTTACAGGGAACGAACGTTGCTGATGTCAACAAGGCTGGTGATGATTGCTATGATGCACAGCAATATCAAGCCGCGAAAATCCTTTTCACAAGTATTTCCAATTGGGCACGCTTGGCATCGACCCTGGTCCATCTTGGCGAATACCAGAATGCTGTCGATTGTGCTAGAAAGGCAAATAGCATCAAGGTTTGGAAAGAGGTCAACCAGGTTTGTATCGACAAGCGAGAATTCCGACTTGCTCAAATTTGTGGACTCAATTTGATTGTCCATGCAGAGGAACTTCCTGAACTGGTCAAGCAGTATGAGTGGAATGGTTACTTTGATGAATTGATCGCTCTTATGGAGCAAGGTCTCGGACTGGAGAGAGCACATATGGGGATGTTTACCGAATTGGCAATCTTATACACAAAATACAAGCCAGAAAAAGTCATGGAACATATTAAACTCTTCTGGGGTCGTATTCAAATGCCAAAGACTATCCGAGCTTGCGAGAGTGCTCACTTATGGCCGGAACTTGTCTTCCTGTACATTCATTACGATGAATTCGATAATGCTGCCTTGACGATCATGGAACGCGCAGCGGATGCTTGGGATCACAACGAATTCAAGACGGTCATGGTCAAGGTTGCCAATCTCGAAATCTACTACAAAGCTCTCAACTTCTACCTACAGGAGCAGCCTATGCTTTTGACCGACTTATTGCAAACGTTGACGCCTCGAATTGACCATACCCGAGTGGTGCGCCTCTTCGAGAAATCAGACAACATCCCACTTATCAAATCGTATCTTGTGGCAGTGCAGGAGAGGAATATCGAAGCAGTCAATCGTGCATATAATGAGCTGCTTATCGAGGAGGAAGATTACAAAGGCCTTCGAGATTCTGTGGACGGGTTCGACAGATATGACACCCTGGATCTAGCGCAACGGTTGGAGAAGCATGAACTACTCGAGTTTAGGCGAATCGCTGCTCATCTCTACCGCAAGATGAAGCGATGGCAACATGCTATTGACCTTGCCAAGCAGGACCGCTTGTGGAAGGATGCTGTCGAGATCTCAGCAATCAGCAACAAGAGTGATATCGTGGAGGAACTTGCGCGATATTTCGTTGAGGTTGGCAACAAGGAAGTCTTTGCAGCCATGCTGTACACCTGTTACCACCTCATCTCCATGGACCTTGTCATGGAACTTACGTGGCGCTACAGTCTCAATGATTACACGATGCCGTACATGATCAACCACCAACGTGAGCAGCAGACACGCTTACAACAATTGTACACAGATAATGAAGAGCGAAAGAAGAAGGAAAAGTCTAACGAGAAGACGGAGGAGAATACACCAATGATCAACAACCCGCTCATGATTACAGCAGGAGGTATGATGGGTCAGTCATCCGGTATGATGAATGGTTATGGCAATGGAATGATGCCGCAACAGACTGGTTATGCGCAATTCTGATCGATTCCATCCCCCGAGATGCGTTGTCTTTGCACTAGACCGTCGCAGCAAAAAAGCAGATATCTCAAAACCTACTTTACTTAGTATATTATATTCCTCAGACATCTTCGTTTGTTTCGTGCGTATGTGGGGTCGAACATTAGCCGAGCCGTCCATCGTCTCTTGACATGAGCCTTGCATATATGACGAATATTGTACATTCCGATAACAAGAGACTCAACAACTTCTCACAGGCGTCTGTCGTGAAGGTCTGGCCATGAGAATAGCCATCATAGAATGCGACGTGCCGATACCGGCTTTGCAGGAAAAATTTGGGACGTACACGACGTACTTTGAGACTTTGCTGCGATCATCGGTGACGGACGAATCGGATTCGGCGTCGCTGGAATTCACGACGTTCCGAGCGTACCTGGATGAACCCTTACCGACGCGCGCAGAGGAGTTCTTCGGGATTGATGGCGTGTTATTGACTGGTTCGCGGCACAACAGTTACGACGACGACCCGTGGATCCTGCACACGCTCAGCTTTATCGCGTTGGCGTATCGTGCGGGTGTCAAGATGGCGGGTATCTGTTTCGGGCACCAACTCATTGCGCGGGCATTGGGCGGTCAAGTCGGCCCGAATCCCCGTGGTTGGGAGATTTCCGTCACCTCGACGACGACGTTCTCATGTGACTTGTTACCGGGGCTCAAGGACCTGCGTCTGCATCACATGCATCGGGACATGGTGACGGTGGCTCCACCGGGTGCTCAAGTGGTCGGTGCGAACGATATCTGTGCGGTGCAGGCACTCTATGAGCCTGGGCGGTACTTTTCCGTGCAGGGACATCCGGAGTTCAATGCCGAGACGGTCGAGACTCTGGTGCACGACCGGGTAGCGCGCGGTATCGTCCCTGCGGATTATGGCGACGATGCGCTCGCTCGCGCACGATTGCCTCATGATGGCAAGGTTGTCGCTGCCGCCATCATTGCGTTCTTTGGCAATAAAGCCGCATGAATGAGAGATTCTACTACCTGGTAATCAGTATTCTGCGACGAGGCCTTCAAGCACCTCTCCGGCGTCCAAGGAAGCGCATGAAGTGCTGCACGTAGGACATCAGTTGTCGTGACTGTACAGGCGCATCAATCGCCGTTCTCTAGCAGGCCCTTGCTCGTGGCGAACTGAGAGCCTCGGTCGAAAAGGGAATATTCTGATCAAGGGTTGTTCCACGCACGATCAGTGAGCGTGTCCAGTCAGGGTGCACAACTCGCCATCGCACGGCTGTCTCTGACACAATTGGCTCTATCGTGCTTCGCGAGATTGGACCCTATAATGCCGCGCAGCAAATCCCGGCACTGCAACTGGTGTCGGTGATCCCGCTGCACTAGATTTGTCGATTATAGATTATAGACTTGCTTCATACCATATACATAATATAGCACAAGAGCAATAGCATGAGATACGAAGATCTGAAGTTTCAGAGTTTTCGGGGCACGGTCGAGGAACATGAAGTACGAACTGTAAAAGGAGCACGTTTCTTGAAACTCGATCTATCGTAACGACGACTGACTACTAATACATGTGTAAAGTCCTCCATGGGGACAATCGGAAATGAGAGCACGAGGCCTGTTTTGGGGTGGTCGGCCTCACTCGCATCTCCTCGAAGCTCCGTGTTTTTTCTCAACGCAAATTTTCCTGCTCTTCGTCTATCACTCTCTTCTCCTCTCTCTATCTATACTTGCATTTGTTGCAGCAGTTTTGCGTTGAGCCAAAGCTTTGAAGTTATACATGAAGGTCTATTGTATCTCGGTGTGTCTATATCATTCGTCGTTATGGTCGTTAGAAACGCTGGGGATTGCTCTAGTGATGCCGCTGAAAATGAAAAGAAGAAAAAGATACGCAATGTGGTGGCACTTGGGCGATATATATATACAAGATCGGTGCCATAGCATAATGAATGCTGATTTACCACCAGCTGTTTTGGCTGAGGTTGTTGTTGTATCCAGAGCCACCACCTCCGTAAGATTGCTGTGGACCTGAGTATGAGGAGCCTCCGTAGCCACCGCCGTAGCCACCTGAGCTTCCTCCGTATCCGCCAGAAGAAGCAGCGCCGTAGCCAGGATTTCGTCGAACGTCACGAGATCCACCACCGCCGCGACCACCACCGCGACTGCCACGTCCTCGTCCACCAAAGGAACCAGCTTCCCGAGCGATGGCTTCAAGGAAAGCAGGAACTTCTTGGTTGGCTTCCTTGAGGAGATCAAGCATGTCTCGGACAATACCCCTGTTTCCTCTGTTGAAGAAAGCGACAGTGTTACCAGTGTTACCAGCGCGGCCAGTTCGACCAATTCTGTGGACATAATCGTCAATGTCGGTCGGGAGGTCATAGTTTACCACCATAGTCACATTTGGAATATCGAGACCACGCGCGGCAACAGCCGTGGCTACCATGATGGGTGTTCGAGCAGTTCGGAACATTTCCAAAGCTCTCTCACGCTCTCTCTGTGTTCGGTCACCATGGATAGATGTGGCTGGGAAATTTGAAGCCAAGAGGAAGTCAGATAGCGCATCAGCCATCCGCTTTGTCTCCACAAAAATGAGTGTCAATCCATTGGGAGGAAGGGTGTGCAAGATGTCGAGAAGCACAGATCGCTTGTCCGGATCCTCAACGTACTCGACCTTTTGAGTGATGTTCTCCGAGGTAGAACCAACTCGTCCAACAGATAGGAAAACGTAGTCCTTGAGGAAGTCTCTGGCAAGCATTTGGATCTCGCGTGGGAATGTGGCGGAAAACATGAGGGTCTGACGTTCATTTACGCCAGGCATGTCTTCACCTTCGACGATACGACGAATTTGTGGCTCGAAACCCATGTCCAGCATTCTGTCAGCCTCGTCCAGGACCAAGAACTTGATGGCAGCAAGGGAAACGCGTCCCCGCTCGAGCAAGTCGACCAATCGACCTGGAGTAGCGGTCAACAAGTCACAACCACGCTCGATATTTCTGAGTTGTGATCCGATGTCGGCACCACCATAGACGACCTGTGGCTTGACCCATGATCTGTATGCGAACTTTCGTGTCTCATCGTGGATCTGCATGGCGAGTTCACGAGTTGGCGCAAGAATCAAGGCAGTAGGATATGCCTTCCTAGATCGACCATATCTCATAGCCTCAGATTGAGCGCCAGTCAAAGGAGGAGGTGATGGCCCAACAGAAAAGGCTTGTGAAAGGATTGGAAAGAGGAATCCTCCCGTCTTGCCCGAACCTGTTTGGGCACAAGCCATCAAGTCACGACCAGCTGCGACGATCGGGATCGAGTACTTCTGCACGGGAGTTGGAACTTTGTAACCAGATAGCTCGATATTGGTGACAAGATGAGCATCGAGAGGAGGTGAGGTGAACTTGAGAACAGGCTCTGGTACATTGTCTCCGGAAGCTTCGACTGGGATGTCGTCGTACTTCTCAAAATTGATTCCGGAGGATTGCTGATGACCGGTCTCGTTTGTTGTTGGATAGAGCTCGCGCTCAAGACGAGGGTTTGGTTGTCCGATGACATGCTTTCCGTCCTTCCATGAACCTTCTCCAGCCATGGAATACCCACCTCCACCACTTCGTGGTGCGTCACCAAATCCTCCTCGTGGTGCTCGTGAGGCAAATGCAGACTCTGAGCTTCGGGGAGTGTCCCAGCTGGATCCCTGTCCTTGACGAGGCGCGAACGCTGGAGCATTTGGATTGCCCCATCCACCAGCACCACCTTGTCTTCCAGCACTATCAGTGTCAAAAACTGAACGCCAGAACTTCATTCGACTCGTTACCTTGGTGCTTCACCTCGTCGCACATGTGGAGGTACGTAGCTACCGGCAGGCTTCACACCACCGTTAAGTGACATGCCAGCCATGGAATCGCTGACGCCGTTTACATTGTTGTTTTGACTCATACTCTAGTCGTTCTTGTTAGATGGGTCAAGAAGGTAGACGACGAATTTCTTCAGTCAACATTTTTATGCAACGAAAGCCCATATCGCACGACCAGCGACGAATTTTTCTCTTAATATCTATCCTTTGACACGTGAAGGATGGCGAAGTCCAATAATTTGAATCGTGCGGCCAACTTGCATCCAGCCTCCAATGATAATGCATGGCGGCACTGTGTCAGTTGAATCCATGGCCATGCCATGTTAATGCAGTTGCAATTGCTGCACAACAGATACAGCAGGACAAGTTCCCAGCTCTTATCATGAAGTCAAGGTTCGTTGCCTTCTGACGCTTCCTCCCCATGACAGCCTTCCATTCTTGCTACAGTCACTGAAATGCAACAGCATGACTGGATAAGCTGACCGTAGAAAGACACAATCCACGGTGTATGACACTTCGCGGTACAAGGTCTTTCTTTCAGTATTGTCGTGGTCGGCAATGAATCCATCTTCATCAGCGATCGACCACGTATGAACTCAGACCGTGCATTGCAGAGAGCATCGACAGGATCCGAGCACATAGCTCGACTATATCTCAGATGATCACTACATTGCCAGATGATCTCTTGCAAGCTCAACTTGATGCAGTGGATCTACTGATGGCCATGTACACTGGAGAGGATGAATTGACACTGTCTTCGAGCAACACACAACTCCTGGACAATTTGCGTGTACACCTTGCACAAGAAGAACAACCTCGACCATGGGCACCCGAGGACTCACATATCGTGATGAGACTTGCAGTCCCGCTTTCGCATCCACAAGAGAAACGAGTTTCATTGTCGCTCATCATCTCTATACCACTAATGCACGTCGATGGAGCAGGTTTGAAGGATCCACCTTTACCGCAACTGACAATAGAGCGAACGTCTCATCTGACTCGCAAAGCGTTTCAGGATCTGGTCTCAGGCATGCCTTACACTGACTATGACTTGATATCTGAGACAATCGAGTACTTACAAGTGACTGCAACGCGGCTGCTCGAAGAGGCGTGTGTTGCATCAACTGCGCGACCGGTGCTGAAGGAGGACACGGTCCTTACAAGGGTGTGGTTCTACCTCCAGTCTCTGTCCACTCGCGAAAAGCGCGAGGACATGGTGTCCGTGGCTTCGGAGTATGATCTGACCGGCTTTGTTCTCGCCGGAAAGCCAGGGGTCTTGTGTTGTGAAGGTGTGGCATCGAATGTCCAAGCGTACCTTGCAGATATCAAGAGGAACTCTTGGGGAGACATACCCTCCTTCCAGAAGAAGATCAGTGAACGATTCCGCGAGGACGATGTCAAGGAGCGCAAGTTCACGGACATGCGGGAGATCACGGAGGACATTGAACGACACGGACAAAGGTGCAACAGGAGCAATCTTGCACAAGTCGAAGACTTTCTCAAGGCAGTCGGGCTCCCTGATGCATTCAACAAAGTCTTCATGCAGAGAGATTGAGCACATTTCCTTAAATCACATTGTCTTGCAATGCAAGGACAAAAAATTCTATTGCATAAGTATATAGTGTACATATTGTTGATGCTCAGACATAAGTATACATATCAACCATGTATAACTCATAACGCGTGTAGGGAAGTGAAAGTAAGCGCGACTCGAGGTGAACATTTTGACATTTGGAAGCCACGAACGCCACGGCGGTATCAATCTTCCAGCATGATGGGCTTCTCGTTAGAATAATCTGGTCAGGCACGGCAATTGTGATAACAATTGTTCCGATCCAGGTTTGCGGCTCGCTCCTCTATAAGGCATGTCGGAGAAGCGTCAGTCTGAGGAAGGAGCACAGCAACCTGCAGTCAAGAAGGCTCGGGTGCATGTCGATACATCGAAGCCCTCGGCACTGGCCAAGCCGACGGGTGGAAGAAAGTACACAGTCTCCATCGCCGTGCCTGGCGGCATCATTGCCAATGCACAGACGCTAGAACTCAAAACTGCGCTGGCGGGCCAGATTGCGCGTGCCGCGGCAATCTTCAATGTGGATGAGATTGTGATTTTCGACGAGGAGGCCGGTAAAGAAGGCTCGACACTGGACAAGAATGGGTATGAACGTAATGGCGGGGCATCGGAACCCAATATCTTTCTGGCACGCATACTGCAATACCTCGAGACGCCGCAGTACCTGCGGAAAGCCATCTTTCCCATGCACCGTGATCTCAGATTTGCCGGACTGCTGAACCCGCTCGATTGTCCCCACCACTTGCGCATAGAAGACGACTTTCCCTACCGAGAGGGCATCACGCTCCCGAACAACTCGGGCGATCCCGACCGCGACACGATGGTAGAAAAGGGCAAGACACTGGTGGAGTGTGGACTCAAGCGGCGTGTGATTGTCAATCGCAAAATCAAGGAGGGTGTGCGCGTGACGCTGGGCATGAAGAAGATCAAAGGATCAAAGAACAAGGAATTCATAGAGGCGGACGTGGTCTCGCCCGCCACCCCGAGGGAGAAGATGGGATACTATTGGGGCTACCAAGTCCGACTGGCAGACTCAATCTCATCCGTCTTCACCGAGAGTCCCCACGCCGAAGGGTATGATTTGACTTTAGGCACATCGGAAAGGGGAAAGGATCTCGCGAAAGTGACGCCGGAGCTACCAAAGTTCAAGCACCTCTTGCTCGTGTTTGGCGGCGTGGCGGGGCTCGAGTACGCCGTCGAGAACGATAGCGGTCTGGAGATTGAGGGCAAGGATGCCGAGGAGGTCTTTGATCGTTGGATCAATGTAGCGCCCGAGCAGGGCAGTCGCACAATCAGGACAGAGGAGGCCGTCTACATCACGCTCGCGCAGATGCGGAGCTGTTTCACACAAAAAGGAATACGGTAGGCAGGCATGAGAATATTTTATGTACAATATACGTTCAAAATTTCGGCCAGTGTGCTATACACTGTCGCCAATTGCAGTAGCTCACTCGAGCCCGTACTCGAGGTTACGTGCAGCAAGCACGGGCCTCGAAGACTGATCAATCACTGAATTGACACCACCGAGTGTATTGCCAGCCTCTGAAGCGTAAATGACGGCACCGAATGCCACGGCGCTGAGTATAACTCGTCCCCAGTTCCAGTAGAGAATCTCTCCAATGAGTCTGCTGCCTTGAGTGCCATCCTCCTTGCTCGCCTCGCCAGTCTGGAGTTGTCGTTGCATCTCCTTGTTCTTTGGGACGATGATGACTTGCAGCCCAAGTGCCGCTATCAAGCTCGCAGCGGCGACAGTGTAGCTAGTGCTCGTTTCCCCGACCGTGTTGTATGCGAGATACCCCAGACTCGCCACGGTGGACAGGAAGATGGGTGGCAGAATCAGACCGGCCCTGTCGATCAGACCATTGAAGACTGAGAATTTCGCATGTGTGGATGTCTGTGCTGCAATGAGGGAGGGCATGACTGCCAGACCTGCCCAGGCAGTTGAGCCGAGCAGGAGACCGCACGAGACGGTCGAGAACGATCTGGCCATCAGGAGAGTGGTGACCATTGTGATTGGATTACAGCTCAAGGACGATCGTACTATACGGTGCTGATGATTTCGAGTAAGGAAGACGAGACTTCAGAGAGGCTTAATAGCTCACTACCTGCAAGGTGTTCATCTACATACCTATGCATACTAGGCAGTCGCCAATGTAAGATTACCTACAATGTGAGCTGCTTGACGAGTGGAGGGCCCCGCATTAGAGGCACTGCCCAGGTGTAGTCAGGCTCTACTTCCCGAACAGGCACACCACCCCGGTGAACATTCATGCCCGTAGATCCATGGATGCTCAAATCCCGAGGTCTTCAGTGTCTAATCACTCATGGGTGTTGTGAGATTCCCTTGAGGCTTGTAGCACGCACGACCATATGGAGTGGACCATTTGCACAAGACAGTGATATGAATGATCAGCATCTTGTGAGCTGAGAATTCAGCCGCTCCTGCTCAGACTTTCAAAAGCACTATCGGTATTGTTTCGGCCCTACTAGCTATAGGACCTTCGATAGTACCGTCATCACATGCAGATATACCTTAGCAACATGTTCGAGCGCAATATGAGTCTACCGCGTGGCACAACGAGGTTTCGTGTAACCACTATTCTTGCACACCACTAGTGCGACCTGCGTAACCTCGAGCGCGATCGTTGCTACATGTCATGGAGTACACTGTGACGACTAGAGACAAGTGAAAAGCTGGAGGTGACCTATGAACACAGCCAAAACGCGCAAGTCCCTAGTAGGTCCTGGCATGATCACGACAGTTGCACTTATACCTTACGATCCTATTGAGCTTGACCACAATCTAAGGTAGGTAGTCTGCTCATATGCATGATCAGGTGTCTAAGTTAGTCTGGCTGGTCTAGCAGCTGCAGGGTGTGCTTGAGGCGCAGTTGCGGGCACGGGGGAGGATCTGCAGATCTAGCCCGCCTGCGGCCTCTTCGAGCTCTTCGAGGCTCGAGGTCGGTCAATCAATCAATCGGTCGGTCGGCCCTCCGCGCTTTCCATCTGGGAACCTCGAGGTCCAGCTGGGAAGAACTTGTGCTGCCGCCTTGCCGGCCAGCTCCACTCAGATCTGCTCTCTTGCGCCAGAGCCAGACATGAGTTAGCCAGACGTCTGGGATTAGCTCGAGGAGGCCGTCTGCTGGTGCACGACTAGTTTCATGAGCTGCTCAACCTCGTGAAAGATCCTCAGTCGTCACCGCTTGACATCGTCTACGACATTCGAACCACTCACGGACGGTCGGTCAGAGACTTTCCTCGGTGTCTGCATGACCGTCACTCTTCTGCGCAGCACATTCGGCAGATGACTGTCCATTCGTGCACCCTGCACAGCGGGCTTTCGACTGCTGCAGCGCATGCGAAAAACGACTCGGTCAACTGGAAGCTGCCAGGACCTGGAGTCAATGGTCGACCAGGACTCTGCAGTAGTGCACCACGACCTGGCTGCTGGCTTCGTGAGTCATATGCTCTGCTGCAAAAGTTGTGATACATACTGATGCGAGTCAGAACCACTCTTTCCACGAGAAGACAGTTCTGCGGATTATAGGGAAATTTTTGACCTCTTCCAAGCCACGGATTGGGCGAGCAAGGATCCCATGCTTGGAGACAAGAACAGTTGGCCGTACTCCCTCAAGACTATCGTACAATTGGTGCTGAGAAGTGACATACCTCAGTGTATCCTGTGGGGGAAAGACTTGATATGCATCTACAATGCCGCATATTGGCGGCACATAGGCACGAGCCAGCATCCCGAGCTCATGGGCATGCCTGCCAACAAGGCATTTGAGCACATGGTGGGGACACCCTGTGATCCTTATCCAGCACTTCATGAAGCACTGAGGACCGAGCGACCGGTGACCATACCCGAGTCATTGTACTTGCGCTCCGAGAAGGACGGTACGGGATATCGAGAAATTTACACCAGTTGCAACATCTCCACAATCTATGGCGATAATTCATCATCGATTGGCTTGCTCTGTAGCCATACGGACACGACTATGAAAGTCATGGGTGCTCGAAGAGCGAAGTCGACTCGTGCTTTGCTAAATGCGACACAACATCTGTCGACGTTGGCAGCCCTGCGATCGAAGCTCCAGACTGTCTTCGAGGATTGTAGTCTGGATTTTCCAATCTGCTTGATATTACTGAGGCCTGATTACCTGGCAAAATCATCTGATCAGGACATGGCAGTCCGAGATGTCGTTGAATATGAATCCTGGGCTCATGCTGGTCTTGATGCTGCGGCCACGAGTCTGCGATCTGTAGATTTCAGTGAACCACTTCAGGAGGGCGATCCACCACGTCATGCACTTTTCAGTCATTTGGCCCGTCGGTGCCATCAGTCCCGTGGTACGATAGAGTTTGAGGCTGAGCGACTCGATGAGCGATCGACACGCCGTAATTTTGGTATACCATCCACTCACGGGCAGATGACGCCAATTTATGAGACTGATGCTCATGCCAATGGCGACACCAAGCCATTGGGTTTTGTCCTTCTGTGCTTTACTCCTGTCAGGCCCTGGAACACTTATTATCGCGACTACGCACACACGATAGAGGAATTGATCATCACAGTCCTTCAGAATATTCAGGAGCTAGACCGCTCCGAGGCTCGGCTGAATGAAGTCAAAGCCACACGCAAGACCATGGAGAAGTATCTGGCAGTGCTAAATGATTCTCCAGTGGGCATAACCGTGATGGATTGGAATACAAAAGAGGTCCTCTTCGGAAACAAGCGCTTACGGACAGTTCTCGGGCTTCCCGAGGACGATCGTATTGAAAATTGGTCGGATTATATTCTGCCAGAAGACCTGCCTGTCGCACGAGCAGCCTTGACTGATCCAGCTCTTGGGGAGCAGAAGCCCCCCGGGATCCTGAGAACGAAAAGGTTGCACACCAATGGCAAGCCTGCATTCATCTCCGTAAACAGCTGTTTTCACCAGGACCTCTTAGACAATGGGGAAATTTCGACATTTCTGATGACTGCGGTCCATGACTGCTCTGATCAGATGTATGCTCGCGATGCCGAGCTTCTTGTCGCGCGTGAAAATGAACGCTTGCAAGCTGCCAGTCGCTTTGAGGCAGAAAGAGCGGACGAAGCGGATCGAGCTAAAGGTGCGATCTCCCCAGTGATCTTACCACGAGTAGTTAAGTTGTACTGACGCTTGTAGCACGACAGCTAGACTATATCGATTCGCTGGCCCATGAAATCAGGAATCCCATCTCTGCTATTGTGCAGACTGTTGACGTTCTTCTCGAAAGAGTTGCTTCGATGCATGAGAGCGATCCCGAACGATCCCGGACACTCCAAGAAATCACAAACGATTTGGGCACGATCGATATCTGTACCGGTCACATGAGTCGTGTTATCAATGACGCCTTGTAAGCTCTGGTCTGCACTAGTTTGATATGTAGCTTAACAATTCTCCAGGAACATTTCAAAGCTCGAGCACGGCAGCCTGACAATTACACCACAAGAGTGTGACCTTGTCGATCATGTCAGCTCTATCTTGCGTATTCTCAGGCAGGACATGAACAATAAAGGCATCACCTGCGAAGCTGTGAACGTCGACGAGGATTCGGCAAGAATATTCAAGAGAGCCGTCACAGACCCTCTTCGCTACAAGCAAATTGTCCTTAATTTGATGACGAATGCAGTCAAATTCACTGCCCTGCAACCAGGTCTCAAACGGATTTCTGTCAGCTTGGTTGCCGAGCAAAAGTCGACGGATGACAACGAATATTTATTGATATGCAGAATTCAAGATACAGCCAAGGGCATGTCGGCGGAAGCTATCGAGGGCCTCTTCGGAATGTCTAACGCAACATCATCGAGAACTCATGTTGAATATGGAGGGTCGGGTTTGAGTCTCTTCATTTCGCAGCGCCTTGCGACCTTGCTAGCAGGCAAGATCCACGTCACTTCCGAGCCAGGAAGTGGCTCTTGCTTCACGTTCGAAATGCCTACACGTCTCAAGAACAGTGAGCCGCAATGTTCGTGCCACCTGCGTGATCTTCCGTCGCCCTCGATGGAGCTTAGTGCTAGAGAGCTTCAACAAAGTATGGAGAACCTGGCAAAGGCGATTCCAGCTCCGGAGACGGGTCGACATACACGCAATCGCTCGAGCTCGAATGGATCCTTTGCCTCGACTTCGCCCACGCGGACCAGAAAACCGGATTCCCCAATCACGATATCAGGCTCGCCCCTGGTCGCTGATGTCTCTGCAAACAGGAAAGACGACACGGCGGAAGCTGCTCCCTCATCCGACGAAAATGCGGTTCAGAACTCTGCAAATACCATCCTTGTGATTGAGGATAATCTGATCAATCAAAAGCTATTGGTGAAACAATTACAAAAAGCTGGCTTCAATGTTCTAGTCGGCAATCATGGCTTGGAGGCCTTGCAGCATTTCAAGGACGGTACAAAGATCGATTTGGTGGTAACGGACATCGAGATGCCGGTGATGAATGGCATGGAGACCATTGCGGCAGTGCGTGCATTGCAGGACACCGTGCACCAGCCGCCGTTTATTGCTTGTTCCGCGTATGCACGCGAGGAACAGAGACAGGCATTCTTGGAAGCCGGCATGATTGATGTCATTGCAAAGCCATTCAAGTTTGCAGATCTCAAGGTTCGAGTGGAACATGTGCTCAAATATCGCTTGCCACTCAGAAGAGAGTATACAGTGTGATGAGGACATTTTATTTTTGACAAGGAGGGGTGATCGAGATGAAAAACGAGCCTGGTGCTCAAACTATGTACAATTGCTTTCTCATGTAAATATTTACTTTCTATGTACATAAAAGTTTTTCTCGTCAAGATTTTCGCATGTGTGCATGACATTCAAGCCTTATTATTTTGCAGCATACTGTAGTTGCAAAAAGGGCGGAAGGACAAAGGCGAGGTTGAGACCTGCGCTGAGGACGCTGCGTTGCAGACTGCCAAAGAATCCGTACCACGCGGAATCGAGGACAATCTCGTCCGCGAACCCGCGGTACTCGTGAATATGCGCGATGGAGGGCTGTTCGAGGGGCCGGAGGGTGACGGCGGCGAGTTCCTGGCACCGGATGAATGGGAACGCGAGTGCGGTGCCGAGGACGGCGACCCCTTGACCCACTAGAAAGTCGAGCATCATGCGGCGGGGCAACTGGGTCTGTAACTGTGCGCGTGCCGCTGGGGATAGGGAGGTCTCTGACATGGCAGCGCCGAGTTGAGTCAGGTCATTATTAGTGGTTGCAGCAACCGCGAGTGCGGCGAGGCCGCGGACGATATCCCACACGGCGTACCTCATAAACGCGGGCACGATGGTTTCCCGACTAAATAAGTCCGCGGGTGAGATGCGGCGGGAGAGGTATTGGCATTCCTGGGCCGTGGTGCGGGACTGAGTCTGTAGGCGCATGCGGGTGCGGAGGATAACGGCAGGGTTGACGGCGTAGCAGAGGACAAGGTTGCGGACTGCGCCGGCGAGTATGGTGTTGACGATGCGCCAGGTTCTCGTGACGAGGGCGCCGGAAGTGGTACTGCGTGACGCGATGATGCGCAAGAGTAGTGCCGTCACCAAGCTGGACGTGCTGTACTCTATCAGGAGCGTGACGAGCTCGGGAAGAAATCCCTTGACGAAACCGCGCCATCCTTCTGCTTGCCAAAGCGCTCGAGTCGCCGCCAACAATCCGTCCTTTGCAGGATCGATGGCGATCAAGTCCTTGGCCGAAACGTCGTCCTCGTCCTTGCTCAACTGGTTCTCCAGATCTGAAGACTGAGGCTGGGCACGCGTGCGTGATGCGAGCATGAGGTGCGACACGGGCGTGTCGAGTGAGAATGCGAGGAATGGCACGCCCGTAAATACCACGCCCAGCCCGAGGGCGATTTGTTTATGCAGTGGCACAGATTGTAGATCCATGTTGACTAGTCTGAACAAGAATAACACAAGTATTATCCTTTGGTAAGGATCCTGATGAAGTCGTGATTCATGTCCTGGAATACTTGAAACGTCGAGTACTACCGTAGTAGGGACTACGCGATACGATTGTGGCGCGGTAAAGTCAATTGTGGAGAAGTTGCTGCTGAACGTTCGACATTTCATCTTCGCTTTTTCTCACCACCTCTACTCGCTCAGTATTCGACCGTTCTCAGCAGGCATTAGCATTTGGCATAGTTCTTGATCAGCGCAGCAGGGGAATATAGACTCTCATGAGCAACACAATCATGAGTTGCGCCGTCTGGTGCGAGATACACGGACCCGTCAACATTTTCTGCACACAGACGAGCGACATCAATGCATCCACAGTTCCCTTCTCACCCACACCAGCGCAGCAGACCGATACACCGCTCCATGCGCCCGCGGCACCACCGACAACAGCAACAGCAACGACGTCTCCCTCATCATCGCCGACGAAAGGCACTTGCGCAAGTTGCTCACTGTATTTGCCTCCGCACCTGACGACGCCAGGCGTGGCACCAATGTTGCGGACCAAGGACGGTGATGTGTCGTACATGAGCATGCGTCACCCACAGTCCCAGGAACGATACAAGGCGGTGCGCAATGCATGCATTCGCGCGCTCTCGTGCGAATCCATCCCCGGTCGCAACGGACCAGTTTTCTTTGGCGATCCGAGTATCGGTTACACGATCGCATACATCTTTCGACTCGCAGACACACGGGTCAGCAGCGGCACCGGGTCCGCCGCTGCTGCAGCAGGCGGGGGATCGTCTGCCTCGACATCGTCCTTCACCAATGTCAACTCTCACAATGCGCGGCGACAGTACGCACTGATGTGTACGGCCACGCAAGAGCACGAATTATTACAGAGCTGGACCTTCATCACGGAACGCTTCAAGACGTTGGCGCAAAAGATTGTGGATGGTAGCGACTTGGTCGCTCAACGGGCGGCGGCGGACGCACATTCTCGGCGTGAACAAGGATCAAAGAACGGCACAGGGACGGCAGAGTCGGTGAGTATGGATCGTGACCGATCGTTCTTGCGGCCAAAGGGCAGGGTGGCGGAGAAGGGACTGGCAGAGTTGATTGGGATGGAGGATATCTTTGTGCAGTTGCATGCCGTGTTTGCGTGGATGCTCGGAATCTGGCGCATCCACTTTGAGGGCGGCGGCAGCGGCGGCACGAATAGAATAGCTAGTCCGGTCGTCGTCAAGACTGCGAACCCTACGACGGCGGCGGTCGACGTTGAATCTGCCAATGCTTAATTCTAGTAATGATGATGATGATGATGATGATGATGATTACGACTTCTTCGTAATCTTGTCAATCAAGGCACTCGTCTCCTCATTGGCGACCTGATCATCGAGTTCCTCGCGACTGGCCTTCATAAGGGCATACAATTGTCCAATCTGCTCGTCGCTCATCCGATCAATCACCTCCTTATCAATCTGACCTCCCCCAGTCCCACCTGATCCTCCCGCACCAATCAAGGCATTAGGGCCGCGCAGTTCCTGGACGTATTTCTGCCACTCACTCAGGAACCCAATGATGTGGATCGGGTTCTCCGTGTCGCGATGTAATCGAAACTCCGACTTCACGTACGAGTCGCCGATCGTCCGCAGGTGTGGTGGCAGCGTGGTTCGATGCGTCCGTAGGATGAGACGGTATAAAGGGAGAGGTTGGAGCAGGGGATTCTTCAGTGGTCGAGGTGCCCGTGGACGGCTGGGGAAGTCGGCAATGACGCCGGGGTTCGATGTGGCTCGTAATACTCTACTGCGGAACATTCCGTCGGATTTGTTGTCTCGCGATTACTTTCGCTTCTTCTTGCTGTGTATGCTTTTTCGTGCTTCTCTAGTGGGAAATCGACGAGTGACTGCAGTAGCGAAACGATTTTGTGTGCTATAAATCGAAGGACATCAAAGAGAGTAAGCTGAAGAAAGTGTGGAGACTTTTGTATGTACGATGAAATACGACAAGGTGGAAACTTCGGTAAAGGCTAAATCGACAATCAAGAAGCTTAAGTCGTAGATGGACCGGCTGGTGACAGACAGAAAAGAGCATATGTAGTAAGACTGAGAACGATTACACTACTTTGCCGAGTCAGTCTTGATGCCTGCTTCCTGCAGCACGGCCGTCATTTCTCCATTCTCAATCATCTCGCGCACGACATCGAGTCCCCCGAGAAACTCGCCGCCGACATATAATTGCGGGAACGTGGGCCAATCGCTAAACTCCTTGAGACCCTGCCTCACGTCGTTGTCCGCGAGAATGTTGAAGAATCCGTAGCGAATGCCTTCTTCGCGCAGTAGTCCCACCAATGTGCGTGAAAAGCCGCATTGTGGTGCGGAGGGCGAACCCTTCATGAATAACATGACGGGCGCGGCCTTGACCAGTTTCTGTAATCGTGCCTCCAGGTCGACCTCATCGTCGGCCGTCTCCGCCACCACGGGCGCGCCGTTCGTGTTGGCAGTGCCCTTCGTCGCCGTCGCCGTAGTCGTCAATGTCGGGGCCTGTCGTTCGAGGGGCGGCGGTATGGCATTACTAGAGTCGATCGAGTATCGCTGCAGGGAAGCCTGCAATTCCGCTGGATTTGCGCCACTGATGCGACTCAGGACCTCGGTGCCCTTCATGATGACGAAGAAGGGCACGGCATTGACGTCGAAACTCTCGCTAATGTCCTCCATCTCCTCGGCATCAATCTGCAGGAACTTTGTGCTGGGAAATCTGCCCGACAACTCCGAAAAGACGGTATTCATCTGTATCGAGGGCGCGGCGAATGATGCCCAGAAGTTCAAGGCGACCACGGCATCCTTGTTCTGCTCCAGAAACTGCTCAAATTGCTCATCTGATTTGACGTCGACCACTACCATCTTCAATCGCTACTGCACTCTGTATATGTCGCTGCTATCTTCTCGTTCTCGAGATGAGAAGGGTCTGATGTCACTGGATCTGAGTATATATCACTGATGCTTGGACGAGGAAGTATGACAAGACTGGCGATACGATATTGTGAAGGACAAAAAAGCGTTGCTTGTTCATGTCGCACGCAACTTGCGCATGAGGCGGATTGCGCGACAAAATGTGTGGCTGCCGCTGAATTATGAAGTGGCTGCCGCTTGTCCATCTCGTCGTTTCCCAGAATTCATCCCATCTGCTCAGCTCTGCTACCGTGTCTTGTCAGGATGTCTATGGCAAGGACAATAGAGTGCAGAGGCTCTGAAATATGATACCCTGATCAAGTACTGTGACGCGAGAATGGCAACGACGTACACTACTTCATTTGGAAGAGCCTGAAGTGGCCCATCAAGTGCGGTAGACTCTCGATGACCTCCTTGGACAGTCCCGAGTCACATGTTGCACAAAACATTACGCAGCACATTGGTACGGGCTCGATCAGGCTGGAGCTTGCACACGGCAATCTACATCTGTCGGATATGGCATTCACGTATGTAAGGCAAAAGCACGGAGGCCATCGGAAACGGAAGGGTAGACTGACTCGATTAGCCCTTGAAATTGGTCGCACCGAAAGCCTCGTCGAAATGTCAGTCGGTCTTTCTGCTCTCGTATGGGGGAGGTCTGGTCGGAGGAGACGCCATTGCACTTTCCGTGGTCCTTGAGCCCGGCACGACGATAGCCTTGATGACGCAAGGGTCCACCAAGATCTTCAAGCAGCGGCGGGGATTGCCGTCGACACGACAGACGATGGAGGTGGAACTCATGACGGGCTCGACTTGTCTGTTGATACCGGACCCTGTACAACCATTCGCTGGTTCAGCCTACACGCAGCGACAGACCTTCAACTTGCACGAGCACGCCAATCTCGTGCTACTCGATTGGGTCGTCTCTGGCCGACCGGCCAACGGCGAGGTTTGGGATTTCCACGAGTTTACCTCGACCAACAGCATCTACCGTGTAGAAAGTACGGCAGACTCGATGTCTGAGGGATCCGGCGGCCGCAGGATCATGTCTCGAGACGCGCAAATCATGCGGTTCCCAGAGACCAAGCGACAGATGTCGGATTACCACTGCGCAGCCACCGTGCTCTTCACCGGACCGGCCACGGAGGACGCTTCACGCACTCTCTTGGCGCATTTCAAGAATGAAGAGCGCATCAGCGGTCACAGCGGCTCGAAGCAGACGCAGCAACTCAATCATAGCGGCGACAAGTCACAGCGACGGCCGGTCCAGTGGACCGTCACGAGTCATCGAAAAGTGACTGTGCTCAAGGTGATCGGGTCCAGCAGCGAACAAGTCAAGGCGTTCCTGCATGCGTTTGTGGACATTGTCGGTTGGCGCACGCGCTTCGGTCGCGAACCTTTTCGAGCTCTGGAATGAAGTTTTTTTTGTCCCATGATCCGTCCGTCCATCGGAGCGTTTGTCCGTCAAATCACTTGCGCGTGGGCCCTCATGTAAGCTGCCTACCTGGAGGGGGAAGCTTGTCAACCGGGATTCGAACCACCCTCCTGGTTGACGAGATTGCCCTTGACATAATTTTTCATCTTGCGAATATCTCGCCGCGCGGAGGCTTGCACAGCAGCTGAGCCCTCCTTGGCAGCTATAGCGAGGCAGCCCAAATCTTTTGGTATGGTGTCTTGGGGAAATAAGCCTGTCGCCCCACCGCTGCTTCCCAACCCTTTCTGGACCATCCTTCCTTACCTCGGGAGTATTTATTTCGCAATCGACTGCCGGGTGTGTGTGTGTGTCTCTCTCACGGGCAACATACACCATTAGTAGAAGAGTATGGACGGAGACAGAAGAAGCGATATGTGGGGCTCAGTGCGCTGAAAACGGGGCTAATTGTCACGAATATCATGGCATGACATATATTGATATTATAGTACATGACATGTACACGGGCACAACTCTGCCCGAGCTAGCTCGTTCGCGGCAGACTTGCCGCTCCGTAGATTTCTAACTTGCTGCCCCACTCGTGACTATAGTAGCGCAGCAGCGTTCTCTCAAGCTTCAAATGTACACGAAAAAAAAACCCGTTCTATTCCATCGATCACTATAGACAAATTTTGCATAGATTTATCCCGTCCAAGACAAGAAAGGTCATGGCTCGATAGTCATACAATACAACAAAGAAAGGAAAAAAACCCCAGCGAGCATTCCTCCCTCCCTCCAAGTGGATCTGGTTCCACCAAATCGACCAGAAGACTCCTTATTTACAAGTCACCAATCATGTACTTTGAATGAAACTCCTGATGCCGTGTCATGATTTCCCTTGATGTTGCATGCGCGGCATCAGTCTTCGATGATGAAGAGTCCCCCAGCCGCTACTCTTGCTGTGGTGGCGGCGACAGCGGCGGCGGCGGATCCATGAAAACGGCCGTGTGAAGGACTGCTTGGATTACGAAAGATGTAGAGGTCCTTGATGGCGTCCGGGAAATCGAGTGACGAGAGCGAAGGCCGATGCCGACTCGATCGTCGCGACGAGGACAGGCTCAATCTCTTGGTGGATGCCGGTCCCGAGGCTCCGATGATGATCGAGGAGGAGGAGGAGGAGGAGGCATGGTCTGATGACCAACTGCCGCTGCACAGCGAAGAGGCCCCAGAGTACGAACGATTCATTAAGCCGCGCGGCTCAATGTCATCCAGCTGCTGCTGGTGCTTCCTTCCACGCGACGACGTGAAGGAAAATGTACGCGGCAGGTACTGTCTGATGCCACTTTTAGACAGAGAACTCGGCGGGGGCGAACAAAGTGCTTCTTCGTGGTGCAGCTTGTGATCCATATGGCCGACAAAGTTGCGAGCATGATTCTTGATGACATCTATGCTCGCTCTGATGTGTTGGCGATGATGATGATGATGATGATGATGTCGTTGTTGTTGTTGATCACAATGTTGATGCCGCGAGCTGGGAATATCGCGTGGCGCACGAGATTCAGTTTCAGCAGTTGCTGATACTTTGCTCATGCCGTCAGCTTCTCTTGCTTCGTCTGTCAATCTGGGGCACCCAGGCCACTGTAGCAACAATATTAAGAATAAGCTGTATGTCTGTGAGCGACTCGAAGTTCTGTACGGGGTTCTTGAGAGGTCTTTAAATGCGCCCAAGTTCTTTTCGGACAGTGTATAGAGCATACATGGATTGTATGACATGATGTGGCACACGATGAGATATTTCCCCAGAGCAGGATTCCATGCATGGATGCAGTCCGAGACGCCAAGACCAGCCGAACGCAGATGGCAGGAGTCCCGTCCTGTCAATCTTCTTCGGAGGGTTCTCGTGCTGTCAAAGTCGAACTCCTAACAAGCACTATCCCATGCACAGACTGGTGACCTGACTGTCATTCAGGTCACTGACCGTCAAACCTGTCGAATACACAGTCCTTAAGCTTGACATTACGTCTGAAAACGCCATGCACATGTACATTCGCTCGACGCATGCAGTCCTTCGCCCGACGGCTTCTTTCAACTCTTCCATCAAGCCTACAACCTGACAAAGGACGACTTGCTGTGACAAGTCGACTGTACGCTTGCTGAAATTACTTGTCCGCTCGCGCCAGGGATACAACTCATGACACTGTGTCGCGCCTCTGCTGACAACCACAGGTAAGCAAATGGGTATGGATACCACGAGTCGATATGAGGGGGGCGAGAACCATACCCACGGTAGCCACGACGTCCTTTTTTCCGGGGAAGCGAGAATCCTGAATCGCTTAGTCGTGGTGCCCCTCCCCGACAGTGTAGCTTGTGAAATACTCCCGAAGTCGCGCCGCTAACCTGCCTTCCAGGTTAGGTAGACTCTCCAGCTGGTACGTTTTAATATCCATGGAATATCACAAAAAGCACTTCCCGCCACGCGAGCTCATTAGGCTTGCGACCGCTCTCCCCGAAGCTGCCTCTTAAAACACTCACGAATTTGTGCCATTCCACTTTCTTGTTCCAAGATGGGTCGGAGTCTCGTTTGACAACCGGGTGTCTCTTCTCTCCGAAATGTGATATTTTGCAAATAAAACGAATACATGGCCGGACCGACGCAGACGATGTTCAATTCCCCGAGATTCATCTACCTTCCACACCGTACCCGTAACATGTACAGCTCATGCATATGATTCAAAGGATGTCAGGGACCGATTTTCATCTGCATGAAAGAGAATTTATATGAATATATTTGAAAATTAGATACAGTATGGAGAAAACGCAATACTGCTGCTCTCACAAAGACGAGGCTCAGTCCCCCAAATCCTGATCGTGTCGACATATATAGATTACACCGTGCCTGCCGTAGCTACCATGATTCCCCACAACCTGTCACGTCTTGCTCTTGCCAATCAAATTGTACAATCCCGAAACGGACCCATTTCATTCAACAGCAAGGATACATTGCTCTTTTGGAACAACTCGAGCCCCGACCAACACGCCCGCAAGAGACACTCACGCGCTCCCGACACAGTCGTCGATGCAAGGCGTGTGGAAGTGGCCGTGTGATAAGCAATCCGGGTTGCGAAAGATGTACAGATCCTTGATGGCATCAGGGAAGTCCAGGGGCGAGAGGGACGGTCGATGACTCGACTGACGAGACTCGAGTCGCGGCCGCTTGGTGCCATTAGTGGTGAGCATGTCTGTAGTGTCGCACCAGCTGCTGCGTTGTGAGGACTGGGCAGAGTGTATGTATCCGTGCATCTCAATGTCATAGTCCTCGAGCTCCCTGTAGCCAGTGGCTGCGGGCCGGCCAGCAGTGGTTGAGATGGCGAGTTGGCTCGGGATATTGTAGAGACCTAACTCACAATAATTTGTCTGGGAACTGAGGCTCGAAGCTGTGATGGTATCTGTTTGGATTGTAAGACACGGCGGTTGCGCATGCTGGTAGGAGGATCTTTTGCCATGCGCCCTTCCGCCATGACTACTGCTGAGAAGCTGACGCGCATGATCCTTGACTGCACCCAGTCTGGCGCCAAAGTCCAGGCCATAGCGATGATTGTATTGTGTGGAGGACGGGACAGAAGAGCAAGAAGGTACTTTCTGAGCCAAGGTCCTATTCATGGAGCTTTGTGTGGCTGCATTGATGTTCATGATGCAGGCAGCGCGATATGAGGGGAGATGAGTAGCGTATTGACACAAGAAGGTAAGGTCGGCTTGAAAAGGGTACACTCATATATATATTTGACAACCTCCCCACCCGCGCGGACATCAAAATCTCCCCGGCCGAAAGACAACATCTGTCGATCGAAGTTGCGACGCGGCAGATAAGAGTGGTGCTCGAGCGTGCCGTAGCAGCAGCGTGGAAACTTGCAACTTGTGCAACTTGCATGTGGATCGTTGCACTTATGAGACACAAAGACGGGGAATCGAAGGCCGCCAACGCCAAGATTCCTCCAATTGAAGCCTGAGGACTTGGAGTACAAAGCGGCGCCCCAAAACCTTGAAACATATCCATGAGCACTTTCCCGCGCACAGACCCAATCGGATGCGCCATCACGACACAAACTCGAGCACTTCCCAGATCTCCGAGCCCGCATTTCATGAACGGGCTGCGATGCTCCCCTCCCAATCTTCCAAGGTTGTAAGGACCTTGGCAAGAAGCCAGCAGCAGCGCACGGACGGCTGATTGCATTATTTGTCGCCGTATCAGCTGCAGCACCAGTCATGACGTTCGGCACTTGCAAGGACTTCTTGTTAGATAATACTAATCCGCAGCTCATGCGCAGTAGTCTATTTGTCTGCGAGGGTTACAGTGACCGCAGCCAAAGTCGCGCAGAATTCCTTCACATGTGATATGTGCAGATCTTGCGTGAAAGATGGCAGGTTGTCAGCACCGGAACGGATATTGGGTGACTTTCCGTGTCAGCTACCTACTGTAGGTACTGTGTAGCACGGGCAATGTGGGTGGGACCGTATGTTCATTCATCTTCCACAGGTTTTCCTGTTGTCCAATCCGGTCTATTGGGGAATCCCAGAAATTCTGCGCCGCGCAGCACAAGCCTCCCTCCCGCGCTCGAGTATAGTCTGCTGAAATTCGTCAAATCTCCGTGAAAGAGGGTCCTCCCACCCGGCCACGGGAATTGTCAAGGCATGGGTGTTTCCTGCATTTGGGCAAAAGATCTGCCATGCCAAGATATCTAAGTTACAGACAATGCCGGGGATTGCCTGTCCGGAGTGTGATCAGTACCGCTATGCATATGCTTGCTACGTCATACGTCAGCCGGGCAGGAACGAAATATGGCTGGCAACTAAGAAGAAGTAGCAATGCTATGTGACCAAGAAGAATATATCCGGTGATGCTTCATCCGTGAAAGCACACAACAACGTAAGGTTGTTGAGTTGCTGACCCTACCACATGTCGTCTATTGTATCCAATGTGGCCTTATCTAAGCGTCGCGCATTGTGCTTTTGTCCTTCGGAAACCAGACTTGGCAAGTGCACCGTGCTCACGCGTGCTTTGAGCCCCTCGATAGCGTCGCTGATGGGCACTTTTCTTCAGAAACGAAAACTGTAGCACGTACTGACAAGCTCGGGCATGGCTTTCACCGCGATCATCCGGCGCTGTCCGCGTTCACTCTCGAGTGTCTCACTTGATGAAGAGGACGAGGCCGATAATCAATAACCCGACGACGAATGTGATTGGGAATATAGTCTTCCAGTAACACCAGAATTCCTCGACAACACAGCTCAAACTGCAATACTCCCATTTGTCGTGTTCGAGGAACTGATCGTCCTCCGGTCGCGGCGGGTTTTGTGTCGGAAGAAGTGGAGAATAGTCCGGCATATCTGTGGCACCGCGCCGTTGTTCTGCGCTGATAGCTCAAGGCGCCTGAGGTAATAGTTATGAATAAAGCGTTTGTGCGGCAGCTGCGAGAGTTGGCGCTTTCATGATTTGTTCATCGAGAAGCAATTCGGAGAAGCAATTCGTTTAGGCAACGAAACAAGGCGAACACGGCAGTTGTGCGAGTACCGGGAAGGTCAATTTCTTGCCGCTTGGGAGCCGATGACGTCGAAATGCCCATCTTCCGGCCATGCAGCTTCCCAGTAGTGGTGGACCCGTTCTACTCCAGTATTGAAAGGTCTACAGGGATGATTACTGACAAGACCTCATCGCAAAATCATGTCGACATACGATAAGATCTCGACAGTCTTGATCACGGGTGGTGCTGGTGGTCTCGGCAAAGCTCTGGCCTTCAACTTTATAAAACATGGCAAAAAGGTGATTATTGCTGGCCGCACGGAGGAAAAGCTCGTCGAAGCTCAGAAGGATCTTGGTCAATCTTGCATAGGCTATGTCACTATCGATGTTTCCGACACAGAAGCACTTCAAGACTTTGCCAAGAGAATCATCGCAGACTACCCTGAAGTGGATTGTGTCGTGAACAACGCAGGAGTACAGAAGCTTTTGGACTTCAAGGCTGGCGATGTGGACATTGCAACAATACAACAGGAGGTCGGCATCAATATTACCGGTCTAGTCACATTATGCAGTGCATTCTCAGCGCACCTGCAGTCGAAACCACATGCAGCTTTGATAAATGTTTCGAGTGGCCTAGCATACATCCCAATGTCAACCGTTCCAGTCTACTGTGCCACGAAAGCTTTCGTCAAGTCTTTCACTCTATCGCTTCGGGCACAATTGAAGGACACATCGGTGAGAGTTGTAGAGATTGCTCCGCCGTTGGTGGAGTCTGACTTGCACCGAGAGCACTCCGACCCGGACGACAATAAAAAATCAAAAAACAAGATGTCCTTGAGTCAGGACGACTTTATTCGTGATGTCGAGAAAGGTCTCGAGCAAGGCTTGCCTGAAGTTGGTGCGGGCATGTCATTAAAATCTATTCAGACATGGCAGACGTCGTTCGGCGAGCAGTGGGCTTCGAGAAATCAGGTGGAATCGTACAAGTCTGCACTACCAAATACGACATCAGGATCGACAGGCGAATCATCAGGTCAACCTCCTGCCAACAAGGCAGCGGGTCAATCAGCAAGCTCGGGTGCAGTTAGGACAGCAAAAGTCTCTCGCAAAACCAATGAAACCACTATTGATATTCATCTTGCATTGGATGGTGGTCCCTTGGATGGTGCAGTCAAATCTGAGCATGCATCACAGTCGACCGGTGGACAAGAGATTTCAGTCAATTCTGGAATCGGGTTCTTGGACCACATGCTGCATGCACTTGCCAAACACGGTGGATGGTCGC
The DNA here is from genome assembly GCA_005281525.1 of Taphrina communis. Taxonomy (NCBI): domain Eukaryota; kingdom Fungi; phylum Ascomycota; class Taphrinomycetes; order Taphrinales; family Taphrinaceae; genus Taphrina; species Taphrina communis. The sequence continues at coordinate 66,231 of RHGI01000001.1, read as the reverse complement.
TCAAACTCTCGTGCTCCGGCGACTTGCACATTGACGATCATCATTCAGCCGAGGACTGTGCCCTGGCTCTTGGTTCTGCATTCAAGGAGGCTTTGGGTGAGGTCAAAGGCATCAAGAGATTCGGAACAGCTCTGGCACCTCTGGACGAGGCCTTGTCTCGCTGCGTGATTGACATTAGCAACCGACCATATGCGGGCATCGATCTCGGCCTCAAGCGCGAAAAGATTGGTGACCTCTCGTGCGAGATGATTCCGCACGTGATGGAATCTTTTGCTCAAAACGCACACATCACCATGCACGTCGACACACTCAAGGGATTCAACGATCATCACCGTGCAGAGTCGGCCTTCAAGGCCATGGCGCTGGCACTGAAGGAGGCCATTTCACACACGGGCAAGAACGACGTGCCAAGTACCAAGGGTGTCTTGATGTGAGCTTGCAAGCATAATTGTAGCAAGTAGAGGAGAATGTCATTGTGCAATGTATCAACATAACATGAGGAACAATAGCGTAGCATAATATCATGGCACACATTCGGCTGCCTTTCATTTCCCGTCTCGGTCTTCTGAAGCTTCTCGCTCGAGAGCCCATGTCCAGTAGCAGCAATCCGGTGCTGAGGCACGACATGCGCAGGACATTGACGATATCTATATGGTCATTGCTACGCGGGTACAGAATTGACGGAAGGAGAAACAAGCAACATTCACTTGCGCTTCATAGCAGGCTTATGACATCACCTCCCGCACGAGATCCCGCTGAAGCAAAGGCGATCAGATGCAATAATCTGATTGGTTGACGGGCAGAAAAACAAGATTTCCGTGTGGCGTGTTGGTGGCGGGCGATCAGTTGGGATGACATCCTTGCCGTTCCTGCCGGTTCTGCAGACACTTTTACTCACGTAAGACTACATCACCCTTTTCACTCTTGTTTTTGTGCACCTGCACGACCCACTCGTGTCCGCGCTACCATTCTTTTTTCCCCCGGTGGATTGCAGCTTGATCAAGGTGGGAAGACATGGCGAAAAAGGCGAGAGAGGACGACCCGAATGCAAAGGAGGAGACGGATCAGCGCGGTCATGGCAGTGCCCTGTTCAGGGACACCACTGTCGGTTCCCTACTACGACTGGTGACGGGTAACAAGGTCCTGCAGTATCCCGAGGAAAAGTATCCGGATGCTTACCGTAAGAAATACAGCGAGGAAGCCATGGAGGAGAAGCAGAGGGAGGTGGACCAGGCGAATCGTCGCAGCGAGGAACGTTGGCGACGCGAAAATCCCGAAGATGCGGCGCGAGAAACTCGTGCTTCCTCACAGTCGACGCTGAATAATGGAGACTCGCCGGAACGCAAGGACACGGAGGACTCGGATGGCGATGGCGGCGAGCAGGAGAAGAACAAGAAGAAAGCACATCACGACACGGAGCGTGGCAAGGACGTCAATTTGGTGCAGTTTGAGCCCAACGATCCGGAGAACCCGCTCAACTGGAGTTTCGGGAAAAAGTGCTTTACCACTGGCATGATTTGTCTGTTGACTTTTTCCATCTACGTCGGGTCCGCGATCTACTCGCCAGGAGTGACGAGCGTGGAGGAATCCTTTGGTGTATCAGAAGTGGTCGCGGTGCTGGGTCTTTCGGCGTTCGTGGCCGGGTACGGATTGGGTCCGATGCTGTGGTCGCCGCTCTCTGAGATTCCAGCGATTGGGCGGAACCCAATCTACATCGGTACGCTGATTGTCTTTGTCGCGGTACAGGTGCCCACGGCGCGATGCGGCGGTATGGGTGCCTTGATCCCACTGCGTTTCGTCGCGGGCTTCTTCGGGTCGCCCGCACTCGCTACGGGCGGCGCGTCCATCTCGGACATTTACACGCCAAAGTACCGCGCCCACGGTATCGCCATCTGGGGAACCACGGCCGTCTGTGGACCCGTTCTCGGACCACTGATGGGTGGATTCATCGTGGACTGGCGTGACCGCTTGGGGTATGTGGACGGCTGGCGATGGACTATTTGGGAACTGCTCTGGCTCTCTGGTCTCGGTCTCGCCGTGCTAATCTTTACGTTGCCAGAGACATCAGCTTCCTGCATCCTCTACTACAAGGCGAAGCGCATGCGCAAGATCACAGGCAATCAGAAACTGCAGTCAGAGTCGGAAATCCAGCAAAAGGAAATGACGCCCGGTGCAATGGTCAAGATCTCCCTGCTCTTCCCCTTTGTGCTCTGCTTCACCGAGCCGATTGTCTTTTTGCTGAATCTCTACATTGCGCTGATTTACGGGATCCTCTACATCTTCTTCGAGGCGTACGCCATCGTCTTTGTGGGCATCTACGGCTTCAACAATGGCGAATTGGGACTCTCCTTCCTGGGCGTCTTTGTGGGCAGTCTCCTGGCGCTCGCCGGGTTTGAGATATACCTGAAGGTCCATCTGGAGAGACAATTCGACGAGGCGGAAGACGGCATGATTGCGCCGGAGAAGCGTCTCCCCCCAGCAATGCTCGGCGCCTTCTTCATTCCCATCTGTCTCTTTTGGTTCGGGTGGACGGCACGCGCAGACATCCACTGGATCGTGCCCATCATCGCCACGAGCTTTTTCGGCGCGGGCACGTTCTTGCTGTTCCAGAGTATCCTCAACTACCTCCCCGACGCGTACCCTTCCCGCGCCGCCTCGGTGCTCGCCGGTAATGATCTGTTCCGTAGCGCATTCGGCGCCGGGTTCCCCGTCTTTGCCAGCGCAATGTACATGAATGAAGGCGTCGGCGTCGCCAGTTCCATCCTCGGCGGACTCGCCACCATCATGATTCCTTTACCGTTCGTCTTTTACAAGTACGGCGCGCAGATTCGAAAGTGGTCCAAGCACGCCGGTTGATGATTGATGATGATGACGACGATATACATACAAGTGCATATGGAAAGAGAAGAATAGCTGGGATTTAGCTCAAACTTGAAATAGGCGCATCGGTGCATAATGGACAGCGATATATAGATTCTGATGAAATAGGGGCATGAATATAAAATATGATTGTGCCTCGTTATGCCGTGGCTAAACAGCTTCAGATGAGGCAGAAGATGAGACTATATGCTTGAGAGGAATTCCTGTTGAAAGTTTGCTGTACGTGCGGGTCTCTAAGATCCGCTGATCTATGCTGCGGTACCTGCAGCGACACCGATGGCGTTCTCTGCAGCATGAACCTCTGCAGAGACGACTTCGTCTTGTGCCTTTCCTTCCTGCTCTATGCCGGTACCTTGCACACTCTCACGCACATCGTTCGGGTCCCACGCATTCTGTATGATGCGCCAGTACCGATCCTCGTCCAGTCGCATATGTGCTACGTGATCACTACCGACGAATTCCTCCGTCACGACTTCTTCTTGACCGGCGTGAAACTCAGTCACTTGGTTGGCATGGTGCAGGATGTCGTGGTGGCTGATCAAGTCGTCCTTCTTCGAGTAGAGGTAGACTCTCTTCTGACCGCAGACCTTGTGCAACATTTCCCGACGCCTCTCACCGAAGGGATCCTTGCCTCTGATGCGGCAATAGAATTTCCAGGTAAAGTAGACGAGGGTGATGAGAGGCGTCCAGAAGATCTGGCCCAGTATGCCCAAGTTGCCGGCAGATATAAAGGCGCGGATAAAGACGATGAACTTTGCGCGACCGGGACAGCTGTCAAAGATGATGGTCTTGGGACGGATGACGGCATATGAATCCATCCGATTCATGAGCGCCGAGAGACTCCAGCAGCCACCATTGGAAAAGGTCTGCAGGAGGACACCATTGCCGGACTTTGTCAGGTCGACATTATGTAGCTGCAGAAGCACCGTCAGTGCGTTGAACTCTCTGCCAAACTTGGAGAGCGGCCTCATGTCGGATGGGAAAGAGCGGACGATGATGATGGGCGAGGACGGGTAGAGCTTGTTGTACCCGATCGCATATTTCTGAACATGCCTGAGTCTCGCGCCCAGCCAGCCAAAGAGCAAGATGAGCTTCGGGTGCTTGGGGTTATGAGGAGTGGTGAGTGCCGTGGCAGGCGTGAAGTGGAAGCGCTGGCTGAGCGCAGTCAAGTCGAGCTCTTTCGTTCGTGGCCGGGCGTCTTCGGCGCGCTGTTGAACCAGCTTCATGCTCGACATGCTTGCTGAGTGTCCTCTATCGTAATGACTGTGTAGATATGTGTGTAGCAAGTCGCTGACTGCCCAAGGAAGTAGATATCGACGTGCTGTGGAAGTAGAAGAAGCACAAAAGGGCGAAAGTCCGAGGAATCGAAGCATTTCACATGTCAAACAACTCCAGCCAACTTCCCCACAAAAACAATCGCCTGACATTCACTTCACTTCACTTCACTTCACTTCACTTCACTTCACTTCACTTCGACACTCATATGCTGCACATCAATAACAACTTGCTGATTTGGGTTGTTCTGATTCCTCGTCGTGCATGCTTCGATGTGTACTTGGCTCTCGTTTGCTCGTCGTAGTTCGAAACTTTGCACGTCACGATTGAGATTCATCGTGACGAGACGAATGTAGGGATGACACTTTCAATGTAGAGGATAACAACTCGCTTTGGCAGGCCATATATAACATGATGGACCCATCTACGCTTCTAAGACTCGAATCACACTCGTCGATCTAATCATGCGCACCACATTCAGCTCCTTGGCACTCGCTGTAGTATCCATGACAACGGCTCTACCGCTGGACAAACGAGCACCACAATTGTCCTCCTTGGCAAATATGCTGCCTGACCCAGTGCAAGCGCCCGTCAAGACGCTGCTGAACCAGCTTCCCATCAAGAAACGACAGCTGGATGCGTTGAAAGGTCTGGTGCCAGATCAACTGCAAGGTCCGTTGAAGGCACTCGGTGGCGCTGCTGGTACAGCTACGCCTACACCTGCCGCTGCTACGGCTACGACTACCACGACAAAGCCCGCGGCTGCTGTATCGAATGCAGGCTTCAGTAATCCTACCGCAGGACGTTCGTGTCTCTCTATACTCGTCCACGGCAAGGTGACTAATGATATGCAGCACCAATCGTTCCAAAAGCCAGTCCTGCCGTAAATGCAGCTTTCGATGAACCATCCACAGGTCGTGAGTCAGTCCCTGTAGTGAGCGCGCTAGAGTACTAATATGACAAGCACCTATCGTGGCGAAAGCAGCGTCCAGTGCACCTAGTGCCGCCGCAGCAGTGTCACCACCAGCTGCAGGTGCTCCAAAAGCCGCAACTGCTAGTACTACTACAGCGGCGACAAATCAGGGTGCAGCCAGTAATGCCGCATCTCCTGGCGCATCTTCTACTTCGGGCGCCAAGGTCGCCACGGTGGCACAGCCTGATCCAGCACTAGTCCCTCAACAAGCGAGCACGTAGCTTGGAAGAGGAGATCGAGAAAAGAAGGTTATAGTAGTGTTTTTCGCCATAGTCAATTTCATCTGGCATGATTATTCCATCAACTTGATCATCATTCCCGAATATCCTGTGCACAAAAGACTAACTTTTTTTCTTACCCTTGAATTAAAAAATTGCCTCGTTGATATCGGTACTGAACGCTCATCATCCTCAATAAGACTGTTTTAATTCGTGCTTGCTTCAAACGCAAACTGTATTCGACTCAGAATAAGTTACTCAAGACAAAACAAATGCATCAATATCGATAATCGCAAGAAGGATATCAAGGATTAGATAGAAGAAGTGAATGAATGTTCGAGTAGTACGAGTGATCATGCATTGGCCGGGAGTGTTACGCCAAGGACCGATGATACATAAAATCACATTCCATACCACGCACATTTCATCTCCTTCTTTTCTTTGCACATTCAGTCCTCACACTCCCACCGCTACCGCCCACTCTCTGTGTAACTCTTCCCTCATTGATGACGAAGACGACGTACGACGACGACGATGACTGTGATTGAAATTCTTGGATGGGAGTAGAGGCACCAGAAGCAAGAATGATCCACTCGAACCAGTCGTGTTGCCATCTATTGAGCCAATACAATACCTTGTCGGTACAGATTGAGAAGAGTCCGGAAGAAAAAAGGCGAGGGGGATTGGCGGGATGGACGAGGACTAAGCGTCCGCGGCGACTTTGCCGCCGGCGGCCATGGCGTCCTTGACGAAAGCCATCATGTTGGCATTACTGACGCGCTTCTTGTCGAGCACGACAGTCAACTGATCGTCCTGCGCCGCACAGGCGGCTTTCCCCAGCGCGTCGACGGCGCCATTCGTCATGCACGCCTTGATGGCCGACCGGTCCTCCATCGTCACGTCCGCCGGTGTCTCGGGCATCTTCTTCATCACTGCCCGCGCGTTTGCCGGGATCGTCGCCAATTTGCCCTGGTCCATGGATTTCAGGATCGAGCCGACGTCCGTCTTGCTCGCGGAAATGCCTGCAGGCATGGCTGATCCTGCTGCTGCTCCTGCTGCAGCTCCGGTGCCTGCACCTGGAGCAGCGACGACGGCCGGGGCAGTGGTCGCTGGGGCGGCTGGCTTTTGAGCTGCCGCCGAACTGAGTAGGAGAACGATGAGACTGGCGTACTGCATTTTCGTGATTGACTATTTCTGCGTGACTCTGTGCCTTTTTTGTCTTCAGTCAATCCAGGACATGCCATTCTTTATACCTTAACCACCTCTGCATCCTGAGACGATTTTCATTTTCCATCACAATCCGTTCCAAGCAATGCCTGAAACTCATAAAGTCCCAATAACGAAGAGGCTGGAAATTCGTTACAAGACTCGTCACAAACTCAAACTTCTGATGCCTCACAACTTTGCCTTGATCAAGTCCTGTTTCGGAATGCCATAGATGGGCCGTCGCTTCTCCTTGAACGCCAAGAGTCCCTCGTTGCGGTCGGGTCCCGCCATACAGACATCGTACATTTCGCGCTCAAAGTCGAGTCCACGTTCCAGTGTGTAATCTTCCACGGCGGCATAATCGATGGCCTTCTTGGCCTGTGATATGCCGGTCGGCGAATTCTGCACAAACGTCTCCATCATCTCCATGGCTTTTTGGAATGGATGACTGGCGTAGTGCGTGCCGATACCGAGCTGGACGGCTTCTTGAGCATCCAGTATGCGCGCGGCAAACACCAATTCCTTTGTCCTCGAGGCACCAATTAGTCGCGTGAGCCGCTGCGTGCCTCCGGCACCGGGGATGATGCCCAACTTTGTCTCTGGCAATCCCACTCTCGCGCGTGGACCCATGATGCGCATATCGGTGCAGAGACCCAATTCCAGCCCACCTCCCAATGCGTGACCATCGATCGCAGCGATGGTGGGCACAGATAACTCTGACAGTCGCGTAAAAGCCGCCCGCATGTCCACTAGGAACCGAGAGACCTCTTCCGCAGCCATAGTCCGCCGCTCAATCAAGTCCGCACCCGCACAAAACATTCCGGGACTAGTGGACGTCACCACCACCCCACGAACCCGATCATCCGCCTCAATACGATTCATCGAGTCCTGTAATGAATCAATCAGCGATCGAGACAGCGCGTTGCGTGCTTGTGGGCGATTCAGTGCCAGCACCCCGATCCGAGCATGGGGATGCGTCGTGCAGTCAATCGTCGTGTACTTGATGGTATCGTGTTCCACCAGTGTACTCATCAGGCGCCCACGAGACACGATTAGGAAACGCTTGCTCAGAAGCATTGACCTCAAGTGCTAGACTTGGTTCTGGGACATTATCAGAACACAGGTCGTCACGGTGAATCCCAATATTGTCTATTTGATTTTGATTGTGGGGTCGATTCTGTGCTTAGGCACGTTTGATCAATTGGCTGATCAGTTGATTCTACGTCCGCAATCGACAACTTTGTCCCTCCACAGATCTAGACTCGTCTAGTCAAGTCGTTGGCAAGCTGACAAGGCAGCAGAGACACATCACTGACAACAAAGCAAGAGTAGGAGGAAAAAAGGATAGACAAGTGATAATATGCATTAGACCTTTTTTTCCCTTAGATACCGAGTAGTATGAGATATAATAAGTGGATGAATGAATAAAAAATTGCCCTGCGCCGGTAAAAAGTACTATGTATCTGCACAAACAGGAAATGTCGAGTCGCGCTTCTCGAGCCGTCATGTGGAATATTAGATTGTTGAAAACTTCAGTGTGGTTGCCCAATGAAAAGAAGGGAAGAGCGATAGAAAGAGAAAATGTACGTCAAAGACTCACGAGTGTCCCAGATTCGATGGACGATAGCCCGATATGCCATAAGGTTGAGCCTCGTCGCCCTCCACCCCATAATCATGCTGTAGGAGATGATAAGATTGTTCAGTGTCGAGGTATACTGATGCGGTGGGATTGTTGGATCTCGTCGAGCGAATCGAGTTCGTGTCTGTCTGGGGTCGAGGCGACATGATGCGCGAACTATCCATCTCCCGATCGTTGAAGATTAAATCATATTCGGCGATGAAGAGGGAAAAGACTGCTGCCGGGATGTTGAGCGTCGGTGAAAAGACAATGCCGACATTGCGCAGAGTCATCTTGTTGATTTCTGAATGACTGACAATGGCGCCTAGATGTCTCGAGAGCACCTTTAAGAGTTCAAAGTTCTCCTTCGGCAGAGAGTGCACGAGAGTTCGGACGGTGACCATGCGAGCGAGTCCTTCGGGCATCTCAATAATGTCCAAAAAGTCCCTCTGCAAGTCCCGTGTCAGCATGCTGGATGGAAGTTCTCGCAAGTATAGCTTGAGCAGACCAGCAATGGCATGTATATCAAAGTACTCGCCACAAGCCACCAGGTTGATGTCAATGTCAGTGTTGAAGCGTTCCTTGAGTCCTTTGATGACAGTGTTGCTGCCAGACAGACGGTATATGCCTTCCTCTCGTTCAGCATGCTTGACGTCCAGATAGTCGATACAACGAGAGACGACTATGGGCACGCCGGAGTTGAGTCCCCTCTCTCGAGCAAGTTGCACAGCTTCTGCCAAGGGCATACCGAATGAGCTGCCCTGGATAGGTGATCCGAGTCCCGTCGCAAAGGACAAGTCGTTCAAGGAAGGGGACCGGACCGAGGCAGCCTCGCGGCTGGCAGATGATGTGCTGTGATCACCCTTGCCAAAGTTCCAGAATGACTTTTTCTTTGCCTTCTTTTCTACTTGTGTTTCTGCCCTTGCTGGCAATGTGGCAGGTGAGGTCATGGTGGTCGCTCCCCAAGCTGTGCTGTTTTCTATCGGCGCCCCATTCATTGGCCGAGATATGGACACGGTAAGCACCTCTGACTCTGATGCTCGACTTGTGGTGGAATCGGCTGTCGCTCGTGATGTCACTTGATTCATGGGATCAAAGAGTGGTTGTCTTCCGGGCATGGTCTCATTGTACCCAATGGCGCTGAAGTTGTTACCAGAAGTGACAACGGGTGAAGACTTGTGCATATCGTATCGTGTGCCACGAATCGGCGTAGCTGTACCTGGATCCATGGAATCTGCTCGCTTCGGCTCTGCTTTCTCCGGTATGCCGTTGTTGAAATCATTTGGAATTGGATTTGTGTGTACATACAGCAAAAGTGCTTTAATCCAATCGTCCCGTTCGGCATCACTGTTCGCACATAAGACGTGCCTAACGAAACTGTTTGTATTGCGCTTCTTGGGCTCGAGAATCATGAATGCATGTTGCAATCCTGCGCTTTCCTTGTCAGCACCAGAATTATCGCTTGGTTGTTGAGATCCAATCTGAGCTTGTGGCAATCGTATCGATCCCAGCTGTGAGCCGCCAGGATTTTCATAGTAACGCATGATTGGCCCATCCAGTACGAAGAATCGCATCTTCCATCCACCAAAGTTTTTCCCTCGCTTTCTCAGGAAACCCTCTTTGGGCGGCCGCAGCTGTGTTTCGGGCATGTCTGTATATTTGGTCGAGCTGATTGAGGTGGAACGTGAATTGAGGACTTCTTGATCTGGAACGCTCAATCCTGCCACACTGGGAGTCAGACTATCAAGCATTCGAGGCTTAACGTCTTCGAATCTATGGATGCCCGTATCTGGCTTGATGGATTCGAAAGAGTCGCGATGATTGACACGAGTTGGTGCAGTTGAGGTTGAACCAATAGAGAGAATCGAGTCCTGGCGCTCCCGCTCGGGGGATTGTTCTTGCCATGTGGTGGAAGCAGGTGTCATGAAGAACTCAACCGCTGGTTCGAGCGCCATGGCAGGCTCTCTCGTGTGCTCCGGTACCCTGTAGTGAGAACGATCCTCAGCAACGACATCGTAAACGGATTCTGGAGAGGCGATTGGGCTCGTGAGCTTGCCTTTTGGTGGTGGGGACGATTGACGCGATGTCGCAGCTGTGGGAATCTGGTCGGGAATTTTCTGCAGTGGCAAAAAGGAGGTCGATTCGGCATAGTATTGACTAGCTATATGGGCCAGTGCACCGCCTGATTCTGAACGCACCATGTCCGGCGGGAGCACGACTCTCGCATCGGAAATGACTGTGTCGGGAGTCTTGGATCGTACAATCGAATCGTGCGTAGGTGTGCGAGATGAGCTTGCTGCTGCTACTGCTGTAGTCGTTTCCAGATCGGCGAAATATGACCTTTGTAATTCCTTGTCTGTCAGATCGGGCCCTGTCTGTGCGAGTGCGGAAGGTGTCGTGACATCCCTTGGAGCAATATCAAAGGCATCGTTGACAAGCCGCGGGCTCGATACCTGTGAGACACTCTTTTGTGAGGACGTCCGCACACGCTCACGACGTGGCATGTTGACTCTTTCGACCTCCTCCGAGCCCACGCGATTCTGTTGATGACCCATAGCAAGTGGCGAGGCTGTCCGAGGAATCTGCTGCATGCGCAGGGAAAGTGCAGGTGACATTGGCGTTGAGCTGCCATCGCCCTTGCCGATATTATCACGAAGTCCATTGAGCGAAGGGACGCGACCGGAACTAGCAGATCGCAAAGGACTCTTGACCGGTATGTTTTCCTCCCGAGAGTCGTGCTGCTGCTGCTGCTGCTGCTGCTGCTGCTGCTGCGTCCTGCCAAAGTCTAGAGGTCGCGGGAAGTGTCGTTGATTGTGACGATTTGCGCTTGGAGGTGAGCTGAACGTCTCGGGAGAGTGGTCGGTCGTTATGCTGATGTCGTCACAGTCGTCAATAACTTCCGGAGCAACAGGCATCCGCTGCTTATGGTCATCCTTCTCCGGAGTAGTGGGATAGGGTAACGACTCATTCTTGTGCTTCGATTTTCCCGTGCTTAATGCCGTAGTCGCCTTTTCGAGATCCCGCTGGAGCCCTTGGATCCTACATGATTAGACGCGTTCAATTCCGGCGCTTTTGCACGCACATGGCCCTCTGCTTGTCCACGAGTCTCCATAATTGGGCGTTCTGAGCCTGAAGCGCGCTCTTGTCTTCGACAAGTTGCGCTACGGAGAGTTCGGAGGAAGATGTGCCACTGGTTGTGCCATCGAGACTAGACATGACATCCTCAGGGATCCATGCAGTCTCCCGAAGTAGCAAGGATCCGAATGACTGAGTGATGAGATTCGCTATAAACAAAAAAGGCTGTCTCGTAGTTCCCTAAAAGGGCTTGTGACGATAGTGTCAAAAAGGGCTGGTCCGGTCGTGGATGCTTGTACGTGCGTGTGGAGTCAGTTGGCTCATGGCCATGGATGCGCGTGTTGCGAAGAACTTCCCAAAGCGAGCGAACGAGCGAAATTCCCGCACAATTGCCGCCCTGCGCGAAAGATGCACTCCTACGGTTATATGAACAGTAGCTACCGTAGACCTGCGGCTGCTGCTGCGACTAGTTCAGAGAAATGGAAGCTGTCACGTATATATACTAGGCGCAATCATGCACAGGATGGTCTATCATAGATCAATGGGTACAATCGATCATACAGCAATGTCACGTCAATGATGGCCATGGAGTCGCGTGTATAGAATTTTTTTTTGTCTCATTAACACAACATTTTCTCTTGCTTTCGTTGTACCGGCTAGAAGATTACAGTACGTCAACTATATAGTGATAAAACAACACGTTGATCCCATCATACAGTACACAAAAAGAAAAAGAACAGAAGATACAATAGAAGAGTTTTGTCGTCACAAGAATTGAGAAAAAAATCAGCTTTATTTCATCCTCCTCACCCATCCTCGCGTCTTCCACTCTCCCCTCGAAATCTTACGGCCCTCTCATCCAACTCACTTTTTTAGGGTGTCGGGACGGAGGGTGCTTTTATGATTGGGGTTACTGCACGTATGCAGTTTAAGCGTTGTTCGTAACCGGACACAGGGGCTGGCCACTCGAGGCATCCTGATGAGCAGAGGAGTGAGTGAGTGGTTGAGTGAGAGAATCGGTCGAGAATTTGGAATCGAAAGCGCGGGTGTGGAGCGCGGCTACCTTTCTCACGCACACGAGCTCCCTCCACTACTGATTGATTGCTACGGTACTTTGCAAGGTTGGCCTGCACACCAACAAGTACAGCTTTCTGCTGAACCCTGCGTACCGTAGAGTTGCGTGGAACACTCAACACTTGTCCATTCGGCTCTTCACGCACGGTGAGCGACAGATCAACGGCCAGATGACGCGCATCATTTTCTTCATGCCTCAGGATAGATTAAAATTAAAGAAGAAGCTCAAAATGATTTTATACATCCCGATCCCTCCCATCGGCTTGAATTCCTTGTCCGTTTCGTCTCAGAACTCAATTCGTCCGCATTCTTCATGCAGCCTTATATGTCTCTCGTGTAACATTGTTGTGTGGGTGGTCCGGACCCTTCACGCCAGAGACCATCTTGTCTGACGACCAAGGCATCTGCAGGACGGGAGGCTGGAAGAAGACAGTCTCCTTTGCCATGAGACCGGCCGAACCATTGAGGTATCCAAAGAACGAGACCACAATCAAGAGCGCTCCGGCAGCCTTTTGAAGCTTCGGATCATTCTCTTTGAGGTATTGCGCACAGGAGAGCGCCAGGGACACGAAGATGGCGATGAATTGCAGCCAGAGAGTCCAAGTCGACCTGATTGTCAGGAAGCAGAAGATGCCGAATGGGATAAGCCAGGTCGCAAAGAAGAGACCCAAAAAATTGAAAATCAAGAGTGGGTTCGTTGTAAATGTGGCAAAGGTTCCGAAAGAAGGCAGGATGATGGCACCCAGACTCAGGAAGAAACCGGCAAAAGTACCAAATGCAGTCGCTCCAAACGTGTTTCCAGAGATGAGCTCAAAGATTGCGGTGATGCTCATCATTAGACCACTGTACATGAGGAATGGGCCCACGAGGGCGGTCGTCTCGGTAACTCCCTGAGTTCGCAGGTTGACCAGACCAAGCAGGAAAGTCGAGAATGAAAAGGCAAACAGGCCGAGCGGAGCAGGATTGGCAAGTCGCCTATCCGAGAAGTGTCTGTGATGCGGTGCAGAGTCGAATTCGGCACCCGAGCCCGGCAAGATCGTGTTGCCGGTGCCATAACGGCCGATGGGTTGTCCATATGCGCCATAAGCGATGTTTCCGGATCCTTGTAGATTTGCCGCTAGAGTACATCAGCATACGTCTAGCAGAGGACAAGACACGAAGCCCTCACCTTCTAGTCTTTGCTTCTCCTCTCGTTCAGCTGCCTTGGCAGCGCGTCGCTGATCTCTCTCGGCCCTGGAAGCTTCCTTCTCAGCAAGTCGCTCGTCCTTTGACTTTACCTGGCTGTCGATGAACTTTCGCATGACTGTGACCTATAGACAAAAAGAAGCTATCCGCAAAATGACAAAGCTAGTCAATGAAGGTGGTCGACAACAAAGGTCTGGTGGAGAAGGAGAGGTAAACTGGATCCTGGGGAGAGAGAGAGAAAGTGGGAGGGACGAGAGTCTTGAAGGGCAACAAACCAAGGCTTGGAAGCACTGGGCAGCGGGAGGGGGAAAAGAGACGGAGCCACGAGGGAGAATGAGTGAGTGTGTATGTGTGTATGTAGCAGACTTGGGTGAACGGAGCAGCCAGCGAGAACCGAGCTTCGGTGCGCAGGTCTTGTGCGCCCCGGATTTTGTTGTTATACACACTACACACAGTATCACAGAAGGCTTGCGAGAAGGACCCGAACCAGAAGCCCGTTGCAACAGGCAGAACGTCTGCTTTCAACGGCTGCACCAGTAACATTCCTTCCCTTCCGGTCTGCCTGCCCCTTCTGGCCACACAAGTCTGGCGGCCCTGCAGACTCGGGGCCTTCCAGCATGTAAACACTGCATCTGATTGGATCTATCACTAGAGTTAGTGGCGCACAGGGCTGATCATCGCCGGGGCTCAGACGGATCGAGGTGTGGAGAAGGACAGAGACTGAACTCTGTTAGGCTAGGTAGCTAGAGAGAGCACCTGGGCAGAGCACACAGTAGGGAGAGCAGACTGTCTGCATCTACCACGCTCTGGAGGCTGGGATGCCACTACCTCCGGCATGTGTCTGCTCACCCAACGCTCTTCCGCGCCATTGGACGCTTCTCAGCCACCCACTCATTGAGAGATCCTTGTTCCGCCTGAATGCGGGGAAACATGGCTGCCCTCATGTTTCCATTCCTCGGCACGAGCGTCCAGGTGTTTCCAGGTTTCGTTGCGGATGTTTTGGTGCATTCACAGCTGGATGTACACCTCTAGAAGCTTTTTGCAGACCTGGCTCAAACATTCCAATGGTTCACGGTCAGTCGTAGTGGATTATCCGTGCACGTGAACAACCGGGCATACCGTTCGTTCTATGTAGTGTCTATTGTAAAAGTGTACCGAATAGCACTCTATTGCGACTGACGGCTTTCTCTATATTTTCATCCAACTTTGCCGTCTCTGTATCATTTGTCCGCAGTTCGATCAGTCGGGTGCTCGGCGTGATCCCTAGCAATGCGTACACGAACTTGCAATCGAAATACATCTGAAGATTCAGTGCCGAGTCGTTCGTGGCAGCACTTGTACGGGTCTCTGACTCCACTGCAGGTTGTGTGTTATGATCAGAGTCGACAGCGGAATGCGTGCCTGTCACACTAGTACTGTGCTCGTCGCTCGGGCCCGCTTCGTTCGCAAGTGCTCCGTCGCCGACTGCAGTATTGCTGCCTACAGCAGCCTCTACAAGACTCTCGAGCTGATCATCGTGCCCGGCAACTGCGTAGCCGTTGGTTGCTCCGTCGCTCAAAGTGTGCAAGTATCCTTCGAGTGTCGCTGCTATGATATCACGCACAGCGACTCTTTCCTTCCTCCCAGCGATATCAATCCCAACTCTAGATACAGTAGAGCTGATCGTCATCAGGTAATCAATTACTGTGGACGTGGGACCCACTGGAAGGTCATTTTCAAATGTCCTTCGTACATCAGAAGTTGGACCAAGTCGAAGTTCTGTAGCGGGTACGAGCTTGGTGTAAATGCTGCTTGTCTCTGCGTCACTTGTGGATCGTACAGGATTTGTCCTTTCTAAGAACAATAATAAGCGAAGCACTGCAACGATAGTGTATTCCTGAGTCGTGTCGTCGGTAACCATGCAAAGGTACTTTGTCCATTCACGAAAGCATTTGCCAATGGACTCAATATAAGCCTCCCGTTGTGACGCGTAATCTTTGTAACGAGTTAAAACCTCCAAGTTCTCGCTGATTGTACGGATCGCGGGCAGATAGGCGCGCTCGAAGACTGTGAACGCACTTGAATCACCGCGAATACTTTTCTTGGTGAAGACTTTGAAATTGGTTAGAGAGTCGCGAGACCACGGTAGTTTGTTGGACCATAGATCCTGAACTATACTGGACTGCTCAACGACTCTGTGAAGCAAGTAGTCCATTTTGTCAAGATTAGAAATGGAAGTCATCAAAATGACAGAAACGTGTTGTTGTATCGAGTATTTTATGATGTCGTAGATCTTGTCCTGTGAAGCCTCATCTAGCTTGTTGCGAATTTCCTTGTCTAGACGCGTCAAGACTGCCAGCTGTGTTTCGTTCTCTAGCACTTTGACCGCCGACTGTTGCAAAAGTGATGTCGAGGATTCCAACCACTCCGTGACTTGCTCAGTTATCATATCCGACGTAAGGTTGTCCGGTCTCAGGTATGGTTTGTAGTGTTGAACTTCTTCCGCTAAACATCTTGACAAAAGATCAATATTCAGCTCGGGCAAACCTCGAAGAGATTCTAGCAGAGTTCGATTCGAAGTATCCTCGAAAAGATCGTCTAATCTACTGAATTCGCGTGTGACGTCTATGGTCTTGAGCAGTAAATCGATCATCCCTCGTAAATCTTTGCAGGAAGAGAGACGGTTAGCCTGCAAATTTAGAAAGTACTTGAGGCAAGATGTGGGCCCAGCTGATTCGAGAATCGCAAATGCGCAAGAAGATTCGCTGATTGATGTAAACTTGTTGATGGCTTTGGTAAGAACCACTCGAACGCTTCTCAGTCGCGGTACTAGTTCCGGTCGTTCCTTCATGAGTGGAGTACTTAGCAAGCGTCCCAGCGCATACAGACGAGATGCCGTAATGATCTCGCCTTTTCTGATCGAGTGACACACTAGCGGCCTTAAGTCGGCTAGAAAATGTAGGATGACTTTCATGTTGGACATGTATAAGTCTTTGGGGACTGCTTGAGAAGTGCCGATCTTCTTGGAGACCTTTTGACTGTCGCAATCATGTATGATTGTGCTTATTTGTCGTCGCAGGAGCATAGTCATATCCCGCATAGACACAATAGTGTCTGCTGTGGTTAATAAGTCGCGGTAAGACTCTCCGACCAGGAAACGCAACTCGGATCGTTTACTAGCCGATTGAGCCCTGAGCTCAACCTCAAAGGACTGGACTTCTGGAATTGACATAGACTGGAAGATACTGTCCACATTTGTGTATTCCTGCATCTTGAAGTTTTTAATGTCGAACGAGACTATGAGCCTTCAGCACAATCAAACTTTCTCCTGAGAATTATGTGAGCCAGCATTCGTCAAAAGGGCTCCGGATGTCCATTGAGGACTTTGCTCATCATATCAAGCTATACAGAGCGCTTTGAAAGCAATATCACTTGATCTTCTATAAGAGTCATGGTGTCTACTTGACGCTTGCAAGCTCTGTATGCACAGAAACTCTGTATTTGTGGAGTAATGGATTTGGCGAAGTGCCAAATTCTGAATTCAGCAATTCCTCCCGTGCGTTACGCGTCGGCACAATTTGGCCTGGAAACCACCAACCTTGGAAGAGCTCGCGCGGTCATTCTGGGTAATGAAAGCTCATGTTGAGGAGCTGAAGTGCTTCGCTTAAAGTATCGTTGGAATCAATTAGCACACGTCTGCTTCCTTTACAAATATCTATCACATTTCCGTCTGATTTTGACGCGGTGTGTTTCCAGTGCTACACAATAAACTCATCTGATGACAAGCATTGGCACTGGCTACGATCTCTCAAACTCGACTTTCTCTCCCGACGGCAGGGTCTTCCAAGTTGAGTACGCTGCGAAGGCCGTCGAGAATGCTGGGACATCGATAGGTATCCGCACGCCTACCTGCGTGGTGCTCGCCCAGGAGAAGCTTATCCCATCAAAATTGCTGGTTCCAGGCAAGAATGCACGAATTGGTGGTGTGGATAGACACATTGGTGTCGCATCCTCTGGCCTCATACCGGATGGTAAACACTTCCTAGGACGTGCCAGAGACGAGGCAGCGTCATGGCGAAGTCAATACAAGTTACCAATCGGAGTTTCTCAATTAAGTGATCGTCTTGGTCAATATGTCCAGGCATATACGTTGTACTCATCGGTAAGGCCTTTCGGAATCAGTGCGATTATTGGAGGAGGAAATGTTGATGACGGAACCGCTCTATACATGATAGAGCCTAGTGGAGCATACTATGGCTATCATGCCTGTGCCACTGGCAAGGGTCGACAACTGGCGAAGAATGAATTAGAAAAGCTGGATTTCGCCAATCTATCTGCAAAGGATGCGGTGGCAGCAGCAGCAAAGATCATCCACTCCGTGCACGATGAGAGTAAGGATAAGGATTTCGAGCTCGAAATAGGATTTGTATGCTTGGATGACAGCATGGGTCAAGATCGGAAGGGTTTATGGATCACTCTGTCAGGAGAAGAGTTGAGGACAATTGATGAAGAGGCCAAGAAAGCAGCAGAGGCGGAGGACGAGATGGAAGAGTAGTCCTTTCCCAAAGTTGCATTACGACTAGATGAAAACAAGCATTGTCCTGATTGCTCACGCTACCAAGCTCAGCTGCAGAAAAACCTCATCTGTGTCTGCTACTTGAAGCAACCAGGTTCAGGTGTATAGGATCGATTCGTCTGCTTGACCTGTGATTGATTGAATGATAAGACTGCTGGTCAACCCAGCTGCAGACTGACTTTCAGCACGTTCCTACACTTGACTTGCACGGCAATGCTCTGCAAGCCTATATCTCTGCTAGCTACTGTAGACACAACCATACAAGCTGTGCTGACATGCAGAAGGAGCAGAAGTATAACACTGTGACTAGAGAAGCAACTCAATGTGATGCATGCATACAGTATAGAAAGACATCTCAACACAAGTGCAGAATTTCCCGTGATCTGATTGGCCAGCACCCTATCCAACAGCAATCTGGCCGTGATAACCAATTAGAGAGAACTTCCCGTCTCAGACTTCCTCCAACTGCTCCCACGCACGCTCTATCGTCCAGTCTCGCAGACTCCTGAGCATCAACCCTTGAAGAGATCCTTCTTTGACTGTCTTCCTGACCTCAAGCAGTCGAACCTTCATCATGGGTATGCCGTAGATCAACATGCTATCCCGTGTGCTTACTGTGTACCAGCAATTCAAAAGATACACGCACGAACTATTTACGATTCTCGTGGTAACCCAACCATCGAAGTTGATCTTACCACTGAGACTGGTCTCTACCGAGCAGGCGTACCATCTGGTGAGTTTATGGATTTCCGATTCAATTCAAGAACACCTTTCTCACTAATTCAGGAGCTTCAACTGGAATTCACGAAGCCCTCGAGCTCAGAGACGCCGACAAGAGCAAATGGGCAGGAAAAGGTAGACTGCACTAAGCACAAGTATCTCGAACTGTGGATGGAGCTGACCTCCATATAGGAGTGTTGAAGGCTGTTTCAAATGTCAATGACATTATTGCACCTGCACTGATCAAAGCTGGACTCGACATTAAGGACCAAGCTGCAATCGACAAGTTCCTGAATGAGCTCGATGGTACGGCAAACAAGTCCAAGTTGGGCGCCAATGCTGTTTTAGGAGTGTCCATGGCTGTATGCAGGGCTGCTGCTGCCGAGAAGAAAGTCCCGACATGGAAGCACATTGCCTCCATTTCTGGCAATACTCCATCGGATGGCAAATACACGTTGCCTGTCCCTGCTTTCAATGTTATCAACGGAGGTTCGCATGCGGGTGGTGCTCTGGCCTTCCAGGAGTTCATGATCTTGCCGGTTGGTGCGTCGAGTTTCTCCGAGGCTATGCGTCAAGGTGCTGAAGTCTATGCGATTCTCAAATCACTTGCGAAGAAGAAGTATGGACAATCTGCCGGCAATGTCGGTGACGAGGGTGGTGTTGCTCCAGACATTGCGACTGCCGAAGAGGCACTCGATCTGATCATGGATGCTGTCACGAAAGCCGGGTACAAAGACTCAATCAAGATTGCTATGGATGTCGCTTCATCAGAATTCTACAAGGACGGTAAGTATGACTTGGACTTCAAGAATCCCGACAGCGACAAGAGCAAGTGGATCACTTCTGAGCAACTTGCTGCGAACTATCTCGAACTGGCAAAGAAGTACCCAATCGTCTCGATCGAGGATCCGTTCGACCAGGATGACTGGGAGGGTTGGACCCATTTGACTGCCAGCACAAAAGTTCAGATCGTTGGTGATGACCTCACAGTCACGAACCCCGTTCGAATTAAGACTGCCATTGAGAAAAAGTCGTGCACAGCTCTTCTTCTGAAGATCAACCAGATTGGTTCGATCACCGAGGCTATACAGGCTGCCAAGGACTCGGTCGCTGCTGGTTGGGGTGTCATGTGCTCTCACCGATCAGGCGAGACTGAGGATACGTTCATTGCCGATCTCGTTGTCGGTCTCGGATCCGGTCAGATCAAGACTGGTGCACCATGTAGATCCGAGCGATTGGCAAAGGTATGCTAATTCCGTTCTACTGTATTGGCCTATGAAGACTAATTCGATCTAGTACAACGAGCTGCTCAGAATTGAAGAGGAGCTTGGCTCGAATGCCGTTTATGCCGGTGCCAAGCCATACGCAGCCGTCAACTAGGTGTTTATTGAGCTTATTCACAATAGATATGAAAAAATGCCTGGCAACTTCTGGCGCGTGCATTGCATTTCGAAGTTCGTGACCGTTCCTCCCACGTTATCCCTGTTCTGATATAATGCCCTTCCCTTCTTCACCTGCCGGCGTAACCTCTACCAGTTGCCATTGGCGGTGCAAAGTTCCCAGGCCCCTGTCGACTGACTGGTCCACCGAGCGCGCTCATGCCGGGAATCTGACCGAGCACACTGGCACCCCCGACAGCGACTCCACGACCGACCGCCCTGCCAACGCCCGGTCCTGCGGCGGCCTTGGCGAGTCTATCGCGCGGGTCGGCCGGCGGCGGTCCCTCGACGGAGATGGAAATGATCCATTCGCCGCGCAGTATAATGAGTCCGAGCGACCTCTTTTCCTCCTTTTTCACACTGCCATTCGAGGTGCCGTTGGTATCGACCGTCGTCGCGCCTGCGGCTGCTTTCAGTGATCGTTGAACCTTACGGGGAATGCGGTATTCTTCGGCGTCGGCGAGGACGAGGTTCATGTGTACGTCGAAAGCGAGTAATTGGCCCGTCACTTGGCGTGTATCGCTCAACGTCACGCGGATCCGGTGATGCAGGTGGTTTCTACATTGAATTCGTCAGTCTTCTCGTTCTTCTCCCTCTCATTGTACCAGGCGAATCCGTCGTCTGATGACGATCTCTAGATGGCAGGGTTTGGACGTACATCATTTTTGAGGATTTTCCAGAAGAGGCCATGGTTGTTGTTTGATCTCTAGGATAAGGTTCGCTCACGTCGAATTGTGCTCCCTCCTGCAACTTTGTAGACACTGGAGCTTTGTAAGCACAAAGAAATGAAGTAAGGTCAAGATGTAGTCAAAAATGAACCAGAATATCGTCGTATGCTTGGCATACTTCACTGAAGACGTCGTGCGAATATAGAAGTACAAGTGCATTTCCGTGCGTGGGAGTGGTGCAGGTCAGACACGTGCTCCCGAACATTCAAATAGGCTTGAAATGATGCTGGGGATCAAAGGTCAAATTGAGCAGGGACTAGCATCTTGGGGAGGTATTTATACAAGAAGCTAAAGTCTAGTGATGGAACAGTCGAAGACCAGTGTCACAGTAGACCATGCCAGACTCGTCGGAGGCTTCAATGACTGCAGAGTCCATCACACTACCCAATGGCGCGCTGACAAACTTCACTCCCGACTGGGCTAGCCTGTAGACATTGTCTGGGAATGGGAAGAAGGCGTCACTGGACACAGCAACATCCGTCAATTTCTTGCTCCATTCAGTCTTTTCTTCCTGCGTGAAGAACTGGGGAATTGATGCTTCGTCGAATTTGCTTTCCCATTCTTTCCTTTCGGTACCCGATAATGGCACTTTTCCAGTGACAAATAGGTCGATTGCATTAGCCTTGTCGGCACGTTTGGCAGACTTGGCGAATTGGAATTGTAAAACCCGAGGATGGTGTCGTAACCACCAGTTGTCCGCCTTTTCGCCGGCCAATCGAGTGCAATGAATTCTTGATTGTTGTCCAGCGCCTAGTCCAATGACCATACCATTGCGGGCGTAACAAACAGAGTTACTCTGAGTGTACTTGACTGCAATCGTGGCCACAGCCATGTCTCGCTTTCCTTCTTCAGTGAGGTTCTTATTGGAAGACACAATCTTATTGAAGGTCGTGGCGGAGGAGATTTTGCAGTCGTTCCGCTTCTGCTGAAGACTGATGCCGTAGACCTGACGGGTTTCAACCGGCGGTGGCACATAGTCCGGATCCATTTGCAAGACACAATACTTGCCACCCTTCTTTTTGCGCAATATCTCAAGAGCATCAGGAGAGTAAGAAGGTGCGATCACACCATCTGAAACTTCACGGTTGATGATCTTGGCTGTCATCACATCACACTCATCTGAGAGAGCGATAAAGTCACCGAAGGATGACATGCGGTCAGCTCCACGAGCCCGCGCATAAGCTGATGCCAGCAAACTCATGTCCTTGAGGTCGGAGACTCCATAGACAATCTTCTCGTCATCCGTCAGTGGAACTCCGACAGCAGCTCCAGCAGGGCTGACGTGCTTGAAGGACGCCGCGGCAGGCAAATCCAGACCTTCCTTGAGCTCCTTGACGAGTGGCCACGAGTTCAATGCATCCAAGAGATTTATATAACCAGGCGAACCAGAAAGTACCGTGAAAGGTAGATCGCAGTCTTTTGTAAAGGCCTGTGCAGGGACTTGGTGTGGATTTGCTCCGTACCGCAAAGACAATTGCATCTTGCCTTTGCTCGCGTACTGCTTTCGGAAGTAGTCTGAGATAGCTTCATCATATGATGCTGTTTGGCTGAAAGCCTTTAGTGCTAGTCGATCACGATAGTCCTGAGAAATGGAACCTTTCTCAAGACTTTCCAAGAACATATGATAATCAGCAGGATCGCTGAGTATGCTGACTCGTGCGTGGTTCTTGGCTGCAGCTCGTAGCAGAGTCACACCACCAATGTCAATCTCCTCCACGGCCTCAGGGATAGTCACAGCCGGCTTCGCTATAGTTTGTGCAAAGGGATATAAATTGCAAACCACGACATCGATCTTGCTGATATGATTGTCCTGCAGATCTTTTGCATCGCGGTCGGAATCCTGTGCAAGTATGCCCCCGTGAACGGCAGGGTGTAACGTTTTGACTCGACCACCAAGCATTTCGGGAGCATTCGTGATGGACGAGACATCGTCAATGGCAAAACCAGCTTCACGGATCATCTTGGCAGTACCACCAGATCCAAGTAGTTTGACTCCATTCGCAATCAGTCCCTTGGCAAGATCCAAAAGTCCAGTTTTATCGTAGACACTCAAAAGAGCAATCTTCTGAGATGAAGCCATCGAGGTTGATGCACCACTCTAGTCCCAGGATATGCAAGTCCGTGATCTGAACCACCAGAAATTGTTCTTGAATTCACTAGCTTTTGGATGATTGACCTAACTAGACTACCCACAAATGTTGCACTCAGAAACGGCTGGTTAGACACACAATATTTCGTGGAGCAGCTGAGAACGAAAATTGAAGCTTGGTATTGACTCCGGACACGACGAAAACGAGCATCTGCACGAGAACCTTTTCTTGTGATCAGGATGACGGAGCTCCGTCGTTATCAGCGACACTCGAGGATTCGGTCGCTGGGAAGGGAAGTGGATCTGATTGGTGAAGGCGGTGAAGGCTTGCATCTATCTCAATCCCGCGGCATTCTCCACCTTGGAACGGAGCAATCGTTCTGGCTGATAGGCTGGGCAGCTGATGCGCTCTCTCTTGCCCACCTGGGCAGGCAGGTAGCTTGGGCTGCGAGCGCTTGGGGGAGATTGGGCCGAGACTGTTGCACTGCTCAGGGTGATGATTGATTGGGGAGATCCAGTCTCTTCAGACCTTCCTACACAGACTAGCAAGTTACCTTTCACTTAGTGACGAGTCTCACAAGTGATAGGGTCTAGTAGAAGCGTCCCTTCCAAGTCGAGTGTCAGTACTTGCTTTTCTCGGCATGTCGGCCTTCGATGAGCAGAACGAGTACTATGACGACCAAAACAATGTCGATGACCAGTCCAACCAGCATGCTATCAAGCACATCAGACGAGATTCCTCAATCGGCAGCGATAAACCACATAAACTTCTTGTTGCCAACAGGTCTGAGATTGCTGTCCGAATCTTCCGAACTGCACATGAGCTTGGCATGCACACCGTAGCCATTTATTCCCACGAAGATAGGTTATCTGTGCACAGACAGAGTACGTCTTACGTCGATAGTCTCTCGCCGGCTACTGCATGGCACCAGCAGGAGCTTGATTGACTATGCTTTAGAACTGCTTGCTAACAGGATTCAGAGGCAGATGAAGCATATGTGATTGGAAAGCTTGGAGAGTTCACACCAGTGGCAGCTTACCTCGCTCAGGATGAGATCATCCGTATCGCTGTTGCTAAAGGAGTTACCATGATTCATCCAGGTTACGGCTTTTTGTCTGAGAATGCTAGCTTTGCTCGAAAGGTTGAAGAAGCCGGTATTGCTTGGGTCGGCCCCACGCCCGAGACGATCGACAGTCTTGGTGACAAGACCAAGGCTCGATCTGTAGCGATCAAGATCGGCGTACCTGTTGTCCCAGGTACTGAAGGCGCGATCGAGAACATAGGTGAAGCTAAAGAATTTGTTGACAAGTATGGCTTTCCCGTGATTATCAAGGCAGCGATGGGTGGAGGAGGTCGTGGTATGAGAGTAGTCACCAAGCAAGAGGAGTTTGAGTCTGCCTTCGAGAGAGCCACATCCGAAGCTAAATCAGCGTTTGGGGACGGTACCTGCTTTATCGAGCGTTTCCTCGAACGTCCGAAGCACATTGAGGTTCAGCTCCTGGCCGATGGCGTTGGCAATTGTATTCATCTTTTCGAACGAGACTGTTCGGTACAGCGAAGACACCAAAAGGTCGTGGAAGTCGCCCCAGCCAAGGATCTGGACCCCTCAGTCAGGAAAGCTATCTTGGATGATGCGATCAAGCTCGCTCGCGAAGTGGACTACCGAAATGCGGGGACTGCGGAATTCTTGGTGGATGCAAAAGGTCGACACTATTTCATCGAGATCAATCCCAGAATACAGGTGGAACATACCATCACGGAAGAGATCACGGGTATCGATATTGTTGGCGCTCAAATACAGATTGCGGGCGGAGCTACACTACCACGTCTGGGACTTTCGCAAGACAAGATCTCTGTACGCGGATTCGCGATTCAATGTCGAATTACAACGGAGGACCCAGCAAAACAGTTTGCACCTGACACAGGCCGTATTGAAGTTTACCGTTCGGCTGGTGGCAATGGTGTGCGACTGGATGGTGGAAATGGGTTCGCTGGAGCTGTGATCAGCCCTTTCTATGATTCAATGTTGGTCAAGTGCTCTTGCTCTGGTTCCACCTACGAGATTACTCGTAGAAAGGTGCTTCGAGCGCTCATTGAGTTCCGGATTCGAGGTCTCAAAACCAACATCCCATTTCTGCTCCGGTTGATCATGCATCCCACATTCCAGTCTGCAAAGTACTGGACCACTTTTATTGATGACACGCCGGAGTTGTTCCAACTTTACAAATCTGCTGATAGAGCTACAAGGATGCTGTCATATCTTGGCGATCTTGTGGTGAATGGTTCGCAAATCGTAGGTCAAATGGGAGAGCCAAGCTTGAAGGGAGATATCATTCTACCAGCACTTTACAAGACAGGGTCACCGAAGGAACCCATTGACCTCAGCAAGCCGTGCGAGAAGGGATGGAGAAATATTCTCGTCGAAAAGGGCCCAGCCGCCTTTGCTAAAGCTGTGCGGGAAAACCAAGGCACACTGATCATGGACACTACCTGGAGAGACGCCCATCAGTCTCTGTTAGCTACACGTGTCAGAACACTTGATTTGCTCAACATCGCACCGCAAACTTCCTATGCATTGTCAAACGCATTTGCACTCGAGTGTTGGGGAGGTGCGACTTTCGATGTTGCAATGCGATTCTTGTATGAAGATCCATGGGATCGTCTTCGACGTCTGAGAGCGGCTGTACCGAATATCCCGTTCCAGATGCTGCTTCGAGGCGCCAATGGTCTTGCGTACTCCGCATTACCAGATAATGCAATCTTCTTCTTTTGCGAGCAGGCGAAGAAGAATGGAGTCGACATCTTCCGCGTCTTTGATGCATTGAACGATGTGGAGAACATCAAGCTTGGAGTCGAGGCTGTCATGAAAGCCGGAGGAGTGGCCGAAGCTACAGTCTGCATTTCTGGCGATATGCTCAACCCCAACAAGAAGTACAATCTCGAATATTATCTTTCCCTTGTAGACAAGATTGTGGAAATGGGAGGTCATATACTTGGTATCAAGGACATGGCCGGAGTCTTGAAGCCACAAGCTGCGACGAATCTCATCGGTGCCATTCGCAAGAAATATCCTGATCTGACGATACATGTACATACACATGATTCCGCAGGTACCGGTGTCGCCTCCATGGTGGCATGTGCTAAAGCAGGTGCTGATGCTATCGATGTGTGCTCTGACTCGATGTCTGGCATGACCTCTCAGCCATCAATCGGAGCATATATGGCGTCTATGGACGGGTCCGATCGTGGCCCGGGACTCGATGCTTCACAAGTCAAGGCCCTTGACGAATACTGGGCCCAACTCCGTCTCCTTTACAGTCCCTTCGACAGTGACATGAAGGGTCCTGATCCAGAGGTCTACGACCACGAAATTCCAGGTGGGCAATTGACTAACCTTCGATTCCAAGCGACCCAGCTTGGCCTTGGTACTCAGTGGGCCGAAACCAAGAAAGCATATGTTCAGGCTAATGCATTACTCGGCGATATAGTCAAAGTCACCCCAACCTCCAAGGTCGTAGGAGACCTGGCACAGTTCATGGTCTCCAACAAGCTCAGCTATCAGGATGTCATTGACAAAGCGAAGGACTTGGACTTCCCTGCTTCTGTCCTTGACTTCTTCCAAGGTTTGATGGGTCAACCTTATGGTGGCTTCCCGGAGCCTCTTCGTACCGATGTGCTACGCGGTCAACGCGAGCCACTCTCGGAGCGACCAGGCAAATCTTTACCTCCAATGGATCTTACACAGATCCGGAAAGACCTCGCTGCTGAGTATGGTACTGCGGGAGACACGGATGTAGCTTCATACACACAATTCCCCGGAGTTTACAAGGACTATCGAAAGTTCCTAGCGAAATACGGTGATTTGTCAATGCTGCCAACTCGATTCTTCCTTGCTAAGCCTGCGATTGATGAAGAGATCTATGTCGAGGTAGAGAAAGGGAAGACATTCATAATCAAACTGCTTGCAGTCGGACCGATGTCTACCAACACGGGCACACGAGAAGTTTACTTTGAATTCAATGGAGAGACCAGACCTGTCACTGTCGACGACAAGAAGGCCGAAGTGGAATCCATTTCGCGACCAAAAGCAGACACCGGCAATGCAGGCCATGTCGGTGCACCAATGTCTGGTGTGGTGGTAGAAGTACGATCGAAGCAAGGCTCAGAGGTCAAAAAGGGAGACATTCTCGCAGTGTTATCTGCCATGAAGATGGAATTGGTCGTCTCCGCTCCGAAGGCTGGCAAGATCGAGAGTGTATCGGTCGCCCAGGGAGATTCTGTCTCGAGTGGAGATCTGATTGCTACAATCTCCACCTAAACATATGTCATTGAACAGAGAAGTCAAGCAGTACCTATAATTAATACAAATACCTCGGTGTGATATCTCGAGTGTCCCAAGCTCGCAAGTCGTTCTCTCATTCTCGTGCCCATTCGAACTCGGCATTTCCGATTCAAGTTTTATCTTGTGAATTGAACGAGGAGAACGATGCTATCGTCAATCTCTCGATTCTCGGACAAACAACGAGTCGATAGAAGTGATGTTCATGTTCTTTTGCCTGGAAATGCTTAAGAGCATTCAATAAGCAAGATGATGCGTAGACAGTTGACACAGAATGTCCGTGGCGTACGTGGCATGGCGTCCTTTCAGCCGACCAAGTATGGAGGAAAATATACTGCCACTCTGATTCCTGGTGATGGAATCGGTCAAGAGGTCGCAACTTCTGTTAAGGACATATTCGCTGCTACGAATGTCCCGGTAGAGTTCGAAGAAGTTGACGTCACCGGTATCCTTGCGGCCGAAGGCACGAAAGATGGTGGTGAACAGCTGTATCGTAAAGCAGTCGAGTCGATCCGTCGAAACAAAGTTGGACTCAAAGGTATTCTGTACACTCCCCTGGAGCGATCTGGACACGCTTCCTTCAATGTGGCTCTGCGTCAAGAATTAGATCTCTATGCTTCGACAGTCTTCATCAAGAACTTCCCTGGTCTCAAGACTCGTCACGCTGGTGTTGACGCAGTCATCATTCGAGAAAACACGGAGGGGGAATATTCAGGCTTGGAGCAGCAAGCTGTCCCTGGAGTGGTTGAAGCTCTCAAAGTCATCACTCGCACCAAATCGGAACGAATCGCCCGATTTGCATTCGACTTTGCTCAGAGGAATGGCAGGAAAAAGATCACCGTCATCCACAAGGCCAACATTATGAAGCTTGCTGATGGACTTTTCCGAGATGTCTTTTACGAGACTGCCAAGGATTACCCGGAAATACAGGCAAACGACATGATTGTCGACAACGCCTCGATGCAGGCTGTCTCGAAACCACAACAATTCGATGTCATGCTGATGCCAAACCTTTACGGAAGTATTCTGAGTAACGTAATGGGAGGTCTGGTCGGTGGACCAGGTCTCATTCCAGGATGCAACATTGGCCGAGAGTACGCTCTGTTCGAGCCAGGTTGCCGACACGTCGGACTCGACATCAAAGGCAAAGATCAGGCCAACCCTCTTGCCATGGTCCTGTCTTCGTGCATGATGCTCCGTCACCTCGGTCTGGACAGCTATGCCAATGCCATCGCCAAAGGCGCGTATGCCGTAATTGAGGAGGGCAAGGTCAGAACCAGGGATATGGGTGGCCAGAGCAGCACTCACGACATGACCAAAGCTATTTTGGACAAGATTACCCTTTGATCTAGCCACAATCTTACTTGTTTGCTCGGAGTATGCCCTCTCGTTCGGGTTTCATGTGAATGAAGTCAAAAGCAGCAAGTTTTGTGACTCGAAAATATGCTGAATTCCTATTCTTCATATTTGCAAACTCACTACATCAACCATATCTCTACTCGCTTCATGCAATCATGACCACTTCCCGCCCTTTTGCGTGCCAAACTCCCAGCCGTGCGCCGTATGAACTAATATGCTACTGACAAAATGTTCCTTGCTTTCAATATCATGTAGAATGCCAACCGCTATCATGCTTTGTCCCTCATCTTTGTCCAGATCTACGTCCCATGTGCCGCAAGATCCTCGTCGATGCTCCCGCTATTCTATATTGTGGTGTTCTTCACAACCACAGAGATTGGCCGCATCATTCGGCCACGTCGCGCGAGGCATCGACAATGACGTCCGTGTCCTCTGCGACCCTGATGCGTCGCCCGACACCGAGCGATAGGACTCGATTCGAGGATGCGGAAGAAGAAGAAGAAGAGGAGGAGGCAGAAGTATTGTCGTCGGGCTTGAGGTACTCAAAGACGGCCATGGCGATGACGCTGCTGGGGATGGAACAGAAGAGCCGGGGTCCGATGCCGGCGTAGAGGCCGCGCCAGCCGTTCTCGCGGAGCACGTTGCGGAGGACGTACTTGATGCCCAGACGGTCGGAGCTGCGGTTCCCGCTGCCGGGCGCTTGAAGTCCACTCGTCTCCGTTGTTGGGTGGGATGAGCTCTGGCGCGACACGAGGGCGGAGATGCTCTCGGACGTGGAGACTTGGAAGCGCGTCTTGAGGAGGTCGAGAGGATGGGCGAGCGAGGTGCTGAGGGTCGTGGCGAGGGCGGAACCGATGGCGGCCTGGTAGGCTGGTTCGCGGACGCCGAAGCTCTGCGTCACGGACTTTGAGTTTTCATAGCTCGACCACCAGACGGCGTTGTAAGGGATGTAGACCGCTAGACCCATGGCGTAGCCGCGATAGAAGCCGCCGATGCCTTCCGAGCGAAAGATGCCGCTCACTTGACTGCGCAAGGAGGCCGTGCTGCCGGAGCTCGAAA
The DNA here is from genome assembly GCA_005281525.1 of Taphrina communis. Classification (NCBI taxonomy): domain Eukaryota; kingdom Fungi; phylum Ascomycota; class Taphrinomycetes; order Taphrinales; family Taphrinaceae; genus Taphrina; species Taphrina communis. The sequence goes on along the minus strand of RHGI01000001.1, from coordinate 36,438 downwards.
TTTGGAGTCGTGCCTTGAGCACTTCCAGAGGTGTCCACATGAAGGACGAAATGCCCTCTGCGCATATCCCACTGACGACGTAATTTCCAGTGGACTCGCCGAGGTACGGCATAAAGCTCTCCTTGGCTTGTCGATAGGTACATAGATAGAGGGCCACCGCCGGAGTGGTGATCATGATGCTGATGCCGAGACCACGGTACAGACCACGGAACGATTTTATGAGTGATTGATCCGGAGGGAAGAGTGGACGGGTCGTCGAAGTCTGATTCTGTATGGCGATCGTGTCGAGGGGATAGACGAGCATCTTGGACGTCACGCTCGAGATGATTGACGCCGATAATGTAGGCAAGTCCATGCCTGCGTTGTGGTGCACGGACCAGTGTCACCTTGTACCCTATGGATGGAGTAGTTGCTATTCTTCGATTTGTCTTTCAGTCTCTTCAACGACGATGTTCAAGCAGGACTGAGATACTTGCAATCTCGATGCAGCAGCGAGATAGAGAATGACTTTGTTAGCGTGAGATGTTTTGATGTGAGGTCATGTACAGATGAATTTTGGAGGCTGAAGATTTGGGCGAAGATACAAAAAAACGTCGCAAGTGCCGAAGCCAAAGGTCTCCACAAGCACAACAATTCTCATGAATATAGAAATATGTATAGTATCAAGTATGATTATGTATCTGCTTGCTTCATCCTCGCCAACGCCAATCGCACGCAACAATTCATCGGAAAGAACATGTTCGCTGGTGATTCTTTGTGCCCATGTTCAAGAAGGTCGCATGTGTGGCAAGATTCCATGAGGACTTTCGGCCTTGACCTCCTCTGCGACCGTCTTACTTATCATACTCATCTCTGACTTGACTGACGGCGACCGATTCGAGCGGGTCTTGATTGTGCCCTGAGACGATCGAGAAGAGATAATGGTACTGTGTGTGTCGCTTCGTGCAAGGCCACGCTCAATCGCCAATTTTCGTGCTCGCTGCCTTCTACGTTCGATTTCCGCTTCTTCGGTCAAGCGCACCTCTTCCTCCTCTCTCCGCAGAGACTCTTCATCCTGTCCTTCTTCCGGAGGCGGGATGTGCATGGAAGCATCCCTTTCTGCAGCATCTAGCGCATTTGTAGTTAACAACATATTGATTGAGTCTTCGCCAAATAGCTCGACATCCTGGTCCACAATCAGCAGGCTGCGCAAGGAGGCATCCGTGCTTGTGTCGTTCGTGTCGGCCCTGTTCAGGCGTCTGTTTGAATTGCGCTTGAATGGTAATCGCGACAGGAAAGAGCGTGAGCCAGGGTCTTCGGAGAGTAGGTGGTCGAATTCGTCCGAATGATAGGCATCAAACACGAAATCCTGTCGCGCTTCCCCTGGCACAAATCCCAAACAGTCCGTGAACCATGCAGGCCATTCAAAGGTGAACTTTGGCCAGTGTAAGACGGGTGCCGATGGCAGGGATGGCATGCACGATCGGCAGGAGCGCATTCTCCAAGCCTTGCCCTATCTGACCACGTAGCCTATTGTTGTCGTGCGCCGCACTACTGATGAAGACCTGGTTCTCCAGCTATTGCGATGTGGTCACGAGGCATTGCAGGCCTGTACCAATATGCGCTCAAGTTCCGAATCGTCTTTGCAACTGCATTCATGCCTTCGTTTGTTCATGACACGGCTTGGCTGAGGCTGGAACGACAATACGATATCGAAACGAAGCCCATACGAAGGATACGATAAAAAGAATTCGAGTCACTTTAAAGTTGAAGCTTCAAGTTTGGATGCAACGACATTTTGTCGTGTCCATATCAGGTCCTCTGAGGGTTCATTTCCAATCGTTGAAGCAGTCAGCATGGCGTCTGTAGACCCGTCGACGCTGAATGCACTTTCGCCAGAAGTTATTGCCAATCAGGCGACTATCAACATTGGTACTATCGGTCACGTCGCCCACGGAAAGTCGACTGTCGTCAAGGCAATTTCGGGCGTGCACACCGTCCGTTTCAGGAATGAGCTGGAGAGGAATATCACCATCAAGCTAGGATATGCGAATGCCAAGATTTACAAGTGCGACAACGAGCAATGCCCGCGACCAGGATGTTACAAGTCATACAAATCCGACCATCCCATGACGCCCCCTTGTGAGCGTCCGGGATGTGGTGGTACGATGAGGTTAGTGAGGCATGTATCGTTCGTCGATTGTCCCGGTCACGATATTCTCATGAGTACCATGCTGAACGGTGCCGCGGTCATGGACGCCGCTTTGCTGCTCATTGCCGGCAATGAACCATGCCCACAGCCCCAGACCTCTGAGCACTTGGCCGCCATCGAAATCATGAAACTGCAACACATCATCATTCTCCAAAACAAGGTCGATCTCATGCGTGAAGCTGCCGCCGAGGAGCACTTTGGCACGATTCAAAAGTTCATCAAAGGAACCGTCGCCGACCAATCCCCAATCGTCCCAATATCCGCACAACTCAAGTACAATATCGACGCCGTCCTAGAATACATTGTGAAAAATGTCCCTGTTCCAGTCCGAGACTATACCGCATCACCAAGGCTGATTGTCATTCGATCGTTCGATGTCAACAAGCCCGGTGCAGAAGTCGACGAGCTAAAGGGAGGTGTCGCGGGAGGCTCCATCCTGACTGGAATCATCAAGATTGGCGATGAGATTGAGGTGCGTCCGGGCATCGTGACCAAGGACTCTGAGGGTAAAGTGAAATGTACACCGATCCTCTCGCGCGTCGTCACCTTGTTTGCGGAACACAACGACCTGAAGTTCGCCGTGCCCGGTGGGCTCATCGGAGTCGGCACGAGGATCGATCCTACCTTGTGCCGTGCAGATCGACTCGTCGGCCAGGTTCTCGGAGCCAAGGGCAACTTGCCATCGGTCTACATCGACCTCGAAATTAACTACTTCCTGCTGAGACGTCTGTTGGGCGTCAAGTCTGACGAAAAGGGCAAAACGACCAAAGTCTCGAAATTGACTAAAGGCGAGGTCCTCATGGTCAACATTGGCTCGACCGCCGTCGGCGGCAAGGTCATGGGCGTCAAGGCCGACCTGGCCAAAATTACCTTGACTGCACCGGCCTGTGCGGAAAAGGGCGAGAAGATTGCCATTTCCCGCAGGATCGAGAAGCACTGGCGATTGATTGGTTGGGCCTCCATCAAGAGTGGCAGCACCATTCCCATGGAGAAGTAGTTGCTGCTGTCTATATAGTCATGATGAATATTATCTGTGCCCCTCATATATTTCCTGCTTTTCGCCCTGACATTGTCAACGATGATATCATACGCATAGTCTATTGTCCAATTTTAGGTCACACGACCTCAACAAGCATATTGCTACATTCCGACGGATACACGAGTCTACTAATGATCGTGACGACGACGACGACGACGACGACGACGACTACTAATGGCCAAGGGTAAATTTATGGCCGAAGCCCATTTTCATTGCATCATTAAGAAAAGAAAAGAGAAGAGAAAAGCTAAAATAACAAAAAGACTGATGACAACGGGGAAAAATCATGAAAAGGAGAAGCCCCCGGCAAGGTCCATGACTCCATTGGGGTCGACGGCGGCCTTGATGGTTCTCAACCGTGCGGCATTCACTTCACCATAGAGTTGTGCGCCAGAGTACGTGCTGAGGGCGTAGTTGGGGTAGGCCGGGTCGTTGGCGTAGATACCTTCAGCGCGGGCGACGGCGGTGAGTGTGTCGACGCTGACTTGCATTTGCGCGCGCCAGTAGGCGTCCTCGGAGGCATCGAGACTCGACCAGGCAAAGTAGAGATTCAAGGGGAGTGGCGACGACGCGTGCGGGAAGGCCGTGTCTACCGCGTGTGCGCCGTACTTGCCGAATGGCTCGATATCATAACTCAGCAAGGAAGCGCCATGCGCCAATGCAAGTGTCGAGTAGTGCTGCGTCTCGTTGTAGATTGCCGCCAGAAAGGTCGGCGTCAGCGTCGTCGTCATGAGCGTGTGAAAGGCACCGCGGTTCCCGCCCGATACTTGGGCCGGCGTGCTCTGCGAAAAGCTCAGGAAGCTCTGCGACTTTTGCGTGTTGAGGAACGGTGTCGTCGCATCGAAAGGCGAGAATGCCGCCGGTTTTTGCGGGCCGTCATAGTAGGTCAGCAGGATGGCGCTCTGTCCTGTCGGTCCGCCATTAAGTGTCGTGATGACTTGTGCCTTTGGATCGGTATTGGTACGCTGAAAGACCTCTGTAGCATTGAGCAGTGCAGGGATCTGGTCTGCTGAGTACAATGCTATGCCGCCCTGACGAACATGTTAGTTGACGTTCTCTCACGGCATACAGCAGGAACGGGTGACTTACGTAGACATTGCCATTTTGAGGGACAGTCTTGAGGGTCATTTCCGTCACGATTCCGAAACGGTTGAGTCCACCTTTCAGGGCAAAGTTGAGGTCCGGTGTGCTCGAGTCGACTGTGGTGATGGTGCCATTGGGAAGGACCAATTGGTAGCTCATGACGGTGTCGCAGGTCAGGCCATACTGGTCGGTCAACCACGAGTAACCACCACCCAAGGTGAAGCCACCAGTTCCTGGTCCCGAGACTCGACCACCAACGACATTGACATTAGTGCCATCCAGAGCGGAATAGACGTCGCTCCAAATCTACGTAGGGTTTAGTCTGCTGAACGACGATGCCGTGGCAACACATCTCAGACTTACATTGCCGGTGCCAAAGGTGACTGAGCTCTTGTCGCTGGAGAGTGAAATGGACTTGAGACGGACCATTGAGATGAAGACACCGGGTGTGCTTGAAAATCCGGGGTTCGAGGCATGACCACCGCACTTTACCGAGAAGGGCGTCTTGGTTGCCCCGACAATCTTGATGACGGTGGAGACATCCTGTGCCGACGCGACCTCCACCACACATGCGGGATTCTGACTCGAGGAAGTCATGTAGTGACTAATGTCCGAGTTGTAGTTTGCCGAGACGGTGTAGCTATAGTAGACATTGCCCGAAATCTGACTAGCAATCTGTTGACAAGCTGAAGGTGTTGCCGCCGTAAGAACGCTGTGCAGGTGCACCAGCGCAAGAGCAAGACTGTACTTCATCCTCAACTATGGTTCTTTGCCTTTTGCCTGCTTTCAAACTATCCAGGTGTCCTTGCGATTGCTATCGGTCTCATGTGCTAGGACATGCAGACTGCCACCTTTATAGACTCGAGGAAGCCTGTCCCACTTGCCGAGTCAAGGAAGCCGTGCACATCACGTCTGTCAATCAATACCACTTTTGCACGACGACTCGCGAGCAAAATCCTCTCCGCACGAATCATCATTGCTTGATTCCATGCTATATCCCGGGCCGTCGCGTGAAAGATGCGAAAGTCAGGACAAGCATTTAAGACAAGAGATCCCGAGGAGTGGAAGGTGGCACAAGACCGCGGCTCTTGTGCTAACTCGATCGGCAGTTCTGTGACCTTTTTCACATGCTCAAGATTTCCACCTATCCTTGCAATGGTTCAAGTAATAAATCCGACTTGATACAATTCTAAGAGCATGAGACTCATCTGATGATCATCATCAGCAACGAGCAATGACCATCGACAAATCGATGCAATAGAGAACACTAGTCTATGATGAGAGTGAGATAGAGTCTCGAGTTACGTTCGACGGCAAAGTCGAGGGTCATCCCAGAGCGGCAACGATCAGCGTTCCCTTGCTTGCGCCACAAGATCAGCCATCGTTTCCCCGCGAAACACGTGCATCGGTAGACAACCTCTAGAGATCATTCACGTAGGTATACATATGCATTTAGAGCATTAGTGTCATGACTAGTTGTGCAGAGTCTATCCAGACGAGGTCTGCTACCAACGATAATGCTGATGATGGTTAAGGATATTGTGCGACAGCTTGGCGCACTCGTCGACATTTAGGAGCAAGTATCGCTCAAACCTGGACCCCAGGACGAGTAGTCCAGCCGTTGGTTCAAGCCACATGGCAGGTGATGTGTGCTTCAGAGGCGCGGCTCGCGCAAGTAGACATGATCCGGGCCTCTTGAGGAATGGGCCCTACATAGCACCCAGCTTGCAGGTGCATATGACTGCTCAACAGGCACTCGTCTTCATGGCGGTGTGCTGTCCTCTACACGCTTGACATTGCCTATTGGACGAGGCAATCTGTTTGCAGTCGATTAGCTCGCGAAGATCGCTCGGAATGCTAGTGGTGAGAAAGTGATCTTTGTGCGCATGACGGGACGACCGTATGGCACAATCCTTGAGCCGCTTTTATGTGCCGGACACGCCTCAATTGCTGTCCCTCGTGCCTGGAAGGTTCGCGAGCATATCCTGCAGTCTCCCGATCGTTGTGCTCAACTCGTGCATAATAGACTCTTCTGCCCCCGCAGTTTCCAATTCGCCGGCAGTTTCACCAAGTGTGTCCTCATCATTGTCATCCGATTCGTCTCGAAACTGTCCGTGCGAGTTCAATGCGCGGTACTCGTCTATGGCATATCGCAAAAAGAGAAACTCCGGGCACGACTGGATGATTCGGTGTTGATAGCCGGAGATCATTCCATTCGCATCAGGCTCTAGCGCCTCTCCAATGTGCCTCAAGCCGTGATGCACACCAAGAGGTTGCCAGGCGGACTGATCCGAGGCGTCCTCGAGCCAGCCTTGACTCATGCTGAACCTTGCAGTCGCACGACCCTCGCGTTCCGGGAATCTCGTGCCCTCCATAGCACTGAATTTGCGCGTAAACCAGACATCCTCGGGATCTTCACCAGGCTTTCTAGGACTTTCAGTGGTGACCTTCAGTGAGGAACTGATGCGTCTGATGGATAGGCCTCCATTACCGCCAAGGCGATCCATGCCTTCACCATGACTCCAGTCAGACGGCGCGCCGACAAAATCATACCCGAGCCAGTCATCGACGGTCTGCTTCGACTTGGAGCACAACACCGAATCGATCTGGAAGAACAACATCCATTCGGCTTCGGGCTGGAATTGAGTCCAAAACCAATTGCTATTTGCAAGAGCGTCCGATAGAGTACTTGTTTCCTGTGGGTCTGGCCGGTATGGAAAGCCAATCCCATCCAATCTCGTGAGATTCAATCGTCCGCTCTCAATGTCGTCCTTGAAGCAAGGTGCATTCAACAAGAGATTGTGGTTTGCTGGCCCCGTCCAGATGACGAACGGCCAATCGCGAGGCACGATCGACAGCCAACTCTGCAGAATTGGTATGAGCATTGGTGAGTCGCGCGTCTCAATCATCGTGGCAACTTTGGTCCAGTTGAGTTGATTTGTGATGGACGCCTTTGTGTTGAGCCTGGTAGAAGCTGCCTTGATTGAGTCGTCAATAGTGTCTGGCTCGCCAGATTTTATCGTTTCTTCTTGTGATGCCAGCGAGTTGTCGAAATTTGCAGACTCTTCATCAGCGCTAATCCATGACTTGAGCCGAGCAGCTTGTGTCGATGCATTCGTTACATTGCTTTGTGACATCAAATCCGAAATGAAATATCCGAGCACCAAGAGACAGCTCAGTATGACCAAATAGTGCGAACGACGGACCATAATGAATGCTGGCGCAACGCTACGATGCAATGTCCCAGTCAACAGCAGCAAGAACAACGCCTATGCCAAGGAAAGCGACAAACTATCAACCAAGTCTGATCTGGGTCGTGCTCTTACATGAATGTAATGGTAAGGGTCATCATAAGGACTTGGAGGTGGCACTGTCAGCTCTTCCGGAAGATCGGGCACCACCTCGTGCTTGGCAGCGGAGGATGTCCTGACAAATGTGGCAGAGCAATCGGCGACGATTACAAGGGCATTCTGCTGCTCTTGGGACAACGTAGACGTAAGCCGTCAGTGATAAGACCGTACGTGCGCTACACCTGCAATTGCGTCGCACAGACATTCGCTTCCACCGGTACCTAAGTAAGCGGAATCTTCCCGACCTTCCATCCCGCGCGTGCCTTCCATTCAATTGCAAGGTTGGCTGCAGCTGGAACCTTGAAAATCCTCCGAACCTTCTCGTCCAAGCCACCGCAGGCTATATTTACTGTATCAGGCAATTCTAGCCGTGGTGTCCCGCGTGCCACGCTGATCAATGAAAATTGGCTTCTCAGTCGCTTCTTATGGTAATTGCTCCCGCGAACTCAGGAACCGCTCGCCATATGCAGTTGGACATGAGCAATGCTCGGAGGCAACTGATGCTGCTGCTGCTGCTGCTGCTGCTGCGCTTCGTCTAAGGGCACGACACAGCAATCGCATCATTAGTCAACTTGATCATCGATTAGCACCTTCGACTTTGCATATTTTAGCGATCGAAGAGTGCTTGTTGTATCGCCATGGGGGGCATGCGCAAGACCCGTGGGCGTGCGGCGATACTCCCGACAAATCTGTTGTCCTTGCAGAACCTTTTGAAGAGGGATCCACCATCTTACCGCGAGGAATTCATGCAACAGTTGACGCATTATCAAGCCACGCTGCAAATCTTCAAACAAAACCCATCCAACAAGTCTCCAGCCTTTTCCGAACTCATTGGCTTCCTGGCACAAGTATCGTCATGTTTTCCGGAGGAGACCAAAGACTTCCCAGATGACCTGGCGCATCTACTTGCGAAGCACCACAACGTGTTGGACACTGATCTACGAGAAAAGCTCGTACAAAATCTGGTCCTGCTGCGCAATAAGAGCGTCATTAGCAGTATATCCCTGCTAAGAACTCTTTTCCCGATTCTCGCAGTCACTAACAGCAAGTCGCTCCGTGCGCAAATTTACGAGAGCATCATATCGACCATCAAAAGTGAGAACCTGAAGGGCAAAAATACTACTCTGAACAAGATGATTCAATCAATCTTGTTTGACATGGTGCAGAAGGACGAGGCATCCGGCGTTTGGGCGATCAGATTGACCAAGGAGCTGTGGTCAAAGAACATTTGGGCGGGTGATGCACGAGTTGCGGAAATTTGCAAGACGGCAGCATTGTCCTTGCATACAAAAGTCATGCTCGGAGGCATTTACTTTTTCCTCGGCGTCGATGCTGATGACATGGAAGACGACGAGGACGAAAGTAATGAAGTCGATCTCCGAAGATTACAGCATCAAGCAGGGATCAACAAGCTCTCGAAGAACAGGGCACAAAGAGTGAAGAAGGCTATGGTGGCAGACAAGAAGAAGAAAGCGACCAAGAAGACACCGACACTTCTCAATTTCAGTGCCCTACAAATCCTACACGATCCTCAGTCATTCGCGGAGAAACTATTCTCGGTTCATCTGGCCAGTAAGAGACCTATGCAATTCGAACACAAATTACTAGTCGTCAATCTGCTCGGCAGACTGATTGGTACCCATAAGCTTACAGTTCTCTCCTTCTACTCCTTCTTGCAAAAATGGATTTCGCCTCATCAGCGTGATGTCACGAAGATACTTGCTTCTTTGGCAGGAGCGTCGCACGAATTCGTGCCGCCGGAGATCCTGACACCATGCATCAAGAAAATTGCCAACGAGTTTGTCACTACAGGAGTCAGCCCCGAAGTCGTTTGTGCTGGCCTCAATGCGATTCGGGAAGTCTGTTCTAGGAATCCGCTTTGTATGGATGCGACATTATTGCAAGATCTTACCGAGTACAAAGGATCCAAGGACAAGGGCGTCATGATGGCCAGTCGTTCCCTGATCACTCTGTACAGAGATGTGGCACCGGAAATGCTGAACAAGAAGGACAGAGGAAAGGCAGCAGCGATCGGCATCGCATCTGGCAAGGGTGAATCTACACAGTTTGGTGTGGAGCGCGGAGTCACCCGCGGTATCGAGGGGCTCGAACTCTTGGAGGCACATTACGCACAACAGGCGGCTGAGAAGGCACAAGATCCCGAGAACAATGTCGATGAGGAAGATTCAGAAGACGGCTGGGAAGGTTTCGATATCGATGACTCAGAGAGTGACGATGATGGTGGTGGTTGGATTAATGTTGAATCTGATGGAGAGGACTTGGAATTTAGTGACTCTGAAGATGACGAGCCAAAAAAGAAGGATGTTGCGAAGAACTCGGATATCGACACTGGGCCGACGACTGATGCTGTCAATGAAGAAAAGACTGTTGAGGAAATTGAAGCCACGGCAAGAGTGGATGCTGAGGAGTCCAACCTCAAGAGCATAGCGATGACCAGGATTCTCACTCCGGCAGACTTTAAGCGTCTGGCAGAGTTGAAGGCTCAAGTTCCAGGCAAGAAGACGCATCACTCCATCTCAGCCAAGAGGGCGGCGGAGTCTGGAGAATTCGTCAACGAGCTGGATATCGAGGGTCCGAGGAAGAAGGCGAAGCAGGATCTCGAGGCTCGATTGGCATCCATAGCCGAAGGACGAAAAGACCGCGAAAAGTTTGGTTCGAGAAAGGGCAATCGATCGGAGGAAGGACGGTCCACCACGAATCGCGAAAAGGCGCGAAAGAAGAACTTCCTCATGGTCAAGCACCGCAAGGACATTCAGGGCAAGTCGATGAAGAAGCTGACCATCAAACGGAAAGAGCTGCAGGCGCACATCAGCAGGGGCAAGCGTGGAGGCAAACGGGGAAACAAGTGAGTATATATTTTCATGGCGTCGCATTGTACCATATCTTCCATATCGACCAATTTGGACTCATGATCTATCTAATGAGCAATAGCATGTCTGTCGTAGCACATAGAATGTCCTTGTATAACGGATATGTATTCTTCTGCCTCTTTACCGACTCTTCCATATGCATTGCGCGAAAAGTTCTAGATTCCTTGGCCCAGTTAATGGATTTGCATGTGACTCGTGGCGCAGTCAGAGTTGCGACTCTCGGTCATCGCCTCTACGCACAGTCCTCGCCTTACTAATGCCTGCTCGGACCACGCTTTCACTTCTTGCAATTGCCCACAGGTTGTTGGAAGCATATTTGACGAGTGGTTTTGTGGTCTCGGGGATAGGGGCTCGTCGATATGTTGGAGTATCTAGCATACAAGAAATTCAAGGCTCACAAGGACAAGAAGGAGGCCGCAAGATTACAGGAAACAATCTCGGATCCCGAGGACACGCTTGGCGATAATCAAGTCGTCTCAGAAGGATCAACTGAGGCATCTCAAAGCAAAGGAAAAGGTCCGGCTCAAGAGTCGGATGCCATCAGTACATCGGACGAACAATTTCTGGAGCGCAATTTGGCGAATGTGAGCACACTCGAAGCGCCAGTCACTTTGAGGCAGAGGATTGCTTCGGTGACGCAACAATGGCACGGACTCAGGATTCGTGGTTTGAGCCGAGGATTCGACGCGTCAGAGACTACGACCGGCAGTGTCGATGACGAGTCAAAGAGTTCAGGTACTTTGTTGCACGAGTCGAAACCGGAGGCGAGCTCTTCCGCACTCAAGGGCAAGTCACGACCGGCAGATGTTGATGACGAAGAGTCAATCATGGATTCTGGTGATGAAGAAACTCAAAGGACACAGCTGCAAAGATTACTCGATGCGTTCAACATGAACCTGTCATCTTCCGAGCCTGTCGCCAGCGGTGCTTCAAGATCTTTGTCTGAGCAAATGAGCGACAGACTGAGGGTCTCCACAATCAATGACAAGACACGAGAACTCATGTCTGAGTTTGTGCAAATATTGAAGGACATCCAGAGCGGGGTGCCTCTTGCTGGTCAAGATTTGGTGGCATTCTTTGAGAAGCACGCGAGCGACCTGAAGACTGCCAACGACAGCGTCCCCTCATTCATAAAATCACTAGTGCTCAAACTTCTGCCCTTCTCTGCTATTCCTTCAATCGAAGAATTGAGCAAGCCGGGCGCACTGCTGGGCTTGATCAAGGGTGTGCTGCAAGTGCTCAAGACCAGATTCCCAGCATTTGTAGGTGGATCCGTCCTCACCGTAATGGCGGTCGTTGTCGTCATGCTCGGGCTCTTTTACGCATTCAAGCGAGGCCGCGAGGAACGCGAAGCCCTGGAACCCATACCATTCTCCCACGTCTCAACACCCGCAGTGTCTCACCTAGACCGCGGCCGTCAAGTGGACATTAGCATTGATGGTGTACGATATGTTACCATACTTGACGAGGATGGGATGAGAATCCCCTGTCCAGAGGATGAACGCGGCATATACTGGGATGCAAAAAACAAGTCGGCTGTACGGGAGGCAGATGTCACGAAAGAATGATCACGAAAGATGTCAATTTGTGTGTAGAGAGCAGTCGTCTCTCATATAGCAGCGTAGAGCGTGTGGCATGACACAGTCGAGAAAGGTTAGTAAGTCCAAATTGTGCTGTCACTCTATTCATAATTCGCGCCGTGAATGGGGAAGACGCAGCGACATGACGCAGTGTGGAGACGGGACGACTTGCCTAATGCGCGAGTCATTTCGTAGAAGTGAGCAGACTAATATTAATACGCGACAAGCACCAGCTAAATCCATATCATTTGATACGCGTCCTCTAATTAGTCAAGCGAGGCATCGAGGCAAAACTGAGAGTAGTCCTGGATCGCTCGTGAGCTTGGCATCAATGGGTATCAAAGGACTGAACGCTGTCATTGCCGACAATGCTCCAAATGCCATCAAAGCATTGGAGATCAAAGCCTTCTTCGGCAGAAAAGTCGCGATAGATGCCTCGATGAGTCTATACCAGTTCCTGATCGCAGTGAGACAGCAGGATGGTCAACAACTTCAGAACGAGACGGGCGAAACGACGAGTCATCTGATGGGCATGTTTTATCGTACACTGAGAATCGTGGACAATGGAATCAAGCCGCTGTATGTCTTTGATGGCGCACCACCGAAGCTGAAGTCTGGCGAGCTGGCCAAACGAATCGCACGAAACGCTCAAGCTAGTGCCGATGCTGCCGAGGCGAAGGAAACTGGCACTGCTGAAGATGTGGACAAGTTTAGTCGAAGGACTGTGCGGGTGACTAAACAGCACAATGAAGAGGCCAAATTGCTCCTAAAATTGATGGGTATCCCGTACGTCGAGGCGCCGTGCGAGGCTGAAGCATGCTGTGCACAGTTGGCAAAGGAGGGCAAGGTATATGCCGCGGCATCGGAAGATATGGACACGCTATGCTTCAATGCCCCGGTCCTGCTTCGGCACTTGACATTTTCGGAAGCCCGAAAAGAACCCATCAGTGAGATACAGCTTTCCAAAGCACTCGAGGGTCTCGGCATGAATATGGACCAATTCATCGACATGTGTATATTGCTTGGATGTGATTACTGCGATCCGATTCGAGGAATTGGACCCAAGAAGGCGCATGACCTCATTCTCGAACACAAGAACATAGAGACCATTCTGGAGAATCTCAAGGGCAGCAAGTACGAAGTTCCCGCAGAGTGGCCATACAAAGATGCACGAGAATTGTTTCGCAATCCGGATGTGCACCCATGGGTACGAGTGGGCATGAGTCCTCTGGAAGCTGCATTACGGGATAGAATGAAGCGGAACAAAGAGGCTGCTGCTCAAGCAGCAAAGGACGAGCAAAATCAAGCAGCACAAGTAACAAGCGAAAATGGTGTCACAAATAGCGAGGTCAAAGACGAAAAAGATGAGGAGGAAGAGACCAAGGAGAATATTGTCAAGGTGGCTGAAGAGTCGCAAGCACCTGTGGTTGACGCTCACCTTGATGGTGTTGCAAAGGCCGCAAACGGGGCATCACCCGAAGAAGGTCCCTCGGTAGACGTCAAAACCGAAGTCGACAATCACGAAGCAGTAAAAACAGAACAATCAAGTGACGACAAAGACGAGAAACAAACAGAAGACAAGAACGATACAGCATCACAGGAGACAAATGCCGTCCCAACAAGTGACGGGCCAGATGTGGACCCTTACACGACCGCAGTCATAGTCAAAGATTTATCGGCTTCCCAGTCACCCGAAATTCCACGGAAACGAGTGCAGATCAAGGACTTGAATCTTGAATGGGTCGATCCGGACATTGATGGACTCATTGCATTCCTGTGCACGGATAAAGGATTCGCGGAAGATCGTGTCAGAAGTGGAGCGGCCCGATTGCAGAAGGCCACGAAACAGAAGCAGCAGGGCCGTCTGGATGGCTTCTTCAAGGCTCAACCTAAAGCATCGGAAGATGCCTCATCGACCTCGAAGCGCAAGTTGGAGGATAAAAAGACGGCCGGAAAGGACGCGAAAAAGGCAAAGACGAAAGGTGCAGGCAGGGGCAAAGCCAAGTAATGACTGACATGTATGAATTAGCTATAGTAATGAGATGACTCCATGAGACAGAAACCTTGAGAGTCTTAGCACGAACGCCTGACAGCATCCATATCCTTGTATCAAAGCTCTCGAGAGCTGCCAACTTGCAATTGTGATAATTCTAGATTTTCGAATGGTGTCCCAATCACGTGCACGAAATGCTCCACCTTTGCGCGATCGCGAAGCGAGATTTCTCGAAACGAGGACAGACGTCATTTCAAGCAAGTTTGCCTTGGTCAATAGTGTGCTCCGTTCACTTGAAGTGTCAGCGCAATCATCCTCGAACGGTTCGATCATTGCCAGGAATCGCGCACAAGATGACTGGATCAGGCTCGAGTACACCAGCGACAAATGTCTCACCACTGGACCCGAATGCCGGGTCGGTCCCCGTACCAGCAGGCAAAGGCACACCTGCACCGCACGACGAGTCCTCGCTCGGCCACGACCTGAACTCTGCACATACCAAGAAGAAGGACATTGAGCGGACGTCCTCGCCCGGGATGGGAACGGGACACAAGTCCGCGACGACGAGCACGCCAAATTGGCAAAACCAAGATGAAATCCTCGATGCCGCATCGCACGGTGATGCCGTTGCAGGTCAGAAGACGTCACATGCTGATGTGGACAAGTTGGAGAGGGAACAGCATGTGGATAGTCAAGGGGGAAAACAGTCCGGCCCGACGGGACTTTTAGCAGGGGAGCGAAATATGGAGCAGGAAGGAACGAGTCGGCACGACGAGATGCAAAAGGAGAGAATGGATGGTATTCCGTCTCGTGATGGCGAAGGGTCAGCCGGGTTGCCATTCGATGCTGGCAACTAAAAGTACTCCATTCTAGTATCTCTGTCGAGTTGGAGGCATTGTGCATTCACACTAAGATTCTAGTAGAAAAAAACAAAAGTGTATATTATCTCGTCGTTGCACCTGACGAACATCGATGCCCCCAACAGCGCCGTTCATATTGTTCTCTTATTGCATTCATCTTGACACAACACAAATTGTACGAACGATCACGAAACTCCCCGCGTTTCCCGATCTCCTCAACTCGAGCCATTATCTCACCAACGAAGGCTTTAGAGCTACACTCAAATGTGCTCAGGCAGCAGAATCCAAGTACCTCACATCGGTTGTAGACGAATTAACATTATGCTATAATACCCCTCAGGATCGATCACCCAACTCTCTTTTAGATGGTGATTATCGTATAGAGTGACCAGACTGCCATACTCATCAATCAGGCCAGACCTAATGCCCAAATCGCGAGTTGATCGATTCTCGTCACGCCGAGCTCGTGCATTGGTCCCTTATGAATGGCGTGTATTTTGAGTGGACAGCGACGATTTGGAGGCGAGCATGACCCATCGCAGTTGTACGACGATCCGTGGAAGTTTCAAAGACTTTGATTTGTTCAGACGGATGTACCTGCCATAATTATAAATTGACAATATACAAGTGCGCAAATATTGTCACATTTTCCACTAGCTGGGTGCGACAAGAGAGACTTCTCGGCCGATGATTGAGTATCTGCCAGCTTTCTGACATGTTAATGGCTAAGCATTCCATCTATTCATGGGTGAGCGTGCATGTGATACATCGAGAACGACTCTTGATCTGTTTTGAGAAAAGTCTGTGCACAAAAAGATATTCTGGCGTCCGCATATATTTCCATTTCTTCAACCATGCATGTCATAGGCATGTAGATCCTTTATGAAGCGTTACGTCACTCTCTAAAAATGATGTTCTAGCATCGCACATACATAGTATTATTAGCTCAAGTCATGCTGATCGGCGTGGTTGACTACTTTCCGCACTATCCGATTTAGTTATGTCCGCGTCGCCCTTGTATGTCAGCTATCTCAATAGTTTCTGCAACCATGCTTGATCGATGAAAAACTCGCTCATGTGCATTTATCCTGTCAGTTTGCACCGCATCCACGCGACTTGCAAGTTTCACGCAGTTCATGAGAATTTTGCAGCATACAAAAGCATTTCAGACATGAAGCAGCATTAATTTGCATTCTATATGAATTTTTGCCACTGGAGATTCCAATCCTTCACCTTTGTGATGATCGGTATCTTGTTCTTGCGCGGCAGAGCTCTTGTGATTCTCATAACGAGTGTGATACACACATTGATTCCAAAGATAGTTATAGTCAGTAGATGCCCGAAAACACTGTCGCATCGCAAATTTCGTGCGTGCCGGATTATGCTCGTTGCAACGACACAACTTCTGCACAGTTAGACTTGAGCATAGAATATCTCGTCACAACATCAGTAGTTCGTGGCTTGGGCAATACGAATAAATGACCTGCACGAAGCAAATGGCAGCAGAAAGAAGTGTTCAACGCCATGATGCAAGAATCAAGATTGTGCTATCACTCTGTCCAAAGCAAAGTCAAGATTTGCTCGACATAATTTTTACTGCCTGGTAGCACCGAGTCACTTGCTAGATAAACGATGTTGGGGACTAGGCGAGGTTCAAAGACCAGATCGCGAGCTGATCGATTCTTGTCACACCGAGTGTGACTCTGCCAGCGTAATTGATGTCGATACTGTGACCTTCAAAGAAGATGTACGGCGTTGGCTTGGCAGCATTATATTGATGCCACACTGGCACTGGCGTCAACTTGTCGAAGTTTCGACGAGCTTCATGCTCGTACATGTTCACCATCAGTATGTACCCTCCACCGAGACCAATGATGAAACCCGCTTCTTCTGGAGACATGCCATAACCACATCTGCATCGTGTGTCGTAGCTAATCGAACCATATCTTGGCGTGTTTGGTGGCAGTTGACCATTCGCTGGTAGACCAATGACTGGATTGTGGTACACGGGATAACCCCAGACACTGGGCTGGACAGGATATCCTGTCACAGGATTTTTAACAGGCGTGCCGGGGTCTGGCGTTTTCGGACTTGCTGGCCGCGATGGTTTTGATGATCCGTGACCGATGTGGAATAATTTCTTAAAAAATTTCTTAAATCTGTTCGTCTTTTGATCCTCTGGGGATGGCTCGGGCTGTCCAGGCTTGGGCACGAAGGCTATTGTCTCCTCCGGCGACCGCTTTTGGAGTGCGTCGATGATTTCGAGTGATCGTTTCTCATTCATGGCTTGTGTTGTAGCACCTTTAGGGTTGCCACATTCGTAAGTTCTGGCATCTTCCCATCGATTTGGCCCATTCGGTGTCATACGAGCAATCGAAAATGAGATGAAACAGAGCCGACCTTTATCACTGCCTTCAGAACAGATGTACGGCTCGATTGCAACGAGACGCTCGCCGTTGTCGTGGTCAATATCTGCTCTCCAGTTGATCGAGAATTTGGCCTGCGAACCATGGGGAGCACCGATCATCCCCTGTTTTGGTGCTGCCTCGCCATAGACGAATTCGAGGTACTCGGGAAATTTGTTGGCGTGGCAGATGATTCCTCCCAGTGGGCGACGCTCTTTGTTTGGATTATCAGACCATGGTCTGCTTTCCCTTGTACCCCAGGTGTCCGACCGTTGCCATGTGTCGGCGTACACTTGAGTTTGCCATGAAGTGACTACCGTCAGGAAGAAAACTCCTGCTGAAGACGTGACGTACATCGTGAGTGTTCAATGAGATTCACGTTATCTGTCTACAGCTGGACTTGCTCGCTTTATAAGCAGTTGAGATCCCCCATGAGAACCTTTGTAGCTGTTAGCATTCAAGCCCGCCTACACTATATCTGAATGGGAACAAGTGATCGGGAACAGGAATATTATTTGTCCCCAATGATTACCTGCCATATGACACAATGTGAAATCACATGGAGTCAGAAGTGATTTCCCCGTCTACTCAGGCGAGGGCTACCATTCCTGTTGAAACAGTCTCCAGCATGACAACTTTGACATAGAAAGGGACAATTTAAACACGCATTCACGATTGTAGATGTTTGCCATGAATCTGAAACGTCCGCGAGCTCGTATTGACGAACGATTTATGCTAGAGCCACATGCCCGCGCTATTCCTTTCATGACTTTATACTGCAGATCTTCTGCGTAAAACATCGATCCTGCATGAATCATGACTGCTCAGGTCATGGCATGACTGACTGATCAATTCAACAAACGTCCAAATTCTGCCAAAGCACTTCGTCAATTGCAACACATCAATAGTTAATGATACATGCATGCATGTACACTGCGTATGCGGACTTGCGGTGGAGATTGCTCGCGGGTAAAGCTCGGGGACGATCTAGGCAGGCGAGATCCGAATTATGGATCGTGGCTTGCTTCCCGTGGCTGCTTCTAGTTCTTCGGCCGACGGACAACGGACGTCGACGTCGACGTCAACGTTGACACGGTTGACACTTTCGTTGCAATCCACATGGCAGACGACCCTTGGATGCTTACAGCTGATCTCGAGTCCCCGAAACACTTTCTCCAGCCACATATGGACGCTCGCACGGACGCTGCCGTGCAGAGAACGGCGTCGTAGTCGAGAATGCACGTGCCGAGGATAGCTTGTCTCACGTACGTACGTACGCACCTCTATGGCCATCGCTGTCGGTACACGACCCCATCATACTAAACGGTATGAATAGTTTGCATGACTTATGATGCATGCATTACAAGTATGCTATCGCCAGCTTGATGTCACGTCAAGAATCATCTCAGCTCTTTGCAGTCTAGACTTGAACGTCACTTCAAGCACAGGTGATAGTTTCCATATGGGGCCGACCGCATGGTCACATACCGCATTCGGCTTTACACGAAATATTCGTGATAGGTTTTCGAACCGGGGTATCGAGCATAGCGGACTATAAAGATCACTTGTCCTGGCCTGTATGTTGTATCATCAAGGAATCTGCAGCACCTCTAAATGGTTTCCATCAAAGCATTATTGGTATGTCAAGCTTTGACTGGTGTTACCCTGGCTTTACCACAAGGATTCTGGCCATTCACTTATCAGTGTCCCTCAGGCACATCAGCAAGAAGTGCCGCTAGCTCGTCTACTGCGTACAGCAGCAATTCTGTGGGATTCAAGCTCTACGCCAATGGCTTCGATGTTGGCAATGGTCAACAATATCCCGATTCGTCGAATTTGATTGTGCTGGATTACACGATAGCTTCAGTCGCCGATTGCATGTCCCTCCTGGTCAATTACAATCAGAAACAGCCGTCCAACAAGGTCACTACCCTCACATATGTGCCTCAATACACAGCTTGCTTCCTTTATACCACAGCTCCTTCCTGTGGTTTCACGCGAAGCTACGATGTCTATTCTGCTGTTCTTGGAGGAACTAATGACGTGGCAGCTATTGCAGCAGCTCCAGCATCAACAAGCACAAAAGTATCGTCAAGTGCAGTCATCACACCGAGCAGTACTTCTTCAACCACTTCGTCCACTTCAATCTCGACGACTTCCTCGATCATCTCATCGACACAATCGTCGACTTCTACAAGTACTTCAACCACATCCAGTGCTTTGGTTCCATCTACCAGCACCACGAAGAGCACTCCAAGCCCAGGCAGTTCATTGTCGACAAGTGTTAGTGTTCTGACAACTTCTGGCGCGTCGACCACTTCCACAATTTCTTCGAGCTCAGCCATTCTTACAACTTCTGCAGCTCCTACCATCACACTCGCATCTTCAGCCTCAGCACAGTCTACCACCAGCTCCGTGATCACAAGCACGCCGAGCACGTCATCCGCGACCACATCAAACACAGTCTCAACAGCAACAGCAATCATCACCAATGGTCTATTTGGCACTGCTGTTAATGCGGTCACCTCATCTGTTCTGACCACGCAAAGCAGGTCCACGACTGCCATCACTACATCCTCGTTGGTTTCCTCTAGCACTGCTACGACATCTTCGTCACCGTCAACCGTGCGGAGTGCAACATTAGTCATGACGACCACAGCACCAATGATTACCACATCAAATGCAGCGGCTGTGGCCACGTCTAAAGCTGCCACTACTATCATTTGTGACAATCTTCCGACATGGGCATGGTCTCAGTGGTGCCAGACGAGTCAAACCTTGGTCAATCAGATCATTGCAAATGGTGCGGCTGCCTCCTCTCTTACACAAGGCTTCATCATCCCACTGTATATCTACCCATCGTGGTGGACCAATCCAGGCGCATGGGATTGGGTGATCAGTGCGGCACAGAACTATCCAAGTGTCAAATTCACGGTGATTGTCAATCCGAGCAATGGTCCCGTGGCTGCGCCAAACTCTGACTATGTCCACGAAATGAAGAGGCTTGACGCTCTGAAGAACATTGTCCTCCTCGGCTACGTTGACACTGCTTACGGTAGTCGTTCGGCCGCCGCGGTCGCGAATGACATTAGCCTATATGCTGGCTGGTCTGCGATCGATTCTGCTTTGGCATTGGATGGGGTATACTTTGACAACCAGGCCAGCTCGATAGACTATTTGTCGATCTACAGCGGCTACGCAACACAAGTCCGAAGCAGCAGCGCCTTCGGCAGCAGCAAGATTGTGGGCTTCGGTCCGGGCACCATCTGTAATCCAGCTTTCGTCGACCTTGCGGACTTTGTGGTCGTCTTTGAGGCTTCCTCGAACATTCTGCAAGCCAACCTTTTCGGCTGGTATGCGTCCTTCATCAGCGGTCTCACTGGTCCACAACTGTCAAAATTATCCTGGATGCTATTCAATGCCGATGCCACCACGGCTGCTGCGATAGCCAATCTGCAAGCAGCATTCAACACCAATTATCTGTATGTCTCGGATGCCTCTTCCTTCTCGACAGCCGTTAGCTCTGCTACAATGAACTCGATGATGAAGGTCGTGTCCAACCCACTTTCAGGAATCACGAATGCTTGATTGGTCAGTTGTCCGGGTCGTGTCGAAGGTAGCTAGTGTGGCAATATGTAATTTAAGTGTATTCCGAGGTTACATTCAAGATCTCTCGGTCTATTTCATCAAGTTCCCGTCAGCTGATTGTTGTTTTAAGGTTGAATCTCCACTTTTCAGTCCGGCTTTTATCTCGGAAAAGCCGAGCAATTGACTTCGCGGGAAGGTCCTTGCAATCCATGGTCGCGTCCATGTTGACCCATATACGCAACTGCCGTCCGTGGACAAATGACTCACAAATGTTATCTAAGCGCTGTCACTTTGTCATGTAGGACAATTTGTGTATATTTATAATTGTAATAATCTGCTCAGAACGGATGGTGCCTTTGTCCAGCAAGATCCGAATTGCATCTCTACAACATGAAGGATCCAGTCGCGCGCGGCACATACATACTGCAGTCGGAAGGTCATACGCTCGAGCTAGTCAATCATCAGAAATGGTTCACGAACCTCGACTTTATCAATGCGCGGCTGACACTTGCGAACGGCGTCTCGGCGACCAAGATCTGGCTCAACCTTTCGGGGACCATGACAGTAACGAAGAGCGTTTTCGGTATGAGTGATCGAGGCATTCTCGAGTACTATCCGCGCTCTCAAGCCTGGACATTTCTGCAAAAGGAGACCGTGATAGACTATGACCCGCAAGTCCATGTATACAACGCAGCTTACAGGGCAAATGTTCAATTACAGATCGGAACATGTCCTTTCTACGATAATAATCACTTGTGCTTACCACCATCTACAAGCATTCCCACCGCGCAAGATATTCGTGAGAAGAGGGAGAAACTGGACTACGATTCTATCACGAAAATAGTTTATAAGATTGTCGCCACAATTGAGGATAATGCTAGTGAGACATTCAGACTTGAACTCCCGTTCTGGTTTGTGCCGTCTGGTAAGAACGGAGATGCGGATGAGACTGACGGCCCCTCAAGAGCCACAAGGGATCTTCTTGTGTCTGAAAACCAGTATCAGGACGTCATAGACCATGTTCGAACCAATGCTGGCCACGCCTCGTTCTCATGTCGCATACCGTCCACTATTCCATTGTCTTCGGATTGCTTGTCCTTTGAGGTCGGAATAGAATGTCAAGTACATTGGCCTTTGCCAGCGAAGAGTGCACCCATGCTATCCGAAGTTTCTGCAAGCCTGCTCATTTCACAGTCCAACCATTTTATTCATCCTATGCCTCAAGACGTCATCATACCGATGAAGATTGCTGAAATCATTGGCAATCCGATACTACATCGTCAGATCAAGCAGTCCTCATGGCAAAATACGTCGAACAATGAAGCAGAAATGAATGCATCCTTCAAAGTGCGTATCAAGAGCAACAAGGTCCTGCAACCGACGTTTAGTTCTTGTTTAGCAGCACGCACCTATGCATTGAGGGTGAAGATGTGTTACACAACCCCAGGCTCGCTATTCTCGAGATCTCGTACACTCATTGATGATTTCCCCATCACTTTGATCAGTGACCGATCTGTGGGACCAGATCCAAGTCACGAATTCATGGAAACGTGGACAAATCAGTGTTACAGAGATCGGCCTGAAATGCGACAATCTCCCGCGGTTGAATTCTTCAAGTCTCCTTTTCGTAAGCCGGATTACATTGAATGTTCCTCACAAATCATTAATCCCGCACCGTCACGATTGACACCACAGTATGTTGATGATCTGACGATCGAGGAAGATTTGCGAACGCCGGCATGGCAGACTAAAGAAGAACTTATGGATGCTGCAGAAGGCAATACATGATCATTTTGTAGACGATCCCGAGTTCTGGCAAACGGGCGAGATGTCTTTCGTCCAAAACAGGATATCGATGCAGCATTGAATCTCGACTCCTCGGCATGCAACTAACTCTCAAGCACACTATTGTCATGGATCGATGATCCCATGCCTCGCCATTGTGTCCGATCAAAGAATATATGTTGAATGTCCCCAACAGGAAATATTCGTGGAATCCCTAGGACATCAATCTAATCTGACAGCGTGTGGTTATTCGTAAATTGATTGCACATGATGGAAGCGAATTTTGACATGGAAGTCATCATAGACTGTTTACCAACGTCACTTTCATCAATCTCGATTGCCCGATCAGCATTTCACTTCTCTAACTTTACACTGAAATCGGAAAGCTTTGTGTATTGAAGAAGGATAATACGAGCACGGGTAATATAATCTCGCAGAGCAATTCCTTCTCTTGCAAAATGTATAAGCAGGTTGATCTGCCCTCATATTTATGCTTGATCGGCAAAAGCGATATAACAGTGCCGGCCATACTCCGTAGTAATCGTGGTGGTTCAACGCAAACGCAAGGAGCAGTTTGCAGCATTCATCTTCATATTCGACCAGTGGCTGTCAACTAGTCACTTTGCGGTAGCCATAATCGCGGACCATGATCTGGACATGTCTCTTGATTCTTCTTGGTCTTCACGGACTTGCGCTAGGTAGATCCAACACAGGCCGAGCGAATACGGCTTTCAAGACAGTTGGAGCACTGCGGGACAATTTCATACGACCAGAAGATGACAACGAGTCACCAGAAATTGTTCATGACACATCTGCCAATACGCTGCAAAGAACAGCGACTTTTGATCAGAACGCCATGTCAGCTCAGGAGTATGCCATGTACAAAAAGACTCTCTCGGCCACGATTCATTTTAATTGTCCCATCACTG
Organism: Taphrina communis; assembly: GCA_005281525.1. Taxonomy (NCBI): domain Eukaryota; kingdom Fungi; phylum Ascomycota; class Taphrinomycetes; order Taphrinales; family Taphrinaceae; genus Taphrina; species Taphrina communis. The sequence goes on along the minus strand of RHGI01000001.1, from coordinate 12,744 downwards.
GTAAAGCCTCGAGGGACTTCATGTGGTCTGTACTTTGGCGACGCGAGCAGAATGATCTCGTTGTCCAGAAACTCGAAAACATTGAGAAATGGGACCCCGAAGTCGCCTTCAGACGTACTGCTCACCCACCGTACTTTCATGGCCAATTTCATCATCAGTCGAAATGTTTCCGGCATGGAACTCATGCGTGCAAAAACACATTCAATGGCTGGATAGAGGGCTGGGTCATTCGTGGTCACGGACTCATGATGACGTTGATCAAGCCTGACAACGATCCCGTGGGCAATAGAAGCCCACTCGTTATACAGTCTTGTAGACTACAGCATGCCAGCGAACCGTTCTGCACTGTACCGGATGGCATCCTAAGTTCGTATTGTGACATCGAGAACATCGAGGTGGTCCTGGTGCCGAACGATCAATAGCTCGTTGTACACTGATACTATAAGATTTGGGTGCACAAGAACAGAAATTTCAGCCATTAGGAGATATTCGTGTTCTTGGTCAATAACCGTTACCAAAAACGCCGACATTGAGACGCATGATGAATATGAATAATATTCTATTAGATTTTGCTTTCGAGGGGCTTGTCATATTAAATTATCCTAATTTCTTTTCGTGTTGCGAGTACAACTTCCCGACATTTCCTCGAATGGAGAAAGCTGATGCATTGGAGTGCGGAGAATCTTCTCCTTCGCCGGTGAAATGTCGCAGCCTTCTTGCAGTCTCAAAGATTATCCTCATTGGACTGCACCTCAATGGACTGCACGCGAAATGTTTGTGCTAATTTCGTTGTGATGGCATCGATGTAAGCAAAGATTTTCACAGCCATTCGAACAATAGAAGTTGTTGGTGGTGCAATGTTTGTGCAGCACTGATCTGTCCTACAAGAGTTTCAATCGTATTTCACATCACACGCTAGTGCAAGATGTGTCACTACATAAAGGTTGCGCCTTGCATTACTATTCACCAACTCCTCCACGAGTCAAGAATTGCGGACTGATGCACATTCGTACTATTCTTATCACACTAATTTTCTCTGGAGTCGATTGTTATCGAGCCAACCTAGTGCCAAGCATTCCCGACCCTGACAAGTCTGAGGCGTCACGAGTGGGCTTGTACCACAAAAAGGATGGTCAACCACGACCTGACTTGAGACTCAAAGAGCAGTTCAGCCATGGAAATAGTCAGCAGCGTCTCCTACCCGTAACTCGGAAGACACGTTCAAATGCTACAAACATACTGTCTAAACGTTCTCGAGGTCGAATAGATTATGACAAAACAGTTCTGGCCACGATTCACTATAGCTGCGGAATAGGTGGCCGACAACAACGGAGCTTCCTGTGGACGGCATCATGGCTCGGGAATCCTGATGATGTGTTGCTGCACGGTCAATTTAACATTGATTATTGGGACCCGCCATGCATGTTTGATCGCGACGCAGTACCGGCATATTTCACGAGTCAGTGGCATCACACCAGCGCATGCATACAGCACGGGCATTACATGTGCAAGTACAAATTCAATGGGTGGATAGAGGGGTGGGTCCTTGCTGGGGAGGGAACCATCATGTTGATGATACGGGAGGATCGAACTGGTGCGAAAACACCTCATGTAATACAGTACTGCGAGATTGTGCATAGACATGGACACTACTGCCCTCTGCCGGAGACCGTCACAGCTGAGCAGTGCAGGATCGACAGGATCGACCTCTCCGTACCATGAGGGCGCAATTAGCTAGCGCGTGTTGTACGGCACTCGTGAGCACATCTTGCTTCGAATCGGTCACGTTCGTGCATCTGAAACACAAAAGCGTAGACAGAAAAGGGCCCCTGCTTGATCCATGCTCCAAGAATGGTCCATTGATTGGCCAATTAATACAGATTAATACAGTGACCATGTTCATTGTCATGAGTGAATTCAATAGTTTGCCCAATGAAGGACATGTTCTCATGACATGTGTCGTGCTGCTCTAGTCATCACCTCCATTGATCACTCTATTTGACGCGGTTCACCATGTCCAAGGGATCAAGCATTTCTTGGTCACGAGTACGCAAGGTCGAATAGCGAGTCGTATAAAGTCCACATATCATGCCGTATGAAACAAGCTCGATCGTAGAATCAAAATCTAGGAAACGAAACATCGATGCAATTGCAGTTCGTCTTCATTCTTTGCAGCGTTGCAATGGCTGCTGTCCTCCCAAGAGAAAGTGTCGACCCTACAATTGAAATTGAGGAAAATGGACAGCGACGAAAGCCATATCACCCTGCCATGCCACCGAGACGCAAAGGACCTGCAGGAAATGGTTGTGTCGAATGGGGTCCGCCGAACCCAATGCGAGGCAAACCAGGCAGATTCTACATCAACTACAATGACGATTACGAAATTTTCAATGCGGCCGACAAGGTGTATGGCACGGTAGACATTGACAAGTCTGGCCCACCGGGACAGCAGCACCGCAAACTAATGGTTCACTTCTCCAACGACAGTCCGCGACCTCGTAATGCAGTCATCAGTCTCTTCAAGAGCTTCTCAAATGCTCCACGTCCAAGCCAGGCCACCCTCGACAATGCCAAACCTGATCGATCCATCAAAATCACCGTGCCAGCTATATGGAGCGGTGACGGTCTAGCACACGTATGTTTCAATATTCCTGCCGATTATATCTTGGAAGGACGAGGCTTGGCTCTGTACATGCTCGATTAGCCTTGCTACAAGGTTTAGCGCGTCAGCAGGCAGAGATCTGGTGTTCTCAAGAACCTCATCCAAAAGCCAGATTTGTGTACCACCGATATGGACGGAGCATAAAACAAAATATTGTGATCGAAACTTATGCCTTTGCCTTATCACTTTACAGCTATATTGGACTCCATGGTATATCTTACGACTAGCTATAGCTATAATCATAGGTGAATGCATATGATACCGGAAGCACATGCTACTTTCCGTGCCCGGGATATCCGGTGCATTGATCCGCGGACTGTCGGCCTTGGCCTCGGCTGCATGTGACTGTGCACATGTCTGATCGAGATACGATCAGATCTAGAATCAGATCAACTTCATCGTCCAAACACTCCAATCGCAGTGATCGAACGAATGCATACAAGGTCCTTGATGTGTCGCTACTGATTGACGATCAAGGGTATGGGCTATAGCTTGGAGTACATTACGCGTGCTTCATAGTGTTAGTGTCCAAGTGCTGCGCTGTGTACTTGAGCATGTCGGGCGTTGAAAGTGGTGCAACCAGGCATGACTCGACCTTTCCTTCTTGGACTACGCCGGCAGGCAAGATTCAAGGTTTCTATCACGACGGCGTCGCGCAGGCAAGCGGCATCCGATATGCTATTGCACAGCGGTTCCAGGTCGCAACGGCAGAGCCGCCAGCAAGCACAGTGATCAGTGCAACGAAACCATGTCCTGCGTGTCCGCAACCTCCAGACAGATTCTCAGCGGCGATTGGTTCTGAGCCACTAGAGAAAGTCCTCGGATTTAGTGAAGATTGTCTCAGGTTGACTGTCCGATGTCCGCAGGCTGCAGATGCGCAGAGTGCATTACCAGTCCTCGTCTGGATACATGGCGGCGCCTACTGCAGCGGCGCGGCCGATGCACCATTCTATGATACCTCCTCGTTGGCCAGGGCGGAAAAGGTGATTACGGTCAATGTCAACTACAGGCTCGGACTCTTGGGCTATTTGGATGGTCCTGAGCGCAAGCCCGCAAACTTGGGCTTGCTTGATCAGATCCTCGCACTAGAGTGGGTGCAGAAGAACATTGGTGCTTTCGGGGGTGATGCTACAAACATAACACTATTCGGACAATCTGCTGGTGGAGATGCCATATTTCACATCATGCTGGTACCTTCCGCAGAAAACCTTTTTCAGAAGGCCATCATTCAAAGCGCCCCTTTCGGTGTGATGAGACAACGCCATGAGATGCTTGCTGCCATGCGGGTGTCTAGTGGTACATTGGACGAGAACACATCACTGCCAGACCTCTATGCAATGCAAGAGAAAGCAATCACGCAAGCCAAAAAGTATGGTGCACCAGGATATATGCCTTTTGGGGTTCAATATGGCGTTTACCCTTTGCCTGAGGAAAGTGAAGTTGACAAGGCATATGCTCGAATAGCTCAGAAAATCAAAATCATCATTGGACACACACGCCGAGAAGTCGCGTCTTTCTCGTGCATGGTGCCGGCCCTACACAATCTGCTTTCAATACCTCTTGTCAGCTCTCTTGCGGACCAATTTGTCGTCTCAAAGCTGACACGCTCGTTGTATGGAGCAGGATGCGAGGACTTCATCACCAAGTACAAAGAGGCAGGTGGCAGCGGTTATGCGTACATTCTCGACTCAGTGTCGAAGAGCAAGACTATGTCCGCTGGACATTGTGCAGAGCTTCCTTTGCTTTTTCAGACCCCAGCAGACTGGCAGAAAGCTTTATTGGTGAGCGGCATACCACCCCAAGTACTAGAGAAACAAGCTGCAGATCTCAAATCTATTTGGGCGGAGTTTGCTCGGAGCGGCAAGGCTACACAGCGCGATGATCCTGGATTCCTGCAGATGAGTGCCATCTAACAGGTTAACCACATCAGAACCACAAGAACAACTCTTGCGTGTGCATTTATTATCAGTATTACATATGCAGACCATATGGTACGTGTGTAGGCAAGCCTCGTAAACAAGGGCCATGAAGATGTGCTTCGTCGAGTCGTAACAACGAACCACGAGTCGTAAGGTTAGACAGAGGCGCTTGTCAAGGCATCCAATGAGCGCACAAGACGAGACGAAATTGTAACAATGAAAGAAGATCGTTATGTATAGTCTAAGCTTATACTTGCACTACTTTGAATGCTCGATATGTCTAGGCTCAAGTCGCTACTGCAATGATCGTGTATAAAAGGCAGCATTACGGTGAAAGTGATGACTGCCTGGAAGATAGTTCCTGCTTCTCCCCATGCGAATCAGCGCGATCCAGGAGCCCGTCCTTGTCGTAATATCCCAGGAAGCACAATGTCAGAAGACACAGCACCATAGGCACTGCGTCGAGTCCAATGATAAATCCTTGAGTGATGTTAAGGTGGCCGGTCCAGCCTTCCAAGAGTTCGACACATCGATAGATGTTTCGCAAAAAGATGAGCAGTGTTGCGACCACGAGCACCGACAGTACGGAATTGCGGATAGCGCATACGTGTCGTTTATGCCAGACGCGCGAGATGAAGATGCTACCGAGGACGACAAAGGCACTCATGCCGGCAATCTGCACAAATACACCTGCCACCATGATGTTGGTGCCTCGATCCTGGACATCAACTGTCGTGGCCCCAGCGGCGATTCCTCCACCGGCAGCCTGCAGAATCAGACTCAGCAGGTCGATGCAACTAAAGATGATGAGATACAGCTTCGCTGGCAGTACCGATCTCTCCGGTGCATGCGTGATGAGTATCCCGAGAATGACGTATAGTGTCGCGCTCCAAAAGACGGGACCGACAATCAAGCAAGTTATCTGCATGATGAACATGCTGGAGCTGCACGTCGCAGAGTGAGCCACGGCGCGCGCGACCCATCCGAGAAATTCGAGCAGACCACCGATTGTGATGGTGAGGTACCATAACCTCTTCCTGATACTGAGCCATAGCGAGTATAGTGTCAAAGCGCCGAAGAGGATGGGGAAGACTATGCCAGCCGCCAAGGAGGGAATGTACCCGTATCCGCCAACAGTCGGATCGCACACGGCTACAGGAGCAGACATGTTATGGTTGATGAGCTTGAATCAAGAGGTCGACAAGTCGTGGTCGAGATTTGGTTGAGGTCCTGGTTTAGGTGTCGACGGTTGACCTTTGATGACTAGGACTGCCAGTACGACTATATAGTGACGCTATGTAACGACAAGTACCGGCGCGGCGCAGCAAGTTGTTATGGCAAGTGCATTCACAATAATGTGTCAACGCAAATGCTCGAGTTTCTTCTCCCGGTACGGATGATGCAAGAGCACTAGCTGCTGCGGCCGTGCCGGCGACACGAGTTGCAGAGAACATCCCACAAGCCGGGACAACCGTCAAGCCTTTGTTCGAATTCGGACAAATTTTACGATCCATCTGCTGTTGCATCCGGCCATCCGTGTTGTGGAAGGTGAATATCGACTCAGGACCAACCAAAGTTCTTATTCACCGTCGGCCGCTGCCACCAACCAGCACCACTACCGTCGACGCCACGGCCACTAGCCTTTGTGAATGTAAATGTGCGTACTGTACTAGGCTGAGCCTGCGCGCATTTCTTACCACACCTTGCACGATGCTATCTTACCAAGTCGAACGACTCTATCTCCCATGGGACGGACGTGTAGTGAAACGAACCAATGCATTGTACGTATACATGCATACACAATATGTGAGATCTAGATCTAGATCTAGATTTCGAGTTGAAGATGCGCCGGTGCACGTGCACGCTTGACAGGCCTTCTCGAGTTTGTGGCACTTTCGGAGGCCGAACCACGGAACAAACGAACTTTGGAAGTTCCGAGCACAGCTCATGGGGCGCGGAACTAATTGTGTTGCCTAGCAAGGACTTAGGGAATGGTGATTGGCCTCAGTGACATTAATGATTGCCACCTAGAGGATATGATTGCCTTGTCACGGCAGTAGAGGCCAGCTCGACCGCCCTTGCCTCGTCAAGTGGAAAGAACCGAAAAGAAGTACACAAACGTATTTGCAGCTGTGCAAATCATGTCTAGACCAACGCAGCGAGGAGCTGGGAACTCGTGATATTGATTGGTTTCCGCACGGCCTGTAGCGTCTGATTCGCCCATGCGCTTGCATTGTTGGAGCTGCCCGCGACCGTGGCGGTGATTGTGCCTTGAGCAATCTCAGCCACAAGTTCGACATTGTCAATGAATTGCGAGAGCGTCGCCGTCGTGATGAGAGGCGTCAATGTGAGCGACACAGGATTGGTACCGGGGGTGAGCTTCACGGGTCCAGTGAGTCGTCCGATCACACTTTGAGCGGTACCAAACAAGAGATTAATGGTCGATTCACCGAGATCTACCGAGACCTGTCCTGATGACTTTATGTTTGCGTGAGCGGTGGCCACTCCTTGTGTCTTGTTGACGCTCTGCACGGATACTTGTAGGTCGAGCGCCGTGAGACTGACGCTTTTATTGAAGCTGATTTCGACATTCTTGCTGAGCACACGCACTGTGGTGGAACCCACAAGGAACAATTCTGCGTCATTGTCTACCAAGGTAGCGCCCAGCTGACCAAGAGCCGTTGCATTCAGAATAGCTGCTCGCTGAATCGGTACCTCTACATATTGTCCCGAAAATGTTGGAATGGCTATGTTGAGAATGTGTTCATTTGAGGCCGTGTACACTTCTGCTGTAAACGCAGAGATGCGTGGATTGAATGGGACAGATCCGATAGACTGCGAAACTGCTATGTCGATGTTATTATCATCGATGTTCGTGAGAGATAATGCTTGAATTGCGAATTCGTTGTGATTGACGATTCGACGAGTAATGGCTGGTATAACAGCGAAAAAGATGAGTAGAAGAACAAGTAGGATGAAAAGCACATGGAAGATCTGCAAGACGATGATTTTGTTCTTGTGCTGGCGCCAGTGACTCTTTCGAAATGGATTGGAGAAGAAAGGAATTGCTCCATTCTCGTCCTTGTCGGGATACTGCCGCTCACTTTGTCTGCGCTGATACGCTGTAAAGTTTTCTCTTGGAGCCGTGTTACTTCGTACTAAGGGCTGAGTATGAAACACGCTTGGCGCCTTTGAGCCCTTCATTTCGACCACCTGCATATCCTCAGAGGCCGGTAGAGGCAAATCCTTGAGATATCCAGTTGGGCGGGACATTTTCCTTCACGCAATGCACCTTGTGTATAATGCAACTTGTAGGAGTCATGCATTTGCGGACCAAAGCCCATGGTTATATCTGATCGTTACGCTTGGACCTTTTCTTTGAAATTTGTGATGTCAGCTGCAGTCGATCCTAGAGTCCACAAAACCGGAGAGTTCGACCTTCCAGAGAGTGGCTTATGAGGCTAAATTTAGCGCCACGACGAACCTGGAGGACTGTGTCATGCCTCCAGCATATGCATATGAGCGAACTTCGGAACCAAGATGTAGCCGGATCGCATTGTTCTCACGCTGCCGCGATAAGAGCCTTGCAGCGCCGCGAAGATGGAGCTTTTTGACGCCGTTTGTTGTGGCAAAGGCCCGAGTGGTCGTCCTCGTGCCTTCTGATTTGCTCGAGACATGTTTCTCTCACAACTATTGGAGGTCGGTCATTCGGTCGTGATCAATGGTGCTACGAAGAAGATGTTTCCAACACGATTTCAATCATCAGTGACGATTCATTACCTGAATAGTATTGGCTCTACGATGCGTGGCACCGTACGCAAGCCCAAGCGTGGTTCTCACGTGTGGTGCAGCAAGAGACTGACTCCCGGATTTATCTCTGTTCGATTTCCTTTGCATGGAAGTTCGTGCCAATTGGTCACGTTTTAGACTACATCCGACCACATCACCAGACCGGGAACCATAGAACCACCATAGATAGACGTTTGCAAATCCTGCCGGCTGCACGTAATGCTACTTTGGACAACTGTTGAGCTCCGCTCACCGACCATGATCACCTGCACGTGAGATTGATTTTCTTTGTGCGCAGAACATAGTAGATTGTCCGTCATCGTCATGGAACAGTGATGCTGGAAGTCCCAAGGCGTGACATTTCGAAGGCTGTCAGCAGACACGATAGGTGCTACAAGCATCAAATTCCCGTCTTGACTTAGCGAGTCCAATAGAGCCGCATTTTTCTAGGCTACTACTGATCGAAAGCATTGTCTTTCGTGATGTGAATAAACGCGAGTCCGCCACACGATGCGTACTTCAGGGTAACAGATCTGGACACATACAGCTTGGAGCGGTCGCTGATTGACATTCAATTCGTGAGCGACCCAGATACTGTAGGTCCAATTGTGGGGCAAGATGCTCGCACCCTGGGTCATATCGTCCTCATGCAATGGCCCGGCAATAAGTAGGGCCACTTGTGCGAATGTGCAATCAGTTGTTTGGGCAGCATTGTCAAGTCGTTGTTACGCCTGTATGGACCCCAGCTGGCCGCCAGGTCTCTGTAAGTATATGCTTCAGGAAGCATATTCTCAATTGAGCTCCCTTCACAAATCGCTGTCTGTATGTGTCCCGGATCGTTAGTAGCTTGAGTCATACGATCGTGGTGCGAGTATGCTAGCATCTTGAACTGGAAGTCTCGCAACGAGCGAAAGCACCATGAGCAGTGCCAGCCGGAAGCAGCCAGTATTGAGTCGCTCATTCGTCGATGATCGTACTCAAAGTCAATTGATTTATTGGGGAATGTAGCAATCATGGCCCGCCATTGACGATTGAAGTTGACAAAACCGAAGGAATACATGAAGGTTGCCATCTGAAGATGGAGATATCCTGGAAAGCCACTACAAGCTCGTAGCAGCGCAATGGTTTCTGCTGAAGGTATTTCATCCACATCGGAAACAATGATGAGATCGTCCGCGTTAGCACCTTCTGCCACAATAAACTCAGTGATTGCATCTCTCGTCCTTTTTTCGTTGTCGAAAGGATCTCGAGGACTTTCAGAAAGGCCACTGACTGTTCTGTAACGTATCTTATCCTTGGCGAAGTCGAAGCGGCTCATGTTCTCTCTAAGATCCATGCTTTTTGGTTGGCCCGTGAAAGTCAGATTGGATTCAACCAGGATAAAGATATCCACCACATCCCAAAGTTCACGAATACGAAGCTCCAAGAGATCGAGTTCAACGCTTACCGGCAACGCATCTATGACTCGTCGCTGCTGCTTTTGACGTCGAACATTCCAGCCGTGGATGGCGCAAGAGCCAACCGGATCTTCTCGGATGAAGGGGTAGTGGTCGATAACAGAGAATTCCGCATCGGCTTGATCCCATAAAGGTCGTGATAGATAGCCAATGTCGCGAATGATATTCTGTCGCACGAGGTGCTCACTGATCGTGAATATGCCAAGACAAACTGTGATTAGCAGAAGCCCAAATTGCAGCCATCGTCGCATGTGATTCTGAGATGAACGCGGAGTTGCGCATGGCCTGGTCTGTGTCGTCTGTACAGATTGCTCTTTCCAATGGTAGGACAACTGGAAGCTGGGACTCTATCCTTGCCATACTACACCGACAGTGCAAAGTCAATGGTTCTTCACCACGTGTAAGGCTGCTGCGCATGATCGTCAGATTGGTCTACAGGACGGTGTGACGACTCCTGCTTTCTCGACCAATTGCACTCACGAAAATACCACAATCGTTCATGTAGACAAGCTCCGAGAAGCTTGAGCGGTCAGGCGGAGAAACTCAACCTCGAAAGCTCAAGATTTCGGGGTTGAATCTCCGAATGATCTGCAAAACCAGTGCCATCTAGGCGGGTATAACAAGGTGATTGGTTACAAGCACCTGCGCTGGCGTGCCCTGTCACATTTGACGCATCCAGCCAATGGACAGTGGTTTTGATTGAATGGTGCGGGTTAGGGTTTGCTTTCCAAAGTCGAGTTGCGCCAATTGCGCAACTTTCTTCCACGTGCATAATCAATGAAGTTGCGCACTTAGCTAGACATGGGCACCGGGCCGGGGACCGGGATCCGGCGGCTGTGGCGTCACCGGGATGGAACGGTGTTTTTAATGGGATGGTCCGGGTCGGTAATTCACTACGACCGGGTTGGATATTCATGAACGAATGGGCCGACCCATGAGGCGTCTTCCCAACACATGTTTGCCACCCAAAGCCACTTTGAGTATTATTCTAGCTTCTATCTAAATCTATGCATCTATACAGCTGTGTATGCATAGCTTGTGATTGTAGAGTTATATTTCATATTTCCAAAGTGTCTGTAAGCTCTTGTAAATCCTTCAAAGTGTGCGAAAGTCAAAAGAGATATTGTCAGCGTATTTGCAACACTAGCTGCGTTTTCCAGAAATTAAGTGCTCTCAAGAACTTCAAAGTGCACACAAGGGTTTGAAAGATTTATTCTGAGTGACCACTCTTCTACATAACAAGAACTGCAGTTTGTAATGCGGTTGTATTCACTTGAGCCATTCAGAACGCTTTTGATGACAACATGGTCATCGCAATGATAATATTGGTTTGTCTTGTTGTTCATTTGTACCGCTTCTGATTTGTCCATCAGCTATAGCTTTTACAAGCGACAAGGAGCAATGGCGGCCGTGTCTAATGATGATAATGACACAACTACTCTGCCTACATCACGCGCCGCTGGAGAGAAGCAAGATTCCCTCAGTAAGACAGAACTCAGTAGTCTAATGAGAACTCCAGGCAACCGTGTCGCGTACCTCCACTACGCACGATCTACCTAGTATTATGCAAGGCTGTTTTAGACGTCGCAAATTGACCTCGGCGTTAATCAGCTTGATTTGGGTTGTTTCGAGCTCAAAATTTGATAGAATATAGCTATAGACATGTACTACATGTACACAAGTTTTCATACACTTCTATGAGCTTTTGATGACGCTATAGCTACTTCTATTTTATCTATTTCTGGCACGCGCACGTGCACCCAATTTTTGTACAGAATCCCCTGGATTTTGGACGTTGCCAACGTTAAGGCCTTCCACTCCATCTATGGTGACGCAGAAAGCTGGTACCTAGGCGCAGAAGGTATAGATGACCAAGACTATACCAAAAAAACCACCAGGATTGGCTATGTAGAGGAGTACAGCGACAATGTTCAAGAAAATTTCATCCGAGCAAGGTAATCTATTCTGGCAATTTCGTGTTGTCGACGTCAATATCTTTCACTTCAGCTTTGGTGATGCAGAAAGATGATATCTAGATGCAGAAGTCAAAGATGAACAAGAGGACGTCAAGAAACCAGTAAAATTCGTGGTATAGCGGCGCTGGTGAGGTACCCGCTTGAAGGTACACAAAATTGACGTCGACGACAATACATATGGATTAAAGAAGTAATCTCAAACTTGCACAACTTGACACGACTTGGCACGAAGATGAGCTGGCTCGAATCCACACAGAAACCCTTGTAAGGTGAGGGAGCTGCTGTACGCACATATCTTTGTGATCTGACAGGGTACATACCTTTGTGTGGTGAGGGAGCTGCCGTGCTACATATCTTTATTACCTAACGTGCGCTCAACTAATAGGATTGGCAGTGAGGGAGCTGCTGTGTGCACTTATCTTTATGATCTGATAGTGCATAGCCTCTTATAAGGTAAAGGAGCTGCCGTGCGCGTATACCTTTGTGATCTGCCGGTGTGCATTCCTTATAAGGTAAGAGAGCTGCCGTGCGCTTTTCTACAATGACCATACTTCTGATACGAGTAACATGTCTTATAACAGTAGTATAGTAAAAGAGGAAAAGAACGACTACCGAGCAGGAGCAAGGGGTTGTTCTAGTGCCCAAAAATTGTCTGACATATGTAAATGTCAGATTGATCTTTACAATCACAAGATATATTCAGATAGTTGGGCAATAGTAAGAGAATCAAGTTGCACAACTTTATTCTCTAAGTAGTCTATCTAGCATATATTTGTACCAGAAGAATCTACATAGCCAGCAATAGAGGAGACTATAGAACATAGATTATAAATAGCGCTACAATGACGGTATTAATTATAGGACTACCCCTATTCAACGGCCGGTCGTCCTGCTAAAATTCCAAAACACGGCCTCTGATTGGCTCGCAGGCTGCGCATAAC